>JARQOC010000006.1:424633890-425233890 GCA_033576535.1 Allobates femoralis
AGACGTCTTGCGGGAACAGATTAAAGGGGTTTTTAATTTATTCGTGACGCCACCTATGAGTAGTTCGGTAAGGGCTACTGACGCTGCGGAACCCCCGGGGGATGGACAGCAGCAAGATGTTACGCTCCCACAGGCTGAGCGGTGATCCCCGGGGGCTGGAGCTGCTCAAGATGTTGTGCGGCAGCTGCAGTTACCTGTTAGTGCTGACGGACAGTTCATAAGGAAGCACGGACACAGAAAGTCTCTATAACGGGTCTTTACTGTAACCAGCAGGCAGTACATGGTATACAGTGGTTGAGTAGTAGCCCGGGTGGACTCAGCAGTGATGGTGTCCCTTAGAAATCCGTAGTGTTCCTCCATTCTAACTAAGTGGTTGCCAATGTCGCCCAGGAATACCAGATCGGGTACGGGGAGGCTGCTTCAATGCCCTATCCATGATGTACGTTCTGGATGTTTTGGGGAGCCTTGGATCCCTCAGTGGGTACACCGCTGGTTAGACGACTGGAAACTGGCTGGTGGTGGGGTGCTCCTGTAAAGCTGATCCTCCACTCTTCTGGTTCGCGTAGCAGAGGTGAACTGCTGCCAGCTTCGGTACCAGTGAACCGGCTGTGAGTTGTGGGCACGGGAGTCTTTTGGGGACCCGTGTAGAAATGCCCAATCCCGGTGGTTAAGGCCTCAGGTGCTGACACCCGACCGGTGACGGCCCAGGGGCCCGCACGGGGTGCGGAGCCCCCGCTCCTCTCCAAGTTCTGTGTTCTAGGCTCTGCTCTAGATTCCAGACTCTAACTGTTCTGTCTAGATTATGTGTTCTACTACACTACCCTAACACTCCACCCCCAGGACCTATGATTGGTCCCCTGTTCTAGGTGTTGCATGTTGGGTTGGATCTCTATGTTAACCGGATCATTGCTGAGTCAGAGAATATTGCGGCTGCTTTTATGGCTGCAATACCCTCTTGTGACGCACTCGTTGCGGGGCGCCACACATAGCCTCCTCTTTTTCAAGGGACCAAAAGTAATTGGACAATGGACTCTAAGGGCTGCAATTAACTCTGAAGGCGTCTCCCTCGTTAACCTGTAATCAATGAAATAGTTAAAAGGTCAGGGGTGGATTCCAGGTGTGTGGTTTTGCATTTGGAAGCTGTTGCTGTGACCAGACAACATGCGGTCAAAGGAACTCTCAATTGAGGTGAAGCAGAACATCCTGAGGCTGAAAAAAAAGAAAAAAATCCATCAGAGCGATAGCAGACATGCTTGGAGTAGCAAAATCAACAGTTGGGTACATTCTGAGAAAAAAGGAATTGACTGGTGAGCTTGGGAACTGTAAAAGGCCTGGGCGTCCACGGATGACAACAGTGGTGTATGATCGCCGCATACTTTATTTGGTGAAGAAGAACCCGTTCACAACATCAACTGAAGTCCAGAACACTCTCAGTGAAGTAGGTGTATCTGTCTCTAAGTCAACAGTAAAGAGAAGACTCCATGACAGTAAATACAAAGGGTTCACATCTAGATGCAAACCATTCATCAATTCCAAAAATAGACAGGCCAGAGTTAAATTTGCTGAAAAACACCTCAAGAAGCCAGTTCAATTCTGGAAAAGTATTCTATGGACAGATGAGACAAAGATCAACCTGTACCAGAATGATGGGAAGAAAAAAGTTTGGAGAAGAAAGGGAACGGCACATGATCCAAGGCACACCACATCATCTGTAAAACATGGTGGAGGCAACGTGATGGCATGGACATGCATGGCTTTCAATGGCACTGGGTCACTTGTGTTTATTGATGACATAACAGCAGACAAGAGTAGCCGGATGAATTCTGAAGTGTACCGGGATATACTTTCAGCCCAGATTCAGCCAAATGCTGCAAAGTTGGTTGGACGGCGCTTCATAGTACAGATGGACAATGACCCCAAGCATACAGCCAAAGCTACCCAGGAGTTCATGAGTGCAAAAAAGTGGAACATTCTGCAATGGCCAAGTCAATCACCAGATCTTAACCCAATTGAGCATGCATTTCACTTGCTCAAATCCAGACTTAAGACGGAAAGACCCACAAACAAGCAAGACCTGAAGGCTGCGGCTGTAAAGACCTGGCAAAGCATTAAGAAGGAGGAA
This sequence comes from Allobates femoralis, assembly GCA_033576535.1. Lineage (NCBI taxonomy): Eukaryota > Metazoa > Chordata > Amphibia > Anura > Aromobatidae > Allobates > Allobates femoralis. The sequence continues at coordinate 424,636,013 of JARQOC010000006.1, forward strand.
ACCCAGCGTTTGGTGATGTCCATGGGTTCCAGACTTAAGGCAGTGATTGCCTCCAAAGGATTCGCAACAAAATATTGAAAATAAAAATATTTTGTTTGGGTTATGTTTATTTGTCCAATTACTTTTGACCTCCTAAAATGTGGAGTGTTTGTAAAGAAATGTGTACAATTCCTACATTTTCAATCAGATATTTTTGTTCAACCCTTCAAATTAAACGTTACAATCTGCACTTGAATTCTGTTGTAGAGGTTTCATTTCAAATCCAATGTGGTGGCATGCAGAGCCCAACTCGCGAAAATTGTGTCACTGTCCAAATATTTCTGGCCCTAACTGTATAATAGAAAATGGGAGAAATACTGAAATACCAAACTTACAGTGTAAAGGTATTCTTCTGTATCCTTAAGGGGAAGGAGAAATGAAATATGGATCGTATAAGCATCAACTGGCCCCCAGCTGCTTGAGAACCGCCTGCTGTCTATACCTGACAGCATAGATTAAAATATGTAGCAAGAATGACAACAAAACAGCCTTAGAAATGTGCATTGTAGGAATAGAGACCCTGATTCCAGTGATGTATCAGATAGAATCAGAGTTTTTAGATGTAGCATATAGTATAGCTCAGAAAGTTAATCCCACTTGTGGCGCCCCTGCGATCAGGAGGCCACAAAGGGAACTGCAGCCAGGAAGGTAGGAACGACAGTTGAACACCAACACCCTAGAAACACGGCTGAGACGGCAGACTGCAGGTGGAGTAGCCCTCCTATTGAACCCGAGGTCACGGTTAGAGAGAGCCTGGTAAAGCCTCACCCTGGAGGACTATTGGTGGCTAGGCTGACAGCAGAGTGTCGGCTCTGAAGGGGACCGATGCTTCACCCGGCATCCCCAGACAACCGACGGGGGACTCTAGCTACACGTTAGGGTTACCACTCCAAAGGACAGGTCACTCAGTGGCAACCCAGAGGGCCCACAGGGGTCCGAGCCACCGCCATACTGTCCGGAGTCACACGGATACCAAGTGAGAAGGAGAGAGAACAACAGCCTGAAAGGACAGAGAGCAGGTGAGGGGTCATAGAAGGAACAACCTGACTGCAGGGAGTAAAGGAACCCGGAGGGGAGAGTTATGCCCGTGTAAAGACTGTAAACTGTGACTGTGAACTGTAACTGGAACTGGAACTGAACTGAGAGAAGTTTGAGAAGTAAACATGGTGAACCATGATTCTGACTCCCTTGCATGTTTCTGCCTGCACACGATTCCCTCCACACAGGTCTGCAGAAGATCACCACCTGGAGAGCCACAGCTTGTCAGCTGTGAACGCTGGAGGAGGATTTCTGCAGCATCAGGACAGTAAGTGCACTGCACCCAGCACAGCCTGCACCATACCTTACACCATAGACTTTATCATCACTGCCCCGGGGAACACAGTTCTACCCGCGGAGAACAATTCCATCCAGGCTGCCATAACATCATCCCCAAAGGTTCTGCAGCAGCGGTGGTCCCCCATATTGACCACAAGCCGTGGGTGGCGTCACGACTGACATTATCCCCTGTAAATACCCCCTTTATTATTTGCCAGGCCCGGGACACGGTCCAGACCAGGATCCTGTGACATTCCCCAGCAGCAGACCCGGTCCGGTACCGAGTACCCCGTCCCCATGGGCTCGACATAAAACCTGGTGTCACGAACAGGATGTATCAGTCCAAAAGAATTGGACCCCGTGTGCCTAACTAGCATGTTCTGGACTTTCCCGACAAAATCTGGTCCTAATGGCGGCCATAGAAGTTTAACACCATGTGCAGAGGAGGCGTGCCCAGACGCCCCATCGTGGGCCGGCCCAGTCCAAGGCGCGAAAAGAACGACCCGCCCTGGCTCCCATTAACTTCGGGAGAGCCAGCCATCAATCCTAAAGAAGAGCCTCCGCCCCTAAGACCACCAGCCCATGAGAAGCTGGCGGGAGATGAACAGGAAATCGTCATCAGGAAGAGGCTGGACGGACAACCGAAAGAGAAGCAGTCGCCATTGAGATACACGAGGACGGAAGCAGAGGACGCCGAGGAGAGCGCTACAATCAGAAGACCTACAGTGATCCCGGAGGGCCCACGGAGCGAACCGGTGGAGGAACCCGGCCAGGGAAAGAACTGTGGTGACCAAGGCAGAATGGCAGAAGGCGGCAGAGAGTGTCCAAACGTCCGAGACACCCGGCGGGTGCTACCCTTGCAGATGACCCGGGCCCAAGAAGAGCACAGGACCCGGATTCACATTGATATCAGACTCCAACAGACTTTCCAGACTTTATCTACGCAACCCGGCCGGGTTGGCGATGCCCATAGTCGTGCAGAGAGCAAGGAGAGATGCCGCACCGCGACCCTGGTTGATCTGTCCGTGCCCAGAGCTGCACCGTGTCCTATTGCAAAGGAGACTGACATACTAGGAGCCTTGCCGGAGGGATACTTGCCGTTACCAGAGCCAGCACCAATGATGACAGAGGTGAGAGGGGAGCAGCTCCGTTGTTGGTGGGAAAAGAATGAGACTGAGGACGATTTAATGGGCTTCCCTGGGGATCCAGCTAGTGACAAAGGCCCTGTAGAGGTAATAACAAGGGATGAATACCTGAGGAGGTGTATTCGCAAGTGGGAAAAGGAAGAAGTGGAAAGGCTAGTACGAAAGCAGGAATTAATCGCCCGCACGCAATATTGAAAAACTGTCGCCCGGCGAGATGTAAGCTTTAATAAATCCCAAAGACATGAGGGCAAAATTGTCAAAGTAAAATCCAGAGATGGTTATGCATTTGCTCGAGAACCCGGAACGGATCATGATATATTTATTAATAGACGTGATGTGGAAGCGCATCTTCCAGAAAAACACCCGGACAGGGAAGTGCAGGTTGGAGAGTGGGTCTCCTACATTGTAGTGCAAGGAGCAAGAGGCCCGTATGGCATGAAAGTGCAGAGACTGTCTTTAAAGTCATTGGAAGAAGATGAACCCCCTGCTTTGGAGGATCCAGACCCCATAGTTCACCTGGATCCATCAGTACCACCGGACCCAACTGTTGACACGGGTCCTACAAATGTCATTGAGACTGTTACAGCAAAATCTACGGCTGATGCAGTTACGCAAACTCCGGAGAGTTACATGTTGATACAAGCCCTACAGGACCTTGAACTGTTCCCGAGGAGGAGAGAACCACAAATACTCCCATGGAAGATGAAGCAAGAAAAGAAGGAGTGAAGACCTGGGTCCTGCATCCATAGAAGAAAACTTGTAAGTGTGAATGCGATGTAACCCTTGCTGTCCCCATCCCAATCCTGAATGAATGTTAGCCTTCCCATGTTTGTCTTTTATATGTTTATTTGAACAATTGATATCACGGACGATGAGGTGATATAAACTTTCTTTTGTATATAGTTAAACACTTCGTGTGTTCCCCTTTGGTTTTAAGACCAGCCTAGCACTTGAAAGACTGTGCTCGAACTTTGAACTGAAACCAGAACTTTTTATACTTTTGGCAAGAAAGTAATGTCTTTTATGTGTTTTATCAGAAGCAAAGTGAATGCGTTGTATAGGATATGGTTAGAGCAGGTCTCGCAAGGGCACCTGGTCCTGCTGATAAAACACTCATTGTATTAAAACAACAGCACAGAGCCTCATAAGTAACACATCTATGAAATTAGAGTCTCTGCTCCTACCTCATGCTGCCCTTAGATTAAATAACAAAAAGCTACTGACAGTTTCTCTTTAAGGCTATATTCACACAGGTAAGGGTTTTGCTGCATTTTGGGGGTCTGGTTTTGCCTTGGTTTTATGTAAATATATGCTAATGTAATCGTTCTTGGTTTCCAGCTATACCTATGTGATTCAAGTAAAAGCTGTCCACACACATTGGGTTTTTTTGGTGCAGAAAGTGGAAATACTCCATGTTTTGGTGCGTTTCTGGAACAATGAACATGTCAATTCTTTTCTGTGTTGTTACTATAGTTTCTGTGGCAAATCTGCAGCAAAAACGTAGCAAACCTATGGTAAAAATGCAGTAAATCTCCAAGAGGTTTCCTGCATTTTTTGCTGTGTTTTTGTTTGCTGCATTTTTGCTGCAGATTTGCCGTTGTAACTATAGCAAAACATGACATGCTCATTCTTTCAAAAATGCAGCAAAACCTGGAGTGTTTCCACTTTCTGCAGAGAAATTAAACCAGTGTGTTGGGACAGCTCATCCCTGAATCATGTAGGTTTTACTGGAAACCAAAAACGCAGCAAAACCTGGGGTGTTTCCACTTTCTGCACCAAAAAACCCAATGTGTGTCGACATCTTTTCCTTCAATCACATATGTTTTGCTGGAAACCAAAACTGCAGGATTAAATTAGCATAAAACTAAGGCAAAACCTGACCCCAAAAACGCAGCAAAACCTTATCTGTGTGAACATAGCCTAAAGAGGCTGTGTCAGTAGAGAATGACTGTTTAAAGTATCAAGTAAGGGTATGTGCACACACAGCGTTTTTGCTGCAGCCAAAAACTCTGTAAAACTTGTACAGGTTTCTAGTATGCCTAGCTGGAAATTTACTGCATTTTTCCCACGGTGTTTGTGCGTTTTTTGTGCATTTTTAACGCGTTTTTGCCATTGACTGCAGCAGAAACACAGAAAAGAATTGATGTGCTCATTCTTTTCAAAACGCAGCAAAACTTGCATAGGTTTCAGTTTCTGCAAAAGAAACTGAAACATTGTGTGTGTGTGGCGTCCCACTGGTCAGAGCGCCACAGTAGGAGTACTGCACCCACAAAAGAGTGTGCAGTTATTCCTGTCACAGGGAGGAGTAAGGTTTATAAGTGGATCCCACCCTAGCACTCCCACACTCGAGCCTAGGCAAATGGTTGGAGCCCAGTCCCTAGGGGGAGAGTTAGGGGAGGACGGAAGTCACACAGTGGAGTTCTAGTTTGCACTGAGGCGCGAAGGAGAAGGGAGCCTCCGAGAGAGAGAAGGAGACTCCCAGGGAGGTGCCTAGAGAAGAGGCAGCCCAGGAACAGAAAGAGGGGACCCCATATCGGAGTGCCCATACTCTGGGGGAACCCTGGTCCACCTAACGGAGAACTGGCTCCGAGGATACAGTGCAATGTGTTCAGCCCCTGAGCCGTCTACACCGGTCGTCACGGGTGAGTTCATCAACCCTGACTCCCTGTCTACAAAGTGCAGCCTCACCAGGATCGCCCACGAAAGGTCAAGCCCATTCAGAGAGAAAATGGAGGGAATCTCACAGCACCCCAATGGGCCTGGTATACGAGAGGGCTGTGCCAGGGCAGGTTTTAGTAGCAGGACACGGGATCGTCAAAAGAGAGTATACTACGGGATTCATTGAATGACCTTGCAAATCTCTGTGACTACCCAACCAGCTACCTGATTATAGACTGTGCTGTAACTTGAACTGCCATCTAAACTGGTTTACAGAGTAAGGTACCCGTGTAGAGTGACAAAACCTCCGTGTGTCTGTTCGTCTGCTGCAATACTCCACAGATAATATCCACATCCAGCATCACCACCATCAGTGCTGGTCTGCCCCAGGGACTCAGCTCCACATGCAGGGAGCTGCTCTGTCCAAGCTGCAGTATCATCATCCCCGGAAGTCTGAAGCGGCGCTGGTGCCCATCACCAGAATCTGCAGGTGGCGTCACGGCAAACTTTATTTCCATTCCCTAACCCCTTTTCAGTTGATCACCAGGGCCAAGTGTCTGGGCAGGCCACCAGTGACATCCCAACTACAGCAGGCCCCAGATACCCGAGTCACCACACAACCCTGGGTGATTCATGTGCACTGCTTTTCCCTAAAACACATAGGTTTTGCTGGAAAGTAAAAATGCAGGCATATATTAGTATAAGACCATGGTAAAAACGCAGGCCAAGAAGCACAAAAAACACAAGAAAAACGCACTGTGTGCACAAGGCCTAAAGAGACTCAGTGAACCCTGGTGTGGCCAGTCAATGTTTGTGTGCACCTTCCCACTACTTGTTTTCCATCTATCTCTTCCCATCTCTGGCTCAATGAATTCAGAACTGTCAATCAAAGATGAGATGGGAGTGGATGTAAAGGAGAAGAAAAGCAGCTGGGAAGGTGCATTTAAATTTTGGCCACTCCAAAGATGCATCGAGCACTTCTACTTGGTTGAACAGTCAATCTACCTGACTGTCCCGTTAGCTCACATTGACCACAAACATGAAGTGCACTCAGCCTAATGTCTCCTTCAAAAGCCCATTTTGAATGACGTGTTCTGTTTCTGCTTGACTTGGTCCCTATACTCAATTTTCAGCCTCTGTCTGATTTAAAAACCTCCTCTTTTTATGGGAAAAACTGATAACAAAGAACACTAGCTCAAACGGGCCCAGAGCGGGGAAGGTGCACCCAGTCAAGCAGACACGCCTCAACGCGGCGACTGGGTGGTTTATAAATATGGCCATATTTATAAAGCTAAGTGCTGCAATTTTTGCTTATGAAATGTCCTAATTGTCATAGCAGAGTGCCGCTTTTTTATACTTTTCTCGTTTGATATACCGTAAGTCCAGTCCGTGATTGGGCTTATATTGGGTCAGAAACCAACCCAGATAGCATTTTTCAGTATGATACTTATATTACCCTTGAATACTGCCTGGGCAGACCTTTTAAAAACATGTAAAATCATTATTGTGCCGTTTGTAGTTTCCATGTTATCAGAATTGTCAGACCCTGCAGGCAGCTACTGGATTAGTCCTCTCCATTATAAGCAAACAGGAATAGTCCAGTGCTGTATAGACTGTCAGGTAATTATGCACTCCCTCTCAGCAGCTCTCTCCTCCCACCTCCCTTTGCTCTCAGTGCAGTGTCAGGTTTCACTTACAGGAGGTCTGTTCTGTTGAGGACACTGAGGGAGAGAGCTATTACAGGTATGACTTATCTAGACTCCATTTGTTTCTCTAAGCAGGTATCCCTGCTGTGACAGTTTCTGTGTTGTATTTCACCTCTTGTGATGCAGCAAACATAGAGAGCAGAGAGGAAGATACAGTCCCTCCTCCCCAGTGAACTCCTGTGCAGTGATGTGTGAATATGTGACATCCATATTCATCTTATGCAAAAAATAAGAGGGTGACTTTGTGACTCTTTTGGTGAGTTTTTACATTGGAGTAGCGCGGACCGTGTCACACCTGTACTCCCATCATCTCCTTGATATTCATCTTATGGGGAGGGGACAGCAGAAAACTAAGTGGATCACTCACTGTGAGAGACATATGGAATGAATCTCTTTATTTGAAGTTTACAGAAGATAGGAGGGAAATATTAATAAAAGAAATGCATCAATAGAGAAATAGAGAGGGTTTAGAGTGAGGAATTAGAAAATAATAGCAGTTACATATGGATTTTTCACCAGTTTTCCTTTAAATGAGCACATGAACATGGGGATTTTTGATCAAGATAAAAGGACAACTCAATATTACATTTATACAGGGTGGGCCATCTATATGAATACACGTAAACAAAATGGGAATGGTTGGTGATATCAACTTCCTGTTTGTGGCACATTGGTATATGGGAGGGAGGAAAACTTTTCCAGATGGGTGGTGACCATGACGGCCATTTTGAAGTTGGCCATTTTGGATCCAACTTTTTCTTTTCAATGGGAAGAGGGTCATGTGACACATCAAACATATTGAGAATTTCATAAGAAAAACAATGGTGTGCTTGGTTTTAACATAACTTTATTTTTTCATGAGTTATTTCAAGTTGATTTCACCATTCATTCCCATTTTATTTTAGTGTATCCATATAAATGGCCCGATTACCCAGATGGGTCATTTATATAGCTACACCAAAATAAAATGGGAATGAATGGTGATATAAGATACAAAACGCACATTGCAAATGAGCCACAGATTTGCAGAAAAACAACCATTCACTTATCTGTAATGGTACCTTTACACGCGGCAACATTTCTAGGGTTTCCACAGGTAACTTACTGGCTGCAGTGAAATCATGGAGACATGGTTCTATCTTGTTGCTGTGTACAAATGGAATAATGTCTCCATGATTTCACTGCAACCAGTAAGTTACCTGTGGACACCCTAGAAATGTTGCCGCGTGTAAAGGTACCATAAGGGATTCAGCAAGTACCAGGAGAAGGCAGGGGACAAGCAGTCACCTCATGAACAATTCACCACAGGCAAAGAGCCAGCCAAATCAGCACACTTAAATATCCCTGCCCGAACCAACCTTCCAGTCATTATCAGATTCAGGTGATAAATCTCTCACAGACAGAGTAGATGCATCACCAGTCTCAACCACACGAGGGAGCGCCAAACCAGAAATTCCATTCAAGGAATCCACAACACACACCCATCACCTGCCCCTGGGCTGTCTCATAATTCCCACCCCCTGAGTTGGGACATGAGATTTTCAAAGATTATTATGGGTCATATGTTTTCCTGGGAGCACCGTAGGCGGAAGACAATGCTCTCATATTTTCGGTTATGATTTTAGCTTTGTGGTTATGGGATACATGAACCCTCTGTGGGTATCCCCCTGGCCAATATCAAGTTTAGGGTACTTATGATCATCACACACTTATGTAAAATATGTGCGATGACCGTCTAAATTTCTAGATCCCATATTTATGCTTGACATATTTAAAGAGTGACGGCTTATGAAATATTAAGCGTTATACTCTTGGTGCCTCTTGGTCTGGGCTGTAATTAACTCTTCTATTGAATCTGCAGATAGAAGGAAATTCATTCTCACACCTAGCTGGGAAGTCCCCTGGTGGTCTTCCTTTGTATATTTGGTAGGGAGCTTTCATTATCACTTAGCTCCATTTCGTAGGAAGCTCTATTGTGCGGCCATTTGGTGATTTCTGCAGGTTAATTAACATACTGGAAATTGAATATGCCTTAAGCCAAAAAGCTTGGGGCTATCTCCGAGGAGTGAGATACGGCAGCATCTGACAAAATTGCTACCATAGGAATATTGCTTTATTCCTTACAATGACTTTTTCTGCGGCCCCCTGGCAGATTCTTAGGGACCACAGTGGTCAGGTTAGTAGTCGCAATTTGCTGTCTGCCGGCCCCTACTTACATTGTGAGCACACAGCGTTCACTATTGAACGCTGCATGTATTGAATGACTACATCTTCTTTGGTCTGTCAAAGCTTGAGGATATAGTTTGTGGGGAGAGCTAGCGTGCAAGGTGCACTCTGTCCCATCAGTGAAGAGCAGAGGCCGCTTCACCCCCCCGATAAGTGATATCTGCCTCTTTGGAAGTGATGTCTGTCCCAAGCTTCAGTCTCCCCAGTGATGTCTCTGTCCCCAACCTCAGCCTCGCCTCCCCAATAGTGATGTCTCCATCCTCAGCTTCCCTGGCAGTGATGTCTGTCCCAAGCCTCAGTCTCCCCAGTGAATTCTCTGTCCTCAGTCTCAGCCTCCCCAATGGTAATATCTGTCCCCAGCCTCAGCCTCTCCAATGATGTCTCTGTCCACAGCCTCAGCCTCCACAGTGAAGTCTCTGTCCCCAGCCTCACCTTCCCCAGTGATGTGTCTGTCTCAAGCCTCAACCTCCCCAGCAGTAATGTCTCTATCCCCAGCCTCTGCCCCCCAGTGATATCTCAGCCCTCCAGCCCTAATCAGTGATGTTTCTGCCCCCTCAGCATTCCCCAGTAATGTCTCTGCCCCTCAGCCCTCCCAGTGATGTCTTAGCCCCATCTCTCCCCAGTGATATCTTAGACCCCCAGCCCTCACCAGTGATGTCTCTGCCCCTCAGCCTTCGCCAGTGATGTCTCTGCCCCTCAGCCCTCCTCAGTGATGTTTTTCCTTTTCCCAGCCCTCCCCAGTGATGTCTCTGCCCTACTCAGCCCACCACACCCCAGTGATATCTCTGGCCCATCCAGCCCACCCCAGTGATGTGTCTGCCCCTCACAGCCAAAAAAAATAGAAAAAAGTGGACTTGATTGCCCAATGCATGGCCACACCATTGGGCAATAAAGTCCACTTATTTTTGTGCTCTTTTTCCTTTTTTTATTCTCTCTCTTTTATATATTACACACACACATACTTGAGTGCTGTGGGCTGAATACACAATAGCTGTATATACAATAGAGAATGCACAATAGAGATATCTGCTAGCTGTATACACAATAGAGATGGCTGCGGACCATATACACAATGGAGACTGCTGTTGGCTATACACACAAAGGAGAATACACAATAAAGCTGCTGCTGGCCGTACACAATAGGGAACACACAAAAGAGATGGCTGTGAGCCGTATAGACAATGGAGACAACTGCGGGCTGTAGAGACAATGGAGACGGCTGCTGGCTATACACACAGTAGAGAATACACAATAAAGACTGTTGCTGGCTGTACACAACACAATAGAAACTGCTGCTGCCCATATACACAATGGAGATGGCTGCAGGACAAATGCAATGGAGATGGCTGCGAGACAAATGCACAATGGAGACGGCTGCAGGACCTATGCACATTAGAGACTGCTGCAAGATGTATGCACCTTAGAGATTGCTGCGGGTCGTATCCACATCAGTGACTGCTGCGGAATGTATACACATTGGAGACTGTGCAGGACGTATACACAGAGACTGCTGGCCGTATGCAGAGACTGCACAAATACACAAATGCAGCATGTAGTGTGGACCTGTATAGAGTATAATGCTCTGTAGAGACAGACATACAAAGACAGAGAGACAGACAGAGAGAGACAGTCAGAGGGAGAGAGACAAACAGGGTGACAGACAGAAAAACAGACAGATGAGCATACTCACCACCAGCGGCAGTGGCAGCAACCACTAAGCGCCATCCTGACTCCAGTCCTTTGCATCCTGCCGGTGCCCGTGTGAGTTCTGCTTTGCGGGTCGCAGTGCCACAGCAGTGATAGACAGGAGACCTGGGCCGCTCAAGAGGTGAGATGATCGAGGCACGTCCCCTCACCTCTCCTCCAGGTCCAGGTGACTTCCGGTCTGCGGTCTGCAGCAGCGGTAATGGACAGGAGACAGGGCCCGCTCAAGAGGTGAGGGGGTGTGGCCCAGTGGTGATTGACAGGAGAGGGGGCCTGTGCAAGATGTTAGGTGGCGGGGCCCGGAGGAGATCTTGCATGGCCCCCCTTTCCTGTCAATCACCACCGGGCCCCTGACAGATGTCAAACTAGTCAGGCCCTAATGGCAGCCCTACTTATAGGTAATCCTGAGGTCTAAGGGTAGATGGACTGAGCACTGATGCTTATTATTAGGGTCCATAACGCCTCACTTAGGGGATTCATTATTCATGTGATGCAGGGTTTTATATTTATGCGCTCACCCTTTGTATATATCAAGACGTGTGTAGTTGTACCTTTAAGGGACTGACCATGTGGAGTGTTGTGTGGGGAGTAGGAGGGCAAGAGCTCAGGAATCACATCTGGGATTGCCTCTGTACCAGATCAATCCTGCGGAACTGAACTGAATAATCTGGAAATGAGAAGTGAAATTTTGCAGCTTTCTTCATGTAACTGAATGCAAATGTTGACGTCTGCCTTCCAGGAACATTTTGTGGCTGGACAGCGCTCCCGAATCCCTGATCATGGCTTTCCGGCTGAATAACCCTCAGCAAAATGAAACCTCGTGTTCTCAGTTTAGGTTGTGATCACCCCCATCATAAACTATCATATCAGCACCTTCCTGCGTGTGTCAGGGCCCACGAGTAAACGCCTTAACAGCCGCCGCCGCCGCTCCTTCCTCGCGGGTGATTGATTGATGGATGTCTCCTGACAGTTCAATGAAGCTATTCCGTCTGCCATCTCAATCCCATCATGTGAGAGGTATATTTTCCGTCCACGCCTCATTACTTCAGGAGGAACTTCATCTCGTCTCTCGCCGTCACTCCCTCCAGCACCGTATCTCCTTCGTTACACGTAAACCTTTCTGCAACATTTATGTAGAGATCCGCTACTTTGATACCTAGATGATGCTTTATTAAGAAGAAAATGTACTTTTACTTACCGCAATAGAAAAATCAAATCAAATGCACATTACGACAAGGTTTTGATGTGAATTTTTTTTCTTAAAGACGCCGATGACACATTATAAGAAGAATGATATCCACATCAATATATCCGTCACTATAGGACTACCAGCCATAGCTAGGGAGAGCTGACATTCAGGAGTCTGGAAAACCTTGATAATAGCCATATTGGATTTCACCTAGCCTACTTGTAAGTGTAATCCGCTGCCATGGGCAGGGTGTTTGCCGTTCTCACCTTGATATAGCACAGTGTCTCCACCCGAATCTTGCTATGAGCTCTAGAGGAATGCAGAAGGGGCTTTGTCTTCTGCTAGGGGTCGACTCGGGAAACCCATCCACCTCCGTACATTCACAAGAGATGAGGTTAGAAATATAGAAATATTAACAGATTTATTTACAGGAGGGTGAGAAGTGGCAATTGTTGCAGGGGGAATAGCAAGTAACAGTGAACAGGTAATGTTATGCAGTATTCTACAGAAGTACAAGAGACGCTTTGCAATAGATCTGAACGTTAGAGGTGATGCTTCCCCTTCAACTTATGATGACACTCACACTCCTTACTAATAACAATTCACCTACAAATGACTGCAGCTTTGCAAATTACACAATCGTGAGTTTGGGCCCCAGTTGCTGCAAATGTTGGCGCACTTTCTGTACATCGGTGCACTTAAGGTAATGAAAGCAATATTCCCACCTCATTTATATAGAGTCTTCAGGCAGGGAGAATGTTTTTACAAGATGCCTAGAACTTTATCACATCATGTAACATGACTTACCTGGTTTCTGTTATGCAGGTAACTAACTCAAACATGGGTAAAGAGAGCAATAAAGCCTACAACACAGCAACTGCACCAACACCCCACTAGTTCCTATACAGACTAGAAAACCCCTAGCCGCACAACTAAAAACACCAACTCGGTCCTGGCTCCCTGAAAGGCCATCGAGTGGTTTCTCGTTCCTCCTGGGGAAGCAGAGGGGAGGCCGCTATGCACAGCTAACCATGAAAGGAAAAGTGTGCAGTAGTAGATGGGGACCCAAGGTAAGGAAACTTAAAGTATATGGACAAGGGGAGAAAAAGAACATGGAAGGCAAGAGAAACCTCCCACCAACCTAACGGAGGAGAGAGGAAAGGTGTTAGGAAGGTAAAAACAAAAACACAGAGAAGTACACAAAATTACTGAACATCAACTAAGGAGAAATTTCTCGTTAATTATTAACATGGAAAAAAATGAAATTTCTGAAATCTTATGCACCTGCAGTTATTTTTTCCTTGCATATCTCAATCCATAGCAGGACTGTCGTGAAAATTGAGGCTTTTGTCCCAACTTCTTTACACTCTCTTCACTGGCTTTATATTTCCTCCTCCATGGGGCAGGGCTGGCATCTCAATGAAGGAAACTAAACAACCAATTTTTCTCTTTTCTGATCACTCCATGACTTGAGCTCATGTCCCTCATATTTGTAGGCAGCAGCTCTAGTTGCAAGCCACAGCCCACACTGAGATAGATGGGAGAATTTGGTAATCTTGCAGGCAGTGAACCAATAAGTACATTATGTTGTATAGATTGTATAGAGATACAGTGTTGGCAAAAAGTATTGAAACCCCTGCAATTCTGTCAGATGATACTCAGTTTCTTCCTGAAAATGATTGCAATCACAAATTCTTTGGTATTATTATCTTCATTTAATTTGTCTTCAATGAAAAAAAACACAAAAGAGAATGAAGCAAAAAGCAAAACATTGATCATTTCACACAAAACTCCAAAAATGGGCCGGACAAAAGTATTGGCACCCTCAGCCTAATACTTGAGTGCACAACGTTTAGCCAAAATAACTGCGATCAACCGCTTCCGGTAACCATCAATGAGTTTCTTACAATGCTCTGCTGGAACTTTAGACCATTCTTCTTTGGCAAACTGCTCCAGGTCCCTGATATTTGAAGGGTGCCTTCTCCAAACTGCCATTTTTTAGATCTCTCCACAGGTGTTCTATGGGATTCAGGTCTGGACTCATTGCTGGCCACCTTAGAAGTCTCCAGTGCTTTCTCTCAAACCATTTTCTAGTGCTTTTTGAAGTGGTTTTGGGTCATTGTCCTGCTGGAAGACCCATGACCTCTGAGGGAGACCCAGCTTTCTCACACTGGGCCCTACATTATGCTACAAAATGTATTTGTAGTCTTCAGACTTCATAATGCCATGCACACGGGCAAGCAGTCCAGTGCCAAAGACAGCAAGGCAACCCCAAAACATCAGGGAACCTCCGCCATGTTTGACTGTAGGGATCGTGTTCTTTTCTTTGAATGCCTCTTTTTTTCTCCTGTAAACTCTATGTTGATACCTTTGCCCAAAAAGAGAGAACATTCTTCCAAAACGTTTTAGGCTTACTCAGGTAAGGTTTGGCAAACTCCAGCCTGGCTTTTTTATGTCTCGGGGCAAGAAGTGGGGTCTTCTTGAGTCTCCTACCATACAGTCCCTTTTCATTCAGATGATGATGGATAGTACGGGTTAACACCAGGGGCGTAACTACAACAGGTGCAGGGGTTGCGATCGCACCCGGGCCCTGCAGCCTAGGGGGGCCCCAAAAGTCCCTCTGGCCCATAGAAAAAGGCTAATACTATTAAAGATTTGCAATAATTGGGGGCCCCGTTGAAGCTTTCGTATTGGGGCCCCGGGGCCTGAAGTTACACCACTGGTTAACACTGTTGTACCCTCGGCAGCTTGAACTTGTTTGGATGTTAGTCGAGGTTCTTTATCCACCATCTGCACAATCTTGCGTTGAAATCTCTTGTCAATTTTTCCTTTCCGTCCACATCTAGGGAGGTTAGCCACAGTGCCATGGGCTTTAAACTTCTTGATGACACTGCGCACGGTAGACACAGGAACATTCAGGTCTTCATAGATGGACTTGTAGCCTTGAGATTGCTCCTGCTTCCTCACAATTTGGTTTCTCAAGTCCTCAGACAGTTGTTTGGTCTTCTTTCTTTTCTCCATGCTCAATGTGGTACACACAAGGACACAGGACAGAGGTTGAGTCAACTTTAATCCATGTCAACTGGCTGCACGTGTGATTTAGTTATTGCCAACACCTGTTAAGTGCCACAGGTAAGTTACAGGTGCTGTTAATTACACAAATTAGAGAAGCATCACATGATTTTTCTAACAGTGCCAACACTTTTGTCCACCCCTTTTTTTATGTTTGGTGTGGAACTATATCCAATTTGGCTTTAGGACAATTTTTTTTGTGTTTTTTTCATTGAAGACAAATTAAATGAAGATAATAATACCAAAGAATTTGTGATTGCAATCATTTTCAGGAAGAAACTGAGTATTATCTGACAGAATTGCAGGGGTGACAATACTTTTGGCCAACACTGTACATCTTCACATAACAGTGTATTTCTATGTGCCTGTATACTAGAGATGAAGAAAAAGTCATATTTCTTTGTTCCTATAAAACTGCCAAAAATGATATGATAGGATAGAATTGTTTTTCTCCTGAGACTCAAACTGACAACCTACAATGCTGCAGGGAGGAGTTAAGGCTGAGAGCTACAGGCCCTGCGATTACCAATGGGAGAATATTGTATACTTGAAGCCAGATACTCTGCTAGGTAGCTATGTGGATGGGGCACCTAGTGTAGAGACTGTCTACTATATAATTGCTTAATCGTGTCTGTCTGAGGCCGAAATCGCCAGCCGTGGCGACCAATGAGCGCAGCGTATGCAAAAGATCCGCGCGTGGAGGTCCGCAGTGAGCCAGCCGGCAGATGACTGGCGACAGCCGGTCATCTCCTGGCTGGCGAGCAGCTGACCTCTGTGCAGCAGTAGCTGAGCCGTGGCTACCTGCCTCACAGAGGTCCGGGGCGAGCCAGCCGGGAGATGACCAGGGTCAGCCGCTCATCTCCCGGCTGCCAGCTGCGGTAGTACCCCGAGCGGGATTCAAATCCCCCGCCAAGCCGAGCTACGTCCCTGGTTGGTTGCCACGGCAGGGAATTCATATTTGTCGCTAAGCCACGCTGCTTCGCTGATTAGTTGCCGCCGGCGAACAATCAGGGACGTAGCGCGGCTTGGTGGGGGATTTGAATCCCATGCGGCGCGCTTCACTCATTGGTTGCCGCGGCTGGCGGCAACTAATCAAAGACTTGGCGCGCAATTTGAATAACGCCCGGTTTTCAAACACACACCGCTTCGCTCATTAGTCGCCGCCGGCTGCAGCGGCCAATGAGAGACTTGGAGCATGTTTTGAATGCCGCTTCGCTCATTGGTCGCCGCAGCTGACAGCGACCAATGAGAGACGCGGCGTGTGGCTTGGCAGGCGGTTTGAATACCTCTTACGTCATTAGTCACTGCGGCTGTAATATTGGCGCGGAATTTGAACTGCCAGTCATAGTGTGACACAGATCACTCCTGTTTACAAGGCTGTCGGTCAGTGTGACGCAGTTTACTCCTGTCTACAAGGCTGTCGGTCAGTGTAACGAACTTCAATCCTGTATACAAGGCTGTCGGTCAGTGTGACACACTTCACTCATGTCTATAAGGCTGTCAGTCAGTGTGACACACTTCACTCCTGTCTACAAGGCTGTCAGTCAGTGTGACCAACTTCACTCCTGTCTATAAGGCTGTCAGTCAGTGTGAAGAACTTCACTCCTGTCTACAAAGCTGTAAGTCAGTGTGACGAACTTCACTCCTGTCTATAAGGCTGTCAGTCAGTGTGACGAACTTTACTCATAAACAAGCATAGAGAGATGATAAATAAATATAGTATACACTAGCTGGGTGCCCGATGCACATGCATCGGGATTCTAGAAGAGCGAGTCTCTGACTCGCAATGGCCGCTTCGCGGCCAATGCTTCGGGCGTATCCACATGACCACGCCGACTCGCATTGCGAGTGGACTCAGAAGGGGCAAAAAACCCATTCGCAATTATATAATAGATAGACGATAGACACATAGGTAGATGATAGATAGATATCGTGTATTCATTGCATTATTCTTAAATCTTCATAAATAAACTACATACATATTCTAGAATACCTGATGCCTTAGAATCGGGCCACCATCTAGTATTACAATAAGAAGCGAAAGTCCGCTGATGAGTTTTGACGGACTGAAACGCGTTGAGAGGAGCATGTTGGTACTCCCAGGGACAGCTACATACAGAAAATAGATGTGGACTGTCCTTGTAAGGATGGGAGACTTGGAGATATAAGGCAAACTATACACCAATAAGGATAGATAATACCGGCTCCCTTATTGAGAGTTTTGGCAATACAATGATGGAATGAATTGGATCTCAGAAGCTTCTACTGAGGTGAGATCTTTCTACATCTGTCTGTGTTCTTTATAAAAAAAAATTGCACTGCAATAAGTATTGTCCCTTCTGTCCCACCTGGCAGAGGTAGACATTGTAAGCAGTATACTCTAATATGTAATATCTGCTGCCACCTTTTTCATGTAACATAAATGTATGCTGGAGGTCCGATTGGTGAGATCAAGGTACACATCAACATGTGCCCCATAGCAGTCTGGTGTATATACTAGCACATTGTGCATGATATCCACAGACTGAGAAGTGTACAACAGTACCAATGGGTGTACCTGTACTTTTTTATAGGCAGCCTTAGTTTCCACAGATGTGGAGTACTGTTTTTCGCATCTCTTGTTAAGGTGTGTACATATTTTATTTTTTTTTTTAAATGTTCCATTCAAATGAATGCATAAAAAAGATAAGCAAAAATGCATCAAAACTGATTGTACTGTATATGAGGTTTGGAGTGACTAGCTATTCACTTTATGGAGAGGAATCTGCCTGCTGACATAAGGATACAGATAAGCTGATAAGGAGACTTATAGCTGCAATGCTGCTCTAGGAAATATGCAAATTGTCACTTCAGTCAGGAAGTGCAAAACTCTAATGCCACCCAATAACGGTAGCAATCTTGTCTCCTTATGCTGGCAGGCAGATTCCTCTCCATGAGGCGAATAGCTAGTCCCCAGACCTCGTCTCAGTCTCTCAAATAGCCAGGTCACAACTCCCCCACACTGCACTGATGAAGGGCAGTCACCCCGAAACACAGCATCTGCAGTTTGGGGTTCTGATCTGGCACAAATCCTAAGTCATATTAAAAGGCTTGTTAAAGAGTCGATTATGACTTTTAGTATTGTTACCTTTATTAGGTGGCATTAGAGTTTTTCCCTTCCTCACTGAAGTGACAATTTGTATTGTATACTGCATTTTTCCTTCCAAGAGAAGCGTTTTTAGTGCAGAAAAATCTGCTGAAAATAATCAACGTGTGCACATACCCTTACCAACTCTCCTTCAGGCCATCATATCAGGCTGACTGATTGATTCTCAGTTAACTCATTCTGCAACTGGCAAAGATTTTGCAATACACAGGATTTAGAAGCCAAATGGTATTGGCAGTTCTAAAAAGTGAATCTGTCCTGTACCAATCAAATGTGGAATTCTGCACCCCAACACGTCCGACTATCCCCTACACTCAGAAAGTTCATGTAAAACCTGAAAACCCATCCCTTCAGAACAGCTTACAGCCATGGGAGCTGGCGCTCAACCACCAATGGATCTGGCGCTCCACCACCATCAGAGCTGGCGGCACTGCACCCCCATCGGAGCTGACCCCACCTACTGTTTCCCTTCTCATTACCCTGTAGAATGTAAGCCCACAAGGGCAGGGTCCCCACCCCTCACAAGGGCAGGGTCCCCACCCCTCTGTACCAGCCTGTCATTCTTAGTTTGTTTATTGTATTCTTAACGCTTTTTGTATGTAACCTTTTCTCATGTACAGCACCATGGAATCAATGGTGCTCTACAGTATACCGTACATAAATTAACAATGATAAAAAAAAGTTCTGTATATTCTTACATTATGCTATCAATAATATAATCCTGGAAAACACTCTCATAGAGTTGCTCATGGAACAAGCTAAAATAGAAAGGAGGCAGCTAGAGAATTTCAGATCCCTCGCAGCTCACCTACTATGGGTTCCATAGAATCACAGAAACAATATCACCTCGCAATTATAGAACATGAATCATATATGCAAATGTGATAAAGAAAGTTGCTGTCAGGGGACATCAAGGGGGGCTTTACCAGATCATCCGAAGGTTCACTCTACACCTGCCGGACTCTACACAAGGAACACTAAAAACATAAGTAACACATCTGCCCATTGACTTACGACCCGGCTCTAGTTTCCTATCTGATCATAATAATATATAATTAAGACATCCGTTAAAAATCCATAACGCTAATTTAATGAGGAAAATCTAATAAAACGCAATTGGAATTTTTACGTTAAATTAACTTTAACTGGCTTTTAATGTGCGTCTTAATTAGATCTGATTATTAATGACTATATGGAACAGATTAGAAGTACGGCTGGATAGATTGTGTCTAACGGGAGCAAGACGCCACAGACGAATGTCTGGAGACTTCAAGACGTTGCATTAAGTCAAGGCGATAAAAGGCAATGGCTGGATCCATCACAGTGGACGAAACGCGTCGGTGAGCGGTAGATACTGGAGGATGGAGGCATGTACGTTTTATTATTTTGTGTTTCTAGGAATTTGTATAATTGAGGGATTTCTCATTAGTTAGAAAGTGGGAGGTGAGGGAGCCAGGACCCCGCTGATATCTGGAATGAATCGTCCTTGGTTGACTTTAATTGAGATGTCTCAGTAGATGCCTCACTAATCTCGGGATTGGATTTGGTGAATTTTAAGACAAAACTAAGGGAAAGCTCTCTAGTGCCCCCTATAGATAAGTACCATTTAGATCAGGGCAAGTATTGGGCAAACGTTTTTGTTTCAGAGGTCATTTGGATATTTAAATATTATGCAGGGACCATGTAAGAGGGTGATCCTGCGGTCCTGTGCCCCTGAAGACATCAACGATTTCATTAGAGTGTGTTAAGCAAACTGTAATATGTTATTGTGGCACCCCTGTGGGAAATTGCCACAGGACCCACCGGTGCAGGGAGGGGTGTACACCTTGGCACACACAGCACACAACACCTCCCACCCCAGTCCTGGAGGGGGAGCCCTACTTGCTGCCTTAAGCAAGATCCCCTATAAGGATCCAGGCCTGAGAGGAGGAGTCAGTTAGTCTGCAGTCTGCAGTGAAGAGAACAGTTAGTACTAAAGTTAGTTCCAGCTAGACAGTACAGAAGGAAGACTGGAAAGAGCTGGTTGCTGGGACCAAGCCAGACCCAGAACCAGGAAACCTGACCCAGCTGTGCAACGCCCTAGAGAGGGGGACGGAGGCCAGTGGAAGAGATAGGAAGACAGAAGAAGGGAACAGATCTGAGATCCCTTTAGCCTCCCGGACAGCGGAGTCCGAAGCTGCTTTTAATCTAGTGGTAGCAGAGAAAGCCCGGATAGACCAGGAGGATCCCCCTGAAGTAAAAGAAAGCAAAACACCAAACCTGACCAAGCATAGGACCAGTGGCCAAAGAAGAGAATAGGGATCCCCACAGCAAGGTCCTCATTGTCAGTTGTAGAGTAGCATCCTGAGAGGGAGAAGGAGAAAGAGCGGCAGGTTCAGCTCCAGGCAGAACTTACCCCAATTGCCGCAGAAAGTAATAGAGGAGGCCTCACAACTCTCCAAGGTGAACGTCAAAAACTGCACTGATAACCTGGTTAACCTCCTGGACCGTGCCTGTTACCGGACATCAGTAAAAAGGTACTGAAACAGAGACTATTGTGTGTGTGTGCCTGCTTCACCGCCGCCGCCTGCAGCGTTCACAGCAGAACCGCCACTACTACTCCCCTCATCCACCCCACTGCCCTGAGGTAAAGCTCCACCTGTGGGGAGCAGTACTACCAAAGCTGCATTCCCATCACCTCAGCGGCCTGCCACAGCGCTGGTAACCCTATTACCAGGTACCACAGGTGGCGTCACATTACAAATCCCCCATCATCATCACCTCCACCCCAGCCACTGAGGGTCCAGGGCACGGAACCGGGAACCGACCAGCCGTGATCCCCACACATATTGAGCCTAGACTCAGTTCATATATGCCTTTATAAGTATGCCATTATTGAATATGTTCCATGAAGGTTTATAACATGATATATTGATATGTACTATGTGCACATTGATTGTGTAGTGGATTATTCCTGTGTACAATAATTTTGGTTTATGTACATAATTTGTAACCTGGGTTATGAAAGCCTATATGTAATTTTTATATAAATTTTGTATACTTAAAGTGCTCTGTTGATGTAGTCAAACAGATTGCTGCTTGTCCTTTTGTTTGTTCCTCCTTTCTGGAATAAACAATTGCTATTTTTCACTTACTGGACGTTTGATCGTGTTTATTAGTTTATTATATAGTGCCTGAGGCGCAATTTGTCCTGTCCATGTGGGACCGTGTTATAATATAATTATGGCAAAATATATACATGGTTCCAAATGAAGTTTTTTAATTAATTGATGTACAATTACTGCAGTGGGAATCTTTGGTGTAAATAAATTATCAGTGATCCACAGGTTCAGAATGTGATAACTTATTTATTGGTGGAATCTGATCAGTGGAAACTGCGCCATCGGAGGAATGTGGCACTTTTATCCCCATTAAAAAATGGAGCTGCCGATAATAATGTGGCCGCAGCTCCATTCATCATCATTGGGTCTCCCAGAGAACGCCAAACACAGCGCTCACATCCACTGAGGGAATGAATGGATCAGAGGTCGAGCTGTACATGAGCTCCAGTCTAATGGGGAGAAAACAAACCTATGACTAAGGACAGGCTTAAAGGATGATGATTTTAATGTATGTTTTAATTTTTTTTCTAATAAAAAAGAATTTTTAAGGATCTATATCTCAGGACTTAATGCTGGATATTTTTCCTTTTTTTTTGGACTCGTGGGGATAAATGTTGCACATTCAGCAGTTGGACCCCCACCAATAAATAACTTATCACTTATCCTTAGGCCATGTATACACACTGAGTATTTCGTGAGACTTTTACCTCAGTATTTGTAAGACAAAATAAGAAGTGGAACAATTAGAGGGATTTTTTTCAGCATTTCACACCCACTCCTGGTTTGCCTTACAAATACAGAGGTAAGAATCTCACCAAATACTCAACGTGTTCACGGGGCCTTAGAAGAGATGATTACTTCGTTTCTCTGGAGAACCTCTGTACGTGCATCTCAGCTGCGTTGTCACATGACAGGCTGGGGTTAAACATCCAAATATTTCATATCTATTAGAAATAAAGAAATTTCCCCTAATTGATATCAGATAAAACAAATGACCAACCACAATTCACTATACCAAGGCTAATAATACCACATAGAAGGGAGAAATACCACGACACCATGACCAGATCACATATTACCACCACAAAGTGCCCGAATAATACCACATGCAAGCCGCAAATACCACCACCCTATGACCAAAGCACATAATACCACCACATAGTGATCAAATGCTACAACATATAAGGTATAAATACTGCCACACCATGACAAGACCACATATTACCACCAAAAGAAGTGAAATTATACACATGAGCTCTGTGTATTGTGTCAGTGTAGAGGTAATACAGTGATCACCAGTGACATTATACACAGGAGCTCTGTATATAGTGTCAGTGTACAGATAATGCAAAGATTACCAGTGACATTATACACAAAAGCTTTGTATGTAGCATCAGTGTACAGGTAATACAGTACACACCATTGACATTATACACAGGAGCTCTGTATACAATGTCAGTGTACAGGGTAATACAGTGATCAGCGGTGACATTATACACAGGAGCTCTGTATATAGTGTATAGTGTGCGTATATAGATAATATGTATACTCACCAGTGATGTTTCTAGGTGAAGTCCTTCATCTTCAGTTTTCTTATTCATCTGTCGCAGATCGATATCACATCTTATAGCCAGGACTCATCCCTTCAGAAAAAAACAGTTATCTATAACTGATCACTTCCAGAGCACATTCCACACTTTTCCCAAGATTTCAACACTACATCAAACAACAAAAAACTTGAGATAGTGCCGCCCCACACAGTAACAAGACCTCCCTTTCATTCCCCTTATGGGAAACAGTATTTTCAAAAGTAATGTATGTGACATCACAGGGGACATGTGCCATCACAGGGTATTATGTTCCATCACATTGGGACTATGTGCCATCACAGGGGATGCACATATCCATGTACCAGGACGAGGGGGCTATATACCAGGATGTGGGTTATATATATACAGTATATATCTCCTTATATATATGTCCACATCCTGAGTCCTTCCTGGTATATATGCCCCTTATACTGGTATATATGTCCCCCATCCTGGTATATATATATATATATATATATAAATATATGTCTTCCATCCTGGATCAACTTCTGGTATGTATGTTGCCCATCCTTTGCCCCTGGTAAATGTCCCCATTGTGTGCCCAAGGTATAAGTTGCCATCCTGAGCCCCTGGTATATGACTCCAATGTCCCATTCTGGGACCCTGGTATGTGTCCCCATCCTAGGCCCCTATAAGCCCCCATTCTGGGCCCCTATGTGTCCCCATCTGTGCCCCTATATGTCCCAATCTGTGCCCCTATATGTCCCCATCCTGTGCCCCTATATGTTCCCATCTGGACCCCTATATGTCCCCATCTGGGCCCCTATATGTCCCCATCCTGTGCCCCTATATGTCCCAATCCTGTGCCCCTATATGTTCCCATCTGGACCCCTATATGTCCCCATCTGGGCCCCTATATGTCCCCATCTGGGCCCCTATATGTCCCTATCTGGGCCACTATATGTCCCTATCCTGGGCCCCTATATGTCCCCATCCCGACTCCTGTGCATTAAAAAAAAAAAACACTGCACGCCGACATGAATAGTGGTAGCTCGAGGAGGAGCCCTCTTTGTGCATCATGGGGAAGGTAGGGGGTAGGGGGGTGTGGTGCAGGGGGTGGAGCTACTAGGACCTGGGGCCCAACGGAGGATCTCCCGGGTACTATTGGGATAGGATCTTGGAGATGGCAATAATCCTTTAAGCATTGCATGGTATAAAGATATGTAACATTCTAATATACTTTGGCCCCAATTCATCTCTGTAGTTTTCTGGAGTAGTTTGCACCTTTTTGGAGTTTTTTTTAATTGTCTTTCTTTTTTAAGTCTTTTTTTTATTTATCCTTGACAACTTTCCTTATCCAGATGTTTTAGACAAAGTAATTAAATACAACTTTTACCACATGTCGCATTTTCTTGGCGCATCTCAGCCCACTCCCTGGCTGGAGTAAGATTGCTGAAGGTGTGCACGATTTGGCCAATATTTGCGACTTTTTAAAGGATATGTGATTTTTGGTGCTAAAAAAGGACAAAAGATGCTAAAAACTGGCAAAAAACGGATCAAAGTTAAAGAGGATTTTTTATTTTGGGCCTAATTCATGAATTACATACTCCATTTTGAAGAATTTGGAGCAAACTAATGTCATGTCAGCAAACACCGATTAAGGTAAAACAAGAAAAATTACTTTAATAAATCACAAATGATGAATTGAGCCATTTGTATTTCAATTTATAACCATTTTCAAGATCTCGCTAACCTGACTGTAAACTGGAACATTCATGTTTACACCCAAATCTGTTCGGACGTTATAATATATCTGAGAATGTACTATAATTGCATCCAAAATAGACAGCTTTCTGTGCACTAAATACATCCAGATGCACAAATTTCCGTTCTGTCCTGATTTGTTACAGTGTATGAGCACAGGTAGCCTGTCAGTCTGCAGTCGATAGAAAAAGATAAAGGAGACAAGCGAGGCGCAATAGTGCCCTATCAATATGACACTGTTTCCACACTTAGATCAAAAAGAGGTGCACTCACCTGGTCTAGTTGTGTGCACCCACAACTAGTTTTTATTGCATGTAGTTTGTAAGCTGCTGCAGGACCTCCACCGCCACGTAGCACGTGTAAAGATGATCAGATCCAGGGATGGTGTAAAACATTCCGCGCTGCTTGAAATAATCAGTCACAAGTCTTTAGGTAAAAGACCCCCCTTCTTTATTTCCACCTACGCATTTCAGTGCCACTCCGGGCACCGTCATCAGGGTATATCAATATATACCCTGATGACGGTGCCCGGAGTGGCACTGAAACGCGTAGGTGGAAATAAAGAAGGGGGTCTTTTACCTAAAGACTTGTGACTGGTTATTTCAAGCAGCCCGGACTGTTTTACACCATCCCTGGATCTGATCATCTAGTCTGCAGTCGAGGCTGTTTAGGCTGCTGTCACACAGCGTTATTTTGCTATCCGAAGGGATCTGACTTTTTGCAGGACCCCTTGGACAGCAACGGATCCAAACTGATGCCTGCAATCGGATGCCAAATAGGCATCCGATTCCAATATTTTGCAGGATCAGTTTGGATCCTCTCCCTCTCTCCTCCTCTCCCTGCTCCTCCTGTCACCTCGCTTCTCTCTCTCTCTTGTCACTTTTCTCCCTTCCTCTCTCTGCTCCCTCTTTGTCACCTCTTTCTCCCCTCTTTGTCCCCCTCTTTCTCCCCTCTTTATCCCCTCTTTTGCCCCCTCTTTCTCCCCTTTGTCCCCCTCTTTGTCCCGTTTCGCCCCTCTTTCTCCCCCTCTTTCTCCCCTTTGTCCCCCTTTTCCAGACCTTAAAAAAAAAAAAATCTTTATTCTCACCCATCCATGAGTCCCACGGCGCTTCCAGCTGTCGTCCTCCGATCCACAGGACCTGGCTTGATGTCACAGTCACATGACCGGTTACCGCGGTAACCGGTCATGTGACTGTGACATCACGCCAGGTCCTAGAAGTATCGAGCATCGGAGGCATCGGTGGATCGCCGGACAGGTGAGAAGTTTTTTTTATTTTTAACCCTTTCTTTTCACTAGACGTCACTTCTGCAATGCATCAATATACATTGCAAAAGTGAAATTAGATGGCACAGAGCGATTTTAGCATGCTCAGTACACTAAAATCGGGTCCGAGGAATGATCAGCTGTTTCCTCAGACCCGCGCTCCATAGGCCCTATGTTATTTGGCGCGGATCAGGTCGGATCCAATTTGGTCCGATTTGACCCGCTGTGCCCAA
Source organism: Allobates femoralis (assembly GCA_033576535.1). NCBI lineage: Eukaryota > Metazoa > Chordata > Amphibia > Anura > Aromobatidae > Allobates > Allobates femoralis. Next base: position 424,662,126 of record JARQOC010000006.1, read on the forward strand.
AATCGCAGCAGTCTGCAATTTTGGGCACAGATAAAAATTGGACAGAATCGGATCCGACAAAAATCGGATGCCACTAAGGGCAAATCCGATCCGATCCGTGCCCATAGACTAACATGGGGCCAAATCAGATCCGTGGCTGTCCGTTTTACAACGGACAGACACGGATCCCAGAAAAACGCTGTGTGAGAGCACCCTTAGATATCTGAAAAATGCACTCCTCAATATTCAAATTAGAAAACCAAGAAGGAAAAGTTGTGGAATTATGGAAATGACACGATGGACAGACATGGCAATTATATGCAACTAATGTTACATTGGGACCAAAATATTCAAAACCTCTGAATTTATTCAGAATCGAGCATGAGAAATCTCTGCACTTACACACATCAGCTGCTATCAATGAGGTTAAATGGCTCTCTGAGAAATTTTCTGCCACGCTGAATGCACATGTACAAATCATCAAAATCCTCTGCTGGCAGCTCCCTGTGCAATTGCTGACCAATGAGGTCCCAGATGTGCTCAATGGGAGACAATTCTGGAGAAGTTGTAGGCCATGGTAGCATGTATATGAAGCAACGGTGCCCAGGCGGTAGCCATGTGTGATCGACTAAAGTTCAGCACACTGGCACTCTGCTTTTAAATGAGAGATCTGAGTGTGTGTGTCTGTGTGTGTGCTGGTGTTGTTTCCTTAAGTATCTGCAGGGCCTGTTGCACTCCTCAGGCGGCCGTCACACGGTGAGATATCTTTAGCGATATTGTAAGCGATCACGTGCACGCGCAATCGCTTACAATATCGCTCACATCGCTGGTGAGATGTCACACAGACAGACTCACCAGCGATGTGGAGCAGCGATCTCGCTGGTTACTATGGTACACATCGGGTTACTAGGCGCCGCGCGTCGCTTAGTTACCCGACGTGTACCATAGTTACCATCTCCCAGCATAGGCGCGGTCGCTGGGAGATGGATCATCGTGGTGTTATACACCACGATGATGCAGATTGTTGCATCGTTCATCGCTAGATCTGAGAACCGAACCTCAGATCAGCGATGTCACGATCAAGCGATTTACCATCGTAAATCGCTTGATTACATGCAACGATATCTTGCCCGATATCGCTTAAGCGATCAAAAAGGAGATCGCTTAAACGATATCGGGCAAGATATCGTTCCGTGTGACGGCCCCCTCACACAGTAATCATAGATAGGGATGACAGCACATTCTTATCAACAAGGCAGTCTTTACCAGGCACAACACTTGTGAATAGGATACAGCAGATAGCACACTTCATTATATCTTCTACACAGCACAGAGGCACAGACATTGCGGCTAATGGCGATGGTACTCTCTTGTGAAAGGTTTACTGGCTGGCAAGTTACATTAGCCCCCTCCTCTATGGCACCAGAACCTACACGTCAATAGGTTTTGCCGCGTTCCTGGCCCACTGCCACAGTCAGTGATCCCCTTCAATGCCCGCTCCTAGAGCAATGGGTAGCATATGATGATGTCACTGCGATGTGCAGGTCATGACAGGCATGCAGATGTCAGCTTCTAGCCTCTTATTAGTTAGCAGCATGTATTTCAGTGCAGGAAGCCAGCGGCTTTCTGCGCCGCAACACATTTCAGTTGAATTTGCATCCTTGGACGTACGTCCAGCTAAGGGCAGAGACACTATGCGCGATGCATGTGAGATTCTCGCATGGATCTCACAGGACTCACCTAGAACAGCCCCTGTTTCTCTGGACGGGAGCATGGAGCTGCATAAAAATGTGGCGCCCCACAGGTCTGGTCGCCGCAAAGGGGTACTGCACTCACTGAACGAGTGTGGTGTCTCAGTCCTAAAGGAAATGGGATGGTGAACCTAGGCCTCCACAAACACACCCACACACAATAGGACCCGGGGGACCATGGGCGAACCCAGGGGGGAGGGCCCAGTCAAAAGGGGACAAGGGAAGAACAGACAGTGGTGATTGAGGATTGAGTTAGATGAGTTGGTGAATGAGGAGCACAATGATGCTAAGTGTGCAGGCGAGAACAGAGAGAACCCCAGGGGCACAGGTGGAGCGAGAACAGCCTGGGCAGCCAGATTTAGGACTAAGATAGTCAGACGGAGGAGTTGGTCAAGATCCAGGGATCTGGCCCTGAACGTGGCACATACACTGTAAGCCCGAACCACTGAACCAGAGGCCACGCAATCTCCAGGAGTGGTGGCTGCAACCTGACGCACCTGCTGAGAAGGCAGCTGAACAAGGGTCAGGAGGCACATACCAATCGTACAACAGGACCCGTAGCTGCTAGATTGGGGCACTGCGTGCATAGGTGCTGACAGAAGAGGCAAAGAAGTAGGGGTGGGACAGTGACCAGAGAACGGAGAGGCACACGAAGGGGTCCTAGGTGAGCTATCCCGCTTCCTTCTGCACAGATCAGACTGGACTTGGTAGAGAGAAGAGCAGGGTGGCCAATTGCAACTGAAGTGAGTAAACCGGGTACAGAATTCCAATGCTGTGTGAGACTGTGTTATTCCCCTCCTGGGGAGCCGCCGACTGCCTCAGTACATGAGACACGAAGGCCCAGTGTAATCACGGCCTTACACACTCTTTCAACTAAACACGTCTGCCCCGGTGTACTGTTCCACCTACGGGGAGTGACGACATCATGCTGCCATACCAACAACCCCGGAGGTGTGACCCGCAGCGTAGGTCCATGCTGACCCGAGAACCATAGGTGGCGTCACGAACATTTCCCCTATAAACTTTATCCCCATCCAATACATCTCAGAACCTGATCTTGAGCCAGTACAGTATACTGACTCTCCCGGGGTAACGGAAATCGGGTCTTGACCCCTGTGACTCCGCCGGCAGAACTCACAGCCCAGTTCTGAATACTCCGCGGCCCCAGCGTGGGGCGAGTCAGAAACACTAGCAGCTGACACACTCCTATTCAGAGAGACAGGTGAGTCATGCGAGACTCGTGCAAGTATCTTGCATGCATCTCGCATAGGGTGTCTCCAGCACCATTCTGCATGGACCTAGTCGTGTTTGTACTCTCTGTGACTGTGATAATTATGCATCTTATAAGGGCTCATTTACACATCAGTTTTTCACATATGAGGGCTATCTGTATTTATCACGGATAACACTCAAAACTATAATACCCTATGGGGCTGATGTCCATGATTTTTTGTGGACCATTTGGTCTGTGCAAAATCAAAGAGACTTGTTCTAATTGTTGGATCGATTTGATAATCAACGTCTATGGGTCAGTTAAAAAATCAAATCGGACAGCACCCAGATGCCATTGATGTGATGTCCATTGCTTCATAGATTCATAGATAGAAGGTGGAAAAACATTTTTTGTTTCTCATCAGAAAAAAATGATGAAACGCTGATACAGGGGTATGTCAATGAATTAGAATATCATCTAAAAGTTTATTTTTTTCAGTAATTCAATACATAAAGTAAAATGCATATATTATAGAGAGTCATTACACACAGAGCGATCTATTTCAAGTGTATATTTATGTTAATGTTGATGATTATGGCTTACAGCCAATGAAAATCCAAAGGTCATTATCTCAGAAAATTAAAGTAGGGAGGATGAAGCGTAATACTGCCGTATTCCATGAATCATCAAAGGGTGAATATAATATGGACTTATTAGTCGACATATTTCAGGCCACCCTGCAACATGGCAGGAAGGATCAGGGAGCCCTGAAACACGTTGACTAATAAATCAATATTATATTCACCCTTTGATATCTTGTGGAATACGGCAGCTCAGTTTTTAACCCTTTCATCCTCCCTACTCTATTTCACTACGCTGGGGACTGCAGCAGCCGTGATATGCTTTTATAATAGTTGTGCCTCTCACAACCACACAAGGTGAAGCTTCTGATACCTATTTAGGGAATATTTTATCTCTCAGACCCTTCATCCTCCCTATTTTAATTTTCTGAGATAATGACCTTTGTTTTTTCAATAGCTATAAGCCATAATCATCAACATTAACAGAAATAAACACTTGAAATAGTTCATCAATATCAGGGATATAACATCGGGGCCCATGAGCTTCACACCGCTGCTTGTACCCCACTAAAATACGCTGGGTCTGGCTGGTCATTGATGGGGTTCCAGCTCCTGAGCCCCCCCATTTCTGATCATATGACCCGTGATTGACAGGCCAGACTTATCAGAATGGGGAAGACCGTTCTCACCACTACTATTGCTGAGAAATGATGGAGGTGCTCGGTTCCCCCCTGCCGAGCATGTCACACATCTCTATCTCTAATGCTTTTAGTGTCATCCTTGCTGCCGCCGCTCACCTCGCCTGTCTGCCATGCTTCCCTTCTATGTATAAGAGATTTATTAAATTTGATGCACACTCCAGGGAGAGGAATATTGAATAATTGTCAGGTTACACAGCATTACCACACGCCAGGATTGTGCGCATGATTTATGCCCCTGTGTGTCGTGGATTCAATCACTCATAGAGGCGTTTCCTGACAACATCAGCGGGGGAGGGGTGATTTTGTCCAAGGCGAACGCCGCACAATTGTTGATATTGTTATTTGTGTTTATCCAGTGAGATGTAAACATTTTTTGCGTACTTGCTAAAATTGACTCCAATCACATCCAGAGCTGCATTCACTGCTGCTGCACGAAATCTGTAGACCTAGAGCTGACAATGGCATAAAGAACATTTGCTCCTGCGCAGGTTAATTAGGATGGTACCAGTAATCCTGCAGATGATGGTACTACTGCTGATAGCCCCTCCTTGTTACATGCATTGTACAATAGAAGTGTCTTTCGTCACTGATTGGCTGAGAGTGATCATGTGATTAGGTGCCTCTATATAAAATCATCTGTCTGATGACACATTCTCTTGGGTGAGTTCTTGTTAAAGGGGAACTCTGGGGAGATAAAACATGCACTCGTATACTACACTGTGTGCAGAATGATTAGGCAAGTTGTATTGTAGAGGATTATTTCTATTATTGATAAAAAAACTATGTTCTCAATCAACCCAAAAAGACTCATAAATATTAAAGCTTTGTATTTGTGGAAGTTGGAGAGGGTTTTTTTAGATTTGGCTCTTAGGAGGATATCTGTTTGTGCAGGTAACTATTACTGTGCAGAATTATTAGGCAACTTAATAAAAACCTAATATATTCCCACCTCACTTCTTTATTTTCACCAGGTAAACTAATATAACTGCACAAAATTTAGAAATAAACATTTGTGAGATGCAAAAACAAACCCCAAACAAATTAGTGCCCAAGATAGCCACCTTTCTTTATGATGACACTCAGCAGCCTCCATCCATACATTCTGTCAGTTGCTTGATCTGTTTACGATCAACATTGTGTGCAGCAGCCACCACAGCCTCTCAGACACTGTTCCCAGAGGTGTACTGTTTTCCCTCACTGTAGATCTCACATTTTAGGAGGGATCACAGGTTCTCTATGGAGTTCAGATCAGGTGAACAATAGGGCCATGTCATTTTTTCTTCTTTTAGACCTTTACTGGACAGCCACGATGTGGAGTAGTTTTTGTGGCACTGCTACTTGACCCGAAGTGAGACCTGGGCAAGGTGCAGGTAAAAATTAGTAGCAGCTACACGGGTGGTGTAGCTTCTTTCACAAGTGGGCTACACCACTGTGTAAGTGACACTGCTACAGTACGGGCCCAAACAAATTGCCTGGACTAGCTGCAGCCAAAAAATGCCTACTAAGACAGGTGGTGTAGCTTTCTTCACAGCAGTGCTACACTACCTGCCCTAAAGGACTCCCAGAGCTAGATGTGGCCAGATGCTGTGAAAAACGCTTGCACATGCACTGGCACACTTATGCCTGGCAAAAACTAATAGGGACTGCTCTAACCTAGCCCTAAAAAGGGCTGAAATTAAAACTAGTCCCTGCTTCTATGAAGTACACCTGAAAAAGGGCTGCTAGACTACTAGTCCCTAATCGCTACTCCTATGAAGCAGCCCTCAAAAAGGGCTGATACTCCTAAAATTTGCACCCTCCCTCCAGTCCCTACTCCCTAAACCTATCTATCTACCTCACTAGCTGAATCAGAACACAATTGCTTGATTTCGTTCTATAGCGCCCACAGCAGCAGCGGTGCCGTCTGACACAGAGCTACAGCAATGAGCAAATGGTGGCAATGGGGAAAATGGCTGGGTCTTATAGGGCTAGGACTTACACAGCCAATGATGCCTGACTTTGCTTGTGTGCCAAAAATGCACTTTGCTGTGTGTGTGTGTGTGTGTGTGTGTGATTGGCTGACAGCCTGCACCGCTCCACTGTATCTGCAGTTTGGAGAAAAAAAATGGAGATCTCCATTATTTCTGCAGCACTGATCTAAACCCTCCTGCACACTATACCCAGAAAATGGATATTCACATTCATTAACATGGTTACGGTTAGGGTTAAGCTTTTGGTGATTGAAGCGTTATCGAACATAACCGCGAACTGCCAAATTTCAAGCTAATTGTTCTAATTTGTCGAATGCCTCGAACACCACCCAAAACGGCTCGAATTTGAAATTGGCGAACAATTCGAATCGAACACCCCTCCTCTCTAATCAAAACCCTGAATATGGTGTGCTTAATTATTAGGCAAATGCCTTTCCTTAGGCAAAATGGGTCAGAAGAGAGAATTTGACAGACTCTGAAAAGTCCAAAATTGTGAGATGTCTTGCAGAGGGATGCAGCAGTCTGGAAATTGCCAAACATTTGAAGCGTGATCACCGAACAGTAAAGGGCAATGTGCCCTGGTAAAAGCTATCATGCCATTTCATGTTTTTGACCAACCTGCCTGGGGTCAGCCAAGCTGGAAAAAGGCAGTCCAAGAGATCAAAACATTTAACAGAAACAAGAGGGGGGTCAAAGGGTCCCTTGACACTCATGTTTTCATAAATTCTATAGGGGTCCCTCAAGGAGTGCCTGATGAATTTAAAGCTAGAGACCAAGTGGCAGCAGGCTTCGAGTCTATCCTACCCATAATAACTGCAAACAAAAATGTAGCTTGGATAAATTACTTGTATTATAATCAACAACGGTTCTTGAACTTCACAAGAGATGCTCTAAAAGGAATAGTCCAACAATTAGGCCCCACCTCCATCATGGCCTTTCAGAATAGGATGGCTTTGGATATGATCCTAGCGGAGTGCGGGGGCGTGTGTAAACAAATAGGAACAACCTGTTGTACCTATATCCCGGCAAACAACGCTACGGATGGGAGCATAGCCAAAACCCTAAAAGGACTCGCAGACATGTCAGAAGAATTAGCCCATAATTCTGGTATTAAGGATCCATGGGACACTTGGTTTGGGTGGTGGGATGGATGGCAGAGAGCACTTATCAAACTAGGTATAATTATCCTTTGTGTTCTATTCATAGTGGCTCTAATTTCATGCTGTGTAATACCTTGCATCAAAAAGATGATGTCTCATGCCATGAAAGAGACAGTGACAACAATGTATGCAGATCTCAGAGGCCCCGATGATGAAGGAGAAATATACGCCTGAGAATGATGCCATTGCCAATGCCGCAAGATCCCTTGAAGAACTATGAGAGCATGAGACCCATCCCAGAAGGCTGAGTAGGGACAGTTTAGGGTGCGGCTAAGGCCAATTGCAAAGGGATTCCGAAGTTACGGTTTGTCTCAATGTTGGTGAAGTCTCCTCCCCTTTCCTCTACCTTTTCCCCCTCCGCCGCCTAGGGCAAAGATTTAGGGTAAGATTTTGAATGTCTCCAAGAGGAGGGAATGTCATGGCAATAAATAGTTAATAATTTATATAAGTTTATTGAAGTCATTCAGAAATCTTCCAACAGCATGTTTATATGAATCCTTGCACTTTCCTCTAGTTATCTCCTCTTCTCCTTCTTCTCCTTCTTCCTCCCCACCTCTGGAATTTCTCTGTCTCAGATTGTGTAGCAGTGCTGAAGCTCTTGTCAAGATGTTCCCGTACTGAATGTACTAACCAAGGCTAAACTGAATTGTTAAACTAACACACGAAATATGATTGAATGTTCTCTTCAGAATAAAATGCAACACCCTTTAATATCTCTTTAAGGAGCGGTATAAAGCTGGCTACCCCTCCCTTAATAAAGGTCTTTGTCATTAAGCTCTACTTTGACTTGTTGTCAGCGTGGTTCTTCCCGGTGGCGTGCACACACTTAGACAAAGCATCAATTTGGCGGCAGACACTTAAGAGGACAGCCCACCCGTAAGGTGTGAGGCCTCCCATGACACTCAAGCTTACTGACTGTTTCCGGTCACACATTTTTGTGCCTTTTTTTAAATACGATGATTGGCTGAACATCAAAGGTCAAAACACCAGGAACATGAGGAAACATAAAGATTCCTAGATGGTGGCCCGATTCCAACACATCGGGTATTCTAGAATATGTATGTAGTTGACATACTGTGACTGACAGAACTTGTTCAGTCAATGTGAGTGAACTACATATATATATATAGCAGCGCTATGGTATATGGTGGTACATTACAGTACATGTATAGCAGCACTATAGTATATGGCGGTACATTACAGCACATGTATAGCAGCACCATAGCGTATGGCAGTACATTACAGCACATGTATAGCAGCACTATAGTATATGACGGTACATTACAGCACATGTATAGCAGCATTATAGTATAAGGCGGTACATTACAGCACATGTATAGCAGCACTATAGTATATGGCGGTACATTACAGCACATGTATAGCAGCACTATAGTATATGGAGGTACATTACAGTACATGTATATCAGCATTATGGTATATGGCGGTACATTACAGTACATGTTTACCAGTGCTATGGTATATGGCGGTACATTACAGTACATGTATAGCAGCGCTATGGTATATGGCGGTACATTACAGTACATGTATAGCAGCACAATGGTATATGGCGGTACATTACAGCACATGTATAGCAGCACTATAGTATATGGAGGTACATTACAGTACATGTATATCAGCATTATGGTATATGGCGGTACATTACAGTACATGTTTACCAGTGCTATGGTATATGGCGGTACATTACAGTACATGTATAGCAGCGCTATGGTATATGGCGGTACATTACAGTACATGTATAGCAGCACAATGGTATATGGCGGTAGATTACAGCACATGTATAGCAGCACTATAGTATATGGAGGTACATTACAGTACATGTATATCAGCATTATGGTATATGGCGGTACATTACAGTACATGTTTACCAGTGCTATGGTATATGGCGGTACATTACAGTACATGTATAGCAGCACAATGGTATATGGCGGTACATTACAGCACATGTATAGCAGCACTACAGTATATGGCGGTACATTACAGCACATGTACAGCAGCACTATAGTATATAACGGTACATTACAGCACATGTATAGCAGAGCTATAGTATATGGCGGTACATTACAGTACATGTATAGCAGCGCTATAGTATATGGCGGTACATTATAGCACATGTATAGCAGCGCTATGGTATATGGCGGTACATTACAGCACATGTATAGCAGCGGTATGTTATATGGCAGTACATTACAGCACATGTATAGCAGCACTATGGTATATGGTGGTACATTACAGCACATGTATAGCAGCACTACAGTATATGGCGGTACATTACAGTACATGTATAGCAGCCCTATGGTACATGGCGGTACATTACAGTACATGTTAAGCAGCGCAATTGTATATGGCCGTACATTACAGCACATGTATAGCAGCAGCGCTATGGTATATGGCGGTACATTACAGCACATGTATAGCAGCACTATAGTACATGGCAGTACATTACAGCACATGTATAGCAACGCTATGGTATATGGCAATACATTATAGTACATGTATAGCAGCACTATGGTATATGGCGATACTCCGCTCCCCGCGGCCCCCCCCGCTTCTCCTGGACCTCGCTCCTCCACAGTAAAAGTAAAAATAAAAAAAATCCTCAGTGAGGATACTCACCAGTACATGTATAGCAGCGCTATAGTATATGGCGGTACATTATAGCACATGTATAGCAGCGCTATGGTATATGGCGGTACATTACAGCACATGTATAGCAGCGGTATGTTATATGGCAGTACATTACAGCACATGTATAGCAGCACTATGGTATATGGTGGTACATTACAGCACATGTATAGCAGCACTACAGTATATGGCGGTACATTACAGTACATGTATAGCAGCCCTATGGTACATGGCGGTACATTACAGTACATGTTAAGCAGCGCAATTGTATATGGCCGTACATTACAGCACATGTATAGCAGCAGCGCTATGGTATATGGCGGTACATTACAGCACATGTATAGCAGCACTATAGTATATGGCAGTACATTACAGCACATGTATAGCAGCGCTATGGTATATGGCAATACATTATAGTACATGTATAGCAGCACTATGGTATATGGCGATACTCCGCTCCCCGCGGCCCCCCCCGCTTCTCCTGGACCTCGCTCCTCCACAGTAAAAGTAAAAATAAAAAAAATCCTCAGTGAGGATACTCACCTGTCCGCCAGCTCGCTCCACTTCCGTCTTCTAGGTCCTACAGGCCTTTAGGACTTGTCGTTGCCTGGGAAACCAATCAGCTGATCAGTCACATGAGCGCTAACTGCCGGGGGGCAGGATAGAGCAGGGGGGGCAGGATGGTGACAGGGATAGCAGGCTGGTGGGGGGGAGAGGGCAGGATGGTGGTGGGGAGGCAGGATGGAGCGAGCAGGGCAGGATGGAGCGAGCAGGGCAGGATGGAGCCGAAGGTGCAGGATGGAGTCTTGGGGGGTGCAGGATGGAGGCGGGGGGGCAGGATGGAGGCGGGGGGTGGCAGGTTGGAGGCAGGGGGGGCAGGATGGAGGTGAGGGGGCAGGATGGATGTGGAGGGGCAGGATGGATGCGGGGGGCAGGATGGAGGCGGGGGGCAGGATGGATGAGAGGGGGCAGGATGGATGCGGAGGGCAGGATGAATGCAAGGTGGCAGGATGGATGCGGGGGAGCAGGATGGAGCCGGCAGGGCATGGAGCCGGGGGGCAGGATGGAGGTGGGGGGCAGGATGGAGCCGGCAGGGCATGGAGCCAGGAGGGCAGGATGGTGCCAGGGGGCAGGATGGTGGCGGGGGGGCAGGACAGAGCGAGCGGGGCAGGAAGGACCAAGCGGGGCAGGAAGGAGTGAGCGGGCAGGATGGAGCCGGGGGGCAGGATGGAGCCGGGAAGGGGGGCAGAATGGAGCCAGGGGGGGGCAGGATAGAGTCGGAGGGGGCAGGATGGAGCGAGTGGGGCAGGACGGAACGAGCGGGGCAGGAAGGAGCGAGCAGGGCAGGATGGAGCCAGGAAGGGGGGCAGGATGGAGCCGGGGGTGGGGGTGGGACAGGATGGAGCGGGGGGGCTGGATGGAGCCGTGGGGGATGCAGGATGGATGCAGGGGGGGAGAAGCAGGACGAAGCCGGGGTGGGCCGATCGGGAAGGGGGGCAGGATGGAGCCTGGGGGGGTCAGGATAGAGCCTGGGGGGAGGCAGGATGGAGCCGAGTAGGGGGGCAGGATGGAGACGGGGGAGGGGGGCAGGATGGAGGCAGGGGGCACAGGATGGTTACTGTATAATCTTCTAATTTTGAATGCTCGCAGTTTTTTGCATATGGGGCGCTCATTGGTTGCCGCTGCTAGTGGCAGCCAATGAGCGCTGGCGCGCGATTTCAACGTCAGACAGACACGATTAGGAGATTATATGGTAGATTATTGTACTTTACTTCCATCTCTAGTAAATATGCATTTACTACTAAACCACCAAGTCTGTCATTAAAAGATATAAAGGTATGTGCACTCCGCATCTTTTTCACACGGATTCCGCTCAGAAACCCACCTAAAGAGCGCCATCTAAAGGTTTAATAATGAATTTCCATGTAAAGACAACTTGATGTTCATTTGTTCAGCCTTTTGAGCGTCCTCTAAGGATTCCAAAGACGCCAAGCAACAAAAGTTACCTGATCATTCTTCAAGTGTTTTCAGCTCTGAAGATGCTCCGTACTTTACAATGCAAAGCAATAGGAATGCCCAAAAGACACCCATGAATGTTTTTGAGCGTTTTTGCAGAATAGTTGCTTGAATAATTGCCAGTGATTTCTTCATTTTGATTAGAGTTAAAAAAACATACAGAGAGCACCAGTTAAAACACACAAAAATAATAGAACAATAATAAAAAAATCACCAGATGTCAAAAATGTAAAAAAAAAGTACAACAGAACCCAAAAACAAGGTTAAAAAGGAATCTGGTTTGACCGCCTATTGAAACACTATTCGAGATGCATGTGAGTATTTTGCATGTATCTTGCATGACTCACCCAGCTCGGCCATCGGCTCTCTGGACGGGAGTGTGGAGCTACATAGTAACACAATCAGCTCCACGCTCTCATTCAGAGAGGCAGGAGCTGGGTAAGTCATGTGAGATGCATGCAAGATACTCACATGCATCTCAAATAGTGTCTCTCTGCGCTAACTGGCCTATCCTCTAAAGGCCCCGTCACACCTGGCGACGGGGCTGGTGATGTCGGCAGCGACTGGCAGATACGTGCATGTTTTTGGTTCCCCGGCAGCGTCGCTGTCCCCCATTTACATAGGGCGACACCTCCAGCGCCGGCGATCTGACAGGCGGCATCGCCGCTGGGGTGTCTGAAAACCCCAGCGGTGATGCAGGACAATGGGTACCTATGGCTCCCATCGCATGACAGGTCGCCGGCGGCCGTTTACATGGGGCGATGTGTGCACATCGCCTTAGACTGGTCGTCTGGCTTCAGAGTACTGCTCTGAAACCAGGCGACTTCCCAGCGGCGCCGACATTGCCCTTTTATATGAGGCGACGTAGGGGTGATATCGCCGCCAATAGTCCACGCCTCTACATCGCATATGTAATTGGCGGCGATGTCGCCATGTGTGACGGGGCCTTTAAAGATTTTTTTTTTTCAATTTTGGTAAATGAAACTTAATTAAACTCTTTATAAATGAGAAGCTTCACAAGTTTCTATTAAGGCCACATTACACACACAGATATCTGTGTCCAACTTCTGAACAGATCTCTGGTTGCAGTGAAATCATGGACACATTGCTCCATTGTACACAGCCACAAAATAGAACAATGTGTCCATGATTTCACTGCAACCAGAGATCTGTTCAGAAGTTGGACACAGATATCTGTGTGTGTAACGTGGCCTTTAGACTTAGATCTGCGCCAGTCTTCATCAAACATTTTCTGAAGTAAGTCTATGTGCACATGGCATCTACACGTTTTTCACAATGAGTCCCTATGATGGATGGGTGCATAGGCATCCATCCTAACTGCCCACTGTCAGATGTATAACTCATGAGCATACAGTGCCTTGAAAAAGTGTTCCTACCCCGTGAACTTTTCCACATTTTTCACCTTACACCAAAAAACTTAAAGGAAATCTGTCAGGTCAAAAATCCACATATAACTGATATTATTTTCTAATTCCTCTCTCTAAACTCTTTCTATTCATGTATTTCTATTTTTATGCTTCCCTTCTATCCTGTGTAAACTTCAAAATAAGAGACTCATTCCATCTGTCAATCAAAGTGAGTGATCACTTAAGGCCACTTTACACACACAGATATCTGTGATCAACTTCTGAACAGATCTCTGGTTGCAGTGAAATCATGGACACATTGTTACATTTGTGCACAGCCACAAAATGGAGCAATGTGTCCATGATTTCACTGCAACCAGAGATCTGTTCAGAAGTTGGACACAGATAACTGTGTGTGTAAAGTGGCCTTCAGTTCTCTTTTGTCCACTCCCCATAGGATGAATATTCATGTAGTGACATCACTGCACTGCATTGCCCTCCTCTGGGTCTATATCCTGTTGTGTGGTCGGCTTTCCATGCTCAGACACAGTGCAGAGAATATAGGAGGTGGAAGGAAGTTTGTGCTCTTTGCAGATGCACGTCTGACTTCTTCATTTTATGTATGAGGCATGTGTGTAGTGTGTGCTGGAGATATTTCTTTGTGTTTATATGAACATTTGATCATTTGCTCAGCAGATACACACATTACATGTATGCAGGAAAATTAAAGTTCATATAAACAGAAATCTCTCACAGGCAGCACAGGCTAGTGATGTTACTATAAGAGTTGTAGCACAAAACACCTCCCCTCTCTCAACCCCCCTCCCCAGCAGCCTGCAGAAGTCTGAGATTTTCAGTGGAACTTCAGCACAGAGGGGAGGGACAGATACCAGCTTGGAAAGGCATGGATATTTCAATAACACTTACATACTGTGACTCATAGGAGTCATGTCAATTACTTTACAGCTGCCTGCAGGGTGTGACTTAGATAGGATTTACTGAGGATGGGGACATATCTATTGTACATTCATCATCAGCTCCAGAATGTCATGAGCTGCAATCAGTGGCTTAACTTGAAGCTCATGGGCCCTGATGCGAAAGCTCTGATGGGGCCCCCAATTATTGAAAATCTTTAATAGCAATAGTCATTTTTGTTGTGTGAGCTAAATACATCAGCAACAGCTGCACAAACCTTTCTGCTATTTTGCTACAATGTATCAATCAGACGTTCCGTCTTTTCAGGTGACAATCATTATCTAGATTGGATAAAACAGTATTTGCTTGGCAGCTTGGAGCAGAACTTGCAAAGTACAGATTTAGGCCTGTTTCACATATCCGTGCAAAACACGGACATGTGAGACAGGCTGTTTTTTGGGGGAGCGAGTATCCGTGTGTCACACAAGGTGTGACATACGTGTGTTATCCGGGTGACATCCGGATAGCATACAGACAGCCTGTCATTATATACTCACCTCCCTCCAGCGCTGCCTGTCCTCTCTTTTCCGGTCCGCTGTTGGGCTCAGTGAAGTAAATATCAGATGAGAGTAATGAGCGGCACCGGAAGTGAGAGGAGCAGGCAGCACTGGAGGAAGGGGAGTATGAAATTCTTTATTTTTAAGCTTAAAACTTTTGGCTCTGGTCCGTGCACATGGATGTCACATAGATGATATCCATGTGCAGGACGTTTGTGGCCAAAATGTGTCCGTTCTTCCACCAAAAACGGACATGCATCTATGACACGCCCACTCCAGGGCAAGGGAGTACTCGGAACCAGGCCCGGTGTTATGGTTCTTTTGCGTTCGGGGAATCTCAAGGTGGTGACCCGGCTCTGTTGCCCTGGCAGTGTCATTAAAAAGTTCTTTCAAGGATTCTTTGATGAAGAAGGATTTGGGAAAAAAGGGTATTTGTGACACCACCCGCAGAGTATGGCCAGGTGTGGCTGCTTCAGAACCCCTGGGGACGATGACCAGCAGCATGGATGGTTTCGCTCCCCGTGGGCAGAGCGGGGTCCCCAGGGCAGTGGGTAGGAAGTCAGTCTATTCTTGGCTGGTGTTCATCGGGCATTCAGCATCACGATGTATCAAGCGGCCTTTGCAGCCGGTAGTCACCGCACAGAAAAGTCTCAAACATTTCAGCTTGGGTTCTGCGCCTTATACTTCCACACTTTAACCAGGCAGCTGGGTGCTTTCCTCGGCCAATCTCCGGTCTGGCTGCTTCCCAAGAACCGGGACAGTGTTGTCAAGACCCCAGGTCTTCCTTTCTCCCTCACGATGTTCCCTTCTTTTCTCGGTTATACTCTCAGTGCCTCTGGCACACTTCACCTTTTTAGTCAGCGCCTCCGCGCAAAGAGCTCAGGTACCGACAGCCACAGGCATTGACTGGCACTGTTTCTTAGTGTCGTGCCTTAGTACGGCTACCTTCTCCGAGGTATGCCGAGTCTATGGGTCACAGCTTCCCTTTAGGACCTCATGGCCTCCGGTTTCAACAGTTCGGGCTTACAGCTGCCGCGCCGTGTTCAGGGCCGTTTCCCTGTTTCGTCCACCAGCCCCTCCGATCCTCTGCCAGATATGGGCGTACGGGTGAGCTCAGCCTTCTTCCGCACCCCAAGGGCTCCTTCTCTCTTTTACACCCTTCCGTCTTTCCCTCCTGGGGTGAGCGCGACTGTGCTCCAGCCCGCGGGAGCTATCACCTCCACCACCTCTCGACTCTCACTCCGATTTCCTACTCCTTTGTTGTCCTAACGACTCCTACTACGTTTTACAGTGTCCCCCTTTCTAAGATTGTTCCTGTCCGGGGTCCTAAGTGTGTGTTGCAGTGTTTGTTCTCAACTTCACCAGCCCAATTCAGAGAACAGGAGCACTACCCTCCAGCTAATAGGGGAGTGCAGTTCCCCTGGTGGCGGCCAGACCAGTGGGGCGCCACATTCCCCCTTGGTTAAGATTAGCTTGTCCTCTAGTGACCGCCAAAAAGGCACAGACTGAATTTTTTTTTTTAACTGTAGCAATTGAACATACGCTTGCTTCTTCTTCCCTCTCGGGAAGCATGGGTTTAAACGTTTCAACGCTCATATATGCATTATTAATTTGAGTCCAAATAGAAAAAAAAAAAGAAAAAAAAAAATATAATGCAATATAAAAAGATAAATAACACCGTCAGTTCACAGTCCTGCGAGTTGCAGTACATATTAGCCCTTCTGCCGGGGCTCAACACAGTTCGCTGTCCATGTGCCGCGCCCTCCACCGGGCTAGATTTCCTCAGCCGTCAACTTTCCACAGCGACCTCGGCGGCTTAACTATTGACAGTACCAACATTTTTCTACAAGTCAGGGTACCTATCTAACTATACATTTATACACAACATTTACAAGACGCTCAACTTTTATCTACAAGTGCTATTTACATGGCTTCTAACTGACTTTCCAGGGCTGGTCTTACTTTATGGGCGAGGTCCACTTGCCCTCAAACCGTCCTCTCCACCTGAAAGTTCAGCCAGTTCCACACACGGGAACCTCGGTGTTAAGATCTTGTAGACTCTAAGCGCAAACCAGCCTCAGCGTCTCATGTGCCGGGTGTACCCGACCTCATCTCCAGAATAGAGATCACAACCGGGGTGTCCTCTTGGGAGGTACGACTCTGAGTCGGTCGACAGTGTAGGGGGTACTCGGATGCCGGGACAGGGGGTTACTTCGGTGGGGATCACAGCTGGTCGGTTCCCAGTTCTGTGCCCTGGACCCTCAGTGGCGGGGTGGGGATGATGATGATGGGGGATTTGTAACGTGACCCCACCTGTGGTACCTGGTAATAGGGTTACCAGTGCTGTGGCCGGCCGCTGAGGTGATGGGAATGCAGCTTTGGTAGTACAGTTCCCCATAGGTGGAGCTTTACCTCAGGGCAGCGGGGTGGATGAGGGGAGTAGTAGTAGCAGTTCTGCTGTGAACGCTGCAGGCGGTGGCGGTGAAGCAGGCACGCACACACACAATAGTCTCTGTTTCGGTACCTTTTTACTGATGTCTGGTAACAGGCACGATCCAGGAGGATAACCAGGTTATCAGTGCAATATGGGACATCCACCTTGGAGAGTTGTGAGGCCTCCTCTGTTTGTGTGTGCAGTAATTGGGGTAAGTTCTGCCTGGAGCTGAACCTGCCGCTCTTTCTCCTTAGCCCTCTCAGGATCCTAATCCACAACCGCCAATGAGGACCTTTCTGTGGGGATTCCTATTCTCTTCTTGGGTCCCTGGTCCTATGCTTGGCCAGGTTTGTATCTTGCTTTCTTTCACTTCAGGGGGACTAGATCCCCCTGGTCTGTCCGGGCTTTCTCTGCTACCACTAGATTAATAGCAGTTTCGGACTCCGGTGTCCGGGTGGGCTAAAGGGATCTCTGATATGTTCTCTTCTTCTGTCTTCCTACCTCTTCCACTGGCCTCTGTCCCTCTCTCTATGGCGCTGCACAGCTGGGTCAGGTTTCCTGGTTCTGGGCCTGGCTTGGTCCCAGCAACCAGCTCCTTCCAGTCCTTCGACTGTACAGTCTAGCTGGAACTAACTGACTAACTGTTCTCTTCACTGCAGACTGCAGACCGACTGACTCCTACCCTTAGGCCTGGATCTTTGTAGGGGATCTGGCTTAAAGGGATCCTGTCACCTCCAAAACGCCACCTAATCTACCAAAACATGTCCCTGCAGCATCCTATCACTAATCTCACACTCCTTTTGTCTCCTAAAAGCATCCTGTGAAAGTGCATAAAAATGTTTTAATACTTATTAGGGATTATAATTAGCAGGGGCTATATTCTTTAGCCCTTAGGGCGTGTTGTTTTGCAGCCTGAATGATCCAGCCCTCAATGCGCAGCTTCTGCTGTGATGTGGAGCTGAAGGCAGGTCTAATGATTTGCATTCTGTGAGTGACAGAGAGGGGGAGGGCAAAGCCTGCACAAGCAAAGCAGGACAGACAGAGAGAGGCTGGATCCTCGAGGCTGCAAAACAAACACACCCTAAGGGCTAAAGAATATAGCCCCTGCTAATTATAATCCATAATGAGTGAGTATTAAAACGTTTTTATGCACTTTCACAGGATGCTTTTAGGAGACAAAAGGAGTTTGAGATTAGTGATAGGATGCTGCAGGGACATGTTTTGGTAGCTTAGGTGGCGTTTTGGAGGTGACAGGATCCCTTTAAGGGCAGCCAGTGGGGCTCCCCTTTCTGGCCAGAGGTGGAAGGTGTTGTGTGCTGTGTGTGCCAAGGTGTACATCCTTCCCTGCATCGGTGGGTCCTGTGGCAATCCCCCGCAGGGGTACCACAACTCCACGTCTCATCGTCTGATGAATACCTCCTTCTCCAAGCCGTACTCCTTTATGAACCCCCAGCCGTTCCAGAGGTGGAAGTCCACAACAACCTCACGGTGCCGTTCTTCCGGGTCGGGCACAGGTCCCTTCCGGACTTGATCTTTTTCTTCCAAGTTTACCTCCTCCTGCAGCCTCCAACGGTCATGTCGCTGCCGCCACTCTTCTTCGACCGCTTACCTCCGCTCCCAGTAGCCATTGTTGTTAAGCTCTCTCTGGACTGTTGTCTCTCCAGCCTGGGCTGAAACCGAGCACCCCACTGTTGGACCCTCATGGAGCACCCAGTGCGCCCTCCCGCTCTCGGCCTCTGGAGCTTCTGCCAGGTTTTCTACTCCCTCCGGCTCCTCAACGTCACCTGCAAGCTTCCGTGAAGGATCAGGCAGGTCTAGGACAACTACTGGCGGCTTGTCTGTCTCCACTAGGGTAGCCAGCTCAGTTTCACTTAGTGGTTCGGCTGCTGACTCCTCTGCTGGCGGTACTGGAGGGTCGGGCACCTGGTTTCTCTGCGCCAACTTTTTACGCTGGTTCTGCTTGAAAGCCCATGACTGAGCCTCTCAGCAGCTGGGGCAACTCTTTTGCTGCGTCTTCCAGGTCGTCAGTACACGGGAACAGGTCTACAGCCTCCTTTGTTGCACTGGAGGCCTCCTTCTCCCTCCTGCTGGCCAGGGTATTGGTCCGCTGCTCGTCATGATGCTACCACCATGCGTTCTCCTTTGTTCCTTCTTGTCTAGGGCCACACCCCTCTGGCAATCCTCTTGTGTCTCTGGGCGGAGTCAACACAGCTTTCAACAGGTCCCTTTGCTTTTCTCTTAGCACTTGTGGCAGGCCTGCTCTTTCGCGCTTCTCTATAGGCCACTCCCACGATGGGGACTTGGACACGCCCTAGGCCTACATGTGGCGCTGGGTCTTTCTGGTCGCCATTGAGTATCTTGTTGCATAAGGTTGTGCACCTTATTTAGCTGGATCTGATGGAAAATGATACGCCCTCTAGTGTCATTTAAAACTGGGTTCTGGGCATGCTCAGTTAAAAAACCCGGATCTGGCATCCGCAGGATGCAGGCTCCATAGAGCACCATTGTAATTTAATCCTAGTGTCCCAGATCTGGGTGTTATCAGGTTTAAAATTAACTCCAAAATGCGTGTTTGGTCTCGGTGAAAAAAATGTGGACACCCGAATCTGGGGGAACTGTAAAGAACTGGATGTACTTGCAAGTGTCTGTGGCCCCATTGACAGTCAATGGATCCGAAAATGGATGCGGGTTCATCCAGGTTCAACTGGATTAACACGGATACCGAAAAATGGTAGTGTGAAACCAGCCTTAGGCTATGTGCCCACCTAGCATATTATTTCTGCACCAAGTCTGCATGTCCTGGCAGGAAAAATACTGCAGCAAAAACTCGTTTTTAGCATGTTCATGTGTTTTTTGTGCATATTTTTATGCTTTTTTCCCATGTGTTTCAATCTTACAGTCTGTGAGAAAAACACAGAAAGAATGGACATGTTGCTTCTTTTTTGCTGCACCAAAATCTGCAAAGAAAAAAATTAAGGTGTGCACAAGACTTCATGGCATGAGTTTTCCCCTACATATTTTAGAAAATCTGCAAGGAAAAATGCATAAAAAACACTAGGTGGGTACATAGCCCTACTGCCTTTGAATGTAAATAAGTGTTCTCATTGACTGACAGCAATTAGAGGAGATCTTGAAATGTCATTATTAAATTGAAGCATCGAGTTAAAAAACTTACTAAAAAGTTGTAAAAGTTTTCATTCATACAGAGGTTAAACTTTTATATAAAACTCTTTTAATAAATCCAATAAATATTACAATTCTAATATAATGTTAACTTCATTAAATACTTAATAACTAAATATATCAATAATAAATCTAATAATAATATATAATCTAAAATAATATATATAGTTGAGTATATGTATGTGTGAATGTGGCAAGCTCCGCCCACTGAATGTAATCCCACTCCACATAGCCACACGCACTCCATATACACATTACTTGTAACCAAGCCCACTCCGCATAGCCACACCGCACTACACATAGCGATGTTTCTCCATTGTGATGTCACATTAGAATGTAGTATTTTAGCTTGTAAAATTCCGTGTCATGTCACTGCCTGATCATTCTGATCTTATGACTCATAAGAAAAAGAATGTGACTGGATGATTGTCGTTACACACTAAGGGAAAAGCTGTATTACGCCTCAATGAGCAAGACTTACAGAAATTAAAGAAAGGGAGGCAGGAGCGTGGGTTGATTGGCGGGTTGAGAGGCAGGATTGATGCATATAGTGGACATACATACACACACACAGACATAACTAAGAAAAGTTAGTTACTATGCCCGGGCAACGCCGGGCTCTACAGCTATTAATAATTTATAATAATAAATATGTTTTCTTTTTTAAGATATGACATTAGATCAATTAACTTTTTAATTATCCGCCAACGAGAAGAATGAACCTCATTACCAAGATGGTAGAGAAAAAGTTTATTAGCCAAATTAAAAGGGTTAATAGTGGCTGCAGACATTCCTTACAATCCTTTCCTTCTCCTCGATACATAGAACGTATAGGTAGATCCTGACATATCACAGACTGGGAAAAAAAAGTCATAAAGCAAAGAAAAAAATAATGAAATGAAGCAAATGTCTGGCAGGCGCGCGGTTAAGCGTTAGCATTCGGACAATCTGCACTGGAGATTAACATTGTTCGGGGCTTTTCTGGCTCCGGCTCTGTTTTAAGTTAATAATTCTTCCACTTACGGTGATGTATCGATCCCCAGCGAGACGCTGCATGGGCCGACCCAGGTGCAGCACTAACAGCCGATGTGAATAGAAACATTTCCTTTAGACAAACTATCCCACAGGGCTTATAAATAGAAAATGGACGTTACAATGAAAAGCCAGGCGGCGATGGGGCCGGATACTGAGCGGCAGCCGAAACATTCAACTCTGAAAAATGCCCCCCCTCCCTCCCAGTCACGAGCCACAAATAGATGAAATGAGGAGCCGTATTTCAGTGTTTGCAGTCATTATCTTTACCTCGGCCGCACTTTGTATCTGTGACAGCGAGAAAAAGGGACAGTGGAGACTAAAGTGCCCGGCGCAGTTTATCAGCGGGAATCTAATATGTTCCATAAGTAGGCAAGTGAAAATCAATATTTCATTACCAAATTGTTAGTCGGGATGAAGAAGAATGTCCACAGCCTTTTTACCGGTTGTGAGCATAGAAGGGTGAGAGGAGGCGGCTGGATCAGTGATGGAAGGACCTGCAGGGGTCAAAAAGTAACAACATTCTTCATTGGGGACTCACTGAATTACAAGGTGTCACCAAGAAGGACGATTCCTGATAGATAGAAGTCCTCGAATCATCCCCTTCTTAGGAAAAACTGGGTGACCATGAATATGGCCACCATTACAGCTTCCATTGCCATTTGAGAAAGGCAGGCTATAACCTTGTATGATAATTTCATGGTGGCCATAGTGGATGCCAACCAACAGTGGTGTAACCTGAGGCTTATGGGACCCAATCAGTGGTGCAACACGAAGCTCATAGATCCCGGTGCGAAAGCTCCAACAGGATCCCCAATGTTTGCAAATTTTTCTATAGTCCAAAAAGACTTTCGGGGCCCTGTAGGTTCCAGGACCCATGTGCGATTGCAACCCCTGCATCTATTGTAGTTACGTCCCTGCTCCATTGCTATTCTGAGAAAGGAAGGCTATAACCTTGTATGATAACGTCATGGTGTCCATATTGGATGCCACCCAGCAGTGGCATAACTTGAGGCTTGTGGGACCCAATACAATATCTCCTACAAAGGCTACAGCTTCAAGAATCAATAACAGTAATAATAGTAATAATGGTCTTCTCAGATGGGCCACAGGAACCTTTTGGGCCTAGCTAGGTGTAATCCAGAGCCTGGGTACTATTGAAACCAGTATAGGATGTGGCCATCGGAAGCATTTTTCATTAACACTTTTACAAGCAAAGGCACATGAATACGTTCTTGGCTGCCTCCCTCCCTTCTTTGATGTGAGCTCAAGCACTGAGCTTACAACATCCCCCACACTGCTGATCTGATCAGCTGACATGTATAGCTAACAGCACCGATTGGCACTGTTAACCCTTTGGATCGTGCTGTTCTCCTTCTGGCATCGGCAGCCCTGTGATGCAATCAAGGCCTCGATGTGTTGCCATGACAGTACGGGATCAGCTGATGACCCCGGATGATGTCATGAATCACTTCCTGACAGTGATGCCCAAGTGACGTCGCCGGCAGAAAGTGATCATTTATGCTGTGCAGAGGGATGTTGAAGCAGCTCTGTGCATAACACAAGTGATCGGATAGTGTAGTGCTGAGGCAACCTAAGGGACCATGTAAAATAAAGAAAAAGTTTTTAAAACGTTTTACAAAATGTGAAAAAATACTAAAAAACAAAAGTTCAAATCACCCCCCTTTTACCCTATTAAAAATAAAACTATAAAAGAAAATACACATATTCGGTATCGCCGCATTCAGAAATGCATGATTTATCAAATTATAAAATCAATAAGTCAGAACTGTAAACTACATAACAGAAACAAAGTCCAAACTCCAAAATTATGTTTCTTTGGTCGCCACAACATTGCAATAATGGGCAATCAAAACAATGTATCTACACAAAAATGATATCATTAGAGTCGTCAGCTCAAGACGCAAAAAAAAAAAGCCGTCACACAACCCTCAATCCAAAAATGAGAAGGCTATGGGTGTCGGAAATGGCAAAAACGCAATTCTTTTTCTTAAAAAAAGCTTCTGAATTTTTTCACCACTTAGATAACAGTAAAAGTATACAAATTTGGTATCTACGAACTCGTACTGACCCGAGGCATCATACTGACATGTCAGTGTTACCATATGTGAACCTGATGAATAAAAAAAGAAAACAAATGTGTAATTGCACTTTATTTGCAATTTTACCACAGTTGGATTTTTTTCCCTTTTCCCAGTACATTATATGGTAAAATAAATAATCCAATTCAAAAGTACAACTTGTGCCGCAAAAACAAGCCCTGATATATCTATATTGGTGGAAAAATACAAAAAATTATGGCTCTTGGAAGAAGGGGAGGCAAAAACAAAAATCAGAAAATTGCCCTGGGGTGAAAGGGTTAATATTTGCCCCCAAAGTCACTATAATAAGCAGAACTGCAGCCACAAAAGAAAATTTGTCTCATTCCCGTTTAGAGTCTTTAAGGGCTCCTCATATTCATGCAGGCTTCATAGTCTGTAATCACAGTGACAGCCTGGTCTCTACAATATAATATTGTGACAACTAAGCTCCACCCCAAACTGGAGAATGTGGTAGAAATAATCCATTATAGCACCAAATTAAACTAGAAAATAAAGGTTTATTGATGTCCGATTTATAATTGTAATATCTGGTTGCCATTACTCTACTACAGGAGAGGTGTTCTGCCTTCTTCCACATGTGGTGCTGTGGATATCCATCATACAGCTAAACCCTCATCCACTTCCCCAGTAAACAGACTGCAGGGGGCTCAGCAGTCTTAATTTATTGGAGTGATGATATGAACTTCGCGTGGTAAAAACTACAATATAAAGAGTCTATAATCAGTACTGGGTATATTACAGAATCTAACTCAGTAATAATATAACACAGGGATGTAGATTAAATACATTAAACATGAATAACTGGGACAAGGTTCACTGGGAAATCTATACAGAGATTGCGGGGCACTGCAGCGTTGCCTCCGCTGCCCCCTGACTCACAAGCCCCTTGAAAGGGTTCAATTTGGTGCTGAGTAATAAACCCCGTCCCTCTCCCTTTGTTAGCCTATCCACAGGGTCCTAGGTTTGTGTTTGTGCATTCCCATTAGTTAATCATGCCCCTGTAGGTATTTAAGGGGCTGCTCTGGGGGCCATTTTACCTTTTCCCTTGTCAGCACCCGGAGCTGTTATCGCCCACCCTCCCTCCCTATTTTCAGGAATTTTGCTGTCGCAGCGCTGGAAGGGGTGGCCTGGTGAGGGGCAAGCCTGCACTGGACGACCAGTGGTAGAGTGCCCTCTTTCACTAACAATGATAGGCGGGTTTGTGCCTAGTATTTGCTGGAGCCAATAAATAAAATTTCCAACAAAGAAGTTTGAAAAAAGAATGTTGGGCTGGTATTACGTTTGTGCCTCCCAAATAGGGTTATGGAAAATTGATTGATGTTGTTGTGTTATTACTCGTCATGGGAAAATTGGGTGGGGTCTTTGTTAGTCAACATCTATCTGTATGCAAAATAAGGGACATAAACACAAAATGGGGGATATCAGAGCATAATACACCTCACTTCACAGTACATCTATACAATGGCTGCATAACGATCTGCATACACAGATTCTAGCATAAGCATATAGTTTGTACTGCAGCTCTCACAGGATTCAGCTGGTCAGGAGGAGTAGTTGTAGAGAATGGAGGCAGAGCCAGTGACAATTGTCTTATCTCCGGAAGACCGGGAAAATGTCTGCAGATCTCCTTCTTCCCTGGGGAGCTGAGGAGGCAGTTCTAATCAGAACACACTAATCTTAAAGGGGAAAATAAAAAGTATTACACTATGAATATTTTCTTTACTGTGCATAAATGGGCAGAACAAGAGGCTATCAGTGAAATATTGTGGGATGACTGGACAATTCCTTTAAAGAGAATCTGTTTACAGGTTTTCGCTCTGATATCTGAGAGCAGCATAATGTAGGGACAGAGACACTGATTCCAGTGATGTGTAACTTACTTTGCTGCTTGCTGCATTTTGAATGAAATCAGTGTTTTTTGGTAGATTATCATGAGAACTAGGTGTCTCGTGCCATGTAGTCCTTCTGCTCTTTAGCCCCACCCCCACTACTGATTGGCAGCTTTCTGCCTATGCACAGTGTGCAAAGAAAGCAGCCAATCAGTGGTGTGGGTGGGATTATACAAAGCTCAACATTCAGAGAACTGGTAGATCTGCAGAAGATAAAGCACTGATTTTATCAAAACTGCAGCAAGCAGCCCAGTAAGTGACACATCGCTGGAATTGGGGTTTATGCCCCTATATCATGTTGAAAACAAAAACTGAGTGACAGATTCTTTTTAAATGTTGTCATGTTCAAAGGAAATAAAGATAGATCAAAAAGTTTCTCAACTTTTCTATATTTAAAACTCTTTTATTCTAACACCATGATAATACTTCTTACTTGAATTGATACACTGTAACAAACTCTCAGCTCTGTGACAATAAAGCCTAGATTCATCATTTGCATTTTTTAATAAGTCACTTTTCTCGCTTATCTTCTGGTATTCGTTGCCGTTTTCAATGCCAAATTCTTCAAAATGATGAAATAAGCTAAAACATCTAAAAAAGAAAACCAGTTGAACAAAAAACAGACAAAATTAATGAAGTTAACAAAAAATATGGAACTTAAATAATAAATAAGATGTAAATGTAAAAGTCATTATTATGTATGGTATACTGTGGAATAAACGTGTAAAGACTATGATTAATTAGGACCTCGGTCTTTGTCAGATTAAATTGCTGTTCCCAAAACAGCAAGTCATTCCCCACTAGATCTCTGGGAGTCCGGAACCCCCGCGCAGTCCCGAGAACCTGATCACATATGATTGCCTCCCCCCCCCCCCACCTTCCTTCTGCCTGCGATTAGAAGTTATCACCTTCCCTGCAGATAAACGAGCTGCTATGGTAATAACTGCTTACGGCCACATGTGGTGTACTACTCTACCAGCAGAATAGTGAGTGCAGCTCTGGAGTATAATACAGGATGTAACTCAGGATCAGTACAGGATAAGTAATGTAATGTATGTACACAGTGACTGCACCAGCAGAATGCAGCTCTGGAGTATAATACAGGATATACAGTTAGGGCCAGAAATATTTGGACAGTGACACAATTTTCGCGAGTTGGGCTCTGCATGCCACCACATTGGATTTGAAATGAAACCTCTACAACAGAATTCAAGTGCAGATTGTAACGTTTAATTTGAAGGGTTGAACAAAAATATCTGATAGAAAATGTAGGAATTGTACACATTTCTTTACAAACACTCCACATTTTAGGAGGTCAAAAGTAATTGGACAAATTTATTTTCAATATTTTGTTGTGAATCCTTTGGAGGCAATCACTGCCTTAAGTCTGGAACCCATGGACATCACCAAACGCTGGGTTTCCTCCTTCTTAATGCTTTGCCAGGCCTTTACAGCCGCAGCCTTCAGGTCTTGCTTGTTTGTGGGTCTTTCCGTCTTAAGTCTGGATTTGAGCAAGTGAAATGCATGCTCAATTGGGTTACGATCTGGTGATTGACTTGGCCATTGCAGAATGTTCCACTTTTTTGCACTCATGAACTCCTGGGTAGCTTTGGCTGTATGCTTGGGGTCATTGTCCATCTGTACTATGAAGCGCCGTCCAATCAACTTTGCAGCATTTGGCTGAATCTGGGCTGAAAGTATATCCCGGCACACTTCAGAATTCATCCGGCTACTCTTGTCTGCTGTTATGTCATCAATAAACACAAGTGACCCAGTGCCATTGAAAGCCATGCATGCCCATGCCATCACGTTGCCTCCACCATGTTTTACAGAGGATGTGGTGTGCCTTGGATCATGTGCCGTTCCCTTTCTTCTCCAAACTTTTTTCTTCCCATCATTCTGGTACAGGTTGATCTTTGTCTCATCTGTCCATAGAATACTTTTCCAGAACTGAGCTGGCTTCTTGAGGTGTTTTTCAGCAAATTTAACTCTGGCCTGTCTATTTTTGGAATTGATGAATGGTTTGCATCTAGATGTGAACCCTTTGTATTTACTGTCATGGAGTCTTCTCTTTACTGTTGACTTAGAGACAGATACACCTACTTCACTGAGAGTGTTCTGGACTTCAGTTGATGTTGTGAACGGGTTCTTCTTCACCAAATAAAGTATGCGGCGATCATCCACCACTGTTGTCATCCGTGGACGCCCAGGCCTTTTAGAGTTCCCAAGCTCACCAGTCAATTCCTTTTTTCTCAGAATGTACCCAACTGTTGATTTTGCTACTCCAAGCATGTCTGCTATCTCTCTGATGGATTTTTTCTTTTTTTTTTCAGCCTCAGGATGTTCTGCTTTACCTCAATTGAGAGTTCCTTTGACCGCATGTTGTCTGGTCACAGCAACAGCTTCCAAATGCAAAACCACACACCTGGAATCCACCCCTGACCTTTTAACTACTTCATTGATTACAGGTTAACGAGGGAGACGCCTTCAGAGTTAATTGCAGCCCTTAGAGTCCATTGTCCAATTACTTTTGGTCCCTTGAAAAAGAGGAGGCTATGCTTTACAGAGCTATAATTCCTAAACCCTTTCTCCGATTTGGATGTGGAAACTCTCATATTGCAGCTGGGAGTGTGCACTTTCAGCCCATATTATATATATATAATTGTATTTCTGAACATGTTTTTGTAAACAGCTAAAATAACAAAACTTGTGTCACTGTCCAAATATTTCTGGCCCTAACTGTAACTCAGGATCAGTACAGGATAAGTAATGTAATGTATGTACACAGTGACTCCACCAGCAGAATAGTGAGTGCAGCTCTGGAGTATAATACAGGATGTAACTCAGGATCAGTACAGGATAAGTAATGTAATGTATGTACACAGTGAGTGCACCAGCAGAATAGTGAGTGCAGCTCTGGAGTATAATACAAGATGTAACTCAGGATCAGTACAAGATAAGTAATGTAATGTATGTACACAGTGACTGCACCAGCAGAATAGTGAGTGCTGCTCTGGAGTATAATGTACGATGTAACTCAGGATAAGTACAGGATAAGTAATGTAATGTACCGTATGTATGCAAGATTCAGATTTTTTTCTCATTACAATGATGGAGTTTCTATTTTACTTACAGAATTCATACAGTGTCAGTAGTACACAGGGTGGAACTGAGATATAAAATGGCTGCTTCGGCTGCCAGGTCATGTCAGCGGCTTGTGACGGCTTAGTATGAGTATTAAACAATCATAATGGGGGGGTACGTGGCGTGTTTAATAATGTTCCTCATCGCACACAGCCCATGAGTCACGTCTGCGTCGTGTAACACTGAATTCCCGGTGCCGCGAGTCTGTCATTAGTTTGGCTCAGATACACGGATATAAAGCAGATGTGAGTCTATAATATGGGGAAAGCTTTCTTCTCACTCTCTCCTTCCACTATGTGTGGAAAGACTGGCACCCGCAGAACCTTTAATTAGGTCTAATGAAACTGCGCCGGATGAAACCTGTCCTTTATGAAAAAATATAGCAGGGAAATCCGCCACCACCACTTATTTCTATGTGTTTAGTAAAATGTGTCAGAGCTCGGAAGGTTGGAAACATTTCAATGAGCCATAAAAGGGATTTATACCAGTGAGCGAATGGGTCGGACAGCTCTCCCTCCATCTTACGGGGGGTCGAAGGATGGAACGGTGTCCAGGCTAAGCAACAACTTGTGAGGTCAGATGGTTTCATCTTATGCTTAGGAGGGGTGTACATACTTTATATTTCCACAACATGTATCCTCTAAATATCTTACATTGTCATGAAGCATGGGCCCCATAATCGACATTCAGCTCACTTCCTGATCACATCCTAATAGACTTCGGATAGAAAGTAATAGGCTTCCTGTCTGACTTCTTCATAACTTTAGAAACAGATTAATAATAATCATACTAAGCCGCCACAAGCTGCTGACATGACCTGGTGACTATCTTGGGTTCACTCTGTGTATTGGGGACACAGTATGATTTCTCTCAGTAAGATAAGGACCCCACCACAGTAATGAGAAACAGCTCAAAATCGGGTGTACATACATTACATTACGGTACTTATTTTCTACTGATGCTGAGCTGCACTCACTATTCTGCTGGTGGAGTCACTGTGTACATACATTACATTACTTATCCTGTACTGATCCTGAGTTACATCCTGTATTATACTCCATAGCTGCACTCACTATTCTGCTGGTGCAGTCACTGTACATACATTACATTACTTATCCTGTACTGATCCTGAGTTACATCCTGTATTATACTCCAGAGCTGCACTCACTATTCTGCTGGTGGAGTCACTGTGTACATACATTACATTACTTATCCTGTACTGATCCTAAGTTACATCCTGTATTATACTCCAGAGCTGCACTCACTATTCTGCTGGTGGAGTCAGTGTGTACATACATTACTTATCCTGTACTGATCCTGAGTTACATCTTGTATTATACTCCAGAGCTGCACTCATTATTCTGCTGATGGAGTCACTGTACATACATTACATTACTTATCCTGTACTGATCCTGAGTTATATCCTGTATTATACTCCAGAGCTGCACTCTCTATTCTGCTGGTGCAGTCACTGTGTACATACATTACATTACTTATCCTGTACTGATCCTGAGTTACATCCTGTATTATACTCCACAGCTGCACTCACTATTCTGCTGATGCAGTCACTGTGTACATACATTACATTACTTATCCTGTACTGATCCTAAGTTACATCCTGTATTATACTCCAGAGCTGCACTCACTATTCTGCTGGTGCAGTCACTGTGTACATACATTACATTACTTATCCTGTACTGATCCTGAGTTACATCCTGTATTGTACTCCAGAGCTGCACTCACTATTCTGCTGGTGGAGTCACTGTGTACATACATTACTTATCCTGTACTGATCCTGAGTTACATCTTGTATTATACTCCAGAGCTGTACTCACTATTCTGCTGGTGGAGTCACTGTGTACATACATTACATTCCTTATCCTGTACTGATCCTGAGTTACATCCTGTATTATACCCCAGAGCTGCACTCATTATTCTGCTGATGGAGTCACTGTGTACATACATTACATTACTTATCCTGTACTGATCCTGAGTTACATCATGTATTATACTCCAGAGCTGCACTCACTATTCTGCTGGTGGAGTCACTATGTACATACATTACATTACTCATCCTGTACTGATCCTGAGTTACATCCTGTATTATACTCCAGAGCTGCACTCACTATTCTGCTGGTGGAGTCACTATGTACATACATTACATTACTTATCCTGTACTGATCCTGAGTTACATCCTGTATTATACTCCAGAGCTGCACTCACTATTCTGCTGGTGCAGTCACTGTGTACATACATTACATTACTTATCCTGTACTGATCCTGTGTTACATTCTGTAGATCTTTTATTATAAAAAATGAAAAACATAACAACAATAACAGAAACATAACAAAAGTAACAATCAGAACATGATCAATATAACAAGATCTGGTCCAGACACTCGCTCTCTCCTCACACACGTATTAAAATACATACAACCATAAACCTCAATAAATACATAATATTCACTAATAATAAATACATCAACACCTGATCCAGTTGCCAAAAAAAAAAAAAAATAAGCAAAACAATAAATAAAACAACAATAGCCAATCCAAATTAGTGATGAGCGAGCAGTAAAATGCTCGGGTGCTCGATGCCCGGGTGCTCGACCCGAGCACCGAGCTCGATGCAAGTCAATGAGTGATAGGCTCCGCCCACAGACATCCAGCTATAAAACGAGTGTTTCTGAGAAAGTTGAAGTCCCCTCCAAAGACAACCTGCCGACTCGTAAAAAAATAGGGCTTGATCCTCGTAAAGAGACACTTCCGGTCCCACTTAGATTGGGGACCATAGATATTAATGAGCCGGAACTCCTGTCCCTTCACGAGGACATCTAAGATCAGGCACCTCCCCATTTCCAACTCAATTACCCGTCGGCATTCTACCGGTACGGTAAAAAGGACCGCCACTCCGCTATACGGCCACAAGAGACCAGTAAGAGGGCCCGAGTCTCCACTCTCTTTTAGCTATAAACACTTCTGCCATGGTTGGCAGCCTGGTCTCCTGCAAAAAGAAAATGTCAGCTTCAACCCGGCTGAGAAAATCAAAGGCCGCAAATCTAGCTGTGTCCGACTTAATGCTGGCGACATTAATGGACGCCAGCTTCAGCGGAGTGGGTACCGCCATCATTGGTGATTGAGTTGGATGGCTTTCTTCTTCCCCCTCCCATCTTCTACCTCAGAGGAGGAATCCTTTCCCCTCTTTAGTGACACAGATGTGTCCATTACCTGTTTCTTTTTTCCACCATCCTCGTCTCCAGGCCCTCGGTGTGTCTCCTTCCCTGAGGACCATTCATCCCCCGAAGAAGGAGACTCGGCGCCTCCTGTAAGCCCCGCCGAGGCCAGCACCCCACCCTCGGCCACCTCCTCAGAGGAAGAGATGTTGTCAAGGGCCTGGAACTGGTTAGAAAGACCAACCAGAGGGGAGTCAGTGTTGCCTTCCTTAGGTACCTTGGTCAGAGTAGGAGAAGATGTTACATCTCCCTTGTTTCTCTTCTTTCGGACGCCACGCTTACGCTTTTGCTCTTGCCACTGCCTATTCTCCTCATCCATACTTTCATAATGGGAGGATTGTGAGGAAGTGGCGCTTTCCTCCCTGTGGATCCTCCTGACCTCCTCATCTAATTCATCATCCCTCGGGGCCTCAGCAGCAAGACTGGCATCCAGGACAGAGGTCACCTTGGCAGCCAGGGCTCACCCGGCTCCCTCCCCTGTCTGCGCTTATCTAGACGCCTCTGTCGGGCGGGCGTCTTTTTCTTGCTCTTCCTCCCTGGCCCCTCAGCTCCCTCGCCTCTGCTAGTCCCTTCCCCAGCAGAATTGGCCTCATGGCTTTCTCCCACTGGTGTAACAACCACATTGGCAAAGGAGCGAGGACAATGGCTGAATGGGTGACCTAGCTCACCTCACAAGCGACACCTAATCCTGCCACAAGATGCGGCAAGATGGCCGACCTCCCCACACAGTGCACATTTCTGTACAGTGCAATTTGCACTGAAGTGTGTGGGGTCACCGCACCTGTGACAGAGCTTCGGTTGTCCTTGGTAGTGAACCCGGATACGATCCATACCCAGGAAGGCAGATGATGGAATGTGGGTGACCGTACCTCCTGAATGCTTAAGTTTTACCATAAACGTCCAGGCTCCTGACCAGATACCAAACTCATCTCGATTTTTCTTTGGCATTTCTACCACCTCTCCATACCGACCAATCCATGTCATGATGTCAAAACAAGAAAGTGACTCGTTACAAGTCACCACGGTCACTCTCTTGACTTGGTTTTGGCGAGAAATTGCCTGAACAGCAAAATCCCACCAGCCAGGCTCATTTTTTGTTAACTCATAATTCGACCACAAGAGCTCAAGCCCCTCCAGCCAGACAAAGCTGACATCAAAATCAGGCGTGCCGTAGGGATGTATCAAGTCATAGACATCAAATGCCTTGAATCCCATCCTCAGCAGGAACTCCACAACCTTCGATCTTGGAGGACATGCATCACTGCCCCTCCACCAAAGACGTACCACATTCCTATGCACACGCCCCTGCCCGGCTGTCGGAAGGGACGGTAGAATATCACTCCCTCTTTCATCTTGGAAGACCCCGAGGCCATGCGTTTCTATCCAGAAGGATAGGTCAACCACTCTTCCCTCTACATTTAGTGATCTCTGTACCCTCTTTAGAGCCTCCAGGAAACGCCACTGTAATACGCTGTCCTCAGTGCCTGGAGATGACGGTGACACTGGCATAAGTCCTGACAGGTACTACCACCTCCGGGGGGACAACTGGACCAGTTAACTCCACTGCCCCAACATTATCATTGCTCATCTCCATCTCACCCTCCACTACACCAGCACCCCCACCAACAGTACAGTACTCTCGCTTGCCCCTACCACCACATTCACTCCTGCTGGACCAGCTACCGGACTGGGTGACTTATTGACCTCAGCATCATCGGGCACAAGGGGTTCAGCCACTTCTATAGAACAGGAGACAACCTCACCCCCAATGTTATGTGTGCCCTCCAAGTCATTAGTCGGTAATTTCTGATTTTTCCCATTTAGGCGCCGCTGATCTTTTGTCACTGTGAGGCACCGCTGATCCCCATCAACAGGATCTGGCGAACTAATGGCACCAACACAACACTTTTCTGGGAGGAATGGGTTCATCTGCCCCAGATGCCCCCTCACTCTGCCGCTGCTTCTCAACTAAGTGATCAGCGGCAACAGTATTCAGAGGCACCGAGGCTTCCGGACTGCCCCCAACACAAGGATGCTCCCCCCTCCCACTGAGGTGCGCACCACGGCATCGTGGTCTGACTGAACACCCGCTGCCGGGCCGCATGTACTGTCCAGCCTCTCGGCTGATGCATCACCTGCTACGTCTCCACTACTATCAGCAGAGACGCAGTCCTGCACCTCACTACCTTGCTTTGTGATCTCCCCGTGCCTTTGTGTCGCGCCCAGGCTGTGGGGTACTCGGGTGTCAGGTTCCGAGGATTTTCAGCGTTGTCACGGGCGAATGGCGGCCGCGCCTGACCCCCTGTCCTGGGCCTATCTTTCAAAAAGGGGTTATTATTTACAGGGGATTATGTACAGTTTGTCATGACGCCACCTGTAGTTTCTGGTGATGATTCACCAGCGCCGCCACAGTCCGCCGGAGGTAGATGGTATCGCGGCTGAGTTGGTAAAGTCCTCCACAGGTAGCACTGGGACCTCCGGGGCAGCGTTCCTGTAGGCAATAAAGTAATTCACAAGGAAATGCAGCAAAGTCGAGTTCACTTATCTCTGGGTACTTTACTGGAAACTTGTGGCATTGAAGTTGCAGTTTACAGTTCAGCATAAGATGTTATAACAGGTAGCTAACGGGTGGCTGCAAGCGGATACCAGGTAGTATGATGGAACCCCTGGTGTGTGCCTTCTTTCCCGTCTGTTCCTTCTTGCTTCCCAGTGGTTGTATGAAGCCCGGTGACTAGAAATGAGCCTGGCCTCCACTCTTTCTCTCACCCTTGCTGCCATCGGGTAACCCTCTACTGGCTGGCCGCCTGCTCCTTCAGCGGTGCCTGGTTCCCTCTTCTGGTTGCTTAGGTCTCTGGGAGACTTGTAGACTCCCCAGGACTCCGGATTTTCTGTGGTCCTGTAGTATCCCACAGGTGCGGGCTCAGATGCCCGGTAAACTGTCTGCGCCTGGGAGCCCTTTCCTCCTACTCCCTCTCTCCCTCATCCGAGAGACCCTCTACTCCTCAGAGACAAGAACCTCTCAAAAAGCCCAAAGATCCAAAGACCTGGAGGCAAAGACCTCCTTGTTTCCCCGAGAAGTGGTTTTATTCCCTCCCGGGTACCCTCCCATGGTGTAAGCTAGTGTTGGAGTGTTGGTTAATGGGTTCCATCCACCATCCTAGAATCCGCTTGCAGCTGGCCTTAATGACACTACAATAAGGAGTTATGTACAGGGGATGAGAGTTTGTTTAACGCCACCTGTAGTACCTGGTGAGGGATCACCAGCACCGCCACAGTCCTCCGGAGGGCAATAGTATTGCGGCAAGGATGGCAAAGCTCCCTACAGGTGGAGCTGGTCCTCCGGGGCAGCGTAGAGAAAAGGGGCAGCTTGGAGTGGGACTTGAGGCCAGGGTAAGAAGCAGTAAGGCAATCTATAGGAAGGCTGGGGACGGAGAGGAATAATGCACACACTCTGAAGAAGTCTCTTTTACCTTTTACTGGCGGTAATCACAGGTAAAGATGTCCAGAGCACTGTCGGGTTCTCCAGAGCTGCACTCACTATTCTGCTGGTGCAGTCACTGTGTACATACATTACTTATCCTGTACTGATACTGAGTTACATCCTGTATTATACTCCAGAGCTGCACTCACTATTCTGCTGGTGGAGTCACTGGGTACATACATTACATTACTTATCCTGTACTGATCCTGAGTTACATCCTGTATTATACTCCAGAGCTGCACACTCTATTCTGCTGGTGGAGTCACTGTGTACATACATTACATTACTTATCCTGTACTGATCCTGAGTTACATCTTGTATTATACTCCAGAGCTGCACTCACTATTCTGCTGGTGGAGTCACTGTGAACATACATTACATTACTTATCCTGTACTGATCCTGAGTTACATCCTGTATTATACTCCAGAGCTGCACACTCTATTCTGCTGGTGGAGTCACTGTGAACATACATTACATTACTTATCCTGTACTGATCCTGAGTTACATCCTGTATTATACTCCAGAGCTGCACTCACTATTCTGCTGGTGCAGTCACTGTGTACATACATTACATTACTTATCCTGATACATCCTGTATTATTCTCCAGTAATTATACATCTGTGAAAGTTTGGGAGGTTCCAGTATTGTTACTCCCAGGTAGGGATGGGCGAATCTACTCGCTAGGACTCGTTACTCGGCGAGTAGTAAGGGACTCGCAGGACTCGGTACTCTGCGAGTTTCCCAGTGATTACTCGCACGAGTCCAATGCAAATCAATATCAATCCTAGTTTTGTCAGAAACGCTGACAAAACTAGGATTGCCATTGTTTGCATTAGACTCGGCTACTGTGCCAGTGATAGCAGGGAAACTAGCAAAGTAACTGCTGTTTCTTTGCGAGCCGAGTCCAGCTGTCTTCTCTGTGCAGCTCCAGGGTCCTA
Source organism: Allobates femoralis (assembly GCA_033576535.1). Taxonomy (NCBI): domain Eukaryota; kingdom Metazoa; phylum Chordata; class Amphibia; order Anura; family Aromobatidae; genus Allobates; species Allobates femoralis. Next base: position 424,698,438 of record JARQOC010000006.1, read on the forward strand.
GAGCACGCCTGCTCACAGAGATGATGTAGCAGTGCTGAGATTGTTCTCAGTCTGCTCATTCCCTGTGCATAGACATCTATATTTATGCACAGGGGATGTAGCAGAGAGGACATCGCGTTTTGGACTACGTCGGACAGAAGAGGATTTTTTTAATTAAAGATGGAGTCCCTAATTGTTTTTTTTTTTATTTCAAATAAAAAATTTTCTATGTGTTGTGTTTTTTTTAACCCTTTATTGGAGATTCTTAGTGGCTGGGTCAAACGTGGCCTGACATTAAGAATCTCGGGCTTAATACCAGCTTGTATAACAAAGCTGGTATTAACCCCTTTATTACCCAGCGTGCCACTGCCACCAGGGCCGCTGGAAGAGCGGGGTTCAGCGCCAGAGGATGGCGCTTCAATGAACGCGCCATCTTCTGGGGCGGCTGCGGGCTGCAATTTGCAGCGGGGGGTGCCCAGAAAGCTTGGGCATCCCTGCGCTGCGGATTCCAGCCCCCAGCTGCTTAGCTGTACCTGGCTAGACATAGAAATTGCGCGGAGCCCCACGCATTTTTTTTATTATTTAATGAATTTCAGAGTCAGAGTCTCAGAGTCAGAGTCTCAGAGTCAGAGTCTCAGAGTCAGAGTCTCAGAGTCGGAGTCGCCTCAGAGTCGGAGTCGCCTCAGACTCGGAGTCGCCTCGGAGTCGGAGTCGCCTCGGAGTTGGAGTCGTCTCGGAGTCGGAGTCTCCTCAGAGTCGGAGTCTCCTCAGAGTCGGAGTCTCAGAGTCGAAGTCGCCTCAGAGTCGGAGTCGCCTCGGAGTCGGAGTCGCCTCGGAGTCGTAGTCGCCTCGGAGTCGGAGTCGTCTCGGAGTCGGAGTCGTCTCGGAGTCGGAGTCGTCTCGGAGTCGAGTCGGAGTCGGAGTCGTCTCGGAGTCGTCTTGGAGTCGGAGTCGTCTCGGAGTCGAGTCGGAGTCGTCTCGGAGTCGGAGTCGTCTCGGAGTCGGAGTCGTCTCGGAGTCGAGTCGGAGTCGTCTCGGAGTCGGAGTCGTCTTGGAGTCGGAGGCGTCTCGGAGTCGAGTCGGAGTCGGAGTCGTCTCGGAGTCGGAGTCGTCTCGGAGTCGGAGTCGTCTCGGAGTCGGAGTCGGAGTCGTCTCGGAGTCGGAGTCGTCTCGGAGTCGAGTCGGAGTCGGAGTCGTCTCGGAGTCGGAGTCGTCTCGGAGTCGGAGTCGGAGTCGTCTCGGAGTCGAGTCGGAGTCGTCTCGGAGTCGGAGTCGTCTCGGAGTCGGAGTCGTCTCGGAGTCGAGTCGGAGTCGTCTCGGAGTTGGAGTCGTCTCGGAGTCGGAGTCGTCTCGGAGTCGGAGTCGTCTCGGAGTCGGAGTCGAGTCGGAGTCGTCTCGGAGTCGGAGTCGTCTCGGAGTCGAGTCGGAGTCAGAGTCGTCTCGGAGACGGAGTCGTCTCGGAGTCGGAGTCAAAAAAATGCGTGGGGCTCCGCGCAATTTCTATGTCTAGCCAGGTACAGCTAAGCAGCTGGGGGCTGGAATCCGCAGCGCAGGGATGCCCAAGCTTTCTGGGCACCCCCCGCTGCAAATTGCAGCCCGCAGCCGCCCCAGAAGATGGCGCGTTCATTGAAGCGCCATCCTCTGGCGCTGAACCCCGCTCTTCCAGCGGCCCTGGTGGTGGTGGCACGCTGGGTAATAGAGGTTAGGGCCAGCTTTGTATTATCAGCTGGCCCTAAGCCCGAAATTTATGGCGGTCACGCCAATATTAGACATGACCACCATGAATTTCTATTAAATTGTTTTAAAAAAAACACAACACAGAGAAATTTTTTTATTAGAAATAAAAAAAAAAGCCATTAGAGACTCCATCTTTAATTAAAAAAATCCTCTTCCGTCCGACGCAGTCCAAAACGCGATGTCCTCTCTGCTCATCCCTGTGCATAGATATAGATGTATATGCACAGGGAATGAGCAGACTGAGAACAATCTCAGCTCTGCTACATCATCTCTGTGCACAGACATTCATGTCTGTACACAGGGAATGAGCAGACTGAGAACAATCTCAGCACTGCTACATCAGGCAGCAGGCAGGCTCTAGGACCCTGGAGCTGGCAGCCAGCACACAGAGAAGACAGGACTCTTATCTGTGCGAGTTTCCCAGTGATTACAGTTGCAAAGTAAACGAGTCCAATGCAAATAAATGACAAAACTAGGATTGCTTCAGGCTGAAGCTTCCGAGACACATCTGTGATTTGTAAATCTCAGACTACTCGCTATTACTCGCTTCCCCATTCATTAACATTGGACTCGCTAGACTCGCAACGAGTAGCGAGTCCTGTGCTCGGACTCGCTAGAGTCAAGCGATTCCGAGTAATTTAGGATTCGCCCATCACTACTCCCTGGCTCATTTTTAGCTCTACATGTGCTACACTAATGCCGTCCTGCGAACAGAGAAGTAATGTCCAAACACTGGACAGAAGGAGGAATCCGTATGGTGGCTACTGGATATGAAAACATACAATGAAGGTATCTGAAATGGTAGGTGATACCAAAAGGAATGCAGCACTCCAAATCAAGTGTCCAAAATCTGCCTTTATTAGGCCATCAAGTGCAGTGTGCAACGTTTCAGGCCCAGTCGCCCTTCTTCTAGCCTGAACAGTAGGTGTACGCCTGTCCTCGCCTGTGTGATTAGGTGTTTCTATATGATTGAATGAAGTCAGGGGCGGACATATTATTGGTGCAAACCGTGCAACTTTAAGGGGCCCCAGAAGTAAGGGGGACCATATTCACCTCCAAAGCGGAAAGCAGCTTCGGTCACAACAGATACAAAGAAGGGGCCATATACTGTTCTTGCACAGGTACCCTCTTCCGTCTGTGTCTACCAGTGGATGGAGTGACGGCATGGCTTAGGCCAGGTGCAGACTGCTGTTGCTGCCACTGCTGGGTGTATACTACTGACAGTGGCATCTGGATAGATTCTTGGACAACAGTCCACTATAAAGAGCCATTGTATATGTTGTAGAAGATTATACATCAACCAGAAGGAGGCCAAAAGAAAACTGTCTGATGTCCAGCACTCGGCTGCAGCTACTACACAATGAGCAGAACTGCGCGGTGCCTATGTCTTCACTGCTTACAACTGGTCACCTCTAGAAATAGTGTGGCGCTCCACTAAGAGTGCATCACAAAAGGGTACTGCACCCCTGACTGAAGGTGTCGTATTCTGTTTTAGTAATGAGTAGAATAAGTCTGAAGCTCCAGCACCATATGCAACACTTAGGGTACCTTTACACGCGGCTACATTTCTAGGGTGGCTACAGGTAACTTACAGGTTGCAGTGAAATCATGGAGACAAGGTTCTATCTTGTTGCTGTGTACAAATGGAATAATCTCTCCATGATTTCACTGCAACCAGTAAGTTACCTGGTGACAAGCTACAAATGTAGCCGTGTGTAAAGGGCCCCTGAGTGTTAGAGGACCAATTAGACACCTGTCATTAGGGTAACCGGTCCTGGTGGGAGTAGAGGCTAGGTTATAAAGCAGTGGGGAAAGCAGCAAGGAGTTAGTGAAGGAGAGGAGGAGATAAGAACAGAAGAGTGAAGGAGTTGGTGAAGGAAGTGAGAGCTGAGAAGCCAGAAGGAAGCTGTACAGAGCTGCGCAGCAGATGTAGCAGAGTTGGAGCTACAGAGAAACAGAGAGAAAGCTAACGGGGACAGCACCTCAACTTGGTGACCCAGAAGAGAAAGGGGCAAAGAATAGAACGGGTAACTGAATATCCTAGCCCAGTCCAGACCCGGAGTGCAGGCTCCGAAGTGGTCCAGTCGGCTACATCCTTGAACCACAAACCCGGAGTGGTCGATATCTTTATAGGAGCACAACCCACCAGCCCTAAGACCATCACAGTCTACACCCGGAGCACCCACAATTGAGGGCCAGGGACCGAGGAGCGAAAGGCGGCGGAAACCCAAATGAGAGCCTTCAGTGCTACTACATGGGTATAGCAAGGGCAGCAGAGCAAGGGACAGAGCGTGATAGAGAAGAAACACCAGAGGAGTTTCAGAGGGACACTGCTCATTGCCAGAACCACCCGGTCCACTACTCTGCAATAAGAACTGCATTAGCATGTATGCCTACAGAATACTGGAGTAAATACCCGTTCAGAGTGAGCAATGTGTCAGTGTTTTCTTCCTTGAACTGTTATTTGCCTGCCTTGCTCCACAGTGACTGTGCTGCCGTACTCCACCATCTATTACTACTTCCAACACCCCGGGGATTCCGCTCATCCTGTAGGGAGCTACTCCATCTTGCTACTGCCCATCACCCCGGAGGATCCAGCAGCGCCGGTGCCATCACAGGGACCTACAGGTGGCGTCACGAACAAAAACTTCTTTATTTTATTTTTATTTTATTTTTCCCTTTTTCATTGACCACCAGGGCCACAGCCTCAGGCACCGCCACCCGTTACTTCCAGACTGCACCTGAGACCTGAGTCCCCTGGCCTGGGTGAGTCACTAGCAACCCTCACTGATCTGATATTGAGGTCAGCCATATATATATATATAGCCAGAGAACACCTTTCATGGAGAAGAGATGTAGACAGATTTGATTTGCATTACCTAATGATCAAGAATGAGACTGTTTTGATCATTTCCCTCTTTTTTATTATTATTATTCTTATTTATTTATAGAGTACCATTCATTCCATGGTGCTGTACATGAGAAAGGGTTACATACAAACAAGTTAAAAATACAACAAGCAACAAACTAACAGTGACAGACCGATACAGAGGGGAGAGAGGACCCTGCCCTTGTGGGCTTACATTCTACAGGACAATGGGGAGGGAGACAGTAGGTTGGGTCTGCTCTGGTGGTGGTGGAGCACCGGGTCCAGTGGTGGTGGAGCGCCAGGTCCAGTGATGGTGAGGTGGCACTGTGGTCATTGCAGGTTGTAGGCTGTTTTGAAGAGATGGGTTTTCAGGTTCCGCTTGAAGGTTCCGAGTGTAGGAGGAGCAGAATTCCAGAGGATGGGGGAGGCTCGGGCGAAGTCTTACAGGCAGTTAGATGAGGAGGAAAGGAGAAGGTCTTGGGAGGATCGAAGATTACGAGTTGGATGATATCAGGAGATTAGTTCAGAGATATATGTGGGAGACAGATTGTGGACGGCTTTGTAAGTCAGTGTTTAATTCCTTACAAACTGTCCTTACCATGGTAATTTGATGTGCTATGACTAATAATATTATTAATTATTTTTTAGCAGCCTTTGGTTGGATCTCGAGCCATGATGACTTGATGGTTGAACACTATGTAAGAAGGTCGATCTTGTGCAGCCTAGATAGGTGCACCAGGTGCTTCTCTTGACAATATCAAGCCAATGGGTTGCTGGTCTTCCTCTTTGCCATGTTTTTTCTATTCTTCCTACCAAGATGTCCTTCTACAATGACTGCTCTCTTCGTATGATGACTCTATAGTAGGCAAATCGTAGCTTTGTAATCCTTGTCTCAAGTGACATGTCTGGTTTGATTTGTTCCAAAATTGATTTGTTTGTTCTTCTTGACATCCATGGTATTGATAACATCCTTCTCCAGCACCACATGTCAAAGGTGTCCATTCTTCTTCTGTCTTCTTTTTTTATCATCTATGTACAATACATCATTACAAGCTGTCAATTACCCAAGATGGACTAAGGTCCTGCCCATACTCAGCTGGTTAAGCTCGTAAACCATGGGGCATCAGAGCAGTTGTAATATTAGATGCTTTGTATATTTTGATGTAATAGGATACTGGTTATCCCTGAGGAAGGAGCATAGCAGGCTCCGAAACGCATAGGAAAGTGAATAAAAGAGCATCGTTGCACCAGCCTTTTGGTCCGGATTCTCATTTCAGCAGCGCAGATCGCCATACACTTCGTCCTTTTGAGTTTGCAGTTGTATATTTTGATGGCACATTACTGCCCAAGCATCACGAGTGGCTATAGCAAACAAAGTCCAATATACAAGAAGGGTTGTCTCCAGCAACCACAGGAGATAAGGTTCTTAAAACTTCATGTTTATTGAACCAGCATGTTAAAAGCATAGACATGCAGACGGAGGCAATTCCATTACAAGGAATACTCTTCTTGTATATTAGACTTCCTCACTGCCAGGACCAGGGCGGCTCCGTGTGCCAGTGACCAGCCAAGGAACCAAGACATAATGGGGTGAGCTGAAAATTTCTCTCTTTATATAATGAACTAAGGAGTTAGGGAGCAGGATGACAGGGATAGGCTAAGGGAAACTGGGAAACTAGTCTGAACCTGTAGACTGGGGTTCCCTGGCTGACCATGTTCCCAGAATAATCTCTAAAGATGAGGATGTCTGGGTTGCCACCCTTGCCCTGCTCCTGACCAGCTCTAGGCAATAAACCCCTCACCTCCACCCAGGGACTGGAAAAGCACAGCAACTCCAGTAAGCTACAAGCAAGGCTTCAGCAGAACAGCACCCAACGCCTTTGCAGAGAATGAACTCTTTCACCGATAACAGCTATGGGGTAATGAGAATATTTAAAGGCTGGGGAAGTAGTAAAACCATATCACCTGATACACTCAGCAACAGTTGCCTACTACTGGAAAGCCACAGCCAGACCATACTGCTACAGCTACTGACATTAATCCCGATGGCACCAACAGAAATAAACCCATCTAAATACTGCAGAGCAGACTACACATGTCACCAATTGAGAGACGTTTCTTATAGCTCTGTTGCAGTTAAGATGACAACCAATATAACTTCAGCATCGCTTGAGTCCAGGAAAGCTAGATTTGGATGTTGTATTTGACTGCCACCCAGGGGAGGATTTCTCTACCTTTCAGCTATGGTGGGGACAGGTGTCGCCACGTTTTATCACTGGATTCCTGAAAACACTCGTCAAAGCTTTATATTTTTACGGCCATCTATAATTCCAGCACTTATCAGAGGATGAGTCCACAGAGCCCTCGCGTGCTTACGGCTACTCTACAAATACGGGAAAGGTCACTTGGCGGCGGTCGGCTCGTAAAAGAGAATGTCCCATGAAGAAATAGCAGAGCTTTCGGTGCGGCAATTAGTCTGCGGCTCAACCTTATAGCAAACTAAGAACGAGCAGACGTGAACCGTGACGATCGGCTGACGGAAACCTCATCCCTTACTGGCCCAGTATAAAACAGAGACGGCGGAGGGCAAATCTGACATTGTGGGAAATGCGACTTTCCGAACAATTTTTGGAGCCACCTCCAGCCAAGGTCTAAATGTCAGCCATATTCATAAACTACTCTATAGTGTCCAATTAAGCGGACAGCGACATACCAAACGTCAGGAAGATTTGCATTTGGAAGCCTGAAATGAGAGGGATGCTGGTAGATATCTGTAAGTGGTGGGGATGGACGCGGAGGAGGCCTATCATCAGAATATCACTGAGTCTTACACCTTCCCAATTACTGGCAGCGTTCATTAATTACCTCTGCAGTTCCTTAATAGAATCATCTCTCTTCTCCTTATCAGCGCTCTCCCTCTGTCTCCCGAAACCGCAACTCAGCAGTCGATCACAGGAGCAGAATAAGACAAGACGAAGAGAAGACGTCAATAATAAGAGAGAATGTCGTATTCATGATTCACCCGCAGATGTTCTGTCACCGGATACGGAGTGTCTGCTACATACTGTCTGATATATACAGATATTATATACAGCGCTCCCCCAGGTTACAATATTAATTGGGTCGGTGATGACCACTGCATGTAGGAAACATTGGAACTCCAGACCGTAACTTCATGGAAAACTAGAACTGAATAGAGATGACTGAAACTATTGAAACTGGAATTTGCCGACTTCGACAGTTTTTTCCCAAAATCTTGAATTATAGGGATTACATTTGGGTGAATTTCAATACTGGAATAGCTTTGAAAATACATATGTGGAAAGGTGAGAGAAAGAGAGAGAGTGGACCTCGCTGACCATAAGAACTTACACTCTAGAGAACAGAGAGGACCTCGCTGACCATAAGAACTTACACTCTAGAGAACAGAGAGGACCCCACTGACCATAAGAGCTTACACTCTAGAGAACAGAGAGCACCCCGCTGACCATAAGAACTTACACTCTAGAGAACAGAGAGGACCTCGCTGACCATAAGAACTTACACTCTAGAGAACATAGAGGACCTCGCTGACCATAAGAACTTACACTCTAGAGAACAGAGAGGACCCCGCTGACCATAAGAACTTACACTCTAGAGAACATAGAGGACCGTTGACTATAAGAACTTATACTCTAGAGAACAGAGAGGACTCCACTTACCACAGAGAGGACCCCGCTGAGCATAAGAACTTATACTGTAGAGAACAGAGAGGACCCCGCTGGCCATAAGAACTTACACTCTAGAGAACAGAGAGGACCCCACTGACCATAAGAACTTACACTCTAGAGAACAGAGAGGACCACGATGACAATAAGAACTTACACTCTAGAGAACAGAGAGGACCCCACTGACCATAAGAACTTACACTCTAGAGAACAGAGAGGACCACGATGACAATAAGAACTTACACTCTAGAGAACAGAGAAGACCCCGATGACCATAAGAACTTACACGCTAGAGAACAGAGAGGACCCCACTGACCATAAGAACTTACACGCTAGAGAACAGAGAGGACCCCACTGACCATAAGAACTTACACGCTAGAGAACAGAGGGGACCCCGTTGACCATAAGAACTATCACTCTGGAGAACAGAGAGGACCCCGCTGACCATAAGAACCTACACTCTAGAGAACAGAAAGGACCCAGCTAACCATAAGAACTTACACTCTAGACAACAGAGAGGACCCCGCTGACAATAAGAACTTACACTCTAGAGAACAGAGAGGACCCCACTGACCATAAGAACTTACACTCTAGAGAACAGAGAGGACTCCACTGACCATAAGAACTTACACTCTAGAGAACAGAGAGGACCCCTCTGACCATTAAAACTTACACTCTAGAGAAGAGGTCCCCAACTCCTGGCCTCGAGGGCCGCCAACAGTGCAGGATTTCAGGATTTCCTTAGTATTGCACAGGTATTAATGTGATCAAATGCACAGGTAATGATTCCAACCCCTGTGCAATACTAAGGAGATCCTGAAAACATGCACTGTTGGCGGCCCTCGAGGCCTGGAGTTGGGGACCCCTGCTCTAGAGAACAGAGAGGACTCCACTGACCATAAGAACTTACACTCTAGAGAACAGAGAAGACCCCGCTGACCATAAGAACTTACACTCTAGGGAAGAGAGAGGACCCCTGCTGATCATTAGCAATATTATATTAGTTATATTCTAGTACATAGCGGCAGTATTATAACATTTATAATCTGGTATATAAGGGGTAGTACTATAGCAGTAGTAGTTCTAATCTTGTACATAGGAGCAGTATTATAGTAGTTATATTCTTGTACATAGGGGGCAGGATTATAGTAGTTATATTCTTGTATATAGGGGCAGTATTCCTATTGTTTTGTATCCAATTATTGTACTGTATTTGTTCTCTACTGTAATTACTTACTGTATTATATTTTCTGTACTCTAACCCTACATTGTAAAGCGCTGCGGAATATGTTGGCGCTATATAAATAAAGCATTATTATTATTATATTATTATTATTCTTGTACATAGGGGCAGTATTATAGTAGTTATATTCCTGTACATAGGGGGCAGTATTATAGTAGGTATATTCTTGTATATAGGGACATTATTATAGTAGTTATATTCTTGTACATAGGAGGCAGTATTATAGTAGTTATATTCCTGTACATAGGGGGCAGTATTATAGTAGTTATATTCTTGTACATAGAGGCAGTATTATAGTAGTTATATTCCTGTACATAGGGGGCAGTATTATAGTAGTTATATTCTTGTACATAGGGGCAGTATTATAGTAGTTATATTCTTGTACATAGAAGTAGTATTATAGTAGTTATATTCCTGTACATAGGGGGCAGTATTATAGTAGTTATATTCTTGTACATAGGAGCAGTATTATAGTAGTTATAATCTTGTATATAGGGGGCAGTATTATTGTAATTATATTCTTGTACATAGGGGCATTATTATAATAGTTATATTCTTGTACATAGGGGGCAGTATTATAGTAGTTATATTCTTGTACATAGGAGGCAGTGTTATAGTGGTTATATTCTTGTACATAGGGGCAGTATTATAGTATTTATATTCCTGTACATAGGGGGCAGTATTATAGCAGTTATATTCTTGTACATAGGGACATTATTATAGTAGTTATATTCTTGTACATAGGTGGCAGTATTATAGTACGGTAGTTATATTCCTGTACATAGGGGGCAGTATTATAGTAGTTATATTCTTGTACATAGGGGCAGTATTATAGTAGTTATATTCTTGTACATAGGGGCAGTATTTAGTAGTTATATTTCTGTACATAGGGGCAGTATTATAGTAGTTATATTCTTGTACATAGGGGCAGTATTATAGTAGTTATATTATTGTACTTAGGGGCATTATTATAGTAGTTATATTCTTGTACATAGGGGGCAGGATTATAGTAGTTATATTCTTGTATATAGGGGCAGTATTATGGTAGTTATATTCTTGTACATAAGAGCAGTATTATAGTAGTTATATTCCTGTACATAGGAGCAGTATTATAGTAGTTATATTCCTGTACATAGGGAGCAGTATTATAGTAGTTATATTCTTGTACATAGGGGGCAGTATTATAGTAGTTATATATTCCTGTACATAGGGGCAGTATTATAGTAGTTATATTCTTGTATATAGGGGCAGTATTATGGTAGTTATATTCTTGTACATAAGAGCAGTATTATAGTAGTTATATTCCTGTACATAGGAGCAGTATTATAGTAGTTATATTCCTGTACATAGGGAGCAGTATTATAGTAGTTATATTCTTGTACATAGGGGGCAGTATTATAGTAGTTATATATTCCTGTACATAGGGGCAGTATTATAGTAGTTATATTCTTGTACATAGGGGCAGTATTATAGTAGTTATATTCTTGTACATAGGGGGCAGTATTATTGTAATTATATTCTTGTACAAAGGAGCGACATTATAGTAGTTATATTCTTGCACATAGGGGGTAGTATTATGGCAAATATATTCTTGTATACAAAGGCAAAATTAGAATGGTAATAGTCTTGAATATGAGACAGTATTACAGTTTGGCGAGTAGAACCTAATCTTTGACATCTCACATTGTTGTGCTCCTGTATTGGAGGATATGTACTTACTAGATACATCCTGTGGCACTGGCCCCCAATGCGGTTTCATATGCAGAATTACAGACTGTCTTGCAATTTTGCCTTCATAAGACCCGCTGTGATAGATTTTGGCTGTGGACCTGGTCACTTGGTCATTTCTGGCCATTAATCTTGGTTTCTGGCTGCCCGGTGTGAGATCTACACTCAGGCTTGGTGCTCATTTCTTGGGAGCAGCATTAAGCCGTTTACACATCTTCATTTGCCGTCAGTATTTTATTTTTCTTTAGGACGACCAACTGTGTGAACTGATTTCCATTTTCCCTTCTACCTATTATTTCTTGTAATGGCATTCCTTAAATTTTAAATTAGCTTTGAAGAATAAAATAATTGAATTCCTGCTGTTTTGTGTATACAGAGGGTGACAGCAGCTAATGTGATAATTTAAACTGTGAACGAGTCTTCACTTTGTATTCATTAATTACAGCTAATTACAGAATTACAAACCTTCTTGGTTAGGCGCTCTTATGTATTCAGAATGCATGTTGGTTCTCCAGCTGCTAGTAAATTGGTTTATATATGTACACGCTGACACGGGAACTCCACACAGGCCTCATACCAAGATGGCTGACGAGCCCGTTAACCTGTTCACTACCTGAAACACACAAAAATGTTACAATTAAGTAGAATCTGAGGTGCCATCAGGAGGTCATTATGTGTTACTTTATACATTTACTCATTGGTCACATTCCACTATTTCTCCCACTGATGCCCCTCTGCCCTGTTTATCAGCAGCTCTAGAACATATCACACATGCGCACACAAGAGTTGAGCATGTTGGCTTCAGCATGCCCAATTCTTTTGCTCCCTAAGGAGGTAAGCCATCTCCAGAGTGGTCTGGCTATCACTCAAGTGGTATAGTGGAAGAGGGAATGGAGGTAGGATGAAAATAACGAGCAAGGTAACTGAGTAACTAGACTGACCCTTTAGACTGGGGTCCCTAATCTGACCCTGTACTCTGAGGTATCTTTGTTGGTGAGGAGGTCTGGGCCACCAACCTTGCCCTCTGTTCCTCAACCAGCCCAGTGCTGACACCCTCTCACATCCACCCCACAGACCAGGATAGAAAGCAACTACAACAGCTAAGGAAAACACCAAGAAACTCCAGCACAAGGTGCACTCACATCTTCTCAGTTTGCGGTCTTGAAAAGACTATAACTCTGTCAGCGACATTAGCTAGTGGAAAAGGAGGCTATTTAAAGGCCAGGGGCATGGTCACCTGAAAAACCCACAACTCCCCACCTGCAGAGCCAGACACAGCAATACAGCAGCATCTACACATTAACGCTGAATGTGCCAAAGGGATTTAAGGCCTGTTTCACATCTAAGGATGGTGTGCGTTTTGCTTAATTAGCGTATTTAGGCGTTTTTACCGCTAAAAACGCTAGCGTTTTTGGTCCCATTGATTGTAATGGAAACGCATGCAAACACGCATGAGTGTTTTCAAAAACGCAAAACGCATGCGTTTTTGCAAACGCTGCCCAAAACGTCAGGAAATGCGTCTAGCGCGGCATTTGCGAAAACGCATGCGTTTTGCATTTTTGAAAACACTCATGCATTTTTACACGCGTTTCTATTACAATCAATGGGACCAAAAACACTAGCGTTTTTAGTGGTAAAAACGCCTAAAACCTCTAATTAAGCAAAACGCACACCATCCTTAGATGTGAAAAAACCTTAACTCCTATTAAAACTGCAGGGAGCTTTACACATAGACTTCAGCAGTCAACAGGTGATACTGTCAGTAGGCCTTAAACACATGCATGAATGTATGGAGATGTTGGAAGGTATAGCTTTCAGCCACATGCGAGTTTGCCAAGAGTTTTCTAAGGCCAAGACTCTCCGAACATCCGGGAGGCTCTCAGAAATTGGGAAGACCTCCCAGACTCCCAGAGAACCTGGCAAATATCCTGGAGAGGCAGCACTTTCAGCTGCAGCTACATCCTTGGGATGCGGACACAAATGACACCTTTGGCACTATAGGGAGCCATCAGTGTGTTGTGTGTAGTGTTACATAGGACTGCAGGTACCACATATGCAGGATAGTGCTCCATTTAGTCCTGTTACTTTGACTTTACTAGTGACCTCCTTGCTTTTGGCCAGGGTATTTCATTCATGTTTGTTGCCTATGATTCAAGAACATAAGGGTAAGGAAGGAAGGTTTAATGAATATTGCCTGCAAAAAAAGGTGTGTACCAGAGTCAGACATAGACAGAAGGGGGCTACTGTGCAAGGACAAGGGGCATAACTACAATATGTGCAGGGGTTACAATCGCACCCGGGCCCTGAAGCCTAGGGGGCCCCAAAAGCTCCTTTCGCCTATAGAAAAAGACTAAGGCCCAGTTCACATCTAAGGCTGGGCTGTGTTTGCCTGCATTTGTCTTTCTATACGTTTTTTACCACTAAAAACGCATCCAAACGCATGGGCAAACACACACATTTTTGCAAATGCAGCCCTAGACACAGCAGCCCACGTTTTTGGCTGTGTTTGCAAAATGACATGCGCTTTGCATTACAGCCTATGGGTGCGTTAACGCATGCGTTTAGCTGCGAGTTTAGCAGTAAAAATGCATACAAACGCAGCCAAAATGCAGATGTGAAAAGGCCCTAATTCTATAAGACATTTTCAATAATTGTGGCCCCACTGGAGCTTTCGCATTGGAGCCCATGAGCTTCAAGTTATGTGCCACTGGCAAGGACAGTAAAGGCAGTGCAATAATGCATCCCTGTATGTATCTGTAACAGCTGCTTGCTGCATTGGTGGCGGTAGTGGGCCCCATTATTTCCAAGACCTCTATGTAGTAGCATAGGTTGTGCCTATAGCATTCTTGCCCCTGGGGAGTGCACTGCAAAAAAGGCATTGTTTGTCCTGGCATTCGCAATGCATTGCATTAGTGAATCAAGAGTTGGAACGTTTGTTCTAAGGTAGGGGTGAGCAATTAATTTTCCCAAGTGGCCCCATGGAGACCATGACTGGTGTGGAGGGCCAAACCAATAGGCTGAAATTAATTCTACTCAATATTAATATAACTGTCTAGGTCCTTTTATTTCTACTCATCAATAGTCCGTTGAGTTGATTCTGCCCCTTTTAGCATGGGCCGTCAACAGGGGCTTAACTTGAAGCTCAATGTGATAGCTCCAATGGGGCACCCAATTATTGCAAATCTTTAATAGCAATAGTCTTTTTCTATATACCAAAAGGAATTTTGGGGCCCCCTAGGCTTCAGAGCCCCGGTGCGATTGAAATCCCTGCACCTGTTGTAGTTACGCCCCTGACCGTCAAGCCAACAACTCGGCACGTCCAAACCCCTTTAAGAGTAGCCCTAGAACCAGTTTGCCCTGGCTTATGGGAAACCTGCTGATTGCAAACCTGCATTCCCTTCATATCAACAGGGGCCAGCGTGACTGTGAATGTGGTCAGAGGCCGCTTCTCCATTTCCTCTAATCAAGGGTTAATTTACCAGCTCACCGCTTCATCTAGCATAATATCCATTCCGACTAATTAAATCTGTCTAATAACGTGAGCGTCTTTGTCTTTGTTCTCTAGATTCTTTGTTTTACACCCTTCACATCTCATCTCGGCGACTACACACCATCAGCGCGCTCTTGACAAGCAAAATCCATCCCTAAAATTAAAACATTCCTGACCTATCTGCGATGACAAGGCAGGCGAGATGCGCGGCGCCCGGACTCGTGAAGGAGCTGACACATTTCTTTTTAATTTCAAAAGAGTGGAAAGTGAAGATCTGACCCCGTCAATCAGCCCCGGTGACAAGTTTAATCATTGCTGCCCCACAGAAATCAGGACTAAATAGGAATGCAAATAACGTATCACAAGGCTCTTATAAATGCTAATCAAGACGCCGTAATCAAGTGACAATTCCCCCGATCTGTCTTCAGAAGTCACTCACGCCTCTACCTCTATATGAAGTGAATCGGGAACGAGGCAGAGATCCAGGCATTCCTGTCTGGAAGAGAAACCGAGAGAATATAATCCACCGCCAAGAAGATATTATATCACCAGAGCGGGAAATATTATGCAGGATGAATTACTGATCAGCACCACCGCCGTACGTTGTCAGATTCGCCTTCCCCGCAGATCTTGGGGCAGCCATTGAAAAGGGGGTCAGGGTCAGATGATAGGGTTAAAAAAGAAATATCAATTTTCCTGCTGTTGCGGAAGTGATTGCGGCATTTACAGGTGTAACGTATGAGGAGCAACGCTACCGTAAACCGCTCAGGAGTGCACACAGGCGGACACAGACAGAAGGGGGTCCCTGTGCAAGAACAAAATGCGGGCCCTTTGCAGACAAATAACTCATCATTCCCACCTACTTTGGAGGTAGAGGAGGGCCCCCTAGCCTCCCAGAGGTAGAAGAGGGCCCCTAGCCTCCTGGAGGTAGAAGAGGGCCCCCTAGCCTCCTGTAGGTAGAGGAGGGCCCCCTAGCCTCCCAGAGGTAGAAGAGGGCCTCCTAGCCTCCTGGAAGTAGAAGAGGGCCCCGTAGCCTCCCAGAGGTAGAAGAGGGCCCCCTAGCCTCCCAGAGGTAGAAGAGGGCCCCCTAGCCTCCTGGGCCCCTGTGCGGCTGCACCAATGATATGCCCGCCCCTGGAAGTGCACATATGTTTCAAATTACCTGAATATGCCCTGATGGTTAATCACGTTTTATGCTATTAAAGATCTATCATTAAATTAATTTATTGTCCTTTTTTTCAGGTTTTCTGCTTGTTGTCAGTGAGTGGAAACATTTTGCATCTATGAGGCGGCTTTCATATCTGCGATTTTGTAAATTCGCGGCAGATCCGGCAGAGTATTTTTACACGTTTCTTTGACTACTTTTTTGTTATTCAGTCTTTTGGTGGTGTGAACAATGTCTTACAGATTTCTTCACTGTGTGCATGGCTCATTAGTTTTTGTCTAAATTGTTTCTTGTTCCTGCAAGATAAAGGAGCCTCCCACCCCTCCCCTTTGAGCCCTGCCCATAAAAAGCTGTCTTTCTGCAGCCAGTCCTTGTCAGACATTGGACCTATCTGAATCCTGCTCATGTAGGTAACAATACATATGGTCAGGTATTTAAACACATCAGCTAGGGATTGCTTTGATACAGGTTACTTTGGCGAGGTAGAGCGGCTTAGTATACATTTTTTGCAAAAAAAAGTATCAACTAAATACCCTGTCTTTTACTACTTTTTTAGCAGCACTTGCTTTTGTCGAGCCCCAGGCTTTGGGATACTCGGGTATCAGGCTCCAAGGGTGATTAACGCTCCTGTTGTCACGGGGAGTGGTGGCCGCGCCTGACCCCGTGTCCTGGGGGACTATTTTTTAAAAAGGGGATGTATTTACAGGGGATTATATACAGTTTGTCGTGACGCCACCTGTAGTTCCTGGTGAGGTTTCACCAGCGCCGCCACAGTCCGCCGGAGGTAGATGGTAATACGGCTAGTTTGGTAAAGTCCTCTACAGGTAGAGCTGGACCTCCGGGGCAGCACAGTGTGAAGGGGCAGCTTGTAGTGGAGCTGTGGCTGGGATGGGGAGTGTTGGAGCAGTCTATGAGGGGCACCGGAAACGGAGAGGAATGACACACGCACACTGCAAAAGTCTCTTTTACCTTTTACTGATGTTACGGCAGGTAAAACGTCCAGGGCACTGATAGGTGACCAGGTTGCACAGTGGGTCCCCACAGCAAGTAGGTATAAGGCCTCCTCTGCTCCTCTATAATGATTGAAGCTCAGTCTGCATGCAGCCAGACTTGCCTCCTCTCTCTTCCTGACTCTGATATCTGTCCTCTCCTCCTGTGCGGTCTCCGGGTTACCCTCTCTGATTACTGCGGTGGAACACTGCTGTGTCTGGCTTCCTTTATTGACCCACAGGGAAACCGGGTGGCTGAAGCCTCCATGGTGTGACGGGGTTCTCTGTGGTCCTGGAGTATCCCACAGGTGCGGATCCCTGATGTCCGGTATGTCTTTGGGGCGAACTCCCTCAAGTTCCTCACTCCCTTTAGGCTGTCTGCTCCTTGCCTTCTGTCCCCACTTAGGCTGGTGGGACGTCAAAAGGGCCACTCCGGGTCACGGGTTCGGGCCTAACCGCGGCGCCGACCACCAGGACATCTTCGCAGCTCTCCTAGCGTCTGCACACTCTGACTAACTCCTCCCCCAGCAGCAGTATGTATAGGGGATCTTGCCTAAGGTCAGGAAGTGGAGCTCCCCCTACTGTGTCGGGGTGGAAGGTGTTGCATGTAGTAGGTACCTGATGTGGAAACCCAACTGTGCATTAGAGAAGTCTGTGGCTACCTGTCTGAGCAGGGCGCCACACTTTTTACTGCTTTTTATCACAACCGAGTATTTTTACACGTTTGACTACTTTTTTTGTGATTCAGTCTTTTGGTGGTGTGAATAATGTCTTACAGATTTGTTCACTGTGTGCATGGCTCATTAGTTTTTGTCTAGTTATTGGAATGCTCTAGTCTGGGCCATAAATCTGACCACGGTAGAGCATGCTGCAATTTTTTTACTCACAAAGACATTCAGTCTACAGGGATGCAGCAGAGCTGAACATGTTTGCCGAGGGACAGACTTGTGGATTATCGTCGAAGGGTTTGTTTTGGGTTATTAAAGATGGGAATCAGGGATGTCTTTTGTGTATTATTGCAATTAAAAGATTTTTTCTGTGTGTTGTTTCTTTTAATGTTTAGTAGAGATTCATAGTGGGCGGGTCTAACATCTGCCTGACATTATGAATCTAGGGCTCAGTGCCAGCTGCCAGTACAAAGCTGACATTAACCCCTTTATTACTCAGCGTGGCAACAACACAATTTTTCATTGCAAACCTTAAAGAAAAGGTACTGTATTTACAAAATGTGTAAAAATATCCTGTAAAAGATATATAAAGAAAGAGGCAGCACTCACCAGAGCCCGGAGCATGACGGTTGATATTGCCACTTAGTTCCCTGAAGCCTTACTACTTGATAAATATCCTGTAATATATAAATAAAAAAGTAAAAAGGTAGTGCAATTAAAATCAGGGTACTTAGTACATATGTTTTTGCAAAAAGATATGAAGCCACCTTACCAACGTCAAGGTGTATCCATTTTGAGATGGTAGCTACCCTAACTAACCTGCTCATGTGTCATCTAACCTCAATGAAGTCAGGGTGCATACAGGTGTTAATTATTTATTTAGTTAAAAGCCAGCAATTTCAGCATTTCTGTGCGGAGCTGAAATCTCTGACGGCTGGAGTTCAGGACTCAGGAGCTCTCCATGGTCCTGAACGTTAACAGCTGGGTGCTGACCGTGATGCTGAAGCTGTTCAGATTGCTTGCTGTGGAGCTTCATAATAATTAACACCTTTGGACACAATCTGTCCTGTCAGTTTGTGTCCAGGGAATCTGGCCAAAACTGGACACAACCTGGCAGGACAGAAGCATGGGGTTAAGCCGACATAACCAGCTTATTAATCGCATCTGCTGGCTCCCGGCTGACATGCAGCACAGAAGCTGCAGATGGGGTTAATATGCTGGTTATCCCCAAGAAATTTAAAAAATGCTGCCGTCAAAGCAGCAGAAAGCCCGTCATAGCTATTATATCTACAGATCTTTATCTGTAGATATATAGCTATCGGACTTTCCTGAGTAGGGTGTTTCACCCGCACAAGAAAGCCCATGTTACACTTGCACCACACTCACACTACCACACGGAATGCATTCGCATCACTGTTGTGCATCAAAAACGCTCCGTTTTTGATGCATGACAGTGTGCCTCGACCTTTAAGGTACCTTTACACGCCGCAACTACGCTGTAGAAACTGAGAGGCAATCTGGAGTTCCATCACCATAGCCCTGAAATTGCTACGAAATTGCGGCGTGTATTTGTGGAACTCAGTGGTGATTTTGAAAGTTGCTCCTGGTTGCGATTTCAGAGCATTGTTCAAAAACCAGACGCAACCCTGAAGATGAATTTCCCTGGTTTCGGCGTGTGAAGGGGCGATAGGGATGGAATCAGCGTCGCCTATTGATTTCCCAGAGGCGTGCCACAGCGTGCTGGATACCGCCCCCCCCTAGCGATGATTGGTGGTGGCTACTGTGTTTCCATTGGCTGTCCCTTCACAGGATGACATATTTGTAGAGCTGTCCATTCACACTACACAATTATAATGGCGTCATGTATTAGCCAGCCTTCCTGCGCAGGCTGGCCAATCATGACGCTATTGCGTTGTCTAATCAGTGTGTTTTGGGGCGCGGAATACACAAGTCTGTCACACCTATGTTCTTGCGGCGCTGAACATGTATGCCCACATTCCTTTGGGGATTGCGGCGTGTGAAGCGGCATCAGGAGTCAACCGGATGTTTCTCAATGTTGGTGTGGGAACTTCCGGGACGACACATGACCTTAGGCTGAGGGTGCAATTGCGGCTTGTAAATGCGCCTTCGGCGTTCGGAGGCCACCGTGAAAAACGTGCACGCGCACGTTAGGTTGCCTCCGATCGCCGCCAAAAGTTGCGGCGTGTAAAGGTACCTTTAAAGGTATAGTCACCATTTGTAAAGAAACTGCATGCAAATCTATGAAGATTTCTCAAATTGACATGTAGTCCCTTAAACACATCCACATATGTACTGGTTGTCCCTTTTAGGCCTCGATCAGACTTCTGTGAGTCACAGACATGTTCTACCAGTGCTTTTCACAGATAACACATTGTTGTTGTTTTTTTTACAACTGAGTGTTGTCAAAAAATAATGGAAATATGTTAATTTCAGATCTGAGTCATGGATCAAAATCACTCGCATAAGTCTGGGGGTCCATGAAAATCACAGACAGCACAAGGATACACTCAGGATCAGTACAGGAATCAACAAGAGCTCGGGATCAGTACAGGATAAGTAATGTAATGTATGTATACAGTGACTCCACCAGCAGAATAGTGAGTGCAGCTCTGGAGTATAATACAGGATGTAACTCAGGATCAGTACAGGATAAGTAATGTAATGTATGTATACAGTGACTCCACCAGCAGAATAGTGAGTGCAGCTCTGGAGTATAATACAGGAGGTAACTCAGGATCAGTACAGGATAAGTAATGTATGTACACAGTGACTCCACCAGCAGAATAGTGAGTGCAGCTCTGGAGTATAATACAGGAGATAACTCAGGATCAGTACAGGATAAGTAATGTAATGTATGTACACAGTGACTGCACCAGCAGAATAGTGAGTGCAGTTCTGGAGTATAATACAGGATGTAACTCAGGATCAGTACAGGATAAGTAATGTAATGTATGTACACAGTGACTCCACCAGCAGAATAGTGAGTGCAGCTCTGGAGTATAATACAGGATGTAACTCAGGATCAGTACAGGATCAGTAATGTAATGTATGTACACAGTGACTGCACCAGCAGAATAGTGAGTACAACTCTGGAGTATAATACAGGCTGTAACATAGGATCAGTACAGGATAAGTAATGTAATGTATATACACAGTGACTGCACCAGCAGAATAGTGAGTGCAGCTCTGGAGTATAATACAGGATGTAACTCAGGATCAGTACAGGATCAGTAATGTAATGTATGTATACAGTGACTCCACCAGCAGAATAGTGAGTGCAGCTCTGGAGTATAATACAGGATGTAACTCAGGGTCAGTACAGGATCAGTAATGTAATAAATGTACACAGTGACTGCACCAGCAGAATAGTGAGTACAACTCTGGAGTATAATACAGGCTGTAACATAGGATCAGTACAGGATAAGTAATGTAATGTATGTACACAGTGACTCCACCAGCAGAATAGTGAGTGCAGCTCTGGAGTATAATACAGGATGTAACTCAGGATTAGTACAGGATAAGTAATGTAATGTATGTACACAGTGACTGCACCAGCAGAATAGTGAGTGCAGCTCTGGAGTATAATACAGGATATAACTCAGGATCAGTACAGGATAAGTAATGTAATGTATGTACACAGTGACTGCACCAGCAGAATAGTGAGTGCAGCTCTAGAGTATAATACAGGAGGTAACTCAGGATCAGTACAGGATAAGTAATGTAATGTATGTACACAGTGACTCCACCAGCAGAATAGTGAGTGCAGCTCTGGGGTATAATACAGGATGTAACTCAGGATCAGTACAGGATCAGTAATGTAATGTATGTACACAGTGACTCCACCAGCAGAATAGTGAGTGCAGCTCTGGAGTATAATACAGGATATAACTCAGGATCAGTACAGGATAAGTAATGTAATGTATGTACACAGTGACTGCACCAGCAGAATAGTGAGTGCAGCTCTAGAGTATAATACAGGAGGTAACTCAGGATCAGTACAGGATAAGTAATGTAATGTATGTACACAGTGACTCCACCAGCAGAATAGTGAGTGCAGCTCTGGGGTATAATACAGGATGTAACTCAGGATCAGTACAGGATAAGTAATGTAATGTATGTACCCAGTGACTCCACCAGCAGAATAGTGAGTGCAGCTCTGGGGTATAATACAGGATGTAACTCAGGATCAGTACAGGATAAGTAATGTAATGTATGTACCCAGTGACTCCACCAGCAGAATAGTGAGTGCGGCTCTGGAGTATCATACAGGATATAACTCAGGATCAGTACAGGATAAGTAATGTAATGTATGTACACAGTGACTCCACCAGCAGAATAGTGAGTGCAGCTCTGGAGTATAATACAGGATGTAACTCAGGATCAGTACAGGATCAGTAATGTAATGTATGTACACAGTGACTCCACCAGCAGAATAGTGAGTGCAGCTCTGGAGTATAATACAGAATATAACTCAGGATCAGTAATGTATATACACAGGGAGTGTATATATTCATATAATGTAACACATATTTAGAAGTAAATGTTGGTTTAAGTTTTTGAATCTTGAAGGATATATTACACTGTTGCTTGATCAGTGAATTCCCTCCTTTTGAAAACAATGATGCTCCTGTAGAGGCATTTACTAAAGCTGCTGCACCTATTTACTACTGCAATTTTTTGTATTGTTTTACATTAAAAAGAATATGTGCCAAGCTCAACACTTTTTAGTTTTTTTACCTTAAAATGGAGCATAACTGAGAGGGTCAATTTCTATCAGTTTTAGCATTGGCCATCACAAATTATTGGTAAAAAGTATATAAAGTGGAGTAAGAAAGTATGCACTCACATTGAATTAATGCATTCTATCCAAGGCTTACTTATACAGTCAGTATATACCCAAAATCAATATTCAGTGCATACATTCAATTTAATGGAACTTGATGAAATGTTGAGCTGTTTTTACTTTTATTCTGGCAGTGTGTCTTTTTTGCAGATCACAGAAGAGTCTTCGCTGTACGGGATACACCACTATGAAGAAGTTGAGAATCCACAGTTTTTTCTTTTGGAGTGCATTTGCCTACTTAAATTGGGTATATCCAATGATCATTTTGTATATACAGATATCACCCTCTGAAGAGTGCTCGGGGTAAAGCATTAACACAAAATGAGTGCATCCGATATATAATTTGGCCCATTTGATCCTCCCTCGAGGGTGGGTTTAGTTATTTGTACTTTTTAATATCGTGTAATTACTGTTATATAACTGGCTCTCTATGCACTGACTCCCTGCTGAACGTCTATTTCTATTTGCTAATCCCTGCTGAACGTCGTCTGTTATACAGCATGTAAGGGGCATGAGCCTGAACACTGGGCACCAAGTACTCTGTTTTCTGCATTCTTATGTAAATGTAATTACTGTTGTCTCTTGTAATTATTTCTAATTCAGAACATAATATTTAATACTGTAATATCAACTTTTACCACTCGGTGTTCCAATATTAGCAGTGAAAGGAAGCATAGAGAGAGAGGAGAGGCTGGCAGGAAGAAAGAGAGAGAGGAGAGGCTGGCAGGAAAGAGAGAGAGGCTGGCAGGAAGAGAGAGAGAGGAGAGGCTGGCAGGAAGAGAGAGAGGAGAGGCTGGCAGGAAGAGAGAGAGAGGAGAGGCTGTCAGGAAGAGAGAGAGAGAGAGAGAGAGGAGAGGCTGGCAGGAAGAGAGAGGAGAGGCTGGCAGGAAGAGAGAAAGGAGAGGCTGGCAGGAAGAGAGAGAGAGCAAAGGCTGGCAGAAAGAGAGAAAGAGCAGAGGCTGGCAGGAAGAGAGAGAGACGAGAGGCTGGCAGGAAGTGAGAGAGGAGCAGCTGGCTGGAAGTGAGAAGAGAGAGGAGAGGCTGTCAGGAAGAGAGAGAGGAGAGGCTGGCAGGAAGAGAGAGAGAGCAGCTGGCAGGAAGAGAGAGAGAGGAGAGGCTGGCAGGAAGAGAGAGAGGAGAGGCTGGCAGGAAGAGAGAGAGGAGAGCTGGCAGGAAGAGAGAGAGAGGAGAGGCTGGCAGGAAGAGAGAGAGGAGAGCTGGCAGGAAGAGAGAGAGAGAGAGGAGAGGCTGGCAGAAGAGAGAGAGAGGAGAGGCTGGCAGGAAGAGAGAGAGAGGAGAGGCTGGCAGGAAGAGAGAGAGAGGAGCAGCTGGCTGGAAGTAGAGAGAGAGGAGAAGCTGTCAGGAAGAGAGAGAGAGGAGAGGCTGGCAGGAAGTGAGAGAGGAGAGGCTGGCAGGAAGAGAGAGAGGAGCAGCTGGCAGGAAGAGAGAGAGAGAGGAGAGGCTGGCAGGAAGAGAGAGAGAGAGAGGAGAGGCTGGCAGGAAGAGAAAAGAGGAGAAGGCTGGCATGAAGTGAGAGAGAGGAGCAGCTGGCTGGAAGTGAGAGAGAGAGGAGAGGCAGTCAGGAAGAGAGAGAGAGAGGAGAGGCTGGCAGGAAGTGAGAGAGAGGAGCAATTCACAGGAAGTGAGAGAGATAGAGCTGCTGGCTGTAGTGAGAGAGAGAGGAGCAGCTGACTGGAAGTTAGAAAGAAGCAGCTGACAGGAAGGGAGAAAGAGAAGCAGCTGGCAGGAAGGGAGAAGAGGAGGAGCTGCTGCAGGAAGTGAAAGAGAGGAGCTGCTGGCTGGAAGTGAGAGAGAGAGGAGCTGCTGGCATGGAAGTGAGAGAGAGAGGAGCAGTTGGCAGGAAATGTGAAAGAAGAGCAGCTGGCAGAAAGTGAGAAAGAGAAGAAGCTGGCTGGAAGTGAGAGAGAGAGGAGCAGCTGGCTGGAAGTGAGAGAAGGGTGCTGGCAGGAAGTGAGAGAGAGAGGAGCGGCATGCAGGAAGTAAGAGAGAGAGGAGCTGCTGGCTGGAAGTGAGAGAGAGAGGAGCAACTGGCTGGAAGTGAGAGAGAGGCAGGCAGGAAATGAGAGAGGAGCTTCTGGCCAAATGTGAGAGAGAAAGGAGCTGCTGGCAGGAAGTGAGAGGAGCAGCTGGCAGGAAGTGAGAGAGAGGAGCAACTTGCAGGAAGTGAGAAAGTGGAGCAGCTGGCTGGAAGTGAGAGAGAGAGCAGCAGCTGGCAGGAAGTGAGAGATAGGAGTGACTGGCAGGAAGTGAAGAGAGGAGCTGCTGGCAGGAAGTGAAAGAGAGAGGAGCTGCTGGCAGGAAGTGAGAGAGAGAGGAGCAGCAGGCAGGAAGTGAGGGAGAGGAGCTGCTGGCAGGAAGTGTGAAAGAGGAGCAGCTGGCAGAAAGTGAGAAAGAGGAAAAGCTGACTGGAAGTGAGAGAGAGAGGGCAGCTGGCTGGAAGTGAGAGAGATGAGCGGCATGCAGGAAGTAAGAGAGAGAGGAGCTGCTGGCTGAAAGTCGAGAGAGAGAGGAGCAACTGGCTGGAAGTGAGAGAGAGGAGTGGCTAGCAAGAAATTAGGGTGAGAGGAGCAGCTGGCAGGAAGTGAAAGAGGAGCAGCTGGCTGGAAGTGAGAGAGAAGGAGCATGCTGGCAGAAGAGAGAGTGGAGAAGTGAGAGGAGCTGCTGGCAGGAAGTGAGAGAGAGAGCTGCATGCAGGAAGTGGAAAGTGAAGATATAGAGAGAGAGAGCAGCTGGCAGGAAGTGAGAGAGAGGAGAAGCTGGCTGGAAGTGAGAGAGAAAGGAGCAGCTGGCTGGAAGTGAGCGAGAGGAGTGGCTGACAGGAAGTGAGAATGATAGGAGCGGCATGCAAGAAGTAAGAGAGAGAGAGGAGCAACTGGCTGGAAATGAGAGAGAGGAGTGGCTAGCAAGAAATTAGCAAGAGGAGCAGCTTACAGGAAGTAAGAGAGAGAGGAGAAGCTGGCTGGAAATGAGAGAGAGAGTGGCTTGCAGGAAATGAGTCAGTATGGATGAAGATAGCTAGTAGACAGCAGTTTCCTGTTTCCTAATAAATATCTAAAGCGTGTGCCTCCAAATGTGTTTACAAGCCTCCATTAGTAGAGGAGGAAGACACATAAGAAGGTTAAACTCTTAGACAGAATGTGCCTCTCGGACTAAATTAGAGTGCCGTTACACACAGTGATGTTCCAGCAATCCTGACAACGACCCGGATCGCTGGGACATCGCTGTGTGGTCGCTGGGGAGCTGTCACACAGGCAGATCTCCTCAGCGACCAGGGAGCCGACCTCCACATTGCTTATAAGCGGGAGAAGGTTGGTAACTAAGGTACACATCGGGTAACTAAGCACAGCGCTATCCTAGTTACCCGCTGTGTACATTGGTTACCAGCCTTCTCCCGCTTACAGGCTGGTAACCAGGGTACACAGCGGGTAACTAGGAAAGCGATGTGCTTAGTTACCCGATGTGTACCCTGGTTACACATCAGTCGCGCTGTGAACCGAGCGCGCAGTGCACGCTGGGACATGTAGTCATGACTACATGTCCCATGTGCACTGCGCGCCTGGGCACACGCTGTGGCTGCAGCCTGTGGCGTGCAGCTGCCCCCGCCGCTCCTGCATTCTCGGGACTTGGCCTCCGCTGTCAAACTGCAGATGTGTGCTGCACATGGAACAAATGAGCAAAATGGTCCTGATCACTGTAATAACAGGCGACTCGCTAGCAGGCCCCCGTCGCAGCTGCTTTCACCACACAGCGATATCGTGGCGAGGTCGCTGATTTCAGCGATATCGCTAGCGATATCGTGTGTGGCAGTACCCCTAAGACTCCAAAAGACAATATAACTGAATTGGAGTCACTGATAATAGCTGTGCTTTAATCCAGCGAAGATATAAAATGCAGATATAAACGGTGTATGGAACTGGAGCAGAAAAGTTTTGTACGCTGCCTAGTGGCCAATCCCAGGTACTGCAGATCAGCTAATTCAAGTGTATGGGATCTGATTTGCAGTACTGAGAGTGAGAGCGGCCATGTACACCATGTTCCAAATTATTATGCAAATTGGTTTTATGTGTCATAGGGTTTTTTTTTGTTTTTATGAAACCCATTGATGGTATTGTGTCTCAGGGTTCTTTGGATCACTAAAATCAATCTCAGATACCTGTGATAATTAGTTTGGCAGGTGAGCCCAATAAAAGGAAAACTGGTTGTCCCAATATTAAGCAAGCCACAGTTTTCAAGTAACATGGGAAAGAAAAAGGATCTCTCTGCTGCCGAAAAGCAACAAATAGTGCAATGCTTTGTACAAGGGATGAAAACATTAGATATTGTGTAGTGTCCCGCTAGTCAGCGCGCTACAAAAGGGTACTGCACCCTAACAGAAGGTGCAGTATGCTTTGTCCTGGTAAGGGGTAGTGGAAGCCTGAAGCTCCAGCACCACACACACACTCAGAGCAAGGAACTAAAGGGTTAACTCCTCTGCAGAGAAACTCAGTCCCGGGTGGGAGGAGTATGGGCAGGAAAGCACAGTGAGCACGAGGCAGAAAGTAAAGTACCCGTTCAGAGTGAGCAACGTGTCTGTGCTTCTTCTCCGTGAACTGTGACTAATCTGCCTTGCTCTACAATGACCGCGCTGCCCTATTCAGGCATTGCTACTTCTAACTACCCGGGGACATCGCCCTACCTGTAAGGGTTACGACATCTTGCTGCCGCCCATCACCCCGGAGATTCCAGCAGTGCCGGTGCCATCACCGGACCTACAGGTGGTGTCACGAACTTCATTTATTTTATTTCATTTTTCACTTTTTCATTGTCTGCTCAAGGGCACGGACTCGGTCACCGACTACCTGTACCAGTATGCCCAAGATCCGAGTACCCAATCCCTTGTGGTTAGACAATTGCACGAAAACTTAAGCATGATCATCGTACTTGTGGCGGCCTGTGCCAGGTAAAGCCACAGAAGCAACTAGTTCACTAAGGGATTTCCACATCTGGTACTCACATACACCCACCACCTTCCACTCCAAGCCTTTAGGGGAGCTCCACCGGTTGCTGTTAAGCCAGATCCCCTATAAATACAGGTGCTGGGGGCGGAGTTAGCCAGAGTGTGCAGTCACTTGAAGAACTCTGAAGATCAGCTCAGTGCCTAGTGAGCAAACCTGATCACCGGAGCCATGCTAGGCCCGAGATCAGTGCACCGCCAGAGCCAGTGTGAGGTCCAGAGAGAGAGGACGAAAGGCAGAGGCGAGGAACACTACAAAGGGGGCAGAGGAGCCATCCCGGCTCACCCCACCAGAACACTGGTCACTGGAGTCTGAGTCTGCAAGGGGGAGAGATTAGCCCAGCAAAGAAACCCAGTAAACCATGGATGCTTAGCTTCCCGGTCATCCGCAGCACCCACATTCAAGAGCCAGGAGCCGAAGGTGAGATAGCGGTAGCCAAGCGAGAGCCCTCAGTGCAGCAACACAGGTGTGAGAGAACAGGAAAGGTCAGGCCTGGTTTTATACACGTCAGACTCAAGACAAGGGAACAGGACAAGGAGGCCTATACTTCACTCGGTGTGGAAATCCCAAAGTGCACCCTTCAATCCTGGACGTGTACCTGGAGAACCATTTGAAAATGGTGCAGAAAAAGACTTTATTGTGTGCGTGTCCCTTCTTCAACCTGTCCCACACCAAAACGACTGCGCTACCCCATTCCACCATCCTACCCTACAGCCCAGGGGAACCCGCTCTTCCTGTAGAGAGCCGCAAAACACCATGCTGCCGTCCATCACCCCGGAGGTGCCAGCAGCACTGGTGCCATCACCGGACCTACAGCTGGCATCACAACTGACAATAACTTTAATCCCTGTAAATGATCCCCTTTTTATTTTGTCAACAAGGGGCACGGACTCGGGCACCGACCACCTGTGACATCCCCGTACCAGTACGCCCGTGATCCGAGTACTCCAAGCCCTTGGCATAATCTGAAGAGATTTAAGGCTGATTCTGAGCACAGATGTGTTTGTGCAGATAAAGGCAGACTAAGGAAGGTTTCGGCCAGGCAAATTCATCGGATTAAGAGAGCAGCAGCTAAAAAGGTCTTACAAACCAACAAACAGATTTTTGAAGCTGTTGGTGCCTCTGGAGTCCTTCGAACCTCAAGGTGTAGGATACTTTAAAGGCTTTCTGTGGTGCATAAACCTACTATTCGGCCACCCCTAAACAGTGCTCACAATCAGATGGTTGCAGTGGGCCCAGACAAGTATGAAGACTAGTTTTCAAACAGTCCTGTTTACTGATGAGTGCCGAGCAACCCTGGATGGTCCAGATGGATGGAGTAGTGGATGGTTGTAAGATGGCTATCATGTCCCAACAAGGCTGCGACATCAGCAAGGAGGAGGAAGAGTCATGTTTTGGGCCGGAATCATTGGGAAACAGCTGGTAGAACCCCTTTAAGGTTCCTGAAGGTGTGAAAGTGACCTCTGCAAAGTATATAGAGTTTCTGACCGAGAACTTTCTTCCATGGTACAAAAAGCAAAAACGTGCCTTCAGGAGCAAATCATCTTCATGCATGACAATGCACCATCTCATGCTGCAAAGAATACCTCTGTGTCACTGGCTGCTATAGGCATAAAAGGAGATAAACTCATGGTGTGGCCACCATCTTCCCCTGACCTCAACCTTAGAGAAAACCTTTGGAGTATAATCAAGCAAAAGATCTATGAGGGTGGGAGGCAGTTCACATCAAAATAGCAGCTCTGGGAGGCTATTCTGAAATCTTGCAAAGAAATACAAGCAGAAACTCTCCAGAAACTCACAAGTTCAATGGATGCAAGAATTGTGAATGTGATATCAAAGAAGGGTTCCTATGTTAACATGTAACTTGGCCTGTTAGGATGTCTTGGAGTTAAATAGTTTTTTATTTCAGTGAATGTGACCTTCCTAATGCTGCAAAGTCAACACATGAGCATTTTCAGTTCTTTCAAACATATCAAATGTTTAGAAACTCTAGTGTGCCTAATAATTTGGAACAGTACATTTAGAGTTTTTTTTAATTGAGAAGATTATACTGTTATCATTGGGAGGTTTCTTCAATAGAATTCGATGTATACTTTAACGGGTGATGACTTTTATTACACTGACTGTCATTTGCACCGACCATTTAGGAAAATCAGAGAAAAAGAACATTTGCATAATAATTTGGAACATGGTATATGTAATTGTGTATGTTAGTGAGTGTATGAAACTGTGCTTGTTAGGTTGGTTTCACACTGCAGTTTTTTCCCTGATCAGGGTCCATCCGGTTTGTGTCCAAAACCAGGAGTGTCTCCAAAACTCAGAACAGGTGTCAATCCTTCAATTATAGTTTTTCTCTACAAATTCCTCTCCTGGTTTTGGCACACAAACCAGATGGAACCTGATCAGGGAAAAAACTGCAGTGTGAAAGTAGCCTTAGGGTACCGTCACACATATCTCCGGCGACGGGCGGGAGCGTGCATGTTTTTGGCGCCCCGCCAGCGTCGCCATCACATGTTTACACACGGCGATACCTCCGGCGACACACCGGCTATCTTACAGGCGCCATTGCCGCTGGGGTGTCCAAAAACCCCAGCGGCGATTCTGTAACATGTCCGTAAGATCGCCTGTAAGATCGCCGTCCCCCTATTACAGAGTGATCGCCTGATTTCAGAGCAGTGCTGCGAAACCAGGCGACCACTCAAAGGCGTTTACATTAGGTGATGCACAGGCCATGTCGGTGGCGATAGGCCACGCCCCTGCGTCGCCTATAAAATCGCCGCCGATATGGCCTCGTGTGACGGTATCCTTAGAGAGCCATACATTGTTTAGATTTGACTGGAGCAGATAATAATTGATCTATAGGGGTGGGGGTGGGGGCTGGGTGTTAGACCCCTATTAAAGGGGCGGACATATCATTGATGTTATGCAACCTGTGCAGCCACACAGGGGCCAAAGATGGGCATACTTGTAATATCAGGGTCTGGAAAAAGTGGTTGTGGAGTTAGGGATGGGGGGTGAACAGGGGCCCTCCTCTGTCTATGTCTGCTCATGTCCCATTGATTTGATTAATTATCTGTCCTGGCTAACCCCTTTAATTTATTTTCTCCATTGGGGAAATGGGGTATAGCCAGTGGTGTACTGTGAAAGTCGTGGGCCCCAATGCGAAAGCTCCAACAAGGTCCCTGATTATTACACTAGTCTTGCTATATAGGCCAAAGGGATATTTTGGGGCCCCTAGGCTAAAGGGCCCAGATGTGATTGCAACCACTGCACGTATTGTAGTTACACCCCTGTGTAAAGGGTTAATGGTTTGTTTGCATCGTCCTGGACCGAATGTGATGGTTGAGTTTCGTCCTGCGGCCTGTGCGCTGGGACTCTGCACATTAATGAGAGTATACTCAGTAAATTGTAATTAATAACTGAGGAGGAATGTGCCAAATCCCCATGCAGATCTGTCTAAAGGAAGAGGATACGGCAATAATCAGACGTGAGGCGCCTGTCCTGTGGGACTGAAAGAGAATGTGGCTAATTATACTACGTGCTGGACGAGCAACCCAGACAAAGAGGCTATAAAACCCATACAGACCTAATATTTCTCACAGATGAGGGTTTGTTTCAATTGTATTCTATTATTATTATTTATTATTATAGCGCCATTTATTCCATGGTCCTTTACATGTGAAAAGGGGCAGACATAGATAAGTGCAATATACATAAACAAATCAAGGCTCACAGTCTACAAGGGATGAGTGAGGATACAGTAGGAGGAGAGAAGACCCTGCCCACGAGGGATCACAGTCTGCAAGGGATGGTTGAGGATACACTAGGAGAGGAGAGAGAACTCTGCCACGAGGCTCACAGTGTACAATGATGGTGAGGATACAGTAGGTAAGGAGAGGGACCCTGCCCACAAGGGCTCACAGTCTACAATGGATGGGTGAGGATACAGTAGGTGAGGAGAGGACCTATCTGTGAGGCTCACAGTCTACAAGGGATGTGAGGATACAGTAGGTGAGGAGAGAGGACCCTGCCCACGAGGGCTCACAGTCTACAAGGATGGGTGAGGATACAGTAGGAGAGAAGACCTGCCCACGAGGGCTCACTGTATACAAGGGATGGGTGAGGATACAGTAGGAGGAGAGAAGACCCTGCCCACGAGGGATCACAGTCTGCAAGGGATGGTTGAGGATACACTAGAGAGGAGAGAGAACTCTGCCACAAGGGCTCACTGTCTACAAGGGATGGGTGAGGATACAGTAGGTGAGAGAGAGGATCCTGCCCACAAGGGCTCACATGTACAATGGATGGGTGAGGATACAGTAGTGAGGAGAGGGGACCCTGCCCACAAGGGCTCACAGTCTACAATGGATGGGTGAGGATACAGTAGGTGAGGAGAGGGGACCCTGCCCACAAGGGCTCACAGTCTACAAGGATGGGTGAGGATACAGTAGGTGAGAGAGAGGACCTGCCACAAGGCTCACAGTCTACAAGGATGGGTGAGGATACAGTATGAGAGAGGACCCTGCCACAAGGGCTCACACCTACAAGGGATGGGTGAGGATACAGTAAGTGAGGAGA
Organism: Allobates femoralis; assembly: GCA_033576535.1. Taxonomy (NCBI): domain Eukaryota; kingdom Metazoa; phylum Chordata; class Amphibia; order Anura; family Aromobatidae; genus Allobates; species Allobates femoralis. The sequence goes on from JARQOC010000006.1 coordinate 424,730,470, forward strand.
GAGGACCCTGCCCACGAGGGCTCACGTCTACAAGGGATGGGTGAGGATACAGTATGAGAGAAAACTGCCCACGAGGGCTCACTGTCTACAAGGGAGGTGAGGATACATTAGGTGAGGACAGAGGACCCTGCCCACAAGGGCTCACAACCTACAAGGGATGGGTGAGGATACAGTAAGTGAGGAGAGAGGACCCTGCCCACGAGGGCTCACTGTCTACAAGGTATGGATGAGGATACAGTAGGTGAAGAGAAGGGACCCTGCCCACGAGGGCTCACAGTCTATACAAGCGATGGGTGAGGATACATTACGCTATCTAGACAATTCGCTGTAACAAACTATTGGGACATGGGGGCGATTTGTGTTCCTGTTGGGTTTAACTAACAGTGTTATTGCTGGGAAAATGTATCAATCATCAGGCTTGAAGATTAAGTAGATTGGATACAAATGTAACAAATGATCAGCAGTGAGACAAATTCAGATTGTTCTTTCAGGAATAGAAATGTTTTAGTTTTGTGCTGTTCTGATCCTGGATCATGAATAGAATGTCAGAACTGCAGTAAAGACTGACACTGACATAAAAAGGTCAGTAAGAACTAATACACTATTATATACCATGGAGAGGAAGCGTGGATTAATGTAGGTCCTTTAAGTCTGAGTCGTGCTTGGGGCTCTGGTGAAGGATATGGAGAGTCGGGCCGGAAGCTTCTCAGGGACTGATCTCCGCTCATCCTTGATTAATGCCTCCCTAAGAGGTTTAGGTTGAACTAAAGGTTTTCTGAGAATTATCGGTATCTTATTCTTAGAAATAGCGTAGGCTTTTTTACTTTTTACACTCTGTGGGAAGGTCTGAGCTTCAGATTCAAGAGGACTTGACGACGGATTAATGACACAGACAGATGAGGACTTTTATATCCGTAGAGTAGCAGCCACCATTAATAAAGAGCACTCGACATCCAGTGTAAGATCTCTCAGGGACGGCCCTCCACAACGGGTCCAAAAGCTGTCCATCAGAGGCGGTGATACAGGGGCTGAGAGGTACCAAGGGGCCCTAACCTGGGGGTTCAGAAAAGAACCCGATACATAATATGTGTAACATCACAAGTAAGTGTGTAACTGGCTGCAGCTGATCGCCAGTGGTGGAGGTAGACGGGCTGTAGATATACCAAGGGCAAATCACCCAGCTTCAGAGAGAGCCACATACTATCCTGGCAAGGGCCCACCAGTAAGATGGACTCTGGGAGCCACTGTTCATCTAGATAGAAATATTACATTAAGGCTGGGGTCAGACAGACGTATAACTCGATGATCGCATCACAGAGCTCGGACCGGCCACAGCCCTCCTGACCTGAGCACGACAGCTTAATGTATTACTATGCAGCTGTCACACTCGGGTTAGGGAAGCCGCCAGCCAGTCCGGGCATTTAGATGCCATTGTCACCCTTGTTATATTGCCATCTGACCCCGGCCGACCCTATATAATAAACTGGGTTACTTGTTGAATAAATGAAAGATGAGATGCTGTTTTTGTTTGTACATCGAGAATGAAATGTATTGGGCCAACTACTGTTCACGTTGGGGGTAAGGGGCCCAACTGGGGATTCACCTGCTCTCCTGTGGGTCAGTCCAAGTCTGCCCTGGCTAATAAGAAGCATCATAAGGAACTCCCAACTAGTGATGGGCGAATCCTAAATTACTCGGAATCGCTTGACTCTAGCGAGTCCGAGCCCAGGACTCGCTACTCGTTGCGAGTCTAGCGAGTCCAATGTTAATGAATGGGGAAGCGAGTAATAGCGAGTAGTGTGAGATTTACAACTCGCAGATGTGTCTCGGAAGCTTCAGCCTGAAGCAATCCTAGTTTTGTCATTTATTTGCATTGCTCGTTTACTTTGTAAGTAATCGCTGACTCGCACAGATAAGATCCTGTCTCCTCTGTACAGGCTGTCAGCTCCAGGGTCCTAGAGCCCGCCTGCTGCCTGATGTAGCAGAGCTGAAATTGTTCTCAGTCTGCTCATTCCCTGTGTACAGACATGAATGTCTGTGCACAGAGATGATGTAGCAGAGCTGAGATTGTTCTCAGTCTGCTCATTCCCTGTGCATAGAGATCTATATCTATACACAGGGGATGTAGCAGAGAGGACATCGCGTTTTGGACTGCGTCGGACGGAAGAGGATTTTTTTAATTAAAGATGGAGTCCCTAATGGCTTTTTTTTTTATTTCTAATAAAAAATTTTCTTTGTGTTGTGTTTTTTTTAAAACAATTTAATAGAAATTCATGGCGGTCATGTCTAATATTGGCGTGACCACCATAAATTTCGGGCTTAGGGCCAGCTGATAATACAAAGCTGGCCCTAACCTCTTTATTACCCAGCGGGCCACCGCTACCAGGGCCGCTGGAAGAGCGGGGTTCAGCGTCAGAGGATGGCACTTCAATGAACGCGCCATCTTCTGGGGCGGCTGCGGGCTGCAATTTGCAGCGGGGGGTGCCCAGAAAGCTTGGGCATCCCTGCGCTGCGGATTCCAGCCCCCAGCTGCTTAGCTGTACCTGGCTAGACATAGAAATTGCGCGGAGCCCCACGCATTTTTTTTAAATTATTTCATGAAATTCTGAGATTCTGACTCTGAGACTCTGACTCTGAAATTCATTAAATAATTTTAAAAAAATGCGTGGGGCTCCGCGCAATTTCTATGTCTAGCCAGGTACAGCTAAGCAGCTGAGGGCTGGAATCCGCAGCGCAGGGATGCCCAAGCTTTCTGGGCACCCCCCGCTGCAAATTGCAGCCCGCAGCCGCCCCAGAAGATGGCGCGTTCATTGAAGCGCCATCCTCTGGCGCTGAACCCCGCTCTTCCAGCGGCCCTGGTGGCGGTAGCACGCTGGGTAATAAAGGGGTTAATACCAGCTTTGTTATACAAGCTGGTATTAAGCCCGAGATTCTTAATGTCAGGCCACGTTTGACCCAGCCACTAAGAATCTCCAATAAAGGGTTAAAAAAACACAGAGAAAATTTTTTATTTGAATAAAAAAAAAAAGCCATTAGGAACTCCATCTTTAATTAAAAAAATCCTCTTCCGTCCGACGTAGTCCAAAACGCGATGTCCTCTCTGCTACATGCACAGGGAATGAGCAGACTGAGAATAATCTCAGCACTGCTACATCATCTCTGTGAGCAGGCAGGTTCTAGGACCCTGGAGCTGCACAGAGAAGACAGCTGGACTCGGCTCGCAAAGAAACAGCAGTTACTTTGCGAGTTTCCCTGCTATCACTGGCACAGTAGCCAGTGATGACTCGCACGAGTCCAATGCAAACAATGGCAATCCTAGTTTTGTCAGCGTTTCTGACAAAACTAGGATTGATATTGATTTGCATTGGACTCGTGCGAGTCATCACTGGGAAACTCGCCGAGTACCGAGTCCTGCGAGTCCCTTACTACTCGCCGAGTAACGAGTCCTAGCGAGTAGATTCGCCCATCCCTACTCCCAACATACTTGATGGACAGTGGCATAACTTGAAGTGCATGGGCCCCGATGCGAAAGCTCCAATGGGGACCCCAAGTATTACAAATTTTTATTAGTAATAGTCTTTTTCTATAGGCCAAAGGGACTTTTGGGGCCCCCTAGTCTCCAGGGCCCGGGTGCGATTGCAACCCTTGCACCTGTTGTTACGGCCCTGTTGATGGATCCATGTCAGTATACAATTTATTTCTTAAAGGACCTGCCTTATCTAGGGCTCATAAAGATTGTAGAGGTTGCCCAGCACTGGAAAAGCCTATCTGCTTCCTTCCTTAAACAGCACCACACCAATCCACAGTTCACGGCTAGTACTGCAGCTTGCCACCATTGAAGTAAATACAAATTGTCAGGTTTTTCTCCAACAATGTTTTTCTAATCCCTCACTATCCTTTTCAGCAATTATTTTCCGATTTTTAGTTTCAGTCCCTCAGAATTTTCAAGATTTCTTCTTGTTGTTAGTGAATAACAACTTAATTGTTTGCTTCCATAAGCAGAAATTGCATCTGGCCTAATCCTACTCACACAGATGTCGGGCTTGTTACATGCGCACTGTTGTTTCATTCTTCTTCAATGTGACCATCAGAGATAGCATAGTGCAGAATTCATCTGGTTTTCGGAACTTCCATAAGAATGAAAGGAGTGGTAGTGCACATGATCGACCACCGCTTCATTCACACAGGACTCTTCAAGCCATGGTTCTTGGGATCAGTGGGACAAGACATCAATTGGGTAGATATCCCCTATCTAGGGGCGTAACTACAAAAGGTGCAGGGGTTGCAAACGCACCCAGGCCATGGAGCCTCGGAGACCCCAAAAGTCCCTTTAACCTATAGAAAAACACTAATGCTCCGAAAGATTTGCAATAATTGGGACCCCCCCACGTTGAAGCTTTCGCACCCGGGCCCATGAGCTTCAAGTAACACCACTGCCCCTATCCCACGGAAAACTTCCATACTTGAGAATAACCCTTTATCTTATACATAGAATTCTTCTTTAATGACTTCATTATTTTCCTTGGACTACTTTAACATTTTTCCAGTGTGCCTCCATATGTGTCAGATTCAGAGAAAAGCCTCGAAAGGACAAGTTTTCTGAAGGTTTTTTTTTCTTTTCTTCGTGTTTTTTCTTTTCCCATCAGCATTAAGTATCTGCCTGTATTTATATTTCAGACTGATCTTGGGTTTAACTTTCTAATGTTTAATCATACGGTTTTGAGAAATCTCTCGGCTCCGGGCGCAGACATTTGCATCGCGATTTGTTGATTGCTTTATTTAACATTACAAATCAGCACCAACAAATTATACCATTCTGCGGGAAGGCTATTCATATTCCTCCTCGCCTCGTATCCAGCTGTGTGCACAGGGGAATATTCTTCCAGAAATGAATGTGGAGCCTATGCCAACCAGAAGTAGGGAAGCCACTTTAGTCTCAACTTTTTGATTCTGATGCAGTTTTCTGGAAAACTTTGCTATCATCTAGAGGAGGTTTCTATCTTCGGAGGCTTCTTCATCTAGTCAACTTTTAGTGACCTGTGGCTCATCCCTCCTTTATATGTCTGTCAATTGTTCCCAACCTTACGGTGCAAAAAAACGCATAATTCATCTCTATTAACAACAAAATTAGACAGGTATCCCAAAGTTCTTTTTTTTTCCAAGTTGACTATGACATTGAGAAGACAAAAAACACAAGAAGGAGACCTTTTGGAAAAAGACCTTTCGGTATCACCAAAATTAAAGTTCAACCCAACACCTGACTTTCTCTCATCCATTAGAAAATAAGCCATGGGTCACCTTAGGAAGAAACCGCTTTTACATTTCTAGGGTTCCCAGTAAATAAGCTCATTATGGGATGTCATTATATTGGGACCCCCTACATTGTCATTAAGGGAAGCTGTTGTTTCACGAACGTGGTATGGCAGATGAGGGAATGGGAAGCAGGATGGCAGTAATGGACAAGGTAAACTGGGTAGCTAGTCTGACCATATAGACTGGGGTCAATAGCTGACCCTGTACCCAGAGGTACCTCTGATGCTGAGGAGGCACCACTCTTTCCTTGCTCTCCAACTAGTGCTGTGCTATCACCCCCTCACCTCCACCCATGGACTGGGATACACAGTAACTCCCACAAATAAGGAAAAACACCAAGAGCTTCAGCACAAAGTGCACACGTGTTCTCAGCTTGCAGTTTTGAAGAGATTGAAACTCTATCAGAGACACCTACTGGTGGAAAAGGGAACTATTTAAAAGCCAGGTGTGGTCACCTGACAAACCCAGCAAACCCAAAACTTCCCACCTGCAGAGCTGCCTCACAGCAATGCAGCAGCATCTATATATTAACTCTGAATGTTCCAAAGGAAATGTACTCCCATTAAAACTACAGAGAGCGTTACACATAGACTACAGCAGTCAACACGTGATTTTGTAGAATTCACAGCTATGGTGCATTTACATGGACAAAGTGGCAGCACAATATCTCACCATCGGTAAACTTTTACCAATTGACAGTCATTTAATTGCCTGGTTACACAGACAGACCAAGTTAGAGGATGATCACTGAGCGATCTATCCTAAATTGCTTAGTGCACATAGGCTTCCATAGTTCTCACCAATCTGAGTTCTATTTACACACGACCAGTGGTGTAACTTGAAGCCCATGGGCCCCAATGCAAATCCAATAGGGTCCCCAATTATTGCAAGTCTTTGATAGCAGTGGTCTTTTCATATAGGCCAAAATGACTTTTGGGGCCCCCTATGCTCCAGGGCCTGGGTGTGATTACAACCCCTGAACCTATTGTAGTTATATCCCTGTGAGGTACCCCTGTGTCTTGGTCAACACAGTGATGCTGCATCTAATCCACAGGTGTGGTCATCGCTCTCAGGTAAGACAGAGACACAAAACTGACACACATATCCTACACCCAACACCATTCCCAACTCAAGGCCAGGAGGTGCAGGGCGGAAGAGACCTCTCTAGAGGGCAGTCCCCACCTACTGGCTGGAGAAAGGAGTAGGCTAGAAGGGGTTGGGAACACAGTTAGTGAGCAGTTTGTTAGTCTGCAGGCAACAGAGGAGAAGTGAAGAGCAACATCAGGACAGAATGAAGTTCTAGGGGAGGCTAGTACCAGGGTGGAGTGGGACCAGTGGGTAGGTCACCACGGAAACCTGGCTAGAGGGACCCCGAATCTACAACTAACACTCCAAGTCGTTGGTAGAGGAACTGGCTGCATGAAGGAACCAGCCCCAATCTGCTGTGAAACTGTACGTTCAAGCCAGGAAACCTGGCTGGTCTGAATGAGCAGTAGCCAACGCCATATACACTCCCAAGCACAGTGACTACAGAGGGTCAAGATGACATGCTGGTCGTCGTTCGACAAAGCCCGCAGTCGCCTGCCGTGGACTAGTAGCACCAAGGCACAGGACAGGGGAAGAAGAGAAGATCAGCAGTGAAAATGCAGCAAAGACAGGATTATAAAGGGTGTCTCAGCAGAGTGTCTCCGAATTATCTGGGAGCCGGCCAAACTGCTATCTGGAAGAGCACAGTGCCCCGGCTGGATCTGGACTGAACTAAGCTTCAAGTAAAGAACCTGGTAAGAACTGCATCCCCTGTGTCTGTCGGATTCTGCTGTGCCTTCCTGCATCACAGCTACCACCCCCATCATCCACTCAGACTCTAATAGCAAACCCTGGGGGCCTGCTCCACCTGTGGGGAGTGTTTCACCTAAGTTGCCACAACATCTATCCCCTGGGAAAACTACAAGCAGCGCTGGTCTCCCCTGACCAGATACCACAGGTGGCGTCACCAAATAAACTTTATTCCCCTGTAAATATCCCCTTTACATTCTCGGTCGGGGCCACGAACGCCGGGATTGCCACCGAGACATCCACTTGACTGACCCCAGATGGTCGAGTACCCCAGGCCCTTGCAACCGTTGCACCTGCTCAAGACGATGCACCACCAAGAACAAAGATCTTTTATGCTGCATAAAAGGTCATATCTGTTTACACGGCAGGATAATTGTGAAATGACCATTTTAAACAATGCTCGTTCACAATTATCTTGCAGTGTAAATTCTCCTTATACTCTGCAGTTTCTCCATGTTTCGTAGGGTTATGGGTGAATATTGTCTAGCAATGATAGCTCAAAGAAAGTAAAATCCATATGGAAATGAAATAAAGAGTTAGAAGATAAATTATCCCCTAAAACTGACTCTAGTGCACAGTTAACCTTTTGCACTGAGATATGGTAGCTATGATTAAGGAACTTTATATGAATGCATTTTTTAGATAAAAGTCTAAGAGCCACTTTACACACACCAACTTCTGTGACCAACTTCTGAACAGATCTCTGGTTGCAGTGAAATCATGGATACATTGCTCCATTGTACACAACCACAAAATGGAACAATGTGTCCATGATTTCACTGCAACCAGAGATCTGTTCAGAAGTTGGTCACAGAAGTTGGTGTGTGTAAAGCAGCCCTTAGACTTGTATCTTCTACAGTCAGGGCCGTATTTGGAGTTCCTGCCACCCTAGGCACCTTCAGCGGTCGCACCCACCCCCTCGATCAGTCAGAATAATGGTACCTTTACACACCGCGACGGCAGGCTGGATACATCCGCTACTTCACGTGCACGAGCACGCTCAAACGGCTACAAACGGTCAACGCACCCTCTTTACACGCCGCCATAAGGTGCGGTACGCCACGCTACATCTGTAGCTAGCTACATCGCCGGTGTGTCAAGTAGCCAGCTGTAGCTTAGCGTACCACGTTTACACAGCGCTACAATAAGCTACTATGGGCGGACCTGGTGCAGCAGGGACAGCACATAGGCGTGCCACAATCGTGGATTACGAGCCGTCCGTACGATGATAGGACAGCGCGATATCATCATGATTGGCCAGGCATCGCAGGAGGCTGAGAAATACAGCACGCTCGAGCGATTGTGTAGTGTGACTGGTCAGCTCCTTAAATATGCCGCCCTAGGCAGCGACTACCAATCGTCATGCAGGAGCTTCCTCCAATGATCGCTGAAGGGGGGCGGTATCCCAGAGCCTGGGTCACGCCTTAGCTACATTGCAGCTACAGCCCCGGGTGTCCAGAGTTCCTTCCGTTGCCTCTTTACACGCCGATACAGCTCGCTACCATCGGCGATGTAGCCATCAGTTTTCGAGCAGAGCCCATAAACAGATGTATCTGTCGCCGGCTGTAGCGTCGCGTCTTCAGACGCCGCTACGACGGCTACATTGACGCTACAAGCTACATTTGTAGCCTGTAGCGCGATGTATCCAGCCTGCCGTCGCGGCGTGTAAAGGTACCCTAAGGGTGGATTTACATTTGCGTTCCCCTCCGCAGCGTTCTGCGGAGGGGAACCGCCATGTGAGCGCAGTCACCGCAAGTCCCTATGTTTATAATGGAACGCATGGTGCTGCGCTTGACTGCGCATGACCGTGCGCTCACATTAATTTGAATGTGTGATTTGTATGCATGCGCATGCTTACGTACAAATCATACATTGTCGTCAACACCAGGAACGCGTCAATCCCTATTACTATCCCCTTTATATGTACAGTTAGAACCACAGCTGCTGGGCACGGCTATCATGAACTAAACTCTGGGCCAATCGCTGAGTGCCCTTGCGACCGACACAATAGCATCATATCTCTTGAAGAAGGAACTGATCAGGAATGCCTAATACTTATTACCTTTCACGTCTACCTTCATCAAAGGGTTGCATCCAGGGGCATAACTATCGCGGTCGCAACCGGGCCTTGCAGCCTAGGGGGGCCCCAAAAGTCCCTTTGGCCTATAGAAAAGACTAATACTATTAAAGATTTGTAATAATTGGGGACCCCGTTGGAGCTTTTGCATCGGTGCCCCTGAGCCTGAAGTTATGCCACTGGTTGCATCACTACCATACGACGGTCAACATAAGGTACATCTAATGTGTATGGGTACTGTAAGGTTGGTGGAGGCCTCTGCACAAAACACTTGTCCCCAATTCCATCTTGTGGACCAGTATCCTTATATAATTTTCCCCTTTTAGTAAGATATTTGCGAAACGGCGATCCCAAAAATTGGCAAATGTTCCATAGGCAGCTTTGGTTGAGGTCCTCCATCACTACATCTCATGAGCTGCATGCATCATGAATGGATGCATTGGCCCACTAGAGAATCTTTAGGTGAACCAGTCCAAATCTGATGAGTTCCACCCAAAGTACCCAAGCCCTTCTATCTCAGCCTGTCAGCTCTACTGCAGATCATGACATAAAGATGATACAGTTCCTATAGATTGCAGAAACCTCATTATAAACCCTATATATATAAATCGAGACTAGGCTAATCTGTTGTCAGGCAGCGCGTTTCGTTGCTTGCTCTTCACTCTTGATCTCAGCTGAGCCGTTTACAGTGAATAACTTTATTTGGCTGTTAATTTATCCAAGACAGACATTACAGCTCCCAGCACGATAACTTCGCTCCTCGGAATAACTTAGCGCGGCTTTTGTGTGGAATAATATTGTGGCGTCTCCTCGTTTCAGGCTACACATAAGACCACTCATTCCTAATGCACCTAGTTACACATGTAAAAAGTGGAGAGATTTGACACTGCCGTGAAGCACTGTGTACTTTATTTCCCTTTGAGGCACAAAACTTCCCATTTTCTATCACAATATTATGATAATTCATGTATGACTGCGGCAGACGAAGATTGCCGCGTGGCGGTTTTATTATATACATTGGCGCTCCATTTACATACAAGTCGACGCTTCTTTATAGAGGCGATGGTTTAGAATGACCTGGGGGATAGATTCTGCCTGAACTTAACTTCATCTTTAAGTAATCTTTGATGTTCTCCTTGCTTGTTTCTTTATATCCTGCTTCACGCTGAGTGCGCCTCTCAGTTATTACAAACCCCGTAAATTTCGGTGGAGGCGGATCACATGGGGGAAAAATAAAACAACACTCGCTGTCTTGAAGAAAACAAGTCATCAAGGACTGGTGGCGTAAATTGAAGCTTATGAGCAAAAACTCCAACAAGGCACACAACTTTCACAGGTCTTTAATAGTATTTGGCTTCTAATATTGATCAAAGGGATATTTTCGGCAACACCTGCAGCCTCATCCTCTGCGCTCATGTCTAGGACCTATAGGAGGTTCAAAAATGATCGCCATAAGGGCAAATCTGCAAGGAGTTTGTATGTTGTTCCCGTGTTCTTGTGGACTTCCTCCATGATCTCCAGTTTCTTCCCCCACTCCAAAGGCATACTGACAGGGAATACCAAACTAGACCCAAATGATGCGCGTTTGCTACAGATATGCTTCATGCGATCAACACTGCTGCAACATTTTTGCAAAAGATTGTGCTTAGCGATGAGGTGACCCCCATATCTGTCGACATGTTCATCACCATATCGTCCGAATATGGGCTGCTGAACATCCTCAGGCCTACATTGAGTACGAACGTAACACCCCTAAAGTGAACGTGTGGTGTGGCCTGATGCATGATATGGTGATAGGCCCATTTTCTTTCCCGGAGCAGTCTGTGACGGCAAACACCTATCTTGACATGTTAGAATTGTATGCAGTGCCACAATTTCCAAAAGGTGTCATCTTTCAACAGGATGGTGCTCCTCCACACTACGCCACCATTGATAGGGAGTTTCTGGATAAAACATTCCCCCAGTGGTGGATAGGCAGGGTTCTGTCAAGCCATGACCACCACGATCCCCGGATCTGACCCCCTTAGACCTTTACTTTTGGGGTTATGTGAAGCAACATGTGTACAATGAACGTATCAACGACATTAATCACTTAAAACAGAGAATCACAGATGCTATTCACTCTCTTATTCCAGATATGCTTACCCGTGTGTGGCAAGAAATTCACTATCGTATGGATGTGTGTAGGGCAACAAATGGAGCCCACATCGAACTGCAGTAAATAGGTATAAAACTGGGAGAGTTTTCCCTTTATTTGGTGCAGATTTCACATTTCTATCGTCTTTTGTTGCTTTCCTGTAACCGGTCAAAAGTGCACCATGACTTTATGGACACACTGTAGACTACAAGTCCCAATGGGGACAATGATAATGTCTTTAGATTACTGTGTAATTAATAGTGCTATATAAGTGAGTATAAATAAATATATTCTATCCTCAACCTTATCATGAAGTTTAATACGTGCCCACCCCCCCTAGAGACATGCTGCCTACTCAGGTGGGCATGTAATGTGTGAATAACTGCTGTACAGTAAGCCGGCTCCTGTCGGCTCTGTACAATTTTGTGAATGAAGCCACAGCTCCACTGACAGCTGCGCTCATACTATACGTAATGTACATATAGTATGTGCGCTGTCGGAGGTCCTGTAAGCTTTTACAGTAGAACTATGGGCTGCGCAGCGCCATTGATCTACTGTAAATGCCTACAGGACCTAGGACAGCGCACATACTATACGAACATTACGTATAGTATGTGCGCAGCTGTCAGAGGAGCCGCGGCTTTATTCACAAAATTGTACAGAGCCGACAGGAGCCGGCTTACTGTACAGGGGTTTTTAACCCCTCACATGCCCACCTGAGTAGGTAGCATGTCTCTGGGGGGGAGGGGGGCACCCCCTAGAGACATGAAGGGCACAATTATTATTAATATTAAAGCTTTTTTAACAGTTAAACACTCTGCTTATCCTGGCGGCAGCAGGGATAAGCAAAGTATGTAAGGTAACCGCATTGCTCAGGATTACACATCCTGAGCAATCCGGTTACCGCATTGCGGATGCTAGAACCGCTGCAAAAACTGCAGCCTGCATGATTTTTCACGCAGGCTGCAGTTTCGGAGCCGGTAACCGGATTGTTTGTAAAGAAATCCAGTTACCATAATGGGCTCCTATAAGGAGCGTTTCCTGCTCCAGTTTTGAGCTTTTTGAAAGCTCAAAACCGGATCAGGATTTATAAAAACATAAACGCAGATGTGACCCTAGCCTTAGTTTAAACAACTCTCACAAATTCTTCATTTCAGCTGCAAAACTAAGGATGCGAAATTGCAGTAAAGAGTGCAAACAAAAGAATCTTTTACACCTCCTCCTAGACCCACAAATGCACTGATATTAACACCTCTTGCAACAGATATATACAAAGTGTTACATGAGCTGCTGAGAAAATAGGACATTGTTAATGATCTGTAGTATTCAAATGTTATAATGTATCCTTCCAATTAAAATGCCTTTATTCTGTGTACTGCAACAGCTCAAAGCATTGCAGCACTCCCTTATCACAGCAGGACTCACAGCACTGTTCATCTTAAGTGTTCTGGTTTACAACTAGAGTGCTACCCTGTTCCTCTGCAAATAAGACCTACGGTACCTCATAAATAAGCCCCAGCATGATTTTTCAGGGTTTTTGAGAATGCTCAAAATATAGGTTCTTCACCAATGAAAGCAGACATCTCAAAAGAATCACGCTTGGAAAGACCCCACGAGACCCAAAAAAATAAGGGCTGACAAATGCCAGACTCTGATACCCATATTGAGTAGTCCCGATGGCGTCACTCCTTTATATTAGTGTGTTGTGGCTGCTTCCGTTCACAAGGGGAAGCCAAAAGCTACACTTGTCTGCAGTGGAACGCACAAGAGAGCAGCTAGAACGTCAAGGTACCTGATGGCAGATAACGAACCTGTGGCAGGGGTGAGAACCCGGCACTTGCCAATGTTTTTGTTTTGGGTTTCATCGGGTCTTTTGAGTGCGATTCCTTTGGGCGTGTCTTCTTTTCTTGGTGAAGGGTCTATCCATCATTTACTACTATAAAATATTGTACTTAAACAGATGAGCAAGAAATATATCGTACTAGTATTTTGACCCCCAGACAAGATGAGGGCAAAAAGAAAGGGCTACAACAAAGGAATTTAAAAAATTAAACAAAGGAGACAAAGAGGCGCAAATTGTGCCTTATCACTTGAGACAAGTAAAGGTGGCCTCACAGGTAACTCGCTCACCTGGTCAGGTTGTGATCACCCACAACCGGCTTGTACGCCTGAGTTACAGCTGCCGCAGGACCCACACCGCCACGAGCACCGTGAGAAAAGATTCAGAAACCCACACAGGAGTGGTGTCTCTGGTCCGCGCTGCTGCCCAAAATGAATGTAACCCTGAGGAAGGTGCAAGGTTTGCACCGAAACGCGTTGGTGAGAGGTCGAATAAAGGAGCAGCACATACAAGCATTGTCTTCCTTCGCATAATTTTGGGAAGCAGCGCGGACTGGAGACACCATTCCTGTTTGGTTTTCTACAACAAAGGAATTGTCCTGTCCCACAGCTTAAGAATTATTCAATACCTTATTGCTGTGCATTGCCATCCTGTGTTGCTAGACAGAAGCTTTGCCTTGTTAGTATTTTGTTTCTCCCCTCTCCTGTAGCTCCTGTGATGTCAGTTTTCCCCTCCCTTCTTCCTCATGTAGTTGCTGCCAGCCATCTTAGATAACTACATCTTGATGCTCTGTGAAGAATCATCCTTTTTATGTGCATTAATACAAGTTATTCAGTGGAAAGTATCACAACTTCTCCTGGATTCTTATTACAATGCCTCTGTGACTGAGTTTAAGCTATCATGATCTTACATGTGAGTAAACGGTCATAGGAATATCAGAAGAATTGATAGTTTAGGAACCTAATAATAGGACAGCAATGTGGATCCAGAATAGGAATCATGGATGTCTCTCAGGGCCAAATCGTTACTGCTTTCTGCAAAGAGAAGATGTTGGCTATCCAGTGAATCTGAAAATGGCGAGCAGAGTATGATAACCTCAGTCAACAGGTTACAAGAGAAATGCTTACTTAGAACCGCACAAGTGGATCAGGTCAGCAAATCTTATTTCATGATCTAGAAGACATGATCTGTGAATGGGTTGCTGAAAAGACAACAGAATCTTTAGACATAAACTTTATTTGAAAAAAATGTTGATTTTTTTTGTTTAAGAATAAAGTACAGGGTGGGCCATTTATATGCATGCACCTAAATAAAATGGGAATGGTTGGTGATATCAACTCCCTGTTTGTGGCCATTAGTATATGGGAGGGGAAAACTTCCAATGGGTGGTGACCATGACAGCCATTTTGAAGTCGGCCATTTTGGTTCAAACTTTATTGTCAATGGGAAGAGGGTCATGTGACACATCAAACTGATTGAGGATTTCATAAGAAAAACAATGGTGTACTTGGTTAACATATACTTTGGGTTTTTCAGTTAGGCACTTTGAAAGGGTGTCAAGGGGGGTGCTGCACCCTTGTGGATCCATGCATCCTCTCTCAGTCTTGACTACGCTGTGCACGCCACAAAGAAAGCTCACGCTGCCGTACGTTTGGTCATGTATGCCATCCGCCAAGCGGCTGCCCAGGTGAGCGGCACGTCTTTGTAAGGGAGGGTCGAACCCTGGGTATGTGGACTTACACAGCCCCAGTGGGCACTTGCCAGACTGCCACCTTGGTGCCAGCCGTGATATGGGGTATGGTGTGTCTATGCTGTGAAGATAGAGATGTGCAGCATCTGAAACAACGGATACTGGAAGCCTGTGCAGCATTTCTTCTGCGGTGTTGCTATCAGTGGGGTCAAGACTGGGAGAAGAGGGTTGCATTGACAATCCAACACAATGGGCAGCACTTTGAACACATTTTATAAGTGGTCATAAACTTGTAAATAACTCATGAAAGAATAAAGTTATGTTAAAACCAAGCACACTATTGTTTTTCTTATGAAATCCTCAATCAGTTTGATGTGTCACATGACCCTCTCCCCATTGAAAAAAATAAAGTTGGATCCAAAATAGCCGACTTCAAAATGGGCCTGCCACCCATCTGGAAAAGTTTTCCCCCTCCCATATACTAATGTGCCACAAACAGGAAGTTGATATCACCAACCATTCCCATTTTATTTAGGTGCATCCATATAAATGGCCCACCCTGTAGTTTGTGGTTCATGGAGAAATAAGACATCATGTGAAAATAAGAATAAGCCCTAATACAACTTTTGGATCAAAAATTCATGTAAGACCCTGTCTTATTTTTGGAGAAACAGCAAATATGTGTAGACATGAATAGGAAAGCTCTTTGCTGGGTTTCATTCAGACATTTATTTTCTTCTGCACACTTTATAATTAGTGCATTGGATCTTACCCATTTTAGGTCTAGGTATCTGTTAACATCACATGTAAACCATTTTGTTTTCAATGCAAAAAAACCCCCAAAGCTTTCAGCTTCTTGTGCCCATTATACAGTAAAAAATCAACAGCACTCTGATGACATGGCTGTCCATTTTTTTAACTGACCCATTGACTTGCATTGGTGAGTTTGATACACGACACGGTGAAAAACAAACTTGTTGCTGTTTTTTTTGACGGGCACATGATCTGTACTTGGACCATAGATTGTAAATATTCATTCGTGAAAAAAAGGAAAGGAACACATATGTGAACAACGAATGTCTGAGACTTAAAAGGGAACCAGCCAGCTGGATTTAGGGCAATAAAGTGAAGCTAGTGCCTTACAGTCACTGTGATGCTGAATGCAATCATAGCATTACTTGAGTGATCCATGTTTGATTGCAGAGAAAAGTGTCATAAAATTCCTGGAAAACAGTAAAGCAGATGATTGATATGTGCAGCACTGCATCACTATTTGGGGTTGTTTTTCCCTCCTCTGTGGGAATACCTTTTGACTGTAACCAAACCTTCCCTCCTCCCTCTTATCTCTTTCAGTTTCTTGCTCTGTGCACTGTCACTATACTCCAGCCACAGGGCGTCTGACAATATTGAAAGTAGGGATGAAAGTAGGGATGAAAGGGAAGGAGGGAGGGTTTGGCTTACAGCAGAAAACCATGCCCACAAAGGAGGGAAAAAAACAACCCAAATAGTGCCACAGTGCTGCACACATCAATCATCTCCTGCCTGTTTTTTAAGAGTTTTGTGACTCTTTTCTCTGCAATCAAACATGGAATCATTTAAGTAAAGGTATGATTGCATTCAGCATTCCAGTGCTGTAAGGAACTGACTTCACTTTATTGCCCTAAATACTGTTGGTCGGTTCTCTTTAAGAATGTTTTCTTTTATGGAATACTCAGGCAATTCTTTGGGGCCATATTTAGTTTGGCTTCCATTGCTATAGGGGATTTTACATCTTCTTGAGAAAACAATCACTTTGTGTGTTACGTCCAGGCCTTTCAGTATCTCAAAGTAACCAAACTGTCCTCCCCCCTCCAGGGTGGTGTCCGGCAATGACTCTCCTGCTGGTCGTGGTGAATGAATGAAGAAACTGGGACGGCGATGAATCGTTACAATGAAATAGACAAAGCTTTATTTTTATGTTTTGTTGTTTTTTTTTCTCCTTTTTTACTTCCTTGCTCACGCTGCAATCAAGTCTCAGATGATTAATTAGGGGCACTGCGCCAAAACAAGTGTCTTTGTTTAAAGTGCAGTGGACACGACAGCCTTGAGAAAGTTGATGTCTTAAACAGACGCCACAACATGTTCTTAATTATGTGCAGGAGAAGAATGACTCTGGCCAACTGTTAGTTGCGATAATGTCCTCTTCCCGAAGAAATAGTAGAGAAAGAAGTCAGCACAAACAAACAAGCCAAGCTTTATTGATGTAGCGGGAGCGGCAGTTGTTGGGCTCCTTTAATTCCCTTATTAGTGTCATCAGTCTGCAGTTCATATGTTCCCTTCTGTTATAACATTTGGCGTGCAATCAGCTCGCAGCGATCCAACGCCACAAACGCGAAGTGACTGCTCCCGATCAGGACGGGCACCAATGGCAGCTCCGCGCCCAGCTCTGATTATTCCAGGCATTTACAGCCTGGGCTTGAGAAGGCTAGAAGCTAAAACGCGCCGACCCCTGATGTCACCTATGATTGTTAATGTGAGTCCGGGACATGTGAAAAGCTGAGTGCGGCAGAGTGGAAAGCAGAATGATGGAGAAGTCGGAGATCTGGTCAGTCTAAATGCTCCTGTCGCCATTCATTTCCAGTCATTGAGCGCTTATCCCCACTAACAGCGCCATGATGCTTTGTGATGTAAATACCACACATACTATTAGGATAGGTGGGTGGATACATGTCCTTAATCATATCCACAGTCACATTTACAATTCTGCTGCTTCTCTATTAAATATACTGAAGTCTCCTAATGCTGTAGTTTTGCATTTGGTTTACAGGATCCTTATGTGCCCTGCTGGTTCAGGGTCTGTGCAGGGTAGTGATCTCCAACCTGTGGCTCTCCAGCTGTTGCAATACTACAACTCGCATCAAACTTCTTGGGTTTAGGCAAGTATCAAATAGTCGAACTTTTAGCCACATTTTAATGAGATGGACAGCAGTCAGGATTAACACTCCTGGGTAGCTTAGACTCCTTTCTGCTGAGCACACTGTATTCCTTCTCCTGTTACACTGGGCAGCCTCAACATCTATGGCATAACTAGAGTCCGATGGGCCCCAGTGCAAAATTTGGACGTGGGCCCCTCCGGCACATGTTGACCTCTCCCAGCCACAGTGGTCAGATCTATGGGCCCTTGTAGTGTTCTAAATGCTATAAAGGCTTACAAATTGCTCCCTGTCCTCCTTCATTACTATTAATGTCCCTATGCTGGTATTCATGTGCAACGGCGTAAGGACCAGCCAGAGGCACTCAGTAGCTGGGTCGGCCGAGTCTTTGGGAGGTCACGGTGGCGGTGGCCAGCTCCATGGCCCTTGCCGTGCAGTGAAGGGGTTATTTACAGGGGAGTTTAGTAGTCTTTTTGTGATGCCACCTGTGGTATTTGGCCAGGGATGGCTGATGCTGCTGATTTGGGACCTCTGGGGCAGATGGTGCAGCAAGCGGGATGCTATTGCTCTTTACAGGTGGAGCAGGGGCCCCAGGGATGGTGTAACAGTCTATGGGGACATTGATGGTGACTGTGCAGGAGGGCGTGGAGTATAACTGGAGGACACCCTCTTGCAACCAGTCCCTCTGCCCAACTCATGTCAGTGTCCTGGATTCGGGATCCCACAGGTGGATCCTCCACTCCCGTGTACCCTAGGACTCCCTCCCTCTACTCCTCCCCACTCTTCCTCTCTGCTTACTAACTGTTCTTTCCCCACCCCTCTACTTACTCCCTCCCCCAGCCAGAAGATGGGGCCCTTCCTCAATAGGATCCGCCCAAGTTCCCTTGGCCTGGGGTTAGGTTGGGTGCAGGTGTTCGTGTGTCTCGTGTTGTTTGTGTCCCCTCCTTACCTAGGAGTGGGATAACACTGTTATTAGGCTAAGCGTTAAATCTATATGGCCATAAATAGAGCACCACTTGGATATGATTAACCCTTTGTTTGGGATGTTTATTAAGTTCAAAAATAAAAACAAAAATAAAATTTGATATATTGTATTAAAACAGCAATAAACACGGGTGCGGTTGCACTGTAGCGTGTTCCCTCTGGTTCTTTATAGTGGCAAACATACAGTAGAAATACAGGATCTAAGCAGAATGATTAATTCTGTACATAATTACATGTACCCCTGGTTAACCGCACTATATCCAAGACAAGATCTCACTAATCCTGAAAGTACCAATCCCACCTGACTAAGGTGTTCAAACACACAGGACAACGCCAAGGCTAATCAGCAGCTTATCAAAGTTAGCGAGTATTGGGTCCTACATTAGTATTGCTCCAATGTCCTTGATCAAATTATATATTGTCTCTACTTTAGTCCGAGTGGGATAATACACCTATGGCTTAGGTGCAGTACCTCTTTGGTGACCAAACCGCAGGGCCGCCACAAGTCTCCCATCCTGGTATATATGGTGCTCATCCTGGGCCCATCCTGGTATATAAGATCACCATCCTCATATAAATATCCTCCATCCTGGTATGCATGGTCCATATGGTCTCCATCCTGGTAAATATTGGTCCATCCTGATATATATGTCCCCATCCTGGTATACATGGTTCCCATACTGGTGTATGGTCTATATGGTCTCCATCCAGCTTATATGTTCCCATCCTGCTTTATATATTCCCCATCCTGCTATATATGGGCTCATTCTTCTATATATGTCCTCATCCTGGTTTACATGATTTCCATCCTTGTATATACGTTCCCATCCTGGTTTACATGGTCCACATCCTTGTAAATATGATCCCCATTCTGGTTTACATACTCCATCCTTGTGTATATGTCTCCCATCCTGGTTTATATTATCCCCATCATGGTTTACATGGTCCCCATTGTTGTATATATGATCCTCATCCTGGTTTTAATGGCCTTATCCTTGTATATATGTCACCATTCAGGTTGCTATATATGGTCTCCATTCTGCTATATCTGTCCCCATACCTGCTATATATGTCCCCATCCTGGTATATATGATCCATATGATCCCCATCCTAGTATATACGATTCCCATCCTTGTATATATGATATAATATTAACAATCCTAGTAAGCATAGACTCCTTTATGCTGAGCGCACTGTATTCCCTCTGCTGATGCACTGGGCAGCCTCAACAACAGTGTTGTAACTAGAGTCCGATGGGCCTGGTGCAAAATTTGAACCTGCCCCCCCTCCGCATATGTTGGTCAGATGTATGGGTCTTTGTAGCGTTCTAAATTCTATAAAGACTTACAAATTGCTTCCTCTCCTCTTCATTATGTATTAATGTCCCCATCCTGGTATTCATGTATCACATCCTGGTATATATGTCCCCCGTCCTGGTATATATAATCATCATCCTGGGCCCATTTTGGTATATAGGTCCCTCATCCTCATATATGACACCCAACCTGGTATATATGGTTCCCATCCTGGTATATATTGGCCCATCCTGGTATATTTGGTCCACATGGTCTCTATCCTACTATATATGGTTACCATGCAACTATATATGTCCCCCAATCATATGGCTTTTATATCTGGCCCATCTTCTATTATGTCCACATCCTGCTGATGTATTGGTCCCATATGGTTGCCCACCTTTTCCATGGTTTACATGGTCCCAATCCTTGTATTTATGATCCTTATCCCGGTTTACATGGTCCCCATGCTTGTATATATGGTCTTCATCCTGGTTTACATGGTCCCCATCCTTTTATATATGGTCCCCATCCTGTTTTACAAGGTCTCCATCATTGTATATATGATCCTCATCCTGGTTTACATGGCCCTATCATTGTATATATGTCACCATCTGGGTGTGCATGGTACCCACCTGCCATATATATATCTATCCTGCTATGAGTGTCCTCAGCCTGCTATATATGTCATCCATCCCATTGTATATACAGTCCCCATCATTGTATATATCATCCCCTATCCTTGCATATATGTCCCAATCCTGGTGTACATGATCTTCACCTTGGTATACATGTCCCAATTCTGGTATACTTAGTCCCGATCCTGGTATATATGTCTCCATTCTGTCCCTTCACATATACTTGATGCTTGGTATTTGTATATTGCATAAAATCCCAATAAATAGTTTGTGGGTGCAACATGAAAAGTGGACATTTTCACAACTCAGTGGGAGCATCATTCTTGCTCTCATAGAGATGCATTGGGAGCATGCAACATAACTTCTGGCTTCAGCCAGTAAGAAGTTACAGCCACAAGATGGCGCTGCAGGACCAAAGCGATGCCAAAATTGGCTAAGTAAAGGCCGGGGGACTTAAATTTCAAGCAGTGGCAATAAAGGAAGCGCTGGAGTGGTGCTTTACTTTTCACATTAGCACAGATGAGATTTCCAGGATCCTTCTCCATGCCGGGACACAGAGCGTTAACATTTCCATTATTTCCCCTCTCAAGAAAGCAAATCTTATTTTGCTTGTCATTACGGCAGGTAGAGAAATCCTTTCATCCAGTCATTAGCTGTAAACATTGTGGGGGCCCCTGGGATGGGGGCCCGGCCTCCCCATCCTACACTGCAGCTATTTTCCTCTACTAATGTTTTCTATGCGGCGCTCAGATATAATACCAACTCCCCCAACCCCAGAGGCAACAGGGCATCCGCTTCTAGTAAATCAGAAGTGTCACCGCTGGCAACCTGCAGCACTGAAACATTTATTCAGCTTTGCATCCCTGGCACTTGGAATTATTCCTTTCATGCCTGATAGCCAAATTACAATATGGCAGGCTTCCCCCGAGCAATCGGATCATTAGTAGCAGCTCACAACATGCTTTCAACTGATCTGGCATTTCATGTACAGCTGCCACTCAAAAACAGGGCTATGCAAATGAGGGAGGGTCCACCGGCGTACAATTATTGCACCGCGCAGCTCCGGCTAATGACTGGCAGCCGTTCTGCAGGATTGAAGGAGCGCACAGAGAAGATCTCCCCAAGGAAGCCGCTGTCTGTGCTCAATTTCTAGATTTGATTTCCATGCCTCGCACTTTTATTTGCCTCCATGTTTTGACCTGTAAAAAAAAAAAAACAAGACATTTTTGCGCGGCAGATGGAATAGATATTCTCCTGTATTTCTGCCATCACTTCATTTGCATTAGATTCTAGAGTGGAAGTTACTGCATGTAGAGCGATGTGAGGGGCTAGATAGAGGTGTAACCTGACGCTCTTGGGCTCCAGTGCAAAAGATGAAGTAGCGCCCCCGCCTGTCAGGTAGTATGTATAATACTGGGGTCATCTTATACGGCAGAGGAGCCATTGGTGCATTGAGGACCAGTTTTAACTGCTGCCACTGCACCTCCTATATCTACTTTCCTGCTAATGGTCTATAGACCATAAGGAGTGAGGTTCCGAAAACAATTATTTGATTTATTTCTCCATTCACATCTAGAGCTGCCACACTACCTTCTATGCCATCCGGCCACTTACTGACGTCATCGCTGGACACTCTCATGCTACCTGTTGTGAGACCCAGCTGCTGTGAACTGTGAACCGCCTGTTGCAGTGTGGGACCCAGTATTGGCTGCTGTTACAGCCTATGGGACTTCATTCTCTAAATGAAGATCCATAGGCTGGGCCTCCATGTGGACTACATTGGAGCTGTGTGGGAGTTCTTTTGGGAACACATTGGGGAATGAAGGACTATGTGAGGTTGTGAGGACATCATGCTTTATATGGGAGGGTTGTGTGGCTATCATATAGGATATCATACTGCATATAGGGGAACTGTGGATTATTTTTGATTGGGAACTGAGGGCATTAATATGCTTTAATAGGTGACAAGAAGTATTATTACTTTTTTCAGGGATAGTGTTACTTTAAAGGGACACTCAGGGGTCATTGTTGTTGAAGGTTAAGATAAACTATACAGAGAGACACCCTTGTTTGTACCTGGTGGTCTAGTGAGGACTTTAAGGGATGGGGTTTGTGAGAGCACTTTCTTTTTGTGGTTGTGCACCTCTGCCTAACCACAGTATGGGCCTCCGGTGTGTAATCATCACACACCACACAGTTCTCCGGTGTTCAGGCTGGGCCGGTCACGTGGGTTGTGACGTCACCGCAGGTCCTTCACTTTCTATGCTCTGACACTGTAAGCTACAGCTGCTACTGCAAAAGGATAGTCTGTGCCTGGCTGCTGGACTTGCGCGCTGTACTAAAAAAACGCAAATTTACCCTTATATTATTGATGAAGGGTGCAATTAGTACACTATAAACTGCAGGAGTATACAGAGCATTATTAATTTCTTGGTAGCACAGTGGGGACGTTAAAAGGAACCAACCAACAGGATTTAGGGATATAAAGTGAAGCCAGTGCCTTATAGGCACTGAAATACTGAGTGCAGTCATACCTTTGCTTCAATGATTAAAAGGTTTGATTGCAGAGAAAACTGTTATCAAACACTGGGAAAACAGTGCAGCAAATTAGCATAAGTGCAGCACAGTGTCACTATGTGGAGTTGAGTTTCTTTTATTACTCCCCTGTGGGCTCTAAGCCAAACCATCCTCCATCCTTCTCTCCCTCCCTCCCTGTCACTACATACCAGGTACATTACGTCTAACATCGTCAATGGTGATGGCACAATGTCAGGCGTCCTATGTGGCTGAGTCCATCACTCCCTCCAACCTTCGTTTCTGGCTTCTCATCGTCTGGTCACAGGAGTGCAGGAGAAGGCCCCGTCCTTTCCAGTGTGTGCGTGTTCCCGGTCTCCTCTCACAGGCCGCGGTCAGAAGCAGGAGAGGAGACTGGGACATATCTCTGTGATAACAATAGCGGGGATTTGTCCTGGTATCGTCTCCTGCTTGTGACCGTGATCTATCACTATGAGGAGAGGAGACAGCTGGGAATGTGCAGAGACTGGACGGGGCGGGGTCTTCTCCTGTGACCGGATGAGGAGAAGCAGTGAGAAGCCAGAGACGAAGGTGGTAGGGTATGATGAGCTCAGGCACATAGGAGCCTGACATTGTGTTATCACCATGCACAATGTCAGACATAATGTGCCTGGTATATAGTGACAGGGAGGGAAGGAGGGAAATTGAAAGGGGGGACGGTTTGGCTTAGAGCCCACAGGGAAGTAATAAAAGAAACTCAACCCCACATAATGACACTGTGCTGCACCTATGCTAATGTGCTGCACACTTTTCCCAGTGTTGGATGACAGGTTTCTCTGCAATCAAACATGTAATCATTGAAGTAAAGGTATGATTGCATTCAGTATCCCAGAGTCTGTAAGGCACTGGCTTCACTATATAGCCCTAAATCCTGCTTGTTGGTTACCTTTTATATTTTCTATGCAACACTCTTAATTTTAGATGCATCCCCTATCTGGAACATAGTGTAATATTTTTGAGGAAAGAGCGTAATGCTGCATTCAGGAAAGGTGTGTATCATGTCTCCACCCCCCTGTAATCCAAAAAAACACTATGGAAAGTTTAGAGTTAAGAGGTCCCAGGGGCTTATCTGATTAATAAATAATAATAATAAAGCTTTATTTATGTAGCGCCAACATATTCCGCAGCGCTTTACAATGTAGGGTTAGAGTACAGAAAATACAGTAAGTAATTACAGTAGAGAACAAATAAAATACAATAATTGAATACAAAACAATAGGCATAGAGTCAATGTGAAAAAAAAATACAATAAATAAAGCAAGAAATGAAGGTGACCCTGCTCAAAAGAGCTTACAATCTACAACGGGATAGGGGTTGCACAAGGTGCAGGGGCTTATTGCACTGATGGTCCGGGCATCTTGAGGAAATGGGGCATAGGGCTAAGCTTGCATGAATGGTCATCAGACAGTCTGTGTAGACCTTTATGGTTTGGTGGAGTTTGTAGAAGAGTAATGTCCAGAGGGATAGCCCATTCACTGTCTACAGTACAATGGACTTCTATTAGGGAGTATGATAGGCCGCCTTAAAAAGATGCGTTTTTAGGGATC
This sequence comes from Allobates femoralis, assembly GCA_033576535.1. NCBI lineage: Eukaryota > Metazoa > Chordata > Amphibia > Anura > Aromobatidae > Allobates > Allobates femoralis. The sequence goes on from JARQOC010000006.1 coordinate 424,755,313, forward strand.
GTCTGAAGCCATGCAAGTTGTGGATAGTCCTGATTTCTTTGGGTAAAGCATTCCAGAGGTTTGGTGCAGCTCTGGAAAAGTCTTGGAGCCGGGAGTGGGAGGATCGGATTAGTGCAGATGTTAGTCGAAGGTCATTTGAGGAACGTAGAGAGCGGGTGGGGTGATAGACAGAGATGAGGGAGGAGAGGTAGGGGGGTGCTGCTCTGTGAAGAGCTTTGTGGGTGAGAACAAGCAATTTGAATTTGATCCTGTAGTATACGGGCAGCCAGTGCAATGACTGGCACAGAGCAGAGGCATCTGAGTAACGATTGGCCAGATGGGTGATCCTGGCTGCTGCATTAAGGATGGGCTGGAGAGGAGAAAGTCTGGTGAGGGGGAGGCCGCTTAATAGAGAGTTGCAATAGTCAAGGCGGGAATGGATTAGGGCCACGGTGAGGGTTTTTGTTGTTTCCAGGGTGAGAAAGGGGCAGACTCTAGAGATATTCTTCAGGTGTAAGCGACAGGAGCGGACGAGAGATTGCGTGTGGGAGGAGAAGGAGAGATCGGTGTCAAACATAACACCCAGACAGCGAGCCTGCTGTCTAGGCGTTATCGTGGTGCCGCATACTGAGAGAGAGATGTCCGATTTAGGGAGGTTAGTGGATGGGGGGAGCAGAAGAAGTTCAGTTTTGGAAAGGTTTAGTTTCAAATAGAGAGTGGACATGATATTGGAAACTGCAGCTAGACAGTCATTGGTGTTCTTTAATACCCAGGGGTAAGGTCAGGGGCTGAAGTGTATAGTTGTGTGTCATCAGCATAAAGATGGTACTGAAAGCCAAATCTGCTTATGGTCTGTCCAATCGGGGCCGTGTAGAGAGAGAAAAGGAGAGGGCCAAGGACTGAACCCTGAGGGACCCCAATAGTGAGGGGAAGAGGGGAAGAAGTGGAGCCAGCAAAAGATACACTGAAAGAGCGGTCAGAAAGATAGGAGGAGAGCCAGGAGAGAGCCGTGTCCTTTATACCAATGGAGTGCAGCATAGAGAGTAGGAGATGGTGGTCAATAGTGTCAAAAGCTGCAGAGAGATCAAGGAGAATAAGCAGAGAGTGGTCACCATTACGTTTTGCTGTCAGAAGGTCATTGGTCACTTTGATGAGGGCAGTTTCTGTAGAGTGAAGGGGGCGGAAACCAGACTGTAATGGATCTAGAAGAGAGTGAGCGGAGAGGTAGCGGGTGAGGCGGGAATAGACCAGGCGCTCCAAGAGTTTAGAGATGAAGGGGAGGTTGTAGACTGGTCTGTAGTTATTTGTGCAGGTTGGGTCGAGAGTGGTTTTCTTTAATAATGGAGTAATGATCAAATGTTTGAAGGAGGAGGGGAAAATGCCAGAAGAGAGGGAGAGATTGAAGATTTTGGTTAGATGAGTGGTGACGACTGGAGAGAGGGACTGGAGCAGGTGTGAGGGAATGGGGTCAGTAGTGCATGTGGTGGGACGAGAGGAAGAAAGGAGCCTGGAGACTTCTTCTTCTGTGACTGGGTCAAATGTGGAGAGTGAACCAGAGGGGATGTGGGGAAGAATGGGGGTGGCAGCGCTTGGGAGGCTGAGAGCTGATTTCCTGGCGGATGGTATCTATTTTCTCCATGAAGTAGGAAGCCAGGTCATCAGCACAGAGGTCAGTGATGGGGGCTGCACTTTAGGACTGAGGAGAGAGTGAAAGATGTCAAAGAGTTTTTTTGGATTGTTGGATAGTGAGGAGACCAGGGTGGTGAAGTAGGTCTGTTTGGCGAGGTGAAGGGCAGAGTTGTAGGTTTTTAGCATGAATTTATAGTGGATAAAGTCTCCTGGTGAGCGAGTTTTCCTCCATAGATGTTCAGCACTCCTGGAGCATCGCTGAAGGAATCGAGTTTGTGGTGTGAGCCAGGGCTGTTTTGTTCTCTGTTGGGAGGTTCTGCGGGTGAGGGGCGCTACTTGGTCCAGGGAGCTTCTGAGAGAGTCATTGTAGTGATTTACTGCCTGATCTGGACAGGAGATTGAAGAGATTGGGGACAGAGATGAGATGAGGAAGTCTGTGAGTGCCTGAGGGTTAATGGCCTGTAGATTTCTGGATGTGTGATAGGTAGGATTGGGCTGTGTTGGCCGAGGGTTAGTGAGTGAGAAGGAAAGAATGTTGTGGTCAGAGAGTAGAGTTGAGTTATCCAAGGGGGAGGATGAGCAGAGCCAGGTAAAGACAAGGTCAAGGGTGTTACCGTTTTCGTGCGTCTTAGAGGTTGAGAGCTGTGATAGGCCAAGAGAGGTAGTTAGAGATAGGAGCTGGGATGCAGATGGGGAGATGGGGCTGTTTATGGGAATGTTAAAGTCTCCCAGAATAAGGGTTGGTAAATCTGAGGACATGAAATGCGGGAGCCAAGTGGAGAAATGGTCGAGGAACTGGGTGGGTGACCCTGGGGGGCGGTATACCACCGCTACTTTGAGGGGGAGGGGATGGAATAGCCTAATGGTATGGACCTCAAAAGAAGGGAATGAGAGTGATGGGGCTGGAGGAATGACCTGGAAAGTACATTGTGGGGACAGGAGGAGGCCAACTCCACCGCCACGTCTGTTCCCAGGTCTAGAGGAGTGAGAGAAGTGTAAGCCGCCGTAAGAAATAGCAGCAGGGGAAGCAGCGTCTGAATCCTGGATCCAGGTTTCAGTGAGAGCCAGGAGGTTGAGAGAGTTAGTGAGAAAGTAGTTATGAATGAAGGGAAGTTTGTTGCATACAGACCTTGGATTCCAGAGAGCGCAATTAAAAGAGGGAGATGAAGGTGTGCAGGTGATATTAATAAGGTTAGTGAGGTTTCTGTGTGAGGTGGGAGAGGGGTTGAAGTTAGCAGAGGGTGGACCAGGGTTGGGAGAGATATCACCTGAGAGGAGCAGCAGTAAAAAGAGAAAAAGCAGATAGTTTTTGAATTAGGACATGATTTATTATGACAAACTTTGGAATATGATGGGCTGAGAGTCTTCAGTAAACTGAAGATAGCATGGGAGCAGTACATTATGCTGTGCTCCCTGCCTCTAGCCTGTGCGTTCCACCTCCTCTTGTGTGGGTCTACCATCCATATCGGCTCCACACACAGACACACACATAGGCAGGAGGCAGGGAGGACCAGGCTGGCAGCGAGCACAGCATAATCAGATAAGGCCATTGGATCTCTTAACTCTAAACTTTCCAAAGTGTTTTTTTCGGGTTATAGGGGTGTTAGAGACATGATACACACCTTCCCTGAATGCAGCATACACGCTGCATTCAGTGGTGCTTTCACCTTGGAAAGCACCAGGGGGGTGACAGGCTCTCTTTAAGTAAAAGGGGTCACTGTTCCAAACTGTTGGTGCGCACAGAATTTGGCCCCGACACCCTGTCTCAAGGAAACCAGTCACACCAGGATAACCCACCGGGGTCGAGTCCTAGTGCAAGAAAGAGGGAGAGCGGAAAGCCGGGATACTCAGAGAGCACCCCAACTGGGCCTGGTACTAAGCGGGCTGTTCCAGGACAGGCAGCTGCAACAGGACACAGGTTAGAGCAAGGAAGGCATACCGCGGTAGCCTCCAAGAGATTCTGCAGCCCACTGTGACTACCAGGCTGGCTACCCTTACCTAACAACTGTTGTCTCTGTAAACTGTACCACCACAAGCATTGTTCCAGTAAAGTACCCGGGTAGAGTGACAGAGTCTACCGTGTACTTATTTCCCCGTTGCACTGCAACTTGTTAACCTCCATCATCAGCACTTCCATCACTACAGGTGCTTCCCTGCCCCGGAGGGCCAGCTCTACCTGCAGGGAGCTGTTCCATCTCAACTGCTGTACCATCGCCTTCCGGAGGTCTGAAGCGGCGCTGGTGCTTAATCACCAGAATCTGTGGGTGGTGTCACGATAAACTTATAAACTTTTATTCCCATTACAACTAGCCCTTTTCAGTTGACCACCAGGGCCACGGGTCTGGGCAGGCCACCAGTGACATCCCTACTGCAGCAGAGGGCCCAGATACTCGAGTCCCCATACCCTGGGCTAGTCAATGACATAGTGTATTACTAACAGTAATCTTTGAGACTGTGGTCCCAGCTCTCTTAAGGTCATTGACTAAGTCCACCCGTGTAGTTCTGGGATGATTCCTGACCTCAGAATCATCTATATAAGGAAGATTGTGTCATCTTGTGTTTCTTCCATTTTCTAATATTTGAGCCAACAGTTGTCTTCTCACCAAGCTGCTACCTACTGTCCTGTAGCCCATTCCAGCCTTGTGCAGGTCTACAATTTTGTCCCTGGTGTCCATTGACAGCTCTTTGGTCTTGGGCATGGTGGAGAGATTGGAGTGTGATTGACTGAGTGTATGGATAGGTGTCTTTTATACAGATAATGAGTTCAAACAGGTGCAATTAATACAGGTAATGAGTGCAGAGTAGGAGGGCTTCTTAAAGAAAAACTAACAGCCAAAATTCTTGCTGGTTGGTAGGTGTGGTGATCAAATAGTAATTTTTTGCAATAAAAGGCAAATTAATCATGTAAAAATCTTACAATGTGATTTTCTGGATTTTTTTTATTCTACATCTCAAAGGTGAAGTGTACCCACCAGGGCTGTGGAGTCGGAGTCAGTATAAAATGGACCAGCTCCCAAAATATATAATAAATTGGGTAGAGTAGTTCAATGTAGTATGTGGTGTGTCAGAGTCGTGGAGTCGGATTCAGGGAAATTGAGGAGTTGGAGTTGGTGGTTTGGCTTACTTCACAGGCCTAGTAACTACAATAAAAATCACAGACCTCTCCATTCTATGTAAGTTAGAAAACTTGAAAAATCGGCAGTGTATCAAATACTTATTTCCCCCACTGTAAGGCTCTGTGCCCACTGTGCATTTCCGCTGCGTTTTCTGCACCAAAAACACATGACCCACAGTTTTGTAATGAAAGTCAATGTGATTTTCAAAAAGCTGTGCCCACATAATAATAATAATAATCTTTATTTATATATTGCCAACATATTCCGCAGCGCTTCACAATTCAGAGGTTCATATTCGGACAATCATAAGAAACAGTTATCAGAAAATACGATAATTAAAGCAAAATAATGACACCCCTGCTCATAACAGCTTACAATCTAACAATGAGGTGGGGGTGACACAAAGTATAGGTGCTTATTTACAATTATGGTATAGTCAACTTGAGGAGGTGGGGAACAGATAGGAGCAGTATAAGTGGCCACCAACCATTATTTGTGATCCACTTGAGTCTGGTGGAGCGGATAGGCTATGTCTAAATTACTTTGACTAGGGATCATGATAGGCCCCACTAAAAATATGTGTTTTAGGGATCGTCTGAAACTATGTAAGTTGTGGATAGACCTAATTTCTTGGGGTAGAGCATTCCAGAGAATTGGTGCAGCTCGGGAGAAGTCTTGGAGTTGGGAGTGGGAGGTTCGGATTACTGCAGAAGTGAGTCTAAAGTCACTTCCACATGTGTGTTTTTAAAAGTCCCTGTCAATAATCTTGTGCTTTTTTTTGGGCTGTGTTTTCCAGTTGCCAGCCATTCTAATGAGCTGAAAAAAGCAGCACTAACAAAAATGCAGCAAAAAAGCACCAGAAAAGCATGCACGCTTTTTGAAACAGCTGCATTTTTGTGGCTAAAAACAAACAAATATGCACAGTGTGCACTTAACCTTAGGTCTGCAGCAGAGAAACAGTGATTTTATCAAAATGACAGCAAGCAACACCTCAATAAGTGATAACACAAGTGGAATCAATGTACGGCAAACAATGAAAGAGAAAAACAAATGGCAATTATTTTTTATATTTATATTTAACTTTCTTCCTAATGGAGTACATAAAAGTTTTATGTGCACCAAAATGGCTCCAACTCGTCCTGCAAAAAACTAAACTAACCCTAATTTGTCTGTATTGATGGAAAACTGAAATAATTGTGAAGATTTTAAGGCTCTAAAGAAAAAAACAAAAACATGCTTGTTCCTTAACAGAAGAATTCTCAATATTACTTATGCCGTGACATGTAAGTGCAGCATCCTTCTAGCCTGTGTGATGTCTCTTTGCTGTCTCAGAGAAGAACCATTGCATGAGGCAGAGCTACTTCCTTCAGGATAAGCTGATGAAGCCTCAGAACGAGGGTCCATAAACTTAAAATGAGAAATAGACTTTGGTCCACACATAACCCATGTGTGAGACGAGCCCACAGGGCTGGGGGACTCAGACACTGGGCCCAGGGTATGCAGTTGGTATCATATTGATGGCAACCAGTGCTGTGGCTCGTGCTCATGTGGCTCCCTGCAGTCTGGTCGCCACAGAGGGGTACTGCACCCAATCCACGGGTGTGGTATTTCTGTTCTCAGTAAATGGGATGGTAAATCCGGACACCCATAAAAACACCCAACACACCCAATCCCAGGGTCTGTGGACGGACCCGATAGAGAGAGGGCCCAGTTAGTCAGTGGGACGACAGCGAGAAAGGTGGAGGGTGGAAAGTTAGTAGGGGAGCAGTCAGGAAGTGGGTGAGGAGATAGAAAGGAAAGACAACAGGAAGTAGGGAGACAGAGAGTGGGAGCAGTGAAAGGAGAAGGACCCAGAGGACATGAGCAGAGATGAGGCTCATCCTGGGTCCCGGAACAGCCGACTGCAGAGAGGCAGAGGGAGCCCTAGGGGCGCGGGTAGTGAGCGATCCAACTGCGTGCCCGAATCTGAAGTGAAGAGGAAGGGCAGATTGAGGAACAGGGGACCGGCCCTGAAGGTGGCGAGGAGACTTTATGCTCCAACCACACAACTGAAGACCACGAGATCTAGAGGAGCTGAGGCTAACTCCCGAATCATCCACCGAGAAAGTAGCCATGCTAGGGTAAGGGGACACGGCCGGCCACTCGACAGGACCCGTGGCTGCTGGATTGGGACAATGTGTGCGGAGGCGTAAGTAGGAGCAAGGCGGACAGGCAGCACTGAGAGAGAAAGCAACCTTAGAAGGAAGGAACATAATAGGGGTGTCCTGGACGAGCTGTCCCGGTTGTTAAGGACTATCCGGACGTAGATTGTGCAAGGACAGTACAATGTAACACCACCAAATGAAAAGCTAAGTAAACCGGGATTAGAACTCAGAACTGTGTGTGAGACTGCTTATTTCCCACCTGGGGAGTGGTAGACTAATAAGCCGCGCAGGCCATAGAAGCCGGCCTGGGAGAAGCTCCGATCCCCCTCTTCCACCAGCACCATCCTGCTGCACTACCACTGCTTAATACCACACCAGCTGCCCTGGGGAACTGCTCCACCCGTGGGGAGTGAAACCACTACAGCTGCCATCCCATCATCTCCAGAGGTCCCGCATGAGTGGCGTCACGACAACCAATCCCTAAACCTGTTTCCCCCTTTTTGAACATTTTATTGACACAGCCAGGGCCACGGAAGGCGGCTCTCGACCCCCGTGACTCCCCCAGTAAAGCACCGCTGCCCGGTTCGGAGTAATCCATGGCCCTGGGTGTGGGCATGTCAACCTGGCGTCACAAACAGGATCTCGTGCCCGATGTTAACTGGTACTCTGCGCCTTCAGGACTGTATTGAAAGACTGTATCTTTGAGGCCAGAGTAATGGCGACCGCAATAAAGAGAAACCATGTGCTGGCTGGAGGGCGTGCCGCAATTCCCCATCGTGGACCAGGCCAGCACAAAGCGAGAGAAATGGCCTACACCCCCCTCACCCTCCGAGATTCAGGAGGGCTGGCTAAGAGACTGTGTTACTCCACCCAGAGGAGTGGCCGACAGCAAAAAGAAAGAAACATGCCCACAAAAGGAGGAGAGATTAGAAAGTTCTGGCGGGAGCAGTGCAGCGGGGTGTGGCTGGACCAACACAGAGTGGAGCCCAGTTGGCGCCAAGGCAGAAAAAGGCCAGGCGAACCCAAAGCGTGGGGTGGCAGTAAAAGACTCGCCCAGCTAACCGGACAAGGGCCTGAACCAGCTGCCCATATTGGATTTGGACTTTCTGCGGGATGAGGTGCGTGAGCTGAACCACCAGCTCATGCACACACAGCTAACCACCGTGGGGCCGTGGAAGAAGGCCCTTATGGAAAAGCTGATGGCACAGTGGTCTGCTTTGCACCCCGTCTCCCCGACCTTCGATGCAGAGGGTGAAGGAAAAGAACCTGGTGCTGGGAAGGATGCCGAGCAAGGTATGAACATTGGCCCAGTTGCCGAGGAGATCCTGCTAGGGCCTGCCGAGCCCCCTTGTACCCTAAACCCTATTCAGACGCTGCTGAGCCTGGCTTGGGAGGACACCCCAGTCACCGGAGAGGGGTTGGCCATTCCGCTGACCCAGAACCCCTGTCCCAAGAAGTCCATGGGGGCCCAATAGTGTTCTGTGGGAGACCCCAGGTGGAGAGCTGATGGGGTTCCGGGCGAGGTAAAGGCAGGCAAGGCGAGGTAGAAACCCTGAGCTGGGCAGAGCATGTCTGTCAGAAAGTCACCAGATGGTAGGCTGAGGAGGAGGAACGGAGAACTCAGCGAAGGGCCCTAAAAGAGTGCAACATATAGGCGAAGGCCCGCAAAACCCGGGTCACTGATAGATGGCCGCAGTGGAAGGGTACAGTGAAACAATGTTGACCTCCAGAGAGGCTGGGGAATCATAAGAGAACCGGGTGCAGTCTCTGAACTTTTTGTGAGCCACTGGGATGTGGAGGAGCACCTGCCCAGGGGCCACCCATGTAGGGACTTGCACCTCGGTGACAAGCTCCGATCCCCCTCTTCAGCCAGCACCACCCCACCGCACTACCACCGCTTAATACCATACCGGTTTCCCTGAGGAACCACTCCACCTGTGGGGAGCAAAACCACCACAGCTGCCATCCCATCATCTGCAGAGTTCCTGCCTCACAGCGTCAGCATCTAATAGCCGAATACCACGGGTGGCGTCACGACAACCAATCCCTAAATCCGTTTCCCCCTTTTTGAACATTTTATTGACACCGTCAGGGCCACAGAAGCCAGGTCTCGACCCCCGTGACTCCCCCAACAAAGCACGCTGTCCAGTTCCGAGTACCCCATAGCCCTGGGTGTGGGCGTGTCACTCGCATTAAAGGGGTTAAGAAAAATTGAGAAAAAGAACATAAAATAGGAAAAATAAAGAGTTTTTGATGCCAGGATACATATGCAGGATCAAGCAGACGGCTCGGCCAGTCTGGATAGAGATATGTCCACCCTGCTGAGATAAGGTGTATTGGCCTTCGTGCTGACTTCTAGTCCCAGATACTAGTTCCTCTCTGCATCCTCTAGCATCCTCTGGTCTGTGCTTACCTCCAGCCGGGCAGGTGATGTGAGCCCTGCAAGTAACTGCTTCTGTCCGGTGGCTCTCTTTGCCACTGTGCCCTGGATGGGCCCACAAGGGTGGCTACCAGACATGAAATTTGATAGCCTCCAGGTTCTGTGGCCAGGTCCCATTCCTCCAGCTTTGTTCCTTTGCCCAGCTGCTCAGAGCTGGCAGCAGATGCAACCAGGTGGCTCATGGCCCGACATCCAGCCTGGAACAACTCCTTTACCTACTCTCCCTGTCCTAACTCCTCCCTCCAACCAGAAGTGCGGCCTGCCCTAAGGTGGTTCTCTTCCGCCCTGCACTTTCTGATTGGAGTTTGGAAATGTTGGATGTGCAGGGGAATTACAACAGTGTGATCATCACCTCTCTCCAGAAGTGACATTACATTATTATATTCAATACCACTTGTGGCAGCCAGACCGCAGGGGTCACATTAGCCGATTTTTTTGGGATGAGAGACTCCTTTTGGTAATTGACTAGGTTCTTTACTGATGTGAGAAGGCAGGTATTGGATACTGAATGCACTGGTGGAGAAGACTTTTGGCAATTCAGTATTTTTAATACTTTTTCTGTTCCATAAAGTATAATATATCCCATAGTTACAGCTTTCAGGCTGAGTCGTCATCCTAAAATTTGAGAAATAGAGATCTCCAAGGGTTAACCCTTGGCTGTCAGGAGGTTTGTCACAGAGGTATTGATGCAGAAATTCTCATCTTTCGCCTTCATTTTGGCCCATTGCTCTTCTTCCATCAATTGCTAAACTTCCTCCGCCCTCTCTGTTTCTTAGGATATTTGACAATATTTGGACAGTTTGTCTCCTGCACAAGAGGGTGACGGTCCACACAACAAGATGATGGACCCGCAGATTGGACATATGGACTGAGTCAGAATTATGGTAACAGAGACGGCTGTGTGCCAGCAGTTACAGGAAACAAACTAATGCACCCGGCCTCATATTAATAATATCACACAATAAACTAAGAAAGTGACAGATCCGGGCAAAAAACCGGAGGAGAGTGTGACCGAGGAACACTGACTCACCCCTCCACCACCAGAGGATCACTAAGCGTCACAGTGAAAAGACAGATTTTGGATTATTGGATGCTTTTAGAAAAGTATAAATCTTAGGGCAGGGTGCCTGCAGAGAGGCGGCTCAATAGTCTCGAGTCTCAAACACTTTTCTCAAGCAAAACTGTAAAACACATGAGAAAATGACTACAAAGTGGTGCTTACCCTCTGGAAGAAGCCAGTCCATGTTATATATGAAAAGCCTATTGATTACAAAGAGTCGTTCCATAATGCTTTATTCCTCCTGTGGTGCTGTTGCAAAGAAATTGAACACTTTGTCAAGTTCTCCTGCAGATTACAGCTGATTGCAGGGATGGAGTGGCCCAGGTGACAGGGACACATCTGCCCCCGGGCCGGTGGTATTTCCTTAGTTTAGGGCCGCCCCTGCATTAATTGGGGCCGCGCGGCGGTGCATTAGGCCGCAGCTGCCGCAATGACAGCGGGGCCCGGGAAGCAGGCAGCGGGCCACAGGAGAGGGTGCGGTGGAGGCCGGTGAGTGTCAGCACCCCACCCCCGATCCTCACCTCGCCTGCTTCGATAGCACCCCCCCATCCCCCCCCAGTCCTCACTTGGGCCCAGGCTGCCCCCCAGGGCAAGATCTACCAGCCAGCCCCTGGCTGATTGCATATGATCTTGGTATAAGAACAGCCTGTAATCAGCTAGTATTTGGGGGAGACCACTCTAGGAAAAAAAGGGTTTGTCCAAGCCCGATGAGCACCACTCGAAAAAAAGATCTTACTTTCCAAATCGGTCATTACCAAGCCACCGTGCCGCTCAGGAGATGTAGCCAAAACTTACTGAATAAAATAGCCTATTTTAAAACATTTTGCAACTTTTGGCATTTTTCTACCAGCTCCGCCACCATTCTGACAAATGGGCAACTGTGGTGGGAGGGGACAAGACCTGTTCATGGGCCAACAGATTTAATATAATTTACGCCAGAAATATACTCTATCCCACTATTAAAGCACATTTGTGGTGCACAAGCAGTCCAAAAAATGTGCCTAAACATTGGAGCTCCCCACAAGTGACCCAATTTTAGAAACTAGGTCTCCAAAAGAACTTATCTAGATGCATAGTGAGCACTTTGAACCCCCAGGTGCTTCACACATTGATCCGTAAATATCAAAAAGTACTTTTTTTTCATAAAAATGTTATTTTAGCCTCAATTTTGTTGGGCAATCTCTCCTGAGTACACCGATTCCCCATATGTGGTCATAAACCACTATTTGGGCGCACAGCAGGGCTCAGAAGGGAAGGAGCACCATTTCACTTTTTTAATGGAAAATTAGCTCCAATTGTTAGCGGACATCATGTATGGAAAGCCCCTGTGTGCCTAAACATTGGAACCCCCCCACAAATGACCCCATTTTGGAATCTAGACCACCAAAGGAACTTATCTAGATGCATAGTGACAGGGGCTAGCTGTCAAATTTTAGCCTGGGGGAAAGCACACAACAGAGGCCCATGAGTATCGACTCACCCTTAAAGGGGTGGTCCAATCTTAAGATACATGTCTACAGTCACTATATGTGACGACAGACTTGTGAATCCTCACATCATGTGCACTGTGAGAATTGTCTAGTGCCGGCGCTGGGAACAGGCAGTCTTGTGATGGCATACATGTGATATGTATATTCCCAGCTACATACCGACTAGACTGTTTCTGGCCTTGCTCCTCAATACAGTTACATTAAGTGAGGCTTAGGCCTCGTGCACACGCTGAGTATTTGATGAGTTTTTTACCTCAGGATTTGTAGACAAAATCAGGAGTGGAGCAATCAGAGCAAAAGTCTAATAGAAACACCTGCACCACTCCTGGTTTTGGCTACAAATCCTGAGGTAAAAAACTCATCAAATACTCAGAGTGTGCACATGGCCTTAGAAGTCTAGTCGGCATGTGACCGCATGTATGCAAATCACATACTTGCAGTCACACGCCCACCAAATCACCACAGCACTGTGAGGATTCACAAGTCTGCAGTCACGTAGAATGACAGTGACTGCAGACTTGTGGCTTAAAACTGGACAATCCCTTTCACATGTTTACCTCCGGCTGCTTCATAGGCGATATTCACACTGCTATATTGTCTGAGTGCTGCCTGTGCACTCAGATCAGCTCAGATGAGCGTTTCTATAGGTCAGATAAATCACACATTATGCTCATGTAGCACTATTCTTAAACTGGATATACGTTTTTAGATAGGAAGTAAAGCAAAGTAAGGCTAGGGTCACATGAACGTTTTCAGCGCGTCCCTGGGTGTCGCCCTGAAAACATAGGTTTTGTCAGCCATAACGCGGTGTTAATGTCATGTTAGCACCTCGTTACTGCTGCCAATACTTATGGAGGCCCCGCGCCTAACGCTTCCTGGAGCGTCTTTTCTTGCATTAGGAAATACCGCGAGATTTCAAACACCGGCACTGGGATGCCGGCATTTGACTCCCGTTAGGGGCGGGATCTCCATAGGTAAGCATTGGCTGAGGTAATGCGGTGCCAAAATGGCGTTAGGTTGTGTCAGCAATAACGCGGTGCTATGTTTTCAGCGTGACTCCCCGGGACGCGCTGAAAACTTGAGTGTGACTCTAGCCTTACAGGACAATCTGATGTGCAGCAAAGTTCAGTCTCTGGCAACAACTCACATAGAGCAGTCACTGTCTGACTTAAATTGAACCAACCACCTAAAAATCCCTACCTAACCTATAAATATCTGTCCCTGGAGCCTAAAATTACTATTCTAACCATCCCTGACTGACTAAATCTACCTAACTAGATGCACAATAAATCACTTTTTATACTTAACAAATCCTTGACTGATGGGCGTTGCTCCAGGGTCTTTGTGAGATAGGCGGGTCTCCTCCCCACGCTCGCTGCTGTCCACCTTCTTCTAGGATTCAAATTACCCACTCATCGCGTCCTCGCAATGAGTGGGTCACGTGCTGCAGGCCCCGCGTCACTTCCGCCAGCTGCGTCAATGGTACACCCAGGCCGGCTTCAGAGCATGCGCAGATGGCATGCTGAAGCCGGCCTGGGCGCGTCATAGACCCAGCGACGCGGCGAGCGGAAGTAACGCGGGGCCTGCAGCACGTGACCCGCTCATTGCGAGGACGCGATGGGCGGGTAATTTGAGCCTATCTGACAAGGACCCTGGAGGAACGCCCATCAGTCAAGGATTTGGTAAGTATAAAAAGTGATTTATTGTGCATCTAGTTAGGTAGATTTAGTCAGTCAGGGACGGTTAGAATAGTAATTTTAGGCTCCAGGGACAGATATTTATAGGTTAGATAGGGATTTTTAGGTGGTTGGTTCCCTTTAACTATATAGAATCCTGTGAGGACTTTTCAAGGGTGATCAGTATTCTTTTAACCTGACCCTATGATCACTTCATACTTAGTACTAGTAGCACTTACAGTTTGTTGAAGGAGCCAGCACCTCATGCTGCTGTTATGCTGATACCAGTGTTCCTGAGGGGCCCCCTGGAGTCAGAACTTCTCTCCTCCTTGCTGCACAATCCTGGTGCCTGGCCTCCTGTAAGCAGTACAACGTTACTTCCAGTTCCAATATCAAGTAGGAGCCGCACACAGGATTCTTTTTGCAGCCTTTATTTTTTCTTCTTGTGGGTATTACAAAGTGGAGGGTGCGGGAGGGAGGACGGGGAGCAGCCTATACATATCCTGTGTGCGGCTCCTACTTGATATTGGAACTTAGTATTAGGAGCAATATGTGACGTCACTTCAGCAGACACAGCCAACAATATGCAGTGTGACCGTATCTGTATCACATGATGTAACTGGACCAGCATCTGGCCCATGGGTGCACAACATTTTTCAAGCCAAGAAACAGATTCATGCTGAATCAATCCCATGGTGGGCCACTTACAAGAATACATCACCACAACCAAGTTTTGAACATTTGAGGAGTTGGAGACTTTCTGCTTCAAAAACTCAGTGTAACCACACTATAATGTACGCTGAGTTTTTGGAGACAAAAAATACATTGAGGATTTTTCAGTTTTAACATAGCCATGAAGTACATTATGGTTTGCTACATATATACAAGATCAGAACCACCGTCAGTAGATTAATCCAGTGACAGAACCACCATCAGTAGAGGAATGCAGAACCAGAACCACCATCAGTTAGATGAATGCAGGGCCAAAGCCACCATCAGCAGATGAATGCAGGGCCAGAAACACCATCTACAAATAAATGCAGGGCCAGAACCACCATAAGTGGAGGAATGCAGTGAAAAAACTACCATCAGTCGATGAATGTAGCAACAGAACTGTCAAAAAATAAAAGTATCACTATACTGCCCCAGAAATATACATATCCCCCACACACACATATTGCCCCATTGTATAATACACACACAGGACCACTGTTTAACACACACACAGTGCCACTGTATAACACACAAACAGCGTCACTGTATAACAAACATACACATCCGGTCCCAGGTTTTTGTGGGCCCCAGGCAAAAGCATCTCAGTGGTCCCCATATTGGCATATGGACTTCTGGCGGGAGTATAATAATGTAGAGGCTGTGTATATATAATATAGAGGCTGGGCGCTGAATATATGTGTACTATAAAGGCTACATGCTTTTTATGTATAGATATATAATATATAGGCTGCAGGCTGTGTCTCCCCCCGTGCGCTGTACCTTTCCTCCTCTGACCTCTGCCCCGTGCGCTGTGCCTCTCCCCCTGTACGCTGTGTCTCTCTCCCCGTGTACTGTGCCTCTCTCTCCCACCTGTACTGTGCCATTCTCTCCCCACTGTACGCTGTGTGTCTCTCCCCGTGTGCTGTGCCTCTCTCTCCGTGCGCTGTGGCTCTCTCCCCTGGGGGCTATCGCCCTTGTGCCTCTCTCCCCTGGATGCTGTGCCTCCTTCCACTGGGTGCTGTGCCTCTCCCCCCTGGAGGGGGGCCCTGTGTCTCTTCTCTGCACTTCCCTGACCTGTCTCCTGTCCCCTTCTCCCTCAAAGGGGCCCCTGTGTCTCCACTCCCCCTCTCCCTCACTGGGGGCCCTGTGTCTCCACTCCCCCTCTCCCTCCCTCACTGGGAGCCCTGTGTCACCACTCCCCCTCTCTCTCACTGGGGGCCCTGTGTCTCCACTCCCCCTCTCCCTCACAGGGGCCCCTGTGTCTCCACTCCCCTTCTCCCTCACAGGGGCCCCTGTGTCTCCACTCCCCCCCTCCCTCACAGGGGCCCCAGTGTCTCCACACCCCCTCTCCCTCACAGGGGCCCCTGTGTCTCCACTCCCCATCTCCCTCACAGGAGCCCCTGTGTCTCCACTCCCCCTCTCCCTCACAGGGTCCCCTGTGTCTCCACTCCCCTCTCCCTCACAGGGTCCCCTGTGTCTCCACTCCCCCTCTCCCTCACAGGGGGCCCTGTGTCTCCACTCCCCCTCTCCCTCACAGGGGGCCCTGTGTCTCTACTCCCCCTCTCCCTCACAGTGGGCCCTGTGTCTGCACTCCCTGTCTCACTCACAGGGGCCCCTGTGTCTCCTCTCCCTCACAGGGGCCCCGGTCTCCACATCTCCCTATGATATAGGTCTCCTCACCCCACTTTTCCTGGGGGCCACTCAGCGCTTTCTCTCACCACAAATCTCTCCCCCCCACCACCCAGGCGCTGTGTTACCTCCCTCAGTGCAGTGTTGTGTGCAGCCTTCTCCCTCCTGTCCGACTGCTTCTAGCCAGCAGCATATCAGGAGAAAATGAAAGTGAAACTAAACTGATCTACTGCCAGCTAACTACTAGAAGGAGGGAAGCTGCACACAGCATTGAACACACATACACACACTCATACTGACACATCCACACTCCTAAGGACATGTCATCTTCAGTTCCTATTTGGAGCTCTGCTCACCACTCCCGCTGGCCGCATATTTCTGGCTTCCTCCACCTCTGGCTCTGAGTCACCAGCAGCAGTGTGTGAGGAGATCGCGTCATTGACTCACTGTGGCCGAGTCTTCTCATCGCAGGCGTTTGCTTCTCTTGTCACGGAACCGCGCCTGCGGCTGTGGGGCCCGGTGGTCCAGATCAATAGGGGTTGGCTGAACAGATAAGGGGTTAATTCTTGTCGTGACGCCACCTGCGGGAATTCCGGTGATTTCACCGGCGCTCCATGGGCCTCCGGGGATGTTCAGCAGCAAGATGGACGCTCCCCACAGGACGAGCGGGAGTCCCCGGGGCCAGGAGCTGCACTTGATGGTGTAAGGCAGCTTTGCGATTCTCAGCATGCAGATTAAACAGTTCTGAAGAAGCACAGACACCAGTAGTCTCTGTAACGGGTCTTTTACTGTAACCAGCAGGTTATACAGGGTATACAGGTAACCGGACTGGGGGGTCCCAGCAGTGACTGGTGTGGTTTCAGAGCTCCGGGTGTTCTCCGTTCCTATTCTGTTCTAATTTGGTTGCCGACGTCGCCTTGGTGTGCCAAGTTCGAGTACAAGGGGCTATTTCAATTTCCCTGCCGATGTATACAGCCGGTTTGAGGGGAACCAGATTCCTTTTGGTGGGTACTCCGCTGGCAAGACGACTCTGATTGCGGCTGCGGTGGGGTGCTCCTATAGAGCGGTCCCTCCACTCCTGGTTTACTGAGCAGTGCTGAACAACTTGCTAGCTTCGGAACCAGTGATCCAGTTGTGGATGGGCGCGGGTGTATTTTGACCCGTTAGATGATCGCCCAGGTTCCGGTTGTTGGGCACTGGGTAATGGCGCCAACCGGTAGGTGGTCTGCAGGGCTGCACGGAACTGTGCAGAGCCCTCTTCTCCTACGTTCCTCCCGACCACTTCTTCTCTCCTTCTCCTACATTCTTCTCCTACACACTACTCCAACACTCCGCCCACCAGGACCTTATTGGCCCCCTATACTATGGTGCATGTAAGGTATGGAGCTCTGAGGTTAACCATGTCAGTACTGAGACAAGAATATTGCATCTTCAGTCAGGGATGCAATACCCTCCTGTACGCACTCGTTGCGGGGCGCCACATCATGACCTCATCACATGCTGCTGCATGAAGGGCTGCGGGCCCCTGGGAAGATGTGACCGAATCACTGCCGGTCCTCCGACGGCCCTGGCTGCCATCTGGGCACTGGCTGGGGGGCAAATGTCTCCCTGTCCCCTGGGCCAGTCCGCCCCTGCATAGTGAGCACTTTGAACCCTCAGGTGCTTCACACATTGATCCACAAAAATGAAAGAGTACTTTTTTTTCACAAATGTTCTTTTAGCCTTAATTTTTTCATTTTCACAAGGGCAACAGGATAAAATGGATCCCAAAAATTTGTTGGGCAATTTCTCCTGAGTACACCGATACTTCATATGGGGCGAAAAACCACAGTTTGGGTGGCGCGCAGGGCTCTGAAGGGAGGGAGTGACATTTTGGAACACAGATTTTGATGGCATGGTCTGTGGGTGTCATGTTCTGTTTGGATAGCCCTTGATGTGCCTAAACAGCAGAAACCCCCCACAAGTGACAAATTTTGAGTTCACTGCCATGGTGAGCCCTGGTTACTCAGCGAGTGATGTCACAACCACTCCCTGTGGCAATTTCTGACAGTCGCGGCTGATGTCACTCACCAAGTCCCTGGGTCAGTGTGACTGCAGACTCTGCAGGGAGAGGACACTTGTTCTCTCCCTACAGACCCTGCATGAAGGATCGTGGAGGGTTATGTGGGAGTAATAAAGATGGAGTTGAGGTGTTTGTTTTTTCTCTTCTAATAATTTTTTTTCTGAGTGTTGTGTATTATTTACTATTTATTAGAAATTCCTAATGGCAGGGTCTAACATTGGCCTGACATTATGAATCTCGTGCTTAGTGCCAGCTGCCAATACAACGCTGACATTAACCCTTTATCACCCAGTTTGCCATCAGCACCAGGGCAACTGGAAGGGTACAGCAGCAGAAAATGGTGCCTTTAATGAATGCGCTATTTTCTGGGGTGGCTGTGGGTTGCAATTCGCAGTGTGGGGGGCCCAGAACATTTGGGTCTCTCCAAGCTGAGGATTCCAGCCCCAAGCTGCCAAGTTGTACCTGGCTGGCAATGAAAAATACAGCAAAGCTCCATGTTGTTGTTTTTTATTTGTAGAAATAATAAAAAAAAAAGACATGGAGCTTCACCATATTTTTGGTTGCCAGCCAGGTACACCTTGGCAGCTACAGACTGCCACCCACCCCCAGCTGTCTCATTGTACCTGGCTCTCAACCAAAAATACAGTGAAACACAACATTTTTTTTTTATTCATAGAACTAATTGGAGAAAAAAAAGACAACGTGGGGCTCCGCCCCGCCATATTTTTGGTTCAGCCAGGTACAACTAGGCAGCTGGGGGCTGGAATTCTCAGCCGGAGAGGCCCAAGCATTCTGGGCCCCCCATGCTGATGAATTGCAGCCCACAGCCACCCCAGAAAATTGTGCATTAATTGAAGCGCCATTTTCTGGCGCTATACCCAGACTCTTCCAGTTGCCCTGATGCTGGTGGCAAACTGGGTACTAACGGGGTTAATGCCAGTTTTTTTATTGGCAGCTGGCACTAAGTCTGAGATTCATAATGTTGGGCTAGTGTTAGACCCGGACATTAGGAATCTCTAGTAAATAGCAAAAAAAAATACACCACACAGAGAAAAATCTTTTTATTAGAAAAACTAGACATGAGCCCGATGCTATCGCATCGGGAGGGTGGTGTGTGTACGCTCTCTTCCCTGTCAGCTGTCTCTCCCCTCTGTTGTGTCTGTCTGTGGCTCCCTCCGTGGCTGTCTCTTGTCTCACCTTGTGGGCAGTCTCGCTCTCTTGCTGTGGCTGCCGTTCTTTGCTGTGCGTCTGTCTCTCTTGCTGTGGCTGTCTCCTCTCTTGCTGTGGCTGTCTCGCTCTCCTTGCTGTGGCTGTCTCGCTCTCCTTCTGGGGCTCTCGCTCTCCTTGCTGTGGCTTCTCCTCTCCTTGCTGTGGCTGTCTCGCTCTCCTTGCTGTGGCTTCTCGCTCTCCTTGCTTGGCTCTCTCCTCTCCTTGCTGTGGCTGTCTCCTCTCGCTCTCTCTCTTGCTGTGGCTGTCTCGCTCTCCTTGCTGTGGCTTCTCCTCTCCTTGCTTGGCTCTCTCACTCTCCTTGCTGTGGCTTCTCGCTCTCCTTGCTTTGGCTTCTCGCTCTCCTTGCTGTGGCTGTCTCGCTCTCCTTGCTGTGGCTCGCCTCCCTTGTTGCGCTCTCGCTCCTCTTGCTGGGCTTCTCGCTCTCCTTAGCTGTGGCTGTCTCACTGTCTTTGCTGTGGCTTCAGCTCTCTTGCTGGCTGTCTCGCTCTCCTTGCTGTGGCTGTCTCGCTCTCCTTGCTGTGGCTGT
The DNA here is from genome assembly GCA_033576535.1 of Allobates femoralis. NCBI lineage: Eukaryota > Metazoa > Chordata > Amphibia > Anura > Aromobatidae > Allobates > Allobates femoralis. The sequence continues at coordinate 424,775,008 of JARQOC010000006.1, forward strand.
CTCGCTCTCCTTGCTGTGGCTGTCTCTCGCTCTCCTTGCTGTGGCTTCTCGCTCTCCTTGCTGTGGCTGTCTCGCTCTCCTTGCTGTGGCTGTCTCGCTCTCCTTGCTGTGGCTGTCTCTCGCTCTCCTTGCTGTGGCTGTCTCGCTCTCCTTGCTGTGGCTGTCTCGCTCTCCTTGCTTGTGGCTGTCTCGCTCTCCTTACTGTGGCTGTCTCACTGTCTTTGCTGTGGCTTCCAGCTCTCCTTGCTGTGGCTGTCTCGCTCTCCTTGCTGTGGCTGTCTCGCTCTCCTTGCTGTGGCTGTCTCGCTCTCCTTGCTGTGGCTGTCTCGCTTCTTGTGTGGCTTCTCGCTCTCCTTGCTGTGGCTTCTCGCTCTCCTTGCTTTGGCTCTCTCGCTCTCTTTGCTGTGGCTGTCTCGCTCTCCTTGCTGTGGCTGTCTCGCTCTCCTTGCTGTGGCTCTCTCACTCTCCTTGCTGTGGCTGTCTCGCTCTCCTTGCTGTGGCTGTCTCGCTCTCCTTGCTTTGGCTCTCTCCTGGCTGCTGCTCCTTGCTGTGGCTGTCTCGCTCTCCTTGCTGTGTGCTGTCTCGCTCTCCTTGTTGTGGCTGTCTCGCTCTCCTTGCTGTGGCTGTCTGCACTGTTTGCTTTTGGCTATCAAGCTCTCATTGCTACTGTGGCTGTCTCGCTCTCCTTGCTGTGGCTGTCTCGCTCTCCTTGCTGTGGCTGTCTCGCTCTCCTTGCTGTGGCTGTCTCGCTCTCCTTGCTGTGGCTGTCTCGTTCTTCTTGTTGTGGCTCTCTCGCTCTCCTTGCTGTGGCTTTCTCGCTCTCCTTGCTTTGGCTCTCTCGCTCTCTTTGCTGTGGCTGTCTCGCTCTCCTTGCTGTGGCTGTCTCGCTCTCCTTGCTGTGGCTGTCTCGCTCTCCTTGCTGTTCTGGTCTGGTGCAGCATGGGGCTGTCACAGACCTGTAGTGATATCTGAGTCATGTGATCAGTCACGTGACTGTGACATCACCACAGACCCTGCAGTCACCAAGGTGCACACAGGTGAATCTGAGGTGAGCGGGGAGCAGACAGCTGGGGGGCGGGGCAAGCGCTGGTGGTGTGCAGTGGTGGTGGGAGGCGTTAGGATCCATATTCTCACACCCATTAGGGTGTATGAGGCAGAGGCAGAAGTGACATAGGCGGACATCCAGGAGGGGCCAAACTAGCAATTATATAGATTAGAAAACAATCAAAATTTGGACTCCATTTTTATTATTATTATCCAACATATTTCATCCATCCATCCATCCATCTATCCATCCACCCACCCATCCACCCATCCATCCATCCATACACCCATCTATCCATCCATACAAACATACATACACCCATCCATCCATCCATCTATACTCACCTCACTGATCCTCCTGGCAGCCTGGTGCACAGTGTCCTGCAGCTCGCTGTCAGCAGTGGAGGAGCTCGGGAGAGGTGGCGGGTGGGAACGGAGGTGTGTGGGGGCATCGGGGGCACACGGGGCATGGAGAGGGGCAGGAGAAAGAGCAGAAGGGGAGGAGAAAGGGTGGGGGGAGATCAGGAGTGGAGCGGGAGGAGGGGAGGCAAGGAGGAAGAGAGGCGAGGAGGAAGAAAGGAGGAGGGGCAGGAATTACCGGAGGGAGCGGGTGCTGGGCGGCTGTAGAGTGCTCTGATGGAGTGATCATCCCATCAGATCGCTTCCATCAGAGCTGGAGGGGGCAGTGCCCTCACCCTCTAGCGCGCCAGCCTATGAAAGGGGCTATGACAACCCCTTCCATAGGTGGAGAGAGGATCATGGTGATTGACTGTTCAAACAGCCAATCACGGCAATCTTAGGGGCGGGGTGGGGAATCCAACCCCCCTGACCTCAAGCCCCAGTATTCAGTGATAAGAATCACTGAACACCGGGAGCCGATAGTGGTTTCCACATCAACGATGTCACGATAACCGCCATGACGTTGCACAACGTCATAGGTCGGAAAGGCACCACCTTTCATGACATTTGTGTAACATCTTGGGTCGGGAAGGGGTTAAAATGGAGCTCTGTGGAACCTGGATCTGGCAGAACCAGCAGGATCCCGCTCGATCCGGATGCCGCATTCAGGTTTTTTGACTGCGCATGCTCAGAGCCAGTTTCATATGACACACTCACTAGGAATGTGCCATTTTTCACCGGATCAGTCAAAAAAAAAAGTACACAACCTGATGCAACGGGACGCTACCGCAATTGTATTATGCCGGATTTGTCAGCCAGATCAGTAAAAATACTGGTGTGGGAGCATCCAGTTACATCAGGTTTTGGAAGGCGGGGAGATGCAGGTTTTCGCCGTATCCCCGCCTAAATCCAAAATCGGTAGTGTGAAACCAGCCTTAGTAGCAGCTGATTTATACAGCAAGTCTCGCTCATATTCAAGACAGGCAAGCCAGCACTTTCAGCATGGTGGTAAAGACCGAAGAAAGAAGAAAAGTAACTTTACAAAGGCTGACTAATGAATTAAAAAAGGTTTAGTTACCCTTTTATAATTAGAAACTTAATACAATTTGGACTTGTTGTGATCACTTTGCTCCTTCTACCTGGTATTTGGGGGTCTCCTCTCCATCTTCTGTTCAGTCCATTCATTGAACGCTCTACTTAATATATTCCAGTCCAGCAATCATTTGCTCAGTCTCTGGCCTGAATGTAGACCATAATCTAAGCGAAACTTTTTGTGTGTGGAATAATTGGCGCCGTTGTTGCGTCCTCTCCTCCCAGATCTTGTCATTGTGTCTGGAAGGAATAATGAAGAGAAAAGTAAAACACATTAATGATACGTTTTATAGTAAATTATAGTGCCCCGTCTTCCCGTCCTCACCCCGTGACCTCGATCCTCATTGCTGTCGTGAAGAGCTCATAACGGCAGAGGGAGAATAAAATGAAGACAAAATCTTCCTGTATGGATTAGAGGACAATACTCACCACTTACTGCTCACAATTATCTTGTCAGATTAGGGGGAGGGGGAGATGCTAAACTTAACATGTCCTCCTTAAAGGGGTTTTATGGAGGCAATGATGGGAATATAAGACACTTACCTGGCTGAGAGCTACATTACAACACATCCCTGTCCAGCCCAATTTATAGGGTCAAACAAGAATATGTGTAGTAGCGCCCCTTCCTACATGATGGTGTAATGCATTGACATGTCCATTTTGTTAATGGGCTATACTACATTGTCAGGAGTAACACAGTATCTGAAAGAAGCAGCCATCTATTTCTATTCCTGGACAACCCTTTAAACAATGGCATATCATTAAGCACATTTTCTGATAGTCTGACAAGTGGGTCTATGTGAAGGAGTTACTTTTACCTGGACCTGCAATGCATTCTTATCCTGTCCACATGTCAAGCTCAAAGAGCTGGGGTACCCAGTGACTGTGCCAGTGGTCTGGATCACGGTAGCTGTGCCCAGAGTTGTAGCCCTGGCTCACAATAAAAAGGGGGAAAAGTGAAAAATGGAGAAAAGAAAAGAAAAGAAAAGAAAAGAAAAAACAAAGAGTTTGTGGTGCCAGCTGAAGTTGGTTTATGACATTCAGGACTCATTAAGAACCAGACATATGGCTCAGCCAGTCTGAGAGGAGCTGGATTCCGCTCTGCTAAGTGAGAGGATTTCCCTTCCTGCTGTCTTCTATGGGTTATGGAGTTTCAGGTGTCTGTGACCCGTCCTGTACTCTCTGCTTTTCTCTTATGCTCTGTGTGGATCCCTTCCAGCCAAGCAGGTGATGCAAACCTTCTAAGCAGCCTCAGCTTTTTAGCTCTATATATCACTATGCTGCTATAGTCCACACAATTGACCAGTGGATCTGACATGCCCCCAGGGCCGTTGGATACTCGCAACTGGGCTACAGTACTGCTGGGGAGTCACGGGGGTCGAGACCCAGCTCCGTGACACTGAAAGTTTGTAAATTAAGGTTTTGAGGGTTGAAGTCGTGACGCCACCTACTGTACTCGGCCAGGGATGGCCGACGCTGGAGTTCAGACCTACAGGGCAGATGACGATGCAGCCTGATGTTCTCACTCCCTGTAGGGCAGGTGTATAAGTCAATGTTGGATGGTTGTGAAGTTGCTGTGCAAGGCAGGGGGTGCCGGAATTCAAGGACACAGCTAGTGCAGTTTCACATGTTTACTCATTGTTCTTAGGTAGTAATGTCCAGACAGGTGCTGTGTCCTTCGAGTAAGGGGTCCAGCCACTCCCAGATTGATTGGAGACACTTAGCCGGCACCCTGTTCGATGTACCCTCTCCGGGTCATCTCTCTCTTGCACTGGCTCTCTAACCCTCCTGCCCTGTGACTCACACTCAGTGTCCCATGCGAGTGGCCTCGGACCATGGCAGAGCGGAGCAAAGATGCACCACCCCCCACCAGATGCAGGACATTGAATGGTAAAGTAGACCTGATTACATTATGGAATCAGGTTGGAACACTCTGGTACATCCCCTTCCCCCTTTAACAAATTTCAACAATAACTAGCCATCTGTGCAGGAAAAGTCATTAGTTTATGGCCAGCTCCTTAAAGTAGCTTTAGGCTACATTCACACACAGCATTTTTGCTACATTTTTTTTTCTACAGACAAAACCTGCTCTCTTTGCAGTAAAACAACTTTGCTGTGTTTTTGCAATGATTTCATCTGTGTGTTTTTTTTTTTTGCTTGCATGGGTTTTGTCCACAATACATATTTGTCAAAGATTTTTTATTCACTAAAAAGGCAACAAAAATGCAGCATAACCTTGTTCTAATTGGTTACTATGGGTGAAGGAACACTGAAAAAATTGACTTGCACAGATTTAAAAAAAACACTGCAGTTCTCAAATTGTCAGGAGATGTGTGCATGAGATTTTTGAAATCTCATAGCTTTAGCTGGTACTGGAAAACGCAGCTTTCTATTTGTATACGGAAAAATAAACGTACAAAAAATGCTGCATGTGAACATATCTTTATTGAATAATTTGTATCACCTGTCTTTTCTGAGCTTCTCAGCTAACATATCATCACAGATCACATCCACCTTGACTGTGCAGGGATAAAAGAGCCTGTAAAAGTGAAAAAAGTACAACATTTTTAACAAAAATGTTTATTTTTTTGCAAAATACATGCATTTAAGTTTCTTTTTAAGAAAACTTGTCCCCAATTGTGGACAACTACTTTAAATGTTCATCATTAAAAAATTACACCATGATAGCAGTTCTGTTAATATACCCGTTTTGACCAATATGGTCTTAGCCATGGTACATACAGTTGTGAGGTATACTGGCAATGTATGTGGCCGGTATGTTAGAGCTGGTATGTGAGATATGATATGATATGGAACCAGATAGTTCTCTGGGACTTAAAGGGGTTGTCCGGGCTTATTTTTTATTTCATATTTATATCTAGGCTGCAAAATGTTGACAATCTGCAATATACATGTTGTCAACATTTTGCAGGGTTTCCTAGATATAACACATTTACTGATGGCAGAGAGTGTCCAGGGGGTGTGATTGTGCATACTGGTCGTTTACACCTACTCTAGCACAATCACACCCCCTCCCCTATACCTAGTATGGCCAGCCACCCCCAGGCCATACATGCCCGCCCCTTGCCCACTAAACACTATGGAATGCCACCACCCCCAGGGCTCCTACTGGCCGCCCCAGCCCCTAACATCACCACCCACCCTCTGCAAAACAGCGGTCCCCAGTGTACTGATACAAGGTGCCGAAACCGCTGCTGTGAAAGCGATTCCGGCACACTGTGTCAGTGCAGCAGGGGACCCGCTGCATATGTGTGCTGCTCACCCGACATTGTCCTGTGCAGCCGTCCCGGTCTGCCTTGGTCCCGGTCCGCCCTGGTCCCGGTCCGCCCTGGTCCCGGTCCGCCCTGGTCCCGGTCATCTGCAGGCGGGCTCTCCACACTGCAGCCGGGCTCCACACTGCAGCCGTATCTGTGCTGTGTGTGTGGAGCGGTGCCCGGCGCCTGATTTCCCCAGACATCCAGTACAATAGAGCAGAGGCTGTGGAGCGGTCCTCTCTAAACCGCTCCACCAGCTCTATGGTACTGGAGGTCTGGGGAGATCAGGCGCCGGGCACCGCTCCACACACACAGCACAGATACGGCTGCAGTGCAGAGTGTGGAGCCCGGCTGCAGTGTGGAGAGCCCGCCTGCAGATGACCGGGACCAGGGCGGACCGGGACCAGGGCGGACCGGGACCGGGACGGCTGCACAGGACAATGTCGGGTGAGCAGCACACATATGCAGCGGGTCCCCTGCTGCACTGACACAGTGTGCCGGAATCGCTTTCACAGCAGCGGTTTCGGCACCTTGTATCAGTGCACTGGGGACCGCTGTTTTGCAGAGGGTGGGTGGTGATTTAGGGGCTGGGGCGGCCTGTAGGAGCCCTGGGGGTGGTTTCATTACATAGTGTTTAGTGGGCAAGGGGCGGGCATGTATGGCCTGGGGGTGGCTGGCCATACTAGGTATAGGGGAGGGGGTGTGATTGTGCTAGAGTAGGTGTAAACGACCAGTATGCACAATCACACCCCCTGGACACTCTCTGCCATCAGTAAATGTGTTATATCTAGGAAACCCTGCAAAATGTTGACAACATGTATATTGCAGATTGTCAACATTTTGCAGCCTAGATATAAATATGAAATAAAAAATAAGCCCGGACAACCCCTTTAAAGTACCAGGAATCTTATTTTTATTTTAAGGGCTGGTTTCATAGGATGTTCAGAAGTGATGGAGGAACTGAACATCCACATACCTCGCATAAGCATGTCTCATGGATATAATGAGACTACTGATGGATCATATGGTCTGTGATGTAAGGAAAGTCCTGCACTTCCTGTTTGGTCCACATGGCAAACATGTATGCCTGAGAGTGGAGCTGGCCACGGGATGTTTGATAGATGCAGTCAGGAGACTGGATCTCTGTGCTGGGGAAGCAGTTATCCCTGGCAGGCACGAGGACTAGAGATCACGTCTGGAGACCCTTAAACTACATCTCGGACTGTGCAGAGCTGATATAAACAACTAGACCCCATGAAAGTAAAGGACTATGTTTGATACGGATATTGATGTTGTTACTTTGTTGAGGATGTATCTGAAGCCAGGCGGGCATAGCTGCCATTGAAAGGTCCTGGACTGAGTGTGCCGAGGCATTGAGATGGAATATACTAATGTTGGTGCTATAATGTCTTTAAGAAACAGGCTGGACTTGTTTATGTCGAAAACTTTGCTACACGCCTCAATCGTGCAGCTGAGTACTCCCCAACATGCTCTGTAAGCGCTACCTCACACAGCACATATGATGTGTATAGGGGCCTCACTACCCTCCTCAAACAGATTATTGCAGGGAGAGAAACTATCGGGCATATAGAATTTTAGCGGTTGATCCTTTATTTTCCAGAGGCGTTTTTTCCTCTTCTCGTTGAAAACGGATGAACGCTTGGCTAAACGTTCTCATGGGTATGGACACCTTAGTCTTTGCTGCAACCTACTGATACACATCGGGCACAAAGGAACAGCACAGCCCATACAAACAAATCTGAATTTAATCTCATCCTGAATGGTTGCTATAGGCATTCTGTCTTTGATTCTTGCATTTGAGTTCACTTTGGGATTTCTTGATGACCTTGTATCTTACTGAACCCAGGAAATCCCTTCTGAGGTTTCAGTTGACTCTGCTTTCCTTTGCCTGGAAATTCTGATTTGAAATAATAAAAATGATGTCAGCTTAGAAGAATTTATTGTCAGGAAGTGATGAAGAAGACGAAATCTGAAAAGCAGAAGACAAAGAATTGATTTGGACTCAGATTGGAGCAATTACCCACTTGACTTTCGTCTCTTAGTGTTTTTCTGGGAATACTTCTTTTTCTTCCATGACCTTTTACGAGGAAAGATATTTATCATACTTGAGCCAAATTTTACAGTGAGTTCAGATTATCCAAACTTGATGATATTCCTAATAAACGAGGGTAGCTGATCCTGTATTGTAAAAAACATATATATACAGGGCCTTGGAAAAGTATTCATACCCCATGAACTTTCTGACTTCTTTGTACAACTACAACCATATTTTATTGGGATTTTAGGCAATATGCCAACACAAAGTAGCAAGTAATGGTCAAGAATGAGGGAAATTAAATAGAATTTTCTAAATATATAAAAATATAAATGTAAAATTTATGATGTGCATTTGTATTTAGTCACCTGTAGTCTGACACCCCTAAATAAAATACTGAGTGACCATTTGCCTCCAGAATTCACCTAATTACTGTAGTAATATGCATCTATCTGTGTATAATGTATTCTCAGGATAACTACAGCTTTTCTGTGAAGGCCTCAGAGGTTTGTTTAAGAACATTAGGAATCAAGCAGCATTATGAAAACTTAGGAACACACCAGAAAGGTCAGAGATAATATTGTGGAGAAGAGTAAAGCAGGGTTGGGTTCTTAAAAAAGTAGCCCAAGCTCTGAACATCTCACGAAGCACTGTTTATTTCATCATACAAAAATGGAAGGAGTATGGCAGAGCTGCATACCTACCAGGACGTAGACATTGACCTAACCTGACATCCCAAGAGGGAGAGCACTGATTAGAGAAGCAGCCAAGAGGCCCATGGTCACTCTGGAGGAATCACAGAGATCCATCACTCAGGTGGGAGAAGCTGTCCACGGGACAACTATTTGCAGAATATTACACAATTCTGACCTTTATGGAAAAGTGGCAATAATAAAGACATTTCTGAAAACAAGCCGTAAGAATTCGCATTTGCAGTTTGCCAAACTCTATGTAGGGAACACAGCGAGCATGTGGAGCAACATGCTCCACACAGATGAGAGCAAAGATAAACTGTTTGGGCTAGAAGCAAAATGCTATGTCTAAAAAACTAACACTGCACATCACCCTGAAAACACCATCCCCATAGTCACATATAGTGATGGCAGCATCATGCAGTGGGGAGGCTTTTCATCAGCACGGGCAGGGAAGCTGGTTAGAGATGATGTGAAAATAGATGGAGCTAAATACATGGCAATCCTGGTGGAAAACCTATTAAAGACTATAAAAGACCTGAGACTGGGGTGTAGGTTCACCTTCCAGCAGGACAATGACCCTACCCATACTGCCAGAGCTACAATCGATGCTTTAGATGAAATTATACTCATGTTGTAAATGCCCCAGTCAGAGTCCACACATAATTCCCATTGAGAATCTGTGACAAGACTTGAAAATTGCTGTTCACAGACGATCTCCATCCAATGTCACTAAGCTGGAGCTATTTTGCAAAAATGAATGGGCAAAAATTACAGCCTCTAGATGTGCAATGCTAATAGAGACATATGCCAAAAACTTGCAGCAGTAATTCCACCTAAAGGTGGTCCTACAAAGTATTATTGACTCGGGAAGGGGGGGGGCTAAATGTATGGCTCAGTTTTCATATATATATATTTTTAAAATATTTAGAAAACCATGTATCATTTCCTTTACACTTCACAAATATACTACTTAGTGTTGGTGTATCACATAATCCTAATGTAATAAATTTAAAGTGTAACTGTGATTTAAATTTGTCTCTAAAGTGGAGCAAATGATTACAATAAACCTTCAAATATACTTTATTAATGAACTCTGGAAGAAAACCTTAACCTGACATATGCTCATTGTCAGGGAAATCCGTATTCAGCGCCACACACTGAATACAGCCTTATAAGGGTGGGGGCATGGGGACTACCTAGCATACCTGTGTACAGTGGCTTCAGCTGATCATAGTATTTCAGGTTAATTCAGGCTAAGGCACAGTGTTGAGCTTGTCAGGCTGTCAGCAGTGCACACAGCTCCTGTGATCTCTCTGCATTCAAATTGACTCTGCTCTGTGTAATCAGCTGATGGCCTCAACACAGCTCCTCAGCTGATTGCACAGAGCAGAGCTGATGTGAATGCAGAGATACCACAGGAGCTGCGTGCTAGCAGCATGATGAACTCAGCACTGTGCCTTAACCTGATTTAACCTGACACCCCATCAGCTGTAGCCAGGAGTGTGAACGCTGTATAGGCCCACCCTTATAAGGCCATATTCAGTGTGTGGAGCTGAATATGGATTTCCCTGACAACTAGCATATGGCTGGTTCATAAATAGCCTAGAGACATCTTCTGAAAGGTTTTTGAAAGGTTTTCTACCAGATTTCACTCATGAAGTATATTTGAAAGTTTATTATAATCACTTGCTTCACATTATTAGATAAAAATTTAAACAGCAGTTACACTTTAAGTTATCAGGGTTTAAGGTGGAAATGTTAAAGGGATCCTGTCACCCCCAAAACACCTTTAAACCTATTAAAACCTGTCCCTAGAGCATATTAACACTTTCCCTACACTCCTTTTAGCTCCTATATGCACATAATCAAAGTGTATAAAAACGTTTTATAAGTACCTCATTACCGATGATAATGAGTGACTATGCTATTCATAGTCACTCATCCAGGCTGCCCCTCTTCATACTATCACGCCTCAATAGGCGTGATCTTCATGATAGATTCAAATTGCAGCCTCCCTGCGCGCCTCCCCGCTGTGTCCTGTGTCTGCCGGGCTTCAGCGTGGGGCTGTATGACGCGATTCGCATCATTTCCGGCGCCGGGTGACGTTTTTACATCCGCGCCGCTGTTAGCTTCAAGTCCCGCACTGCGCATGCGCATGCGCAGTGCGCATTTTGAAGCTGACAGCGCGGCTGTAGTACGTCACCCGGCGCCGGAAATGACGCGAATCGCGTCATACAGCCCCACGCTGAAGCCCGGCAGACACAGGACACAGCGGGAGGCGCGCAGGGAAGCTGCAATTTGAATCTATCATGAAGATCACGCCTATTGAGGCGTGATAGTATGAAGAGGGGCAGCCTGGATGAGTGACTATGAATAGCATAGTCACTCATTATCATCGGTAATGAGGTACTTATAAAACGTTTTTATACACTTTGATTATGTGCATATAGGAGCTAAAAGGAGTGTAGGGAAAGTGTTAATATGCTCTAGGGACAGGTTTTAATAGGTTTAAAGGTGTTTTGGGGTGACAGGATCCCTTTAACGGTGTATGAATACTTTCACATACTTACTTTTCCAAGGGGGTTTATATATTATGAGATTTATGATATATGTCATGAATTATATTGGGGGTATGAGTAGTTTTGTGTTTGTCTGATAACAGAGTATACGTCCTTATGAGTTATCTATCACAAGGTAGAACCAATTAAAGGGTCCTCAAATCCTATACTGGTGATAATTTTGGGCAAATATGTTTGGACGTACACCCACTGTGATTGCCAGGAAGAGCTAAGGGAGGGTTAGGTAGGTGACTGCATGCCAGGTAAATGTTTCCTGAAATAGCTAAAATGGCTGAGCATAGTTGGTATCCTACAACTTCATCTCCAAGAAACCGAAGTCAGGAGATACCTGAATGGTTGATGTTACAAGTGAATACAACTATGAATATAGGGAGGTCTCTTATTTTGGCTGGATATGATTCTAAAGCAGTCACTTGGGTAAAAAATTAATGAATAAGGCTGGGGTCACAGTTGGCATGAGTTTTTTTAATGATTTAACAAAACTCATGCGTTTTTTCATGTCCGCATGAGTTTTTTAAGGTGTGTGATGGCTCCCTGCGTTTTTGGCTGCGTTTTTAAATCCGCACCCAAAAATAGTGCATGTACTATTTTTTGGTGCGTTTTGAAAAACGCATGCGTTTTTGTAGAAAACGCATGCGTTTTTATAACATGGGCCCCTATGGAAAACGCATGCAAAAACGCATGTACAATTAGTACCATTTAGTGCCATTCAAAAATGCATGCGTTTTCCATAGGAGCCCATGTTAAAAAAAACGCATGCGTTTTTGAATGGTACTAATTGTACATGCGTTTTTGCATGCGTTTCCCATAAGGTCCCATATTAAAAAACGCATGCGTTTTTGGAAATGCACCAAAAACGCATGGTACAGTCACACATGCGTTTTTCCTATTAGGGCATGCATTTTTTAACATGGGGGCCTATGGGTGCGTTTTTTACATGCGTTTTTGAATACGCAGGTCTCCAAAAACGCATGTGAAAAATGCTACTGTGACCCCAACCTTATAGGGAATCATTAAAAATCATAAACTCATGGTGGGAACTATTTCTAGTCGTTTACTGATCCCTATGGCCTTATGGATTATTCCTGTATATGTATTTGTTATAGCTAGCGAACCACCACAATGTTCATCAAATGTAGTATTCTAGTGGCATATACTTAAAGGGGTTGTCCCTTTTTAGAAATCGCTTCACTATATGTACAATTTATTCATACCACATTATCATATTCTTCAACGTTACAGACATTAATACCGCTGTTCCCATCGGGCCTCACAATCTCAATTTTTCTATCAATATATCTTTGGGGTATGGGAGGAACCCAGAAAAAAATTCACATAAACATGCAAATACCTTGCAGATGTTGTCTTCAAAGGGATGGAACCCAGGATCACAGCATTGCACAGCAACTTTGCTAACCACGGAGCCATTGCACAGCTCTAAAATCAAGCTCCTGCGCTATGTGTTTACTGCTGCCGTACATCATGGTGTCATGTCAACAATGTTTCAGCCAGTCACTGAGCTCTGTGATTGTGCCATCTAATCAGCTAAGCGATTAGCTGTAGTGATGTCAACTTGATGTCCCCGCTGCAGCCAAACAGAGACTGAGGTAGCGGCAGAGACAAAGTGTTGGCCCTGGGAGGATAAGTAAAGCAAAATTTGTTTTTTTTTACCACAAACCATGTTTATAGAGAAAAATTTCCGAAACGGCACAACCCGGATAAGAACTGCATACAGGGAGCTGAGGTTTATCCTTCGGATGGGCACAAAGAAAGAGGGGCAAATATATAGACAACATTTACAATAATGTACCTATAATAGGATTAGTGCTCTGAACCTAAAAAAAAGCAGCACCTCACCCAGATCTTCATCCTCCTAGGTCAGTTTTGAAGTATATAGACCTTTGAGAAGGGAGGCTGTAACCTCAGAAACGTACGTTGGGATTTCAGACACCAAGATCAGTGAACGTAACTGACAAAGTGTATCCAGATACCCACTGCAGGTGAGAACTCCACAATACAGGTTCTCAAAAGAGACCCATCCAGACCGGGCTCCAAGATTGAGCCTCTCGGTGTGTGGGGAGCTTCAGCAAAGAGTGATCGATGGAGGAGGGAGAGCCTGAGATTGAGAGAAAAACTTAATAAAGCAATTAGTTTGCGGCACCTCACCCGGATGTGGAGGGTCTCATCCTACCCTTACAGTGGCACCTTGTCACTTCCACAGAGCCATTTTGGAAAGTAATACATACATATAGATGAAGACAGTGCTCCACAGTGGCATAACGATCGCGGTCGCAGGGGTCATAGGTGCAACAGGGTCCAGATCTATAAGGGGACCAGGCCGCCGCAGCCCCCTGCGACCGCCGATCCCATCGCTGGGTGCCCGCTTCACATGGATGTGCGTCTCCATGGACGCACATCCATGTGTCTGCGCGGCAGCACCAACGCTGGTTTAGACCAGTGTGTCAGGGAGGGGAGGCGGTGGTGCCAGCCTGCGTTCCACTGTAGGACACTTATGAAGCAGGCTGGTGCCACCTCCTACACACTTGGAGAAGGTGTCACTTACTGCTTTGCTGGCACCGCTTCCTCCTCCTCCTCCTCCTGAGTCTGTAAGGAGGCTGGAGCAGTGGGGGAACTGGGAGAGGTAAGTACAGATTTATTTATTTTTTTAAATCAGTGCAAGGATATACAGCCTAGCATTGTTGTGTTGAAAAACGGCTCTAACATCAAAATTCAATACTCCACCCCACACAGTAATTCGGGGAGTAAGACTGGGTTAACATTCCCTCAAGAAGGCCTTCTCATTGCATTGTCCATGTGGTCTCAAGACCAATCTCATTGCATCCAAGACATGTGTGACTCATCGCCTTATAGCCTCCATTGCTCTATTCTAGTCTCCAATCACTATCTGGAGACCATATAAACACTTCTATGAATAGACCTTTCAGGCCTGGTAGGAGAACTGGACGCTGGGTGAGTTTCAAGCTCACCAGCAACTTTGTGGAGTTCTCAAGTGCTTCAGTAGCATATAGGGTCAGGGAACTACTATAGGCATGGCTACCTACAGGAACCATGCTACCAGACTGGCTGTAAGTAACTCACAACAACCAAGAGTACTGGTAAGCTACGGGCACCAAGAAACCTTTAAGCTCAGGTCAGCAGGACGGCCAATATACTCACCCAGTAGAACTGACCACATTTTCATTAGACTGGCTGGACCACATGCCTGGTGGTGGATGTACTACCCAGGGAGTACAGAGACACAGTAAAAATGTAAAGCAAAAGTTTGTTTTTCTGTTGTCTACTTCCTGCACTACACCTACAAGCACTACCCTCATCATCTTCTTGGGAGCCAGCCCTTGTTGGGAAGGGTTAACCATCTATCCTTTCTGCTACCATCTATCACCCAGGGATCATCTGCAGTGCCAGCCACATCAGACTGATTATCCCAACTGGTGTCATGAATAAACTTTATCACTACTACTACCCCCTGTATATGTCCGGTTAGGACCACACCTACTGTAAACTGAGCTGCTGAGTCACATCAGTACTTCTCCCAGGATTATGGTATGGTATGGTGAGGCATAGTGTACAGTAGCCGGACCCCTCTAGTTTACACTCCAGGTACACTAGGAGCTTGTCATTAAATTTAGTGGGTGAACCAGTGGTACGGTCATTTTTCCACAGTGTCCCAAGAATCATTTTTCAGTACAATGCCCATCTGGGAAGTCATTGGTGTGTAATTACGTAGGGAGCTGCCATCACCAGGTCTTGATGATTAGCCCAAGTGCTTTTAGGGTGGCAGGACATTCCTCAGACAACCATTACGAACCTCTTCTGTAGTAACTGTGGGAATTTCTGCACATGGTGCTCACATTCCACACTG
This sequence comes from Allobates femoralis, assembly GCA_033576535.1. NCBI lineage: Eukaryota > Metazoa > Chordata > Amphibia > Anura > Aromobatidae > Allobates > Allobates femoralis. The sequence goes on from JARQOC010000006.1 coordinate 424,790,031, forward strand.
AATACATTGAGATGTTTTGAAAATTTTGTTTCCATCTTTTCATAATATGCAAATTAGTAACATGTCTATCCATCCTGTGTTTTCCATAATTACACAACTTTTTCCTTCTTGATGTTACAATTTCAATATTAACGAGTGTATATGGTAATGGTAGCATTATCAGCTTACATTATAGTACTCTATTTTGCCACTATATCAAGCATTATTGAGACACTGTATATACTTTATTCAGAAGTAATGTGAATATTATATATCAATGGTATTTTGGGCACTGAATAATCATTCGTGTTAGTTGAATAGTTGTATTATGGGGGAACTGGGGAAATGTAACTTGGCACTATAAGCACTATTACATACTAATATTTTGAGCAGTATAATAATAGGAGTATCAGTCTCCAATTCCCTCCTTTAACAATAAAAATTGAATGGAAGCATTATATATGTTTCCCAAGGGCTATACTGGTCTTCATTTCACCCTGATTTGTATGGACTCATAGAGGCTTTCTGGTTTTCTTGGATGTGACTTTTGCCCTTAGAATGTGACTATTGTGGATGGTGATATGGATTCACATGAAGTCTTATAGGAAAACTAATTAAAAAAGTCAAACTAGAAGATTTGTCACATACAAAAAACTGCTTCTCACCAAAATGTAACATTTGTGTTAACTTTTAGTATACATTTGTTCACTTAAAGCATAATCATCATTTTAGTTTCATAAATTAATAGTACCCTTGAAAATAATCAACTTTGTAATATATCTTAACAGACAATTTAGCTGCTTTTTCTGCTAGAATTGATAAGTCATCAAAATTCTGAATTCTGAGGTAAAATTTGTATTCAGTGAGACTTACTGATGAGATTCTATGTAGATAGAAAAGGGAGTAGCTAGAGGTAGAGGGAGGTGCTAGAGGCAGAAGGAGGAGCTAGAGACAGAGGGTGAGGAGCTAGAGGTAGAGGGAGGAGCTAGAGGTAGAGGAAGGAGCTAGAGGTAGAGGGAAGAGCTTGAGGCAGAGAGGAGAGCTAGCGGTAGAGAGGGGAGCTAGAGGAAGAAGCTAGAAGTAGAGGGAGGATATAGAGGCAGAGTTAAGAGATAGGGGCAAAGGAAGGGCTGGAGATAGAGGGAGAAGCTAGAGGCAGAAGAGATAGAGGCAGAGGGAGCAGCTAGTGGCATAGCGATGAGCTAGAGGTAGAACCAGGAGCTAGAGGCAGGAGGAAGAGCTAGAGATAGAGGAAGCAGCTAGAGGCAGAGAGGAGCTAGAGGTAGAGGGAGAAGCTAGAGGTAGAGGGAGGAGCTAGAGACAGAGGGAAGAGATAGAGGCAAAAGAAGGGCTAGAGGTAGAGGGAGAACCTAGAGGCAGAAGGAAGAGATAGAGGCAGAGTGAGCAGCTAATTGCAGAGGGACGAGCTAGAGGGAGAAGCTAGAGGCAGACGGAGGAGCTAAAGGCTGTGGGAGCAGCTAGAGGGAGAAGCTATAGGTAGAGGGAGGAGCTAGAGGCAGAAGGAAGAGATAAAGGCAGAGGGAGCAGCTAGATGTAGAGGGAGAAACTATAGGTAGATGGAGGAGCTAGAGGCAGAGGGAAGAGATAGAGGTAGAGGGAAAAGCTAGAGACAGAGGGAGGAGCTAATGGCAGAGGGAAGAGCTAGAGGCAGAGGGAGCAGCTAGAAGAAGAAGCTATAGGTAGAGGGAGGAGCTAGAGGCAGAGAGAAGAGGTAGAGGGAGCAGCTAGAGGTAGAGGGAGGAGCTAAAGGCAGAGGGAAGAAGCTAGAAGCAGAGGGAGCGGCTAGAGGGAGAAGTTATAGGTAGAGGAAGGAGCTAGATGTAGAGGGAAGAGATAGAGGGAGCAGCTAGTGGTAGAGGGAGGAGCTAGAGGCGAGAAGGGAGCAGAGGGAGAGGAGAGAAGCTAGAAGTAGCAGGAGGAACTAGAGGCAGAAGGAGCAGCTAGAGGTAGAGGGAGAGGCTAGAGGCAAAAGGAGGAGCTGAGGCAGAGGGAGGAGCTATTGGCAGAAGGAGCAGCAGATACTGAGCTCCGCCCCCTCCTCTCTCTTCTATCTACATAGAATCTCATCAGTAACAACTGCCTCTTCTCAGTAATGGGAAAGTCTTCACTGAATACAGATTTTGCCTCAGAATTGAAAGTTTTGATAATAATTGATCAATTCTTGCAGAGAAACAAGCAAATATGTCTGATAAGATATATTACATAGGTACTTATTTTCATGCGACTACTGATTTATGAAATAAACATGAAAACGATGGTTATTCTTTAAGATTCTACATTGATCTCTCAATTGATGGTATGCACCATTAAGTATAAATATATGTAGACCGCATGTCCTATTCATATGGTAGCCTTATAGATGACTTGCCTAGGGTATGGGGAATCTGGATCTGGGCCCTCTGCTTCGGTAGGGATGTCACTTGGGGTGCTTACTAAAAAGGGGGGTAGTTGGTGTTGGAATGGAGATGAAAGTTTATAAAGTTGGTTATAAAGATGAGGGATGGAGCAGGGGTTTGGCTGGGCTGCGAGACAACGGGATGTAGATGGCAGGGGCGCGGGAAAGGAACTGACATGCACACCGCTGGTTGTCCTTTACCTTTACTGGTGTTGTTGCAGGTAAACGTCCACAGCACTGCCGGGTGTTCAGGATGCACTTCTGGGTCTCCACAGAGAGTGGGTATAAGCCCTCCTTGTCTCTTTCCCCGTTGTGTGAAGCCCCTGCCCTGTGTAAAACTTGACTGCCTCCTTGCTCTCTTCCTCTCCACCTGTGCTATTTGCGGGTAACCCTCGATGGACTACCGCTACTCTTTCCTTTGCGGTGCCTGGCTCCCTGGTGTGTGACTACGCAGATGTCTGGGAGACTGAAGTCTCTGCGTGTGGACCGTTATTCTCTACTAGGCCGGGTGTCTCCAGTAGACTCGGACTACCGTATCCGGTGTGTGATTTGGGCAAACCTAGCACTGGCTCCTCGATTCCACTTCGTTCCTTACTCTCCTTGCCTTCCGACCCCACTCTTGGGCCTGCAGGACTACTCGGAGGCTGTTCCGGGTCGGCGGGTGGCTCGGGCCTAACGCAGCACCGAACACCAGTACATCCTCACAGCTCTTGTAGCGTCTGCACACTCCAACTAACTCCGCCCCCAGCACTAGTATTTATGGGGGATCTTGCCTAAGGCAGCAAGTGCAGCTCCCCCTACTGGGCTGGGGTGGTAGGTGTTATCTGTGTTTGTGTACCACCCATCCATGCTGTAGGTGAGTCTGTGGTTTCCTGTGTTACCAGGGCACCACATAGACAAAGTACATTCTAATTAATCAAGGTCATAAACATTTTGGCAAATTTTTTGAAGAACCTCAAATTCACTTGTTCTCCAAAACCAAGGTTCTCCAACCAAGGTTCCACCGTCTGCCTGAAGCATGGCCGCCAGAGGACAGGAGTTTGCAGAGGGAGAAAGTTAGGAGCTGGTGACTGTAAGGGGCCAGTTCTCCTCTTCAGCTATTGTTGTTTCCGCATTTACTGATAAATCAATCCATCAAAAAATTTCCTTAGTGAAACTCAATCAAGAAAGGTCATGTCGGCGGGAGAGAAACAGATTAAATTAGCATCAAATTAGACATGGAAAGTGAGTTCTGTCAAAATCATCACAGCGCTCAGCACAATTAGAATATGTTAATTATGCATTTCATTAAGGTAGTGCTCTTTGAATGTGAGATGAAATGTCACTGGTGTAGGCATCCGCAAAAAAGAAGATTGCCAGACACAAGTTTCAGGAGACAATGTGTGACACCTTCATTAACATCAAGAATCGCTCGAATGTCTTGACTTTTCTTTGTAAAGTAGAAAACCATTAACCATTTCCTGACTTCTGCCGTTCCTTGCTCCTCCGCTCATACCAATGCATTGGCCTTGAGACATCCTTGGCTTTCGAAAAACGCTTTTCTTTCTGTAAATAAGCAGTAGAGTAAATTATGGCTCGTGTTCCTCAGTACAAAATCTCCCACTGTTCCCCAAACTATCACTGGTCTTTAATAGTATTACTTTTCGGATATGGACCAAATTTGACCTCCATAGGCCCCAGGGTCCAGGTGTGTTGCAACCCCTGCACCAATCTATAGCTGCGCCCCTGTTAATGAGGCATTGCCACATAGTTTGGGATGATGACTTTTGTTTTTAAAAAAACAGCGCCGCAGCTTGTCAAGGTTAGGTGTGCCATCTGCTCTTTTCTTTAAATGGGACAGGTCTGCAATACCAGACATTACCTATAGACAGAATTGCGCTGTTTCTGAAGTAAGCAACCATGCTTTTCTCATTCTGGAAAAACTCTTGAAGGCATGATGGATAGACTCACACCAGACCATGAGAAATGAGGAACATTTATAAAAGCTGATGTAATGGAGTAGCCGTTCTCCACAGGGCAGTGAGACCTGTATCCACAGTGCGCTTACCCTGCCTGTGGTCCAATGCTGACTGCCCGTCTGTTGACTGTGTGTCCACAAGCATACTCACCCTACCTGCGGTCCTGCACCATCTGCACTCTCCTCAGCTGTGTCTTCTGGCACCGGTTCCTGCATCCTCTGCACACTTAGGTGGCACGCACGACACACTACCAATATTTAAAGAGCCAGTACACCATAACCCGGAACTGCCACTCAGTGCTTCTCAGCAATAGGCTGTGTACTTAAGGCACCTTCCTCCATTGGACGGTGCCAGAGCAATGTGTTTCCCCATCCTTGTACCCTGTACCTGTGACTCAGTCCCTTGTCTTGTAACTCGTACCATGTACCCGTGTTACTTTGCATTCTTACTAACGTGTGTCCCATCCTACACCTGTCTGCTACAGTTTGCTGCTGTCCACACCAGAGTCTCCGGCCGTATCTACCCAGTGACTGTATAGCCTGGTCCGTAATAGCCGACCTCTGGTCCCAGCTGTCATGGCATCCAGACCTGGCTATCGCTGCGCTTGATCACCACCTTACCTGCTAAGTCTTTTACCACCTCCTGTTATAATAGCAGAAGTCTGGGTGGCTTACCCAGGTTAGCTCATCCAGTTCACGAAGTTGTCATGACTCTGAGGATCCATTCCCGGACGCTCGCCCCCTGCAAGCATAACAGCTGATTTGTTGGGAAATTTAAAAACGGGAGGTAGCTCATAACAACTAGTAAATTATCATTGCTTTTTGTTTTTCAGATGAAAAGCAGCACAGCACTTCCTAGATCCATAAATATGACATTTACACACTCCCTGACAGACGTTATGTCGCTTATCCATGTTATGTAAATAAAAGCTTATAATCTGACATTAAATTCATCCATTGGTTGTATAAATTACTCTTTTGAAAACTGAAACTCTCCCAAATGTGGTTTAGGTTAAGAAAATAAATTGGCATCAATGCTGAAATATTGATCATTTAATGAACATAGAATGGTCAGATTTTGGCAAGACAAATGTTTTATCGCCCAAAGAAAGTAATATGATTTTCAATCAAAAAATTAACTTAAAATACAAATATATGTTGCATAACATTGGTGAATGAAGTTGTGGTGCTATTAGAGTCATATTTAATATTCTGTGTGACTTCCATGAGCTTGAAGTAAACAGAAGGTTAGCGCTCGGATTACAACCAGGACACTGCTCTCAGATATATTTACCTTTAGGCTTTATTAAAAGAGTGTAGAATTCCAATTCCTCCACAACGCGTTTCTGCGCTTAGTGCGCCTTTCTCAAGTGGACCACTTGAGAAAGGCGCACTAAGCGCAGAAACGCGTTGTGGAGGAATTGGAATTCTACACTCTTTTAATAAAGCCTAAAGGTAAATATACTGAGAGCAGTGTCCTGGTTGTAATCCGAGCGCTAACCTTCTGTTTACTTCACTGCACACGCCCCTCGCCTTCCCCTCGGGGAATCGCGGCTCTGAGCAGCACGGCTCCCGGACTCTGCTCGTTTCAACACCTTAGTTCCATCTTCGTGCTCTGAACCTGCCGGCTCGCACGCCTGGGGAACCCAGCACAACCTGGGCAGCGTACCCGCTTATCATCAGGACCTTAACAGCCCTCTCACCACACGGCAGCCAGCCCTTCAACATCGGACACGGACCCATTAGGATCACCTTCCACCTTCCTATCCTAGGCCCGTCTGATCCAGCGGTTCTAACAAGCTGTCTCCCCGCCTGCCAGTCAGTTGTGCGACCCTGGCACAACCTAAACAGGTGAGCACTTGGTCATATTAACCGCTCTCATTAACCGCTCAGCAGTTTGGCGCAACTTGTTTTATTTTTCCATGAGCTTGAAGGACTGCATCCATGCGGTTCAACAATAAATCATACAATTTATTAATTAAGTCATCAGGAATAACAAAGAATGCAGTCTTACATGCTTCCCAGAGTTCATCTAGATTCTTTGGTTTTGTCTTCCAAGCTTCCTCTTTCATCCTACCCCAAACAAGCTCAATGATGTTCATGTCTGGTGACAGGGCTGGCCAGTCCTTGAGCATCTTGATCTTTTTTGCCTAGAGGAACTTTGTTGTAGAGATGGATGTATGAGATGGAACACCATCCTGCTGCAGAATTTAACCCTTTCATGATTTTGAATATAAGAGGTAGTTAATAGTTCTTGATGTTATAGGCTATTGATATTGCCTTCCACCTTGCAAATGTTTCACACACCTCCATACTGAATGTAACCCCAGACCATGATCTTTTCACCACCAAATGTAACTGTTTTCTGGGTGTATTTTGGATCCATATGTGCTCCAGTAGGACTCCTGCAGCATTTGCTGCGGCTGTGGTGTAATTCTACTGAAGATTCAACAGAGAAATACACCTTCACTTTTCCGGTGTCCATCTGTTTAGCAGGCTGTGGGACTTTGCAAATGTGGCATCCCATTGGTCAGGCATTACAATTGGGGTACTGCACCCATAAATGACTGTGTGGTTACCCTTGTCACAGTGGGAATGCAGGGTTTGTGGGAGGCTCCCATCCCAGCACTCCCACACACCCACCTAGAAAAACGGTTGGAGACTAGTCCCTGGGGGGGAGTTAGGGGAGGAGGGAGGTAGAAAAACGGGGGATTCTAAGTTTGCCTCGAGGGACGAAGGAGCACGGGAGCCCTGAGAGAAAGAAGGGGACTCCAAGAGAGGGGGCCTGGAGAGAGAGAACAGGCAGCCCAGACTGAAGGAGGCGACCCCCCCAGATCGGAGCATCCATACCCTGGGAGGGAACCCTGGTCCACTTACTGGAGTGCCGGTTCCGAGGACACGGCATAGGGAGTTCAGCCCCTGAGTCGTAACACCAGATGTCGTGAGTCTGTCTACTCGCCCCGACACCCTGTCAGAAAGGAATCAGTCACGCCAGGATAACCCACTGGGGTCAAATTCCAGTGCAGGAGAGAGGAGACCGGGAAGCCAGGACACTCAGAAAGCACCCCAATAGGGCCTGGTACTAAGCAGGCTGATCCAGGACTTGCAGCAGCAAGATACAGGTCAGAGCAAGGAAGGCATACCACGGGAGACTCCGAAAGACCTTGCAGCCCACTGTGACTACCCGGCCGACTACTTTTACGTAACGACTGTTGTCCTCTGTGAACTGTACCACCACCAGCATTGTTCCAGTAAAGTACCTGGGTAGAGTACAGACAGAGTCTCCGTGTGCTGATTTCACTGCTGCACTGCAACTTGTTTATCTCCATCATCAGCACTTCCATCACTACAGGTGCATTCCTTCCCCGGAGAGCCAGCTCCACCTGCAGGGAGCTGTACCATCTCGGCTGCTGTACCATCGCCCTCCGGAGGTCTGAAGCGGCGCTGCTGCTTAATCACCAGAATCTGTGGGTGGCATCACGTGAACTTTATTCCCATTTCAACTATCCCTTTTTTAAAAGCAGACTGCCAGGGCCACGGGTCTGGGCCGGCCACCAGTGACATTCCCAACCGCAGCAGAGGGCCCAGACACCCGGGTTCCTATACCCAGGGGCGCATCACATAAGCCACATGGTTTTTTATATGTCTTTTGTTTAGTGCTGGCTTCTGGGCACTGATTCGACCATGGAGGCCGTTTCGAGACAGAATCCTACAAACTGTTCTAGTTGACACAGGGACTTGAGGTGACCAGGTCTGTTAGAATTCTGTTGCAGTGGAAGAGGGGCTTGCTTTGGATTTTCTAACCAACAAATGTTCCTCCTGAGCAGTTGTCTTGTGGGGTCTGCTGCACCTGGGCTTGTCAAGCACATCTCCAGTCTCTTCAAATCTTTTTTTAATTCTTTGTACTTGACACTGAGACACATTAAAGGCGCCAGCCACCTCTGCAGTGGATCTGGTCTTCAGTCTCTTGATAATAAAGGCATTGGTCACAGGGTGGATTTTTGGCATGTTGTCAGAGCTCAAGTTTCAGTTCAAGTGAAGGTCTGGGATGCTGGGTTTCTTGTTAGACACACCCACTAATTAACCGATCATTTACTGAGCACAGGTGAGGATGTAAACTAGGATTAGGTGCATTATATGACCAGGCGACAAAACGTTTGTCTTGCTAAAATCTGACCATTCTGTGTTCATTAAATGATCAATATTTCAGCATTGATGCCAATTTATTTTCTTAACCTAAACCATGTTTCAGAGGGTTTCAGCTTTCAAAAGAGTAATTTATACAACCAATGGATGAATTTAACGTCCGGTTATAAGCTTTTATTTACATAACATGGATAAGAGACATAACTTCTTTAAGGGAATGTAGACATCTCACAGTTGGTCATACACTGTCAATGGTAACAAGTGACATGAATGGCAAATTTGTTAATGGACTGTGGAGGATGTTGAAAAAGTTGTATATGCAGGGTATCTCAAAAATAAGGAAACATAAAAAGAAAAATTTTTTGACATAAGCTGTGGGGAAGGGGTAAACTTGTTGCACCAAGTACACAACAGGGCAGCCATCTTTAATGTCGCCATATTGAATTCAACTTCAGGTAAATGTGTGACATAGCAAATTTCACATAAATAAAACAAAATGGCATGCTTCATGTTGGTGTAAATGTATTAGTTCTCATGTTAGATCATGATTTTTCTCTGAAAACAGATGAGTCCTGCACACAAAGAACAGGTCTGTAGGAGCCTGTTCACACCGCCAGCATAATTGTAAACAAAAAGCTAAATGCGACCAAAAACAACAGTACACTGCAGTAAAAGTATTAAATGCAAGTGCAGTATAAAAAATATAGTATAACAAATACAGGGTACTTAGTCTATCCGTTTTTTTGCGCAAAAAAAGTTATATCAAGCCACGTCACTAACTTCAAAGTATACCCATCTCTGACGCGGTCCTAACTGTTGTATTAAAAACCTGACTAGTGTGTATACTTACTAGTGAGCAGGAGCCAGAAAGACCAGTGTCTGAGATGGACTGAAGGCGACGGGGCTATATGTGTGCAGGGCCCAGAGAGGGGCGGGAACTCCATCTCTTGCAAAGCAAGATTTTTCTCTGTACGGGCGATATGATGGATGACGTTATCCCAAGCAAAATGTATTGAAATCCTCCTCCTTTCTGGTGAATGAAGAACAGTCATCATCACAGAGGGTTTAAACCCGACAGGCCTCCCATAAGCAGCAGAGTAGTGGCTACATTTTTTCTTCTTCACAAATTCTTAGAAACAAGTTTGGTCACCATTGAATGGAAAGCAGGACAAGCAAAAACAATAACAGATGGGTTCGTTGTTCTGGCCTCATTCAGCAAGATCCTGCATCATAGTATTTGTCATCTGTCAGCCTGAGTTCTGTCTATTGAGTTTTTCTACTATTAATTAGCACTTGTACCAAATTTAGAAGCTGTCACCTGACCAAGTGTAGTGTGGCTTGGGTGGAAGTCATGGGTGAGGTGTTGATTCCTGATGATCTTGCGTACTACATGAAATATATGGTCCTGGCTGCGTGTGGGGACTTATGCTGTTTTAACAGTACGCCCATGTAGGCCAATGCTTTAGTCTAGTCAGAAGCAGTTGATGACTCGGGCCAACAAGGAGACCACCAGTTCAGTTTAAACAACGAGACTTTGCCTAACGGTTCACATCCTCTTTATCAAGTACATACACAAGATAGCGGGCACATAATTTCCTGCATGTTTTAGTTGCACAAAGGATATTTGGACACAATTTCAGTCCCCTCTGTAGTGTTGTAGTGCAGATGACGATAGATCCAGAAGCACACACAGATATGCTGAACTGCTCAGTCGAGTGACCATACTTTAATGAAATCTCTTCCCTTTCCCCAGCTCCCCCTTTCCCTGCCACAGCTCCTCCTCCATCTTACATCACTGTTACTAGGCAGAAAAGCAAACAGGGAAGACAAACAAGCAAACTACAGAAGATATAACATTACACCCTCTGGATTGTTTCCATTCTCAATGGTCCTGTGAGTCCCAACACAACCCAGCCTATGGCTGCAGTCCAATTTGTGAATGTCACTTTCCCATTCCGCTGCTCCATATCTAATCTCCTTGTAGAGGAGGAGGTCAGGGGATTTGCCAGAAGGGCCAGAGTAGACCCTTTAGCTCTCAAATGCCTTGGGAGACAACACGCGGAAAAGTTAACACACCAGTCCATCTTGGTCTGTTACCTTTAAACTTTAAGTAACTTGGGGACTTGCTACTAGAGTTTCGTCCACCGAATCCAACCGATTTCATAGGCGACGCAGGGGCGTGGCCTATCGCCACCTAATGTAAAGAGGCGATGTCGGCACTAAAAATCGCCTTAGCGTTGTCGCCTGGTTTCTCAGCACTTCTCTGAAACCAGGCGAGCATTCTGGGGCGATGTCTACACATCGCCCCATGTAACATGGCGATCGCCGATGTTACAGGCGATGGGCGCTATAGGCTACCCCAGCAGCGATGGCGCCTGTAACATCGCTGGTGCGTTGCCGGAGGTATCGCCGCGTGTGAACACACGACGGCGACGCTGGCGGGGCGCCAAGAACGTGTGCGCCCCGGTGCATCGCCGGTGATATCTCCGTCAATATGGCCAGGTGTGACGGTACCCTATGAGATGGTCGATATCTAGACAAAGTCCTGAACTCAGTGCTTCTGTCACCACTTAAAGATCATGCTATCTCAGTTCTGGTTTTCCCTTCTCTGTCTTTTGCCACAGGCCACCCACTGCGGCCTTGATGGGTCAGACTATATGTCTGCTCCTGTCACTCATTGGATCTAAACTTAAGTCATGTTCCAGAAGGATCCCGTCTCTCTCTCTGTCAGCAAAGGCTAGGATCACACTTGTGTTGTACCATCCGCTAAAAGGATGCATTAAAAGGATGCGTTTTTTCCCCTGGTGTTCACATGAAATGTGTGTACATTTTTGTAGGATGCATTAACACGTGTTAACAAATGGTACATGTATGTACCATGTGTTAATGGATGCGTTTGTCATACACTCCAATGATAATTTAATGCATCCGACACAGTCACGTTTCCCAAAACGGCCCAAAAAATGCTGCAGACTGCGTTATGATGTGCGCTAGAAAAAACGCATAGTGTCAAACGCATACCAATTTGGCCATGCGTTTTTTCTATTGGAGTCAATGGGTGGTTAACGCATCCGTTTGCAGACATTGCTACATGATGAAAACGCATCCTTTTGGCGGATGCTACAGCGCTAGTGTGACCCTAGCCTTACCCTAATGTGGGATATTCTCAACATTTAACTATTTCTTGCACTACAGCCTGGCAAACACATATAAACTTACTACACATTATACTTTACATTACAACTGCAGCACAAAACTGTGATTCTATCACAACTGCAGCACCCAGTAAACTATGTGATACATTGCTGGAATTAGAGTCTTTGTACCTGGTCCTACATTATGCTGCTGCCAGATTACATGGCAAAACCCTGCTGACAGATTCCCTTTAAAAGGAACCTGTAAGGTTGCGCTACCCCTCTAACGTATCACTACCTGCCCCTGCATCTTCCTATGTGATCCCTAATCATCCCTCTCTGAGCTAAAGGGGCCCTATAATGAGGGAGAAAAATAACATATACTGTAGTTACATACAGTCTCCAGTTGGAGACTGGAACGGCGTGCTCCAGGCTCCATTCTCCCCTCCACGCTTTGTGTCCGCACGCCCCGCTGGGCGTCCTCATTCCCCTTGGGCTGTGACACCTCCTATTCGAAATGCCCGCCTCTTGTGATCATGTGATGCCCGGACCAGAACGTCTTACCCTGCGCATGCGCAGTGCGCATATTGAAGCCATCTAATGCCACATGATCAGCCCTACAGTGTACCGGGCCGAATATGATGTTCCGGCCCGGGCATCACATGATCACAAGAGGCACGCATTTCGAATAGGAGGTGGCACAGCCCAAGGGGAATGAGGATGAGGATGCCCAGTAGGGCATGCAGACACAAAGAAAGGAGGGGAGAATGGAGCCTGGAGCACGCCGTTCCAGTCTCCAATTGGAGACTGTAAGTGTATAAGTTATTTTTCTCCCTCATTGTAGGGCCCCTTTAGCTCAGAGAGGGATGTTTAGGGATCAGATAGGAAGGTGCAGGGACAGGTAGTGATAGGTTACAGGGGTTGCGCGACCTGACAGGTTCCCTTTAAGCCATTGCGGACAATGGTCAGTATGTATAGAAAACAAATGTTATTCAGTGAAATTCATGATTTTTTTTGTCAGTTGGGTATTCTCCATTTTCCTGTTGTAGATCATTCATATCCTCCAAAATATTCTTACACCTCATTATGTGGATAATTTTCCTAAATATCATTCCGTTTGAGTGAAGTAGTTACAAACTTGGCATTAATCATTAGTGGAAAAACTGGTGTAAAACATTTTATGGTGTGGGCAGACTGAGGTTTTTTTTAAAGCATTAAAAATTAGTTTTTCAGACTCCATTTTTGTAAAAGTTTTTTTTTTCTAAAAAGTTTTTGTAGCTTTTTGATTGGCTGATATCTAGTTTGGAGGAGATTCCTTTAGGATTTGCTTTAAAGAATTGACAGGCTCTTATTTTTGTTTCTCTCCACCAGGCTTTTCCCAAAATCTTTTAAAGGGGTTTTCCCATGAACAAATGCAATTATAAAGTTCGTTTTAATTAATAATAATTAGGATAATAATAATAATTTCCACAATTGGATGTGTTTTAAAAAATGTTCCTGGGCTGAGAATATCATATTCTGTATATACTCAAGTATAAGCCGACCCGAGTATAATCCGAGGCCCCTAATTTTACCCTCCAAAACTAGGGAAACGTATTGACTCGAGTATAAGCCTAGGAGGGGAAATGAAGCAGACTCTCATCATGGTATACAGCCCCTCTCATCATGATAAATGGCCGCCCATTACTGGTATATAATCCCCCATCACTGGTATATAGTACCTACATCACTGGTATACAGTTACCCCCCATCAGAGGTTACAGCCCCCATCAGTGGAATACAGCCCCCCATCAATGGTATATACAGGCCCCCCCTCAGTGGTATATACAGACCCCCGATCAGTGGTATATACAGGCCCCCCATCAGAGGTTACGGCCCCCATCAGTGATATAAACAGGCCTCCCCTCAGTGGTATATAAAGGCCCCCTCGGTGGTATATACAGGCCCCCCATCAGTGGTATATACAGGCCCCTCTATTAGTGGTATATACAGGCCCCTCCATCAGTGGTATATACAGGCCCCTCTATCAGTGGTATATACAGGCCACTCCATCAGTGGTATACAGGCCCCCCTTGCTGCCGCACACCTGTAAAATAATAGATCATTCATACTTATCCCCGTCGCTCTGTCGCCGTGCGTCCTCCAGTCTTCTTCCTGCTTGTACCCGGCTTCTATTCCTGTGGCGAGCGCAGCAGCGATGACGTCATTGCTTCTGCCCCGATCACATGACGGTACAAGCAGGAAGACCAGAAAACCAGAGGACGCGCGGTGACAAATCAACGGGGATAAGTATGAATGATCTATTATTTTACAGGTGTGCGGCAGCAAGGGGGGCCTGTATACCACTGATGGAGGGGCGCTTACAAAGTGCAATGTAATATGCACCGCTCCCCCTGCCGCTGATATACAGGAGGATGCAGTGCATATTGCATTGCACTAATGAGCGGGGGCACGTGACCGCCCGCTTCTACTGCAGCCTCCTCCAGCCCCCAATGACCGCCCCCCACTGATCCTTCACACTGTGACTCGAGTATAAGCCGAGGGGGCACTTTTCAGCACAATTTTTGTGCTGAAAAACTCGGCTTATACTCGAGTACTGTATATACGGTATATGTTTCCCTGTTATGTACTGTGTAATGGATGTGTCTGACTGTACATGGACATGGTCTGATCATATCACATCTCCTGTGCTGAGATAATCTTATATATGTGTCCCTGCTGTGTACTGTGTATTGGATGTGTTTGATCGCACAGGGAAGTGGTCTGATCATACCACATCTCCTGTGCTGAGATAACTTATATATGTGTCCCTGCTGTGCACTGTGTAATGGATGTGTCTGACCGTACAGGGACATGGTATGATCATCCCACAGCTGCTGTGCTGAGATAATCTTATATATGTGTACTGTGTAATAGATGTGTCTGACCGTACAGGGTCATGGTCTGATCATACCACATCTCCTGTGCTGAGATAATCTTATATATGTGTCCCTGCTATGTAGTGTGTAATGGATGTGTCTGACTGTACAGGGACATGGTCTGATCATACCACATCTCCTGTACTGAGATAATCCTATCCTGGGACAATTACTTCTGGTGTTGCTCCCAGTGATCATGCTGTTCAGGGGTCCCAGCTGTGCCATCTGTTGCCAGCAAATACGGGATGCTGTGTCTGCTGGTTTACCTAGTGGTGGGAGGATCCTTCCATTTCACCTGACTCACCCCTTCCATTGCCTCTCAGAAGGGTGGAGATTGGGCGTTGCCTCAGCGATGTCAGGTGATCTCTGAGAGACATATATAAAAGTATCCTCTATATTGTGCTTGACAATTTAAGAGTGGATTTTGGTTGTGTTCTGCGACCATATCACCTACAATCCATTTCCTTTGGTGGATGTGAAATAAACACATAACTGCTAAGACTTGGATTAAAATGGCAACAACACCTTTTATGAAACACACGGTTAATACCCCTAACCTTTGCAGGACTTATATCTGCTAATTAAATTGTTGTAACAGAAGCCACTGTTCCTCAATAGTGACCCCACAACCTTACAAACCTCCCTGGCCTTCCGCACCAGCCTAGGAAGAGGGGTATTAACACCACACGGTTAATACCCTTAATACCCTTAACCTTCCCAGGACCTACACCCGCTAATTACATTGCTGTACCAGAAAACACTATTCCCAATAGTGTCTTCACACCAAAGAATATGACCAATTAACAAGCCTCTGAACCAGACCTATCCACTGCTGTTTTGACTGAGAATCTTTTTTTAAAACAAACATGCCTCTATACATATAACATATATCAATCCATAACTACATATACATATACAGTGGGTACGGAAAGTATTCATATCCTTTAAATTTTTCACTCTTCATTTAATTGCGGCCATTTGGTAAATTAAAAAAAGTTACATTTTTTCTCATTAATGTATACTCTGCACCTCATCTTTACTAAAAAAACTGAAATGTGGAAATGTTTGCAATTTATTTAAAAAACTGAAATATCACATGGTCATAAGTATTCAACCCTTTGCTCAGACATCATATTTAAGTCACATGCTGTCCATTTCCTTGTGATCCTCCTTGAGATGGTTCTACCCTTCACTGAAGTCCATCTGTGTTTAATTAAATGATAGGACTTGATTTGGAAAGGTACACACTTAGCTATATAAGACCTCACAGCTCACAGTGCATGTCAGGCCAAATGAGAATCGTGAGGTCACAAGGAACTGCCCAAGGAGCTCAGAGACAGCCTTGCGCAAGGCACAGATCTGGCCAAGGTTACAAAAGAATTATCTGCAGTTCTCAAGGTTCCTAAAAGCACAGTGGCCTCCGTAATCCTTAAATGAAAGAAGTTTGGGACCACCAGAAGTCTTCATAGACCTGTCCATCCAGCCAAACTGAGCAATCGTGGAGAAGAGCCTTGGTGAGAGAGGTAAAGAAGAAACCCAAGATTTACTGTGGCTGAGCTCCAGAGATGAAGTAGGGAGATGGGAGAAAGTTCCACCGTCATCACTGCAACCCCCCACCAGTTGGGCCTTCATGCAGAGTGGCCTGACAGAAGCTCTCCTCAGTGCAAGACATATACAAGCCTGCAAAGAGTTTGCAAAAACCACATGAAGGACTCCCAGACTATGAGAAATAAGATTCTCTGGCTTGATGAGACAAGATAGAACTTTTTGGTGATAATTCTAAGCGGTATGTGTGGAGAAAACCAGGTACTGCTGATCACCTGCCCAATACAATCCAACAGTGAAACATGGTGGCGGCTGCATCATTTCTATGGGGGTGTTTTTTCAGCTGCAGGACAGGACGACCGTTGCAATTGAGGGAAACATAAACGGGCCAAGTACAGAGATATCCTGTACTCTGAAAACCTCTTCCAGAGTGCTCTGACCTCAGACTTGGCCGAAGGTTCACCTTCCAACAAGACAATGACCCTAAGCACACAGCTAAATAACAAAGGAATGGACTTCACAACAACTCTGTGACCATTCTTGACTGGCCCAGCAAGAGCCCTGACCTAAACCCAATTGAGCATCTTGAGAGACCTGAAAATGGCTGTCCACCAACATTCACCATCCAACCTGACGGAACTGGAGAGGATCTGAAAGGAAGAATGGCCGAGGATCCCCAAATCCAGGGTGAAAAACTTGTTTCTTCATTCAAGAAGACTCATGGCTGTACTAGCTCAGAAGGTGCTAATACTCAATACTGAGCAAAGGGTCTGAATACTTATGACCCTGTGATATTTCACTTTTTCTTTTTTAATACATTTGCACAAAATATTTAAATTTCTGTGGTTTTCTTCAGTCATTGTGGGGTGCAGTTTTTGAATTTATCACAAATGGCTGCAATGAAACAACGAGTGAAATATTTAAGGGGTCTGAATACTTTCTGTACAACTGTATAAGGATATCAATTAAACCTTGTTATTCCTTCTGGGATCGCACTAGTACATAAAATTAATCCCTGATATATTATCTAAGGGTACTTTCACATCAGCGGTTTTTTTAAATCGCGGCAGATGCGGTGAAAAAACCCCATCTGCTGCGATTACCGCATAACCGCGACACTTGCGGCACACTTGCGGCAAGCCCCATGCAATGTCTATGGGGCTTGCGGTAAGGGTGCGGCAGGTGCGGCAAGTGCGGTTTCGGCACTTGCGGCAGGTGCGGCCGCGAAAAAAAACGCTGCTTGTTTTTTTTCAACCGCATCTGCCGCGATTTGAAAATACCGCTGATGTGAAAGGGCCCTAATAGAGGCTTTTTATATACCATAGATTCTATATGATCCCTAATATCTGGACTTTGTCAGCTCTTTTGTACATCTGAACCAGGTAAATACACTGTTTAAAATTTGGAGAGTGGCTTACTTAGACTTAATGTTGATTACATGTTTAAATATATAAACAGCAAAATAGGACCTATCAATGAGAGGTCCACCCATACCGCCCACATCTACCTTGGAATTGCTAGCATACCATAATGTCCTTCTCTCACAGCTAAAATAACAAAAGAGTGACTTCAAAACAATTCTGTGACCATTCCTGACTGACCCAGCAAGACCTAAACCCAATTGAGCATCTTTTGAAAGACCTGAAAATGGTTGTCTACCAACGTTCACCATCCAACCTGACAGAGCTGGAGAGGATCTGCAAGGAAGAATGGCAGATGATCCCCAAATCCAGGGGTGATAAACTTGTTGCATCATTACCAAGAAGACTCATGGCTGTACTAGCTCAAAAGGTGCAAATACTCAATACTGAGCAAAGGGTCTGAATACTTATGACCATGTGATGTTACAGTTTTTCTTTTTGAATAAACTTACAAAAACTTCTATATTTCTGTTTTTTAGTCAAGATGGGGTGCTGAGCGTACAGTAATGAGAAAAAAATTAACTTTTCTGAATTTACCTAATGGCTGCAATGAAACAAAGAGTGAAAAATGTAATTGGGTCCGAATACTTTCTGTAGCCACTATATACCCAACACAAACATGTGCACCTTTACAATACATATATTAACTGTGTCGATTTGTTGGGGAACACTCAAATGGTAGCGAGATTGAGGTAAACAGGCAGTTTATTACACCATAAACCACATACAGTGCACAGTTCATTTAAAATACATCAACAAAACATTAGTAACATACCAGTCTGTTTCAATGGCAGATACAACCACTTGGCATATACTTTCATAGATCAACGGAACATTAGTGACATACTAGGCTGTTCCAATATTGGATACACCCGCCTTGCATTTACTCTCATGCTTCATTACAGTGTGTTGGTGCAGGCATCACAACCCACACACAGACCTCGAAGTCCATGGTCCAGGAAACTGCCTCACTAGGATCACCAGATCCTGTTAGTTGCAGACCCTCAGCAAGACTGAAGCTTCCTGAACACCGAGACAATCCCCCATGATCTCCTAACTGTGTGACATGCAGGACGTCAGCCACTTCCTGCCATACCAGGTGCCTTCCTTGACAGTGGCTGCTCCAAACACCGAGAGCAAGCCCTCACAGGTTCTGCCAGTCTCTTCAGACATCCATGGTCTCTCTGTCAGCTCACATGTGCTCACACAAAACTCGTTATAAGGTATGAGCTATACCCATTATCTTAGCAACTTGCAAACTTAACCATTATATCACCACAAGTCCCATAGTGACCTTTCTGGGCTTCTATTGCAGAGCATAACTTGCTGAACTTCAAGTCCCAGCATACATATTTGCAATGCAGCAAGCCAATGCATCACATAACAAATATAAAAGAAGCGATTGGGTTGACTGTCGGTTCCTGATGCACGAGAGGAGCTACCAACCCCCCACCAATGCACTTTTTATGATCACCATAATCCTGTCCTCTTTCTTCCCCTTTCACTGTGCAAACTACTATCCAACCCCAGTCTACACTTTAACTAGTTCACTTCCACCCTTCTCTATTGTCATGAGGCCCTTCCACCTGATTTAAGCCCCGGTCTCACATAACGATGTGTCAGCGATGCCGACAACGATCAGCATCGTTGATGCATCGTTGACACATCGTTATCAGGTCGCTGGTGAGCTGTCACACTGACAGACTTCACCAGCGACCTCTGGGCAGCCAGATCGTTGGTACCCAGCGTCCGCTCGTTCCCTGCATCCTGGGAGCGGACGCTGGGTGGTAACCATGGTAACAGCGGGTCTCTCCTGCACTTAGAGACCCGCTTGTTTACCATGGTTACCGGCACCCGCCCGCTTCCGAGTTGCGGGAGCGAGCGGGTGCCGACCTCTCCTATCCTGTCCCTCACTATTCTCATCTCTCCCTGCTATTTCCCTGTTCCCTACTCTATCCCCTATCCTAAACCCTAATCCTATCCCTCTCCTTGTTCTAAATAAAGAAATCCCCCCCTGAGGCTCACCGGCATCAGAGGCTCCCATACCGGCATCTCTGTAATGGAGATCTCAGGGGTAAAGGACCTGTAATGAGGTCACAGTCATGTGACCTGCCTATACTGTACAGTATAGGCCGGTCACATGATACTGACCTCATCATAGGTCCTTTACCCCTGAGATCTCCATTACAGAGATGCTGGTATGGGAGCCTCTGATGCCGGTGAGCCTCGGGGGGGATTTCTTTATTTAGAACAAGGAGAGGGATAGGATTAGGGTTTAGGATAGGGGATAGAGTAGGGAACAGGGAAATAGCAGGGAGAGATGAGAATAGTGAGGGACAGGATAGGAGAGGATGCACCCGCTCGCTCCCCGCAACCCGGAAGCGGGCGGGTGCCGGTAACCATGGTAAACAAGCGGGTTTCTAAGCCCGCTTGTCACCCTGGATGTCATGTTACAGCGCTGCTGTGCGGCGCTGTGACATGGCGGGGATCCTGACAGGTCGCTGATCGCTGCCCCCGCCGGTCACACACACCGATGTGTGGTGACCAGCGGGGGGCCAACGACCAAAAAATGGTCAGGAGCCCTGTGCAACGATCAGCGACCTCACAGCAGGGGCCTGATCGCTGCTATCAGTCACACGCAACGATATCGGTAAGGATATCGTTCCTACGTCACAAATAGGACGATATCGTTACCGATATCGTTATGTGAGACCTTAGCCTTAGACTCCCTGGCCTTTCTTATTATTTCTGTTTTTTGGGGTAGTAAGGCTAGTTGTTGGTGTGCTTATCTTGGTTAGCTCTTTTGCTCTGACTTTTAGGTCGGGGCTCCGTCCCTAGCTTTTCTTACTTGGTTTTGTACTGCGCTCCTTTATTTGGTTCCCTGGTATATTTGATCTGACTGTGGCCTGTGTACCAAGCCACCAACCACCATGCTATTTGCCACCTAGGAAGGGCCCTGCAAAAATCCTCCCTTTCCAGGTCTCTAAAGACAGGTGAAAAGTACCCCGGCCCATCAAGGCTGCGCGGTGCTGGGGTGGCTAGCGCAAAGTATGACTGGTACACTGCGCTTGCTTGCCTGCAGTCAGGTCATTACACCACTACCCTGGCATTACAGCTACCAAGAATGATGAGGTCTTCTATAGCACAAAGGATGATTTCTCCCGACAAATGAGTGTTTTGTTGGTTTGTTGGGTAATTATAGTTTGTTTAGAGTACACGATTATCATTAACAGGCGTTTCTAGGAACGATAATTGTGCAGTGTTAATGCACCTTGAATTTTTACTATTATCTGGTAACATTTGTATTGTGTCCTTTTTTCCCTTTTTGCCTAATAAAGGTTTTTTTAAGATAATAACATTTCCTCAGAACAGCTGCATGAATAAGAATTCATTCAAATCCCTGGTTTTCATCAATTAGCAGAAAAGCATCTGTTCATTTTTTGTATCTGTGGACATGTTGCATCTGCAGCCATCTTCCTACAGATTGGTCATGTCTGTGAAGTCTGTGAGTTGTAAATATCAGCAGCTGCACCATGTGACTGCTGCTGGGCTATAGCCAATTATCTGGGAGATAGAGCCCGACCTCATGGCCACAGCGTGTTCATAGCAGGCAGTGTTGTCTTGTAAAGCTTTCCTCAGCCAGGTATCATATCTTAAGTGCATATGAAAAATATACTGAGGAGACCTGTCAGATATCAGTATGATGGGAGACCATCAGATATTATGTTGATGTGTTCATCACAAGATCTTCCCAAGTATTTCACAGAACAAAGTCATAACCGCTGTGGCTACATTTTGTGGAGCCGCCAGGTGTCATGGGGTGGTATAGCAGATAAGGAATCAGGTAGCAGGATGGTAAGATGGGCAAAGTTGTTCAAGGGAAATAGTCTGGCCTTTAGACTGGGGTTCCCTGACTCACCCTGTTCCCAGAGGTACACCAGATGGCGGGAGGCCTGAGTCGCCACCCTAGCCCTTTGCTCCCCAGGCTAAGAGCCCCTACCTTCACTCAGGGACCAGGAAAAAGACAACCACTCCAACAGAAGTGAACAGCTGCAGCTCCAGCAAACATGTCTGCACTGCACGGGTCCTAGAAGAGAGTGTACTCTATCTGTTGGTGGGAGGTTGAACTACTTCAAGGCTGAGGGAGTAGAGATCTGAATACTTAAATACACCCCTCAACCTCACCTCCACCTCAATGCTATGACTCACTGCTTCACATGCAGAGATGCACACAGCATAGACTACAGCATTAACTAAAGAAAAAAAACCTCAGATTTAAAACACAGCAGCAACACTCCTGGACTGCAAATCAGTCAACACGTGACTCCGGGACTATTTGTCATTAATCCATTACGATTATTTACTTTCCATTGAGTTCCTGGCTCCACTTTCTGCCGAGCCACCTTGACTTGTGTTGAGTCGTATCAGTCAGGACCATTTTCGTTGATCTTTCATGACTACTTTGAATTGAGACGCTGAGACGTCCCTTCTTCTGACATCACGTGGATTTAAGGGCATGAAAAGACCACACGGCTGACATTTCCACCACGTGCAGTAAATGAGACGATGGACGACATATTAAGACTCCTAATTTCTTTTCGCCATCAGCTTTCAACCACAAAGCCTTCTGTAACTAGATAATCCTGTCAAATGGCGGCTCTGCTTGTTAGGCCTCTGATTGCTGGAATTGTGCGATTTCCCATCTCCCACTTCCTTGACACAAGGATCTTGACAATCCTAGATGTAATAAAATGAACAATGAAGAGCGGGGGTGTGAGCTGGAGCCGCTTCAAGCTGCGAGAATTAAATGGCGGAATATCAGGGACACAATAAAACCAAACTATTATGTTCCGATCATCAAGATGATAACAAGTCGTCCGTGGCCAAGAACTGGCAAAATACCGAACCCCTGAAACTGTGCTCAGTGTAATAAAAAAGCAATGAATTCAACAAGAATGGGATCTGCAGCTTTCCTCCAACTGAGTGGGCCGTGGCAGGGAGCCCAATGAAGTGATTTGGCCGCTATGATGTGTTCAACATAAGTGAATTTCATGTGGCGGCCGACACTTGTGGACATAACGTGCCAGAAACACAGGCCGGGATTAACCATTCAGATCCTGGACCAATCTCTTCAAGTCTTTAAGGCTGTAGTCCATGGTGTAGGTTCATGGGATACTGAGGTGTTTTGTAACTGTGGAACTCTTATGGGGACCCAAAAGGCTCCCTAGCAGTGAGAAAAAATAGGTATGCACTGGAAGGGTTTTTAAAAACTTCACGAGTCACGAGTCCTCTAGTCATAATGTCCATAGTGACTCATAGCTTTCATGTTTTGCAAAATTAACTATAACCATGACTATAAACCAGAACATTTATTAGTTTGATTTAAGAAACTCAAGGACATGTGTAATTAAACGAATATATAGAGACAATGTAGGGAGAATATAAACATCCCCTACAGATGTTGACCCTGATCTTAATAAAACCTATGAACACATAGTTGTCCTTCCTGGAACACAATAATTTAAAGATCTTTCATTTGTCCAAAATGGTTGTTTTTGAAGTAAAAAAAAAGCCCATGAATCGATCTGAACTGTAGCTGTCGGCCAATTGATGGTTTGAGCAAAAAGGTAGGATAGGCGGCACTCAGTGGAATGAATACATTTTCGCTCTACTCTTTGTCCAAAGTTCACATAATGCAGGGAGGGGAAGTGGAGGCAGTGGACGACAGCTGCTGTTTCGTACTAGTACAGAGCTGGACCCATTGAAGCACTCTAGTAGTGCGAAACAGCAGCTGTCATCCTCCGCCTCCACTCCCTCTCCCTGCATTATGTGTATTTTGGACAAAGACTAAAGTGAAAGATTATTCATTCTGGTGGGTGCCGCCTAATCATTCTTACTGTTTTACTTGGATTTATGACTTTAATCTAGCATGCAATCCTGTTGTCAGTCCTGGTATGGTATGAAGTGGATCGCTTAAAGTGGTCATTGATCTAGGCAGTGGTGCCTGGTACTCTTTTGTATGCCAATTGATGGTTTGTCCAACTGTTCGGCTGACAGGTAACTCACCCAACTCTCCCACACACGGAAGTCGTTGCCAGACATCTCTGGTGGCAGTGTATCTCTAGGTTACAAAATGATCAGCAATCCGAAATCAGACATGCTGGATCTTTAACTCCTATGACTCCTATGATCTGTCGGGAGAGCCTATATATTTTAGAGCAAACCTCTTGATATCGGCGAGTGAAGCCAACTTAAGTGTAATGTGCTAATGTGCTTGGGGACCTTAACATTGGTTACAACCCAGCACCGCTTTTTGGAAGAAACCTAAACCCCATACAAGGTAAAGTCATTGCCCACAGATTTTAATTAGGGCTTCAGATCTTCACAGCTACACATTGGTTTAGAAACTTTATTGACTACAGATACACGACACACATGGAGGATATAGGATTTATCAATCCATTACACAGTGAGATAGTTCTGTAGGAAGGGGGAAGGTTGGGTATATTGTCTGTGCCATAAGGAGTTAAATGGAGATACAGTGCGGTCAACTTGCGCCGCTCTCTATCTCCGCTCGGATTAATGCCCCCCTTACTTTGCTTTCATATCGTCACACATGACAAAACAAGTATCCTAATTACAGCGAGATTTCCCGGCTCTGTCACCATGACAATTTCTGCAGTGAAGTCTCCATATCTGCAGTGCACATTAAAGAATTACCGCGATCATAGAATGAGCGTCTAAATGGCCCCCGGAGGAATAGAGGCAATGTCGGATCCTGTGGGTTTGGGGTCATCGAGGAAGTGTTTGGTGCCTGAGCCTGATTTCTGTGTATCTTTCCGTATTATAGGTTTATGGCAGTATTGATATATTGATTGCTTCTATCGTATCAACCAATGGCAGAAAATTAAACGTTTATCATCGTTGGGTGCCCTCCTCCGCAGTCTCCATTTTTTTGTCTTATAAAAAAGGCATGGCCTGGCAGATTTAAAATTGCAAAGTGTCCTCGGTTTAGATTGGATAGAGGCACATGTAGCCCTTGCAAAGCCAAGTCTAGACATACCTTTATCTAGTCAATCCCTTCATTCTTTATTGAGAAATCTACATCTATACGCAAATGAGGCTGAAGTGCTTTCAGCGCATGTAAGCTCCTCCCAAACCTCTGTCACTCCGACTCATATTATTGGCTTATCCGTCTCCTGCTCCTTTACTTCAAGTCACACAGTAAAAAATCTGTCAGGCAAGCAAGAAGGCGGCACGTGGGAAAACAGACGATTGAGAAGTGCTTCCACACACCGAAAGCACTTGAAGCATCATTTGCATATCAATTCAGATATATATGTCTGCGTAATGGAGGAACGGAGTGGGTAGCTAAAGGTATGGCTGGACTTCGGTTTGCAAGAGCTACATGTGCATATAACTAGTTCGGGGGGTGAACTTCTGCTGCCAGATTCCCTTGAAGTGATAGTTGAACTAATTTGTGAGCTCTTGAGAACAGGTATGATGAGAGTGATTGTGAGATCGAAAGTAATCTCTTAACCCCACATACATATTAGATAGCTGTTGGTTGAACAATCGCTGACATCTACCTCTCCCTAGTCCACTATACACAAGGCTTTTTTTGGTTTCTTGGTGCTCCTATGTTCTATATGCGAGAGCTACTGTCAGATTTGACTAGAGACCACAAGGATCGGCCATTGTAAATCTGATGTGCAAGATGTGTTCTTTTCCTGACCTCATCTATAACCGGGAAGTCTGGAGGTTTCTGTACATTTACCTTGGAGGGTTCAGCCGACTTTAGTGTGTGTATGGCAACCTATACTATAGAGGGACAGGGATTATTGAAGTGATACCTTGTATTTGGTATTTGGGATAGAAAGAGTAGATTTTGAACTCCTGAGAACAAGAATGATTTGCGTCATATAATGAGAATCCCTCTTTACCTGGGATTCCAACAGCCAAAATTTGCATTAACTGAAGGAAAGTATCTGCGAGTCTTAACTCTCAATTTATAGAAATTAGGTGATCTCCCAACCAAGATTCTGCATGTTGTCCTTTATTTATCTCATAGGTGTGAGGTAGCGCATACATAGGGGGTTCGCTTGGCAGCGTGACACCAACAACCATGTTCAACGTAACACAAATTCAGCAGTTTATTATTTTTGTTGTCATAAACCGCTTACTACTCACATATACAGTTAGGGCCAGAAATATTTGGACAGTGACACAAATTTTGTTATTTTAGCTGTTTACAAAAACATGTTCAGAAATACAATTATATAAATAATATGGGCTGAAAGTGCACACTCCCAGCTGCAATATGAGAGTTTCCACATCCAAATCGGAGAAAGGGTTTAGGAATCATAGCTCTGTAATGCATAGCCTCCTCTTTTTCAAGGGACCAAAAGTAATTGGACAATGGACTCTAAGAGCTGCAATTAACTCTGAAGGCGTCTCCCTCGTTAACCTGTAATCAATGAAGTAGTTAAAAGGTCAGGGGTGGATTCCAGGTGTGTGGTTTTGCATTGGGAAGCTGTTGCTGTGACCAGACAACATGCCGTCAAAGGAACTCTCAATTGAGGTGAAGCAGAACATCCTGAGGCTGAAAAAAAAGAAAAAATCCATCAGAGAGATAGCAGACATGCTTGGAGTAGCAAAATCAACAGTTGGGTACATTCTGAGAAAAAAGGAATTAACTGGTGAGCTTGGGAACTGTAAAAGGCCTGGGCGTCCACGGATGACAACAGTGGTGGATGATCGCCGCATACTTTATTTGGTGAAGAACCCGTTCACAACATCAACTGAAGTTCAGAACACTCTCAGTGAAGTAGGTGTATCTGTCTCTAAGTCAACAGTAAAGAGAAGACTCCATGACAGTAAATACAAAGGTTCACATCTAGATGCAAACCATTCATCAATTCCAAAAATAGACAGGCCAGAGTTAAATTTGCTGAAAAACACCTCAAGAAGCCAGCTCAGTTCTGGAAAAGTATTCTATGGACAGATGAGACAAAGATCAACCTGTACCAGAATGATGGGAAGAAAAAAGTTTGGAGAAGAAAGGGAACGATGATCCAAGGCACACCACATCCTCTGTAAAACATGGTGGAGGCAACGTGATGGCATGGGCATGCATGGCTTTCAATGGCACTGGGTCACTTGTGTTTATTGATGATATAACAGCAGACAAGAGTAGCCGGATGAATTCTGAAGTGTACCGGGATATACTTTCATCCCAGATTCAGCCAAATGCTGCAAAGTTGGTTGGACGGCGCTTCATAGTAAAGATGGACAATGACCCCAAGCATACAGCCAAAGCTACCCAGGAGTTCATGAGTGCAAAAAAGTGGAACATTCTGCAATGGCCAAGTCAATCACCAGATCTTAACCCAATTGAGCATGCATTTCACTTGCTCAAATCCAGACTTAAGACGGAAAGACCCACAAACAAGCAAGACCTGAAGGCTGCGGCTGTAAAGGCCTGGCAAAGCATTAAGAAGGAGGAAACCCAGCGTTTGGTGATGTCCATGGGTTGCAGACTTAAGGCAGTGATTGCCTCCAAAGGATTCGCAACAAAATATTGAAAATAAAAATATTTTGTTTGGGTTATGTTTATTTGTCCAATTACTTTTGACCTCCTAAAATGTGGAGTGTTTGTAAAGAAATGTGTACAATTCCTACATTTTCTATCAGATATTTTTGTTCAACCCTTCAAATTAAACGTTACAATCTGCACTTGAATTCTGTTGTAGAGGTTTCATTTCAAATCCAATGTGGTGGCATGCAGAGCCCAACTCGCGAAAATTGTGTCACTGTCCAAATATTTCTGGCCCTAACTGTAGAACATAAAAGAACATCACTGTTCATACATCAATACAGATCATAGGCTATTTACATAGTAACATGACATCACAATTCACATTACATACATCATATACACTGGAACACTAACTACAGCTCCATTCATCTCACACAATCTGACTGCATCTCTCAGCTCACAGCATGCGTCAGTCAACGGGATCACATCACAACTTGACAGTTGGTCCCAATGGCGGTTGCGGTCGCCTGGCCTCCATGGGCTCCAACTCATCATAGGCCCCACTCACACACAAACCATCCACCATGGACTACAGCCTTGTCAGGTCCAGACCAAGTTCTGAGCCACCTGAGCTTCCGGGCAGTCAAAGCATCCCCCAAGGTCTCCTCACCCTGCCCATGATGCCCAGCTCCCTCTGAGCCCCCACCAACACAGGCAGAGATCCCAGACGAGAGCCTCACCAACATGTTCAGAGGGAGCCCCCTTCAAGTTCAGCCCAGACCCCCATACACTCATGTGCTCTACCAACCTCTTAGTCTGACCACAGGCTCCATGTGGCTCAGAAGGACAGGGGTCTTCTGCATGGAGAGGCAGGCTCCCCTCATCATCCCCCAGAAGGACGGGACCCCTCTGCCTCCCATCCTCACATCTTAGAGGATATGTCTGGTCTTCCTGACTTCCATCTCCAGTCTCTCACACAGCACCAGGCAGCTTCATATTCTGGCTGCCACACCTACATCTGGACATTAGTGAGCAATCAGCACCACTCAGCCACAGACCTAGCTGCAGTTAACCTCATGTGTACCATTACAGAGCTAACTCGCAATTAACCCTGTGTGTACTGCTAGGTTCAGCAATCACCCAGATTGTAGCAGGCCATGTGAGTCATACCGACCTTGTGCTATAGTGCTGGCATGCCTCACATAGGGTAAAAGTGAATTGGTCCTTTTAAACAAAACAAAATAAAATCATGAAGAGTGGATATCATATTATTTGAGGTTTTCGTCTCTAATAGGAGGTAAAATCTTTAAGGGCTGCACCATGATCTAGGCTGCCACGTCCTCCCTTGGGTCTTTGGAGATTTCTGTAAGAAGTTGTCATTTACTCAGAGCTTTGCTTAAGACAACCAGCAGAGCTGGACTGAATCCTCCGGGGTTACCTGTCTTTGGAAAGGATCAATAAAGTCAATACATACACAAGAGAGAGATTGTAACAGATGAAATCCTGGCTCTTATACCTGTCCTCGGGGTTACACAAGATTTATATCTCAGTTTCTCCTGGACATTTAAAGAAAAGTTCTCCTATTGACAGAGTTCAGATTCTTAGTTTGATGATTCAGGGCTTTCAGTTTGAGACTTCCCGAGTTATTGTTATTGATTTAAAGCAGGGGTGGGAACAGTGCATGTTTTCAGGATTTCCTTAGTGTTGCACAGATGATAATTCCAACCCCTGTGTAATGCTAAGGAAATCCTGAAAACATGCACTGTTGACGCCCCTCAAAGCCTGGAATTCCCCACTCTGATTTAAAAGGTATTCCGCATCTTACCCATTCATAATATATCTACACTACAGTTCAAAAATTTGGGGTCACCCAGACAATATTATCTTTCCATTAAAACTCATACTTTTATTTATCAAATGAGTTGCAAAATGAATAGAAAATAAAGTCCAGACATTGACAAGGTTAGAAATAATGATTTTTATATGACATAATAATTTTCTCCTTCAAACATTGCTTTCGTGAAAGAATGCTCCCTTTGCAGCAATTCCAGCATTGCAGACCTTTGGCATTCTAGCTGTTAATTTTCTGAGGTAATCTTGAGAAATGTCACCCCATGCTTCCTGAAGCCGCTCCCACAAGTTGGATTGGCTTCTTTGATGGGCACTTTTTGTGTACCATACGGTCAAGCTGCTCCCACAACAGCTCCATGGGGTTGAGATCTGGGGACTGCGCTGGCCACTCCATTACAGATAGAATACCAGCTGCCTGCTTCTTTCCTAGATAGTTCATGCATAATTTGGAGGTGTGCTTTTGGTCATTGTCCTGTTGTAGGATGAAATTGGCTCCAATCAAGCGCTGTCCACATTGTATGGCATGGCACTTCAAAATGTAGTGATAGCCTTTCTTATTCAAAATCCCTTTTAACTTATACAAATCTCCCACTTTACTAACTCTAAAGCAACCCCAGACCATCCCATTACCTCCACCATGCTTGACAGATGGCATCAGGCCTCTTACAGCATCTTTTTAGTTGTTCTGCGTCTCACAAATGTTCTTCTGTGTGATCCAAACACCTCAAACTTTGATTTGTCTGTCCATAAAACTTTTTTCCAATTTTCCTCTGTCCAATGTCTGTGTTCTTTTGCTCATATTAATCTTTTCCTTTTATTAGCCAGTCTCAGATATGGCTTTTTCTTTGCCGCTCTGCCCTGAAGGCCAGCATCCCGGAGTCGCCTCTTCACTGTAGACGTTGACACTGGCGTTTTGCAGGTACTATTTAATGAAGCTGCCAGATGAGGAGCTGTGAGGCGTCGATTTCTCAAACTAGAGACTCTAATGTACTTGTCTTGTTGCTCAGTTGTGCAGCGGGGCCTCCCACTTCTCTTTCTACTCTGGTTAGAGCCTGTTTGTGCTCTCCTCTGAATGGAGTAGTACACACTGTTGTAGGAAATCTTTACTTCCTTTGGAATTTTTCGCATGGAATAGCCTTCATGTCTAAGCACAAGAATAGACTGTCGAGTTTCACATGAAAGTTCTCTTTTTCGTCCATTTTGAGAGTTTTATAGAACAAACAAATGTAATGCTCCAGATTCTCAACTAGCTCAAAGGAAGGTCAATTTTATAACTTCTCTAATCAGCCAAACCGTTTTCAGCTGTGCTAACATACTTAGAGAAGGCATTTCTAGGGTTAACACAATGTACCATTAAAACACAGGAGTGGTGGTTGTTGGAAATGGGCCTCTATACACCTAAGTACTGTACATATTGCATTAAAAACCAGACTATTGCATTTAGAATAGTCATTTACCACATTAACAATGTATAGAGTGTATTTCTGATTCATTTAATGTTAGCTGCATTGAAAAAAAAAAAGTGCTCTTCTTTCGAAAATAAGAACATTTCTAAAAGACCCCAAACATTTAAACGGTAGTGTCCAGAATCAGAAAAATTATTTTTATTTGCCAATTTTAGTGCAAACAGTGCTCCAATCAATTCTAAAATGATACATGTTGACCTGTTCATAACTATACAAGGCTGATAGCCTTTTTTTAATGCTACCTTTCACCCTGTTGAGATTCCAGATTGTTACTAAACTTTCTGTGTTAATGGTGGTGTTAGTGGTGTGAAAAAATGTTTGACCTTAATCTCATTGAGATGCTGAGGCACGGCCTTAAAAAGACGATTCATGTTCGGAAACCCTTCAATGTAGCGGAATGACAACAATTCTGCAAAGATGAGTGGCCAAAATTCCTCCAGCTCATTGTAAAAGACTCATTGCCAGTTATCACAAACACTTAATTGCAATTGATGCTGCTAAGGGTGGTTCAACCAGTTATTAGGTTTAGAGGACAATCACTTTTTCACACTGGGCCCTGTAGGTTTGGATTTCTTTTCTAATAAAGATCTCCATTTATAAACTGCATTTTGTGTTTATTTGTGTTATTTTTGTCCAATATTTAAATTTGGTGATCTGAGACATTACAGTGTGACAAACATGCAAAAGAATAAGAAATCAGAAGGAGGCGAACACTTTTCACACCACTGTGTTGTTACATGTCCTGAAATATATGAGCAAGCTGCGGGAAATGAAAAACAGATCTAGTGATATGCAACATGTTTGATTCCAAGGATTGGAGATGTGTGAGCCAGTACTATATACATAGCTCCCAACTATGAGAACATGAAAAGAAGGACACACACTGCGGCGCACGTAGCACTCTGAGACAATTTTTCCTTTACGCTAAGCCATTTCTCTACCCTTTCCTTGTTATTATGCTCCTACACAGAAATACAGCTCCTAGTGAGGCCCATTAGTGTTCCCACACAATACAGTACTCCTTTCATTGCACCCACAGTGCCCCCCACATTCAATATGATGCCTGCATTATTATCCACACACAGTATGATGCCCACCCATTGCCACCACCACACACTGGGATGCCCACAGTCATCCCAACACATATTGTCATTGTCAGGATGACTATGGGTAAAAGGAAAACTGGAGCACCTGATCTGGCTCTCAAGTTAGAGAGCCCTGAACTGTCCCTATCTGAGGGGTACTCCTGATGGTGGAGAGGACTGATCTCCTTTCCTGCCCCTGATTCCAGCCCCGAGCTGATTCCCACTTGCCAGGGGAGTAATGAAGCCCACAGATAAAAATCAGACAAGGGAAAAACAAAACTCAGTCACAAAGCATGCAGACAATGGTAAAGATAATAAGAGTAGAAGGATGAACTCCAGAGTAGGAAGGAAGCTACAAAATAACACGGGATAGCTTCTACAACGGCATCAAATACAAAAGCACAACTTTCACCAGAAAGTCTAAGACCAACATAGGATAAACTATAACTGGCATGTATAGAACGAATTCCTCCAGTATAAATAGGAGGGCAACTGTGATAGGCCTTCCCACAACCTGTGATAAAAGGAGCAAGAAGACTCCTAGCGATTAACTCTTGCTAGCCAGATTATTAATCAGCATACAGCCAGACAATGCCTGAGTCTGCCTGTGTTGATTCCAGATACCAGAGAAAGCATCGGAATCTGCAATCTGAACAGAGCCCAATGCCACCATGACTGTCACACAACATTAAAATAACTTTTTAGCTTTAACTTTTTTTAGCCCAGACTATCATGATGGCGTTGGACTCTGTTCAGATTGCAGGTTCTGATGCTCCACCTGTATGTAACCTGCTTAACCAAGCAGGAAATACGGCACCGTCAAAAAATCACTAAAGTTGACAAATCCCCAGGCCCGGATGGGATACACCGCAGAGTACTGCAGGAATTAAGTACCATCATAGATAGACCATTATTTTTAATCTTTAAAGATTCCATAATAACAGGGTCTGTACCACAGGACTGGCGTATAGCAAATGTGGTGCCAATATTCAAAAAGGGGACAAAAACTGAACTTGGAAATTATAGGCCAGTAAGCTTAACCTCTACTGTGGGTAAAATCCTAGAGGGTTTTCCAAGAGATGTTATATTGGTATACTGGAGTATCTAAAGAAAAATAACCTCATGACCCAATATCAACATGGGTTTACGAGGCACCGTTCCTAACTAACCTTAAGCTTCTATGAATAGCTAAGTTCTGGACTGGACCGAAGGAATGCAGTGGACGAGGTGTATATGGACTTTTCAAAAGCTTTTGATATCGGTGCCATATAAAAGGTTGATACATAAAATGAGAGCAATGGGGATAGGGGGAAATTATTTGTAAGTGGGTTAAGAACTAAGTCAGTAATAGGAAGCAAAAGGTGGTTATTAATGGAACACACTCAGAATGGGTCACAGTTAACAGTGGGTACCACAGGGGGTCAGTATTGGGCTCGCTTCTTTTTAACATATTTATTAATGATCTTGTAGGGGGCATACAGAGTAGAATCTCAATATTTGCAGATGACACTAAACTCTGCAGGGTAATCAATACAGAGGAGGACAATTTTATATTACAGGAGGATTTATGTAAACTAGAAGCTTGGGCTGATAAATAGCAAATGACATTTAATGAGATAAATGTATGGGCATGCACTTGGGCAGAGGAAATAAAAGGTATAATTATGTGCTTAATTGTAAAACACTGGGCAAAACTATCACTGAAAAAGACCTGGGTGTATGGGTAGATGATAAACTCACATTTAGTGGCCAGTGTCAGGCAGCTGCTGCAAAGGCAAATAAAATAATGGGATGTATTAATCAAGCATAGATGCTC
Source organism: Allobates femoralis (assembly GCA_033576535.1). Taxonomy (NCBI): domain Eukaryota; kingdom Metazoa; phylum Chordata; class Amphibia; order Anura; family Aromobatidae; genus Allobates; species Allobates femoralis. Next base: position 424,823,303 of record JARQOC010000006.1, read on the forward strand.
ATAAGGTGAACATAATTTTACCTCTATACAAGTCACTAGTGCGACCACACTTAGAATACTGTGTACAATTCTGGTCTCCGGTGAATAAGAAAGACATAGCTGAACTAGAGCGGGTCCAGAGAAGAGCGACCAAGGTTATTAAAGGACTGAGGGGTCTGCAATACCAAGGCAGGTTATTAAACTTGGGGTTACTTTAGTTTGGAAAAATGAAGGCTTAGGGGTGATCTTATAATAATGTATAAATATATGAGGGGACAGTACAGAGACCTTTGTAATGATCTCTTTACTCTTAGGCCTGAGACGGGGACAAGGGGCATCCTCTACGTCTGGAGGAAAGAAGGTTTAATCATAATCACAGACGCGGATTCTTTACTGTAAGAGCAGTGAGACTATGGAACTCTCTACCATATGATGTTGTAATGAGTGACTCAATACTAACATTTAAGAATCGCCTGGATGCCTTTATTGACAAATATAATATTACCAGTTATATATACTAGATTCTTTGATAGGGCATTGATCCAGGGAATAGTCTGATTGCCGTATGTGGAGTCAGGAAGGAATTTTTTCCCCCAATGTGGAGCTTAGTGTTGCCACATGGGTTATTTTTGCCTTCCTCTGGATCAAATGTTAGGCTATGGGTTGAACTAGATGGACTTAAGGTCTTCCTTCAACCTTAAATACTATGATACTATGTTACCTGCTGGTTTCTCTGGTATCTGGAATCAACTCATGCAGACTCGGGTGTCGACCTGCTGTGTGCTGAATTATTGCCAGGCTATCAAGAGTATACTCTATGGGTCTATTTGCTCCTTTTATCACATGTTGTGGTGGAGTCTTTATAGTGTCCCCCCTCCTATTTATACTGGAGCAATTCTTCTATCCAGGCCAACCGTAATGTTGCGATAACTATAGGTAAACTGGGGACATGCCTGATCTGCCCCTCAAGCTAGGGAAATAATATCCTTAGTGAAGTTTATTGGTGTTCACACATAGTGCAAAGCCACTTTCATGGCCCTCACAGTGACTAATACGCACAGTATGATGTCCCTTGAAGCCCCCACACAGTATATTCCTACACAGTATGATGACCATTGACCACAGAATGATTTCTCAACAGTTCCCCACATAGCATAACAAGCAGAGTGTTATACCACACAAGTATAAAGGCAACATAGCCCACAATACAGTATGATACCTTCGCACACAGTATGATGTCCCCCTGCCACCCACTAACAGTATAGCATCGCACATGCCTGCACCCCAGCTCCCCTGAGTTGGCCTCCGTTGCACCATAACATGAATTGAAAATGTCATGTGACTTGAAGGTCCTTTGGTATCTACATAGACACAATGATGGAGCAGGGATGGGATGGTTTCATGCTCCACCATTATGTTCAACTGTAACTGTCCTCCCGATACAGCTTCGAAAATTTGTGACTATCTGGGCTTGATATAGCACAACTGTAAGATGAGCATGATGAATTACTACTACTAAGATTGCTGTGTGCAGAGGTGTATCTAGGTTCTCTAACACCCGGGGCAAGACTTCAGTTTGGCCCCTCCCCCAGCGGTCTGAGTAGTCATCATGTGTCAGATCATTCATATACGATTTGCACACTTACAGTCATGTGCCGACAAGCTGCAATACCTAATTCTCTCAATGTTCAATGAAAAACAAAGTATATTACATGCTGTTAGGATTGGGCTACAGGGCTTAGTGTTTGAATTAAAGGGCTGGTCCAGGTGTGAGATGAGTCTGTAGTCCCTCTACGTGACTGAGGGCCTCAGAATTCTCGCAGTGCGTGGTCTGCACACTGTCAGGATTCTCTTGTGTTAATAGAAGATTGGACGGTCGTGTGAGCACAAGAATGCAATTCTTCATTCTTCGTTCAGTTCATTTTCATTGATCGAGACCTCGCATGTCTAGTCAGTACGTGACTGCATGTATGTAAGTCACATACTTACAGTTTCATGACGTCTCACCTCCATCAGCAGAGAATCCTGACAGTGAGTAGTGTGTGCTCTGTGAGAATTCAGAAGTCTGCAGTCACATAGAGGGACATATGGAGTGACTGCAGACTTATCACAAATGTGGGACAACCCTTTAATGCTTCTAACAAATAAAAACATAGATCCTTAAATTGTGAGGACACAACACTTTATGAATGTAGCCATGTATCACATAATCTTACAGGTTATAGATTGTTACATGTATACAGGATCAGAATCAATAACAGCATAAAACTGCATCACCAGACCCACCAGAGGTACAGAAATACATCCATATAACCACCGTCAGTACAGAAACACAGCATCACAACCCTCATCAGTACATAAATACACCAGCAGACCCACCAGAGGTAGAAAAATGCATCCATATAGCCCCTATCAGTACAGAAACACAATGTCAAAAGCCTCATCAGTGCAGAAATACAATACCAACCCACTATAGGTACAGAAATACATCACCAAAGCCCTCATTAGTAACAAATTTCATCAATCATTAGAACCACCAGAGATGCAAAAATACATAACTAGAACCCCCATCCATATAACCTCCATCACTATAGAAACACAGCATCACAGTCCTCATCAGTACAGAAATTCATCATCAGTACCAACATCAGTAAATGGCAAGACACTTGTAATGTCAGGTCAGACCCATACACATTTGTGCTGCATGAACCTACAACCCCTACTACTTCCTTAACAATGGTAAGGAGTACTGGGAGTTGTTGTTACCAGTCAGCATCAGATCATACAGGAACTACTGTACTGATGAGAATTAGTCAGTATCATAAATACGGTAATCATTTACATCCAGGCACCTTATAGATGACCTTGTCTCGGATTGTGATCTTTTTCTTTTCTTCATCTTGTCCTGACACCATAATGACTCTTCACATCCACAGCTCTTCTCTGGAGCCACCCATCTTCTCCGGTCTTCAGCACATCCCGACACGATATCTTTAAAAATAGCAAAATGATCAAAATTCTCATGAGTAAAAATATCTGCCCTACACTGAGCCCCGTAATAAATAATTGCTCCTCTTCACTGTTCACTGCACAAAATATGGTTTACACACTGTCCCTCTTCTGGCACATGCCCTCTCATCACCACTCTGCCCTCACCTTTCCATACTGGGCTCCCTGGTCACAGTGTCCTCTACACTGTGTCCCCCTATACGGCCCACGGTTTATACTATTCTCCCTCATCAAACTCGATATCCTCACCCACATAATGTGTTGGTAGCCATCCCCCTCAGTCCTCTTATTGTGTTTATTCCTCCCCCAGCCCAGTTTTGCTTATATTCCCCCCTCCCACCAGTTTGGCTCTTATCCCCCACCCCAGTTTGGCTGTTATTCCACCCTCCCCCCATTTTGGCTCTTATTCCTCCCACTCTTCCCCTAGTTTGGCTGTTATTCCCACCCCCCAATTTGGCTCTTATTCCTCCCCTCTCCACTAGTTTGGCTCCTATTCCCCACACCCTCTCCTCCATTTTGGCTCTTAATTCCCCCCCCCCCAGTTTGGCTCTTATTCCCACCTCCCCCAGATTGGCTCTTATTCCCACCTCCCCAAGTTTGGCTCTTATTCCCCCTCTCCCCCATTTTGGCTCTTATTACCTCTCCCCCTCCACCCCTCCAGTTTGGCTCTTATTCCCCCTCCCCCCTAGTTTGGCTCTTATTCCCCCATTGCTCCTTCCCTTTCCACCCAGTTTGGCTCTTATTCCCCCCCTTTCCCCACTTTGGCTCTTATTCCCCCCTCCCCTCCAGTTTGGCTCTTATTCCTCCCCCTCTTCCCCCTAGTTTGGCTCTTATTCCCCCCTCCCTCTCAGTTTTGCTCTTATTCCTTCCTCCCCCTCAGTTTGGCTCTTATTCCCCCCCCCTCAGTTTGGCTCTTATTCCCCCACCCCCTCAGTTTGGCTCTTATTCGCCCCCACCCTGTTCCCCTTCCCCTAATTACATTCATCTTCGGGGGGTCTTCAGCTCCTGCAGCTGGAGCACCTTTCCCCACCCTGCTGCCTCTACATCGCAGGGCCGCCGATTTACCTCAGTAGCGGGATCAGGTGTCTGATCACGTTACTGTTGTCTCCCTGACCCGGAAATGCCGGGTACTAGGGAGCTATTCCATCGTACAGAGCGGCTCATAGGCGCTCTATATGATGGATAGCAGGAGCCGGCGCCCGGCATTTTCTCTGCTCCTGCTGGATGGTGCCCTCCTGTCTGCTGCGCCCGGGGGTGATAAAATCAGAAGTGGTGATATGTTTCTATTAGACTTTTCCTCTGATTGTTCCACTCCTGGTTTTGGCTACAAAAACTGCAACAGCACTCGCGTAAAAATATGCAGCAAATGCACAGTGTGTGAATGCACCCTTACTATTGTGTGGGAGCTGTCAGTCTCTTTTCCTTGTGCTGGGTCTGTGCTGCAATCATCTGTATTCACTTCCCTTAATTAGGCCTCTACTTAAGCATGCTAGCTCCTCCATGCAGTGTCAATCACACACTTGCTGCTGCCTATGTAGGTCTGATCCCTCTGTGCTCTGTGCCTGACCCAGCCTGACTTTTTTCTCTTACCTGGACTTTGACCCTTTGCCTGTGACCTGTCTACTCTTTTGTCTGCTCCCTATAAACTGTCTTGTCTTTCTAGTTTTCCTGACCCCGGCTCATGAATTGGATTTAGTCTCTGACTACCCTTTGTTGTACTGTGCCATTTCCTGGACCTGACCTCGGATCATTTGGCCTCCCTTTACTTATCCAGTAAGTAGTATCATAATATTATTACTTTCTGTAATTTTAGTCTCTCTCTCCACTTCTGGGACTAGTTATTACTGTAGTGACTTGCGTCACAAATATCATATTGCCATGTGTCAGGGAGTCCTGAAATGCATTGACTAATAAATCAATATTATATTTAACATTTGAGGTCTCATGGAATACAGCAGAATGATTTTTAACCCTTTATGCTCCCTACTTTAATTTTCTGAGATAATGACCTTTGTGTTGTCATTGGCTGTAAGCCGCAATTATCAACAATAACAGAAATTAACACTTGAAATAGATCACTCTGTGTGTAATGACTCTATATAATATACTGTATGTGTTTCACTTTATGTATAGAATTAGTGGATTTGTCAGGCAGCAGAGTTTAGGATAGATTGAAGAGGTCCAAGAGTGTTAGATAGGAAGACCAAAGAGCAGGAGGTTGAAGTAGTCAAGACTAAAGATGATGAGGGCATGCTCTAGTGTTTTTGCAGGTTCTTGGTTAAGGAATGTATGAATCTGGGAAATATTTTTGAGTTATGTTTGGCTTAAAGGAAAGAGCAGAGTCGAGGATTATACCGAGGCAGCGAGCATGTGTAACTGGGGAGAGTGAACAGCCATTGACTTTGATAGATTGATCTGTTGGAGGGGTAGAGTGAGATGTGAAAGATGATGAATTCCGTTTTGTCCATGTTCAGTTTTAGAAATCGAGCAGAAAAGAAGGGTGAAATAGCACACAGACATTGTAGGGTTTTGATTAGTAAGGAGGTGTTATCAGGTCCAGAGAGGTAGATCTGCTTGTCATCAGCATAGATATGATACTGAAAGCTGTGGGACTCTATAGGGCCTGTCACACGCGTCAATATCGCCTGCACGATATCGGCTGCACGTGACGTTGCAGCGATATTGACGCGTGTGACATAGTGAATCAACCAGCGATAAATCGCTGGTTGATGATCGCCAGGTTTTAGAATCAGTCCTAAAACCTGGCGATTGTCGCCCGGTGGACACGCAGCATCGCTGCGTGTGACACCGGGACTAGCGATATTCCAGCTCCCAGCGCCTCTCAGAAGCGCTGGGAGCTGGTATCCAAGGTACACTGCGGGTAACTAGGCAGCGCGCGCTGCCTAGATACCCGACGTGTACCTTAGTTACCAGCCTCCTCCGCTCACCCGGTGAGCGGAGGAGGCTGGTAACTAAGGTACACGTCGGGTAACTAGGCAGCGCGCGCTGCCTAGATACCCGACGTGTACCTTAGTTACCAGCCTCTGTGTAACTAAGGTTGGTAACTAAGGTACACGTCGGGTAACTAGGCAGCGCGCGCTGCCTAGATACCCGACTGTGTACCTTAGTTACCAGCCTCCTCCGCTCACCGGGTGAGCGGAGGAGGCTGGTAACTAAGGTACACGTCGGGTATCTAGGCAGCGCGCGCTGCCTAGTTACCCGCAGTGTACCTTGGAGACCAGCCTGCTCCCGCTTCCAGCAGGCTGGCAGCGGGAGCAGGACATCGTGGAAACGATATTTAAATCGTTTCCATGATGTCACTGGTCAATTGATCGCTGGTGAGTCTGTCTGTGTGACAGCTCACCAGCAATCAGCCGTCAATGTCGTCAGCGATCAGATCGCTGACGACATTGACGCGTGTGACAGGACCTTTAGAGCTGTCCCAGGCCAAATGTGTAGAAGGAGAATAGCAGGGGTCCAAGGAATGAACCTTGGAGAAGGAGCTAGTGTGAGAGACGGAGACGCTGAAAGTCTGGTCTGTTAGGTATGAAGAGATCCAGGATAGAGCCAAGTCCATGATACCAAGAGATAAGAGAGTCTGTGGCAAGAGGGAATGGTCAACAGTGTCAAAGGCAGAAGACAGGTCTAGGAGGAGGAAGACAGAGTAGTGTCACTTGGCTTTGGTGGTTAGTAGATCATTGGTGACTTTAGTTAGGGCATTTTCGGTTGAATGAGGCAGTCAGAATCAAATTGGGAGTATGAGGAGAGGTGGGGGAACTGTTCACGATAGACATGCTGTTCCAGTAGTTTTTATAACTAAGGGAGAAGTGATAGGGGTGATAGCTAGACACTTAAAGGGTTAAGAGAGCACTTTTTGAGGATGGATATTATCCAGGCATATTTAAAGCAAGAGGAGAAGACACCAGTTGTTAGTAATAGGTTGAAGAGATGGGTTCGGATTGGCACGAAGACTGTGGTGAGGTTGGGAAATAGGTGGGATGGGAGCGATTCAAGTGTACAGGTGGTCAGATGTGATCTGGAGTAGAGAGGACAGATGATCTTCTGTCATAGTAGTGAAGCGGGTTTTAGAGGAAGATGGTTGAGTAGTTATGAGGAGGGGCTGTGGGGAGTGTGGCCAAAGCTTTCTCTGATGTTATCAATCTTCCACTTGAAGAATGAGGCAAGTCTCCAAGTGTAAAGCTCCATGTTACACTAAGGGTCCTACCCTCATGGGCTGGGCACAATCACCAGGGTATTGGGGAAGGAGACAATATATTGAGGAACAGCTCTGGTGGTAGTGAGTTGGCAGTGGGCTTACTACAGCTAGTAGGCTTTCCTGAAGAGATGAGTTTACCAGTTGTTTCAGAATACAATCTTGTGTGCTGAGGCGGTGGGTTTTAGAGGATGTGGGATATTCGAGAGAAATCTTGGAGATGGTTGTGTGAGTAGCGAGCAATGTAGAGCTTGAGATTTTCTTCACTACCCAGCACCCATAAACATTTGCTCACCAAATCCAAGATGGCTGTCTGGCCACATGATTCAGAATTGCCAACTGCACATTTTCAGACAGTTCAAGGTCTTAGTGATATGAGTAGAGAAGATCCTCAAATGCAGCAAAGTAACATGTCCACTCAGATGAGTCTTTATCAATTGGTCGCTGGTGGAGTATCATTATGGTGAATGAGTCTCTGAGTCTCAATCACCATAAGGATACTCCACTAGTGATCCTTTGAAAAAGACGCGGCTGAGTCGAAATATTACTTTTCCACATTTGAGGAGCACCCTTGTATATTTAGCTAGATGCCTATAGCACGTCAATAAAAATCTTTCACTTGCATCAATAGAGTGTGCAGAGTACATTTTCTCTATTGGACAGGGAATCCACTCAAAAAAGTTGTGCTTAGAGAATTTGGCAATTATTAACCTTGGATTATCATTTTTTACATCTACTACAACTTCTGTCAGTTTCTATATAATGTTATAACAACACAATCTGATCTTGGAAACACAGTCTAATTATCTACTTTCAGTACACAGGGATGGGCGAACATCTCGTATTTCCCCGTGTTCAGGATCGGGCCCGCCCTGTTAAAGCAATTAAAGAGTTAATACAGCTGATATACTTACCGGGTCCATATTCTTTCTTCCTGGTGTGACGCGCGCTGCGTCACTTCCGGTCTGCCCCTCATCTTTTACCCGAATGTTATTGGCTGTTAGAGCCGGTCACATGACTACCCAGAAGTTACGCTGCGCCATCGCACAGCTGGATCGTATAATGCGGACCCGGTAAGTATAATGAGGATGATTAGCAACACTTTCATTGCCTTAACAGGGCAGTCCGAATTCCGAACATGGGGAAATACGAGATGTTCGCCTATCCCTATCTGTACATATTCATCATCACAGAAAAAGCATAATGGATGCAACATAGCAATGCAACGGAACTAACAGGCATTAACGTTCCTTTACATATATTCATATATTCTTAACATTTACAGCCTAGCATTTATATCCAAAATACATAAGAAACTGCAATATCTGCGGAATGTCTTTGACCTAATTTTAGCGAAACATTGCTGGGCAATTTGACTCAGCCGATAACACAGTAATATCACACCCTGGAATTCAAGAGTCTATAGTTTAAGGGCATGCTGTAATATTATCATGCTAGTATGTATGCAGACATGGTATGAATGTATGTCAATCACTTCTAACATAGATGCTCAACCGTGGTCACATCATTTCCGGTCCAGTGCATTGTGGGGATTATCAGGTGGAGGGCATAGCTTCGGAATGTGCACTATGCATGATCCGGAGCCGGTCTGTATAGCCAATACACCTCACACTGCGCAGGACAGGAAATGATGCACGCCAGCGCATCATACCAGGAAAGGAAATTTATTGTAGTACAATGTGAACAACAGGCTTTTAATCATTATTATGAATTATTAATCAAGATATTTAGATAAAACCTAATAAGAATTCATAATAATAATATTCAACACATTCTGCATTGAACTACTGTACCCAATTTATAATACATTTTAGGAGTCAGAGTTGGTCTATTTTATACAGACTGTGACTCCAACTCCACAGCCCTGCCTGCAACAGATGTCAACGGCCAGTGCTTGCTAACAATTGAGGCGTAGTTAGCTTTCATTATCCACACCAGCTTTACATTTGATGGTTTTCATGTTTACAGGTACATCGAAGGTTATGTCAGTTACGTTCACTGTGTTACATCAGTTACATGGATATATCATTTTTTTCGGTAATGCAGTGAACATACACTTTTTCATAAACAGCTACTTTTTTGTTGACATACTTAAGGACGTACTCAAAAAAAAATGTGAATAAATACCACTTAGATTCACAGGAACTTTTGCATTCACTACGTAGGACAAGTCATGCTTCCATTTAATGATGCATCCTTTAAACAGTGTTTACTATGAAATATTTTAGTTATTCAAACAAGATAAATTGATATCCTTCCACATAAACATTACCCATATGCCATCTGTATATAGCAATATATTTGTAAATTTCAGCTGCTGCCTGCAAACAAGATATTCAGCTTTCCGACATTGAAAGTGTTATGCAAGTGTTACATCCGTTACTTTAGAATTCACCTTTATCTGATAGCAACTCTGGGATTCTGGACAGCAGAGAGGTGACATCCGGACCTGAGATGAAAATGTAAGCAACAGGTAGAACTATAAGACATAGGTTTTGAGTTGTCCTCGGCCAAAGGTATTAATGGAGAAGAATAGGGGTCCAAAGACAAAGCTTTGAGGGACACCAACAGAGAGAGGGCAGGACAAGGATATAGTATTGGAATGGAAGATGATAAATGTGTGCTATGAGGAGATACAGGAAAGGCAAAGGTCTATGATACCAAGAGATGAGGGGATTTGTAGTATAAGGGAGTGGTGGTTTGAGTTGAAGGACAGGTTAAGAAGAAGAGGGGTTGTCAAAAGTATAGTGATGGGTGGACCCGAATTGCAAAGTTTAGGGTCAGTACCGAACACCTGGTGTTTTGTCCCAGATCCCGACCATGGACTTCCCTGGGAAATTCACATTATGGTTCAGTTTGGGGGGCTGTAAAAAGAAAGCAAATAGTTATTAAACAGCAGCTCATACTTACCGTGTTCCACCACTTGTGCTTCTGGGGCTGCTTTTAACCTCCTGGATCTTCACTCCAGACAACCCTACAGCCAATCACTGACGCTGTCACAGAGAATGGGCGTCTGTGATTGACTGTTGGAGTAATCTGGAAACTACTTAACTGAGGGTTTGTTTTTTGGTTATCAAAGAGGGGAACCAGGGATGTTTTGTGTATTATTTCAATTAAAATATTTTTTCTCTGTGTTGTTTTTTTAAATGTTTACTAGAAATTCATAGTGGTTGGGTCTAATATTGGCCTGACACTATGAATTTCGGGATTAGTGTCAGCTGCCAATACAAAGTTGGCATTAACTCCTTTATTACCCAGCATGCCACCACATCAGGGCCGCTAGTCCGGGCGAGTCCGCTGATCCGAAACATCGGTGGGTTCACCCATCACTAGTCAAGTATTGTATATTGGTTTTGGCAGTTAGTCTGTCTTTTGTGGCTTTGGGAAGGGCAGTTTCAGTGGAATAATGAGGATGGAAGCTGGACATAGTTGAAAAGTGTGTTGGATGAGAGATGGGAGAGGTGTATTGGGTGCAATTTTAGTACATAATGTCAATGTGTCAAAGTCAGCTACACATATTATTAACCTGTTAACGACAGCCTTACGTCTCTAGACGTCGGCTGTCATTACCCCCGTGTTTGAAGTGAGCTCCGGCGTGGAGCTCACTTCAAACCTCCGACATCTCAGCTGATCTCACTGGCTGAGATGTCGGTCTAACAGCACCGATCGGTCCCGCCATCCGATCGGTGCTGTTAACCCCTTAGATCCCGCCATCAATCTCTGAAAGCGGGATCTAAGGGAGCCGGAGCCGGCAGCGCGTGCTTACCGGGCTTCAGGGGAGATCTCGCGATAGTATCGCGGGAACTCCCGTGCTGATGTGACAGGCCAGGGTCCTGGCTTGACCCTGGAACCTGTCATGGAGCATTTCCTGCTTGTGGTTGGCAGGGGCTGCCAACCACAACAGGTCCGCGATTCTGACACATACAGAGGAGCTGCAGCTCCTCTGTATGTGTCAGAAGTGATCAGACTGTGCATCTGCATGCCTCTCTATGGGGCAGTGTAAAATTAAGAATCAATAAACAAATAAAGTTTTTACAAAGTTGAAAAAAAAACAAAAAACATAAAAGTTCAAATCACCCCCTTTTCTCCCATCCACAATAAAAGTATTAAAAAATTAAATAAAATACACATATTTGGTATTGCCACATTCAGAATCGCCCGATCTATCAATATAAATAATCAAATAATGAGATCCATAAACTGCGTAGCGCAAAAAATGGTTCAAACGCCAAAATTACGTTTTTTTGGTCGCTGCAACAATGCTAAAAAATGCAATAACGGGGCGATCAAAACAGTGCATGCACCCAAGTATGGTATCATTAAAAACATCAGCTCGAGACGCAAAAAATAAGCCGTCACCCAGCCCCAGATCCCGAAAATGAGGACGCTACGGGTCGCAGTCAGTACGGCGCAAAAAGTGCAATGTTTTTTTTTTTCATGCTTTTGAATTTTTTTCCACCACCTAGATACCAATAAAGGTATACATGTTTGGTATCTACAAACTCGTACTGACCCGAGGCATCGCACCATCACATCGGTTTTACCATATAGTGAACACGGCGACTAAAAAATCCAAAAAACAAACGTGTAATTGCACTTTTTTTGCAATTTCACTGCACTTGGAATTTTTTTGCAATTTCCCTGTACATTATATGGTAAAACAAATTATTGCACCTGAAAGTACAACTCGTCCCGCAAAAAACAAGCCATCATATGTCTATATTGACGGAAAAATAAAAAAGTTATGGCTCTTGGAAGCCGAGGAGCGAAAAAACGAAAATGAAAAATGACAAATTTCTTCGTCACTAAGGGGTTAAAATAATATATGCCCATTTTGCCCTCTGATGTTTATTTCCAACTTCTTCCCCAGAGTACTGAGAAGGATGTAGCTCAAAGCCACACTGTTAGGCTGAGTGTCACTGTAACACTTCTGTGCTTTTCAGAAATTTCTCTTCTAGTGTGTGACATTTATCAATGTATAAATGGGGGCAGGGGAGTTAGGAAAAAGAAGGGAAATCAGAGGCCGGTAATTAACAATAATAGAAGTTCTTTGTCTTATTATTGGAGGACAAAAGGGGAGTCAGCAACTGAAGGGAGATGTTACTGCGTCTGATCCACAACAGGCAAGAGCGCGGCAATGCAAGCAAAGCGCGCTCCTCATCATCCGGTAACATGTTTAATGACAGATTGACGGGGGATTTGCAAATGTGAGTTGGCATTGCTGCTGCTAACTTCAGCTTCTGCCGCCTCCGCCGCCATGCCAGCATATTTATGTGCATAATTTGATTCCTCCGTCTCGCTGTTTAGTACATTTTTAATATTAACTATGCAAGAAGAGACAGACTAACTTAAGATGCTCCGACGCTGCGAGTTCATTAGATGGAAGGAGATGGGCACCGATGACAGAGATTGAGCTGCGAGCAGCGGATCAAAGAGTCGACACTTTACAAACACGCGGCGCCGTGAACAAACCGAAAGAACAGGTTTTCCGTTGTCTGCAAGTTCTCACGTACATCCTGCGGTTCTTTTTCTCCTCTACTACTCTGAGCGCTTATTGACAGTAATTCAACAGTCAGTTAAGCAAGTTCATGGAACTGCTGCGGTAGTTTGATGGGCTGTACTCCATTAAGAAGCATCTGAATTTTATCACTCCCTGTGTCTGTCATGGTGCGTCATTCACAGCAAATGAAAGACACGGAGGCAGAATATCACAGGTATCTCAGCAAGAGTCAATGTGATATGCTGCCATAGAGAGGAGTGATGCCGCAGGTGCTTATAGCACACCCGGAATCAAAGCACCTATCAACATAGAGGGACACATGACAATGACTCCCAACATGTAACATAAAGATCACAACTTTCCCTGCACTGTCCCTTTAAGGTAATTTTTACATTTAACAGCTAACATAATAGATTTCCAGTAATCCTGTTTTATTATTATTTATTTATATGGCCCCATTAAATTCCATGGCGCTTTACATGCTAAAAGGGCAGACAAGGACAAGTACAATAAATGTGGACAATTTGGTCGTACAGATACAAGAGGGGAGAAGATCCTGTCCGCAAGGGCTCACAGTCTATACGAGTATCATTAGACCTATATAGAAAAACTTCAAAAACTTACCTCTTTGTGTAGACAAAATCCATATTTCTACTACTTCTATGAGTTTTATCCTCACTAAGTCATCTGGGGAGATTCAAAGTCATAAAGCTCATTGCCAGTCATCTGGTAAAATATTTTGCAATTCAGTAATGTGTCTATGCTGGGAATTTGGAAGTTTGTGTAAGAAAAAAAAAGTCATGTCACTATACAGATATAAATTCAGTCTACCCACAGCCACCACTAGAGGGAGCCTAGAAGCGTACTACAGACTTTTCTTATTAGGTGTAAAACGTTTCACACTAAGCTCCTCAGTTCCCCCTAGTGGTGAATGCAGGCAGCCAGAATTTTATCATTTACTGTAGAAAATTTGTTTTCAATTTTGAACACTCCACATGTATCACATGTAAGATTCAGGCTCACCATTTAACCCACCTAGACTAAACCATACTTCTACATCTAAAGAGTTCAATTTTGGTCTCACCTGACCAGACTATATTTTCCCAGTACTTCATAGGCTTGTCTAAATGTTCATGAGCAAACTTTAAACACTCTTTAACATGCTTTTTGTTGATATTTTTGGGTGGTGAGCGTGCATATAGGCCATGGAGGTTACTGAATAAAACTGCTGACTACCGGTCTTTTCTGTAGCTCTCCACAGGTATTCATTGGGTCTTGGACAACTCTTCTGGTAATTCTTTTCACTCCTGTCATCAAGCATCCAGGCTCTAAAAAACCTTGTTCCTGAAGAATGGAAAAAGATAGATGTAGAATATGTTGCCAACCTGTAAATTCAATGCCCCCAAGATTTGGGGTTGTCTTTAGAAATCATTGCGGTCATACAAAATACTAGATGTAGTAGTTTTTGATGTGGTATGTACTCAGTAATGCTTTAACAAATTTGAGTAAAACAAGATTTTTTTTTAATGAAAGCTATTTTATGAACCTTATTTTCATGTTATGGGTTATAGAAGTGTTCTATGAAACTCAGTCTTGTCAACACTTTGGAAACTGCTCCCCTTGTGCTGTCTCTCTGGCCCCTCTGGTCTCTCTGCCCCCCTGTGCTTGCTTTCTCTCTGTGCTTCCCCATGTGTTGTGTCTTTGGCCCCCTTTGGTTGCTCTGTGCTCTCCTCTTCCCCGTGCGTGCTCTCTGCCTCCTGTGCTATCTCTCTGCCCACCTGTGCATGCTCTCTGAATCCCCACTGTGTGCGCTCTCTACCCCTCCCATGGTGTCTCTCTGTCCACCTGGTGCTGTCTCTCCTTCCTTCTCCATGCAAGCTCTCTGCCCCCTGTGGTTGTGCTCACTCACTGCCCCCTCCTGTGCTGTCATCTCTGGTACCTGTGCTGTCTCTCTGCACCATCCCCCTGTGCTGTCTGCCTCACCCCCGTATGCTGTCTCTAGGCCGCCATGTTCTGTCACTCTCCCCCTCCTGCGCTGTCTCTCTGTCCCCCCTGTCCTGTCTCTCTGTCTCCACCTGTGCTATTTCTCTGGCACCCATGTGCTGTCTCTCTGCCCCCTCCTGTGCCATCTCTCTGCCCCCTGTGCTGTTTCTCTGCCCACTGTGCTTCTTTTTGCCCCCCTGTCCTGTTTGTCTGCACCTCCTGTAGTCGCTCTCTGCCCCCCGCTGTGCTTGTTCTCATGTGGTCGGCTGTGATGGTAAGTAGGCTGCGGGGAGCTGGGACTGGGTGGGGGTGAGTGGGCTGCTTGAATCTGGGATCGGGCGAAGGTGAGAGGGCTGCAATGAGCTGTGACTGGGCGAGGGTGAGCGGGCTGTGGAGAGCTGGAACTGGGTGGGGGTGAGTGGGCTGCTGGAAGCTGGCACCATGCAGTAGTGAGCGGGCTGCAGTGAGCTGTGACCAGGCGGGGGTGAGCAGGCTGCTGGGAGCTAGGACCGGGCGGTAATGAGCAGGCTGTTGGAAGATGGGACCGGACCAGGGTGAGCGGGCTGCTGTGAGATGAAATCGGGTGTGCTGCGATAAGCTGGGACTGGGCGGGAGTGAGTGGGCTGTGGTGAGTTGGGTCCAGGTGGGGGTGAATGGGCTGCTGGAGCTGGGACTGGGCAGGCGTGAGCAGGCTGCATGAAGCTCGGACCGGGTGGGGGAGAGCAGGTTGTAGGGATCTGGGACTGGGCGAGTAGTCTATTGGGAGCTGGGACCGGGTGAGGGTGAGAAGACTGTTGGGAGCTGGAACCGGGTGGGGGTGAGCAAGGTGCAGTGAGCTGGGACTGGGCAGGTGTGAGTGGGCTGCTGGAAGCTAGGACTCGGCGGGGGTAAGCGGGCTGCATGGAGCGGAGACCGAGAGACCGGAGACTCAGAGACCGAGTGTGCTGTTGGGAGCTGGGACAAGCTGGAGGTGAGAGGGCTGTTGGGAGTCAGCAATAGGCAGGGGTGAGCGGGCTGCAGGTAGCTGGGATTGGGCAAGGGTGAGTGGGTTGTGGTAAGCTGGGATCAGGCGGGGGGAGCGAGCTGCGGGGACTGGGCTGCAGGTGACGTGTTCAGGGGATATTCTGGCATTGGAGGCACTGGTACTGGGTGCCATATTTGCAAGCCCATCACTTGGGTGTGCAAATATGGCTACCGGAACTTGAACTTGTTCTGCCCAATCAGAGGTCACAATGACAGCGGAAGTTCATGACGGATGCCACAAGGCAATTATGTAAGTCGATACTCCACCAATCTGGCCTCTGTTGGAGTATATGAGTGGCAAGAAGAAATACATTTTTGAAAGCATTTCACAAGAAGTCCCATTTGTAGTTTGCAAAATGCCATGCAGGGGACACAGCTAACGTGGAAGAAAGTGCTCTGGTCAGATAAGCTTTTCTTCAGCAGGGGCAGGGAAGCTGGTCAGAATTGATGCAAAGATAAATGAAGCTACAGTTGTGGCCAAAAGTATTGACACCCCTGCAATTCTGTCATATAAGGCTGCCTTCACACTTGCAGATGCATCTGCAGCGTTTTGCAGATGCATCTGCAAGTATCAGCATGCAGACCGCGGCCCCTATGGTTATAATGGGGCGCACCGCGGTCTGAAAGCACTCATTCATTCCTATATGTGAACCGTCCGCAGGCGGATGCCTGCTTACAGATCACACACTCCCGCCCGCACCATGGATGCGACATCTCGCGTCCATGGTGCGGGCGGGAGTGTGTGATCTGTAAGCAGGCATCCGCCTGCGGACGGTTCACATATAGGAATGAATGAGTGCTTTCAGACCGCGGTGCGCCCCATTATAACCATAGGGGCCGCGGCCTGCATGCTGATACTTGCAGATGCATCTGCAAAACGCTGCAGATGCATCTGCAAGTGTGAAGCCAGCCTTATACTCAGTTTCTTCACAAATTCTTTGGTATTATTATCTTCATTTAATTTGTCTTAAATGAAAAAACTCAAAAGAGAATGAAGCAAAAAGCAAAACATTGGTCATTTCACACAAAACTCCAAAAATGGGCCAGACAAAAGTATTGGCACCCTCAGCCTAATACTTGGTTGCACAACCTTTAGCCAAAATAACTGCGATCAACCGCTTCCGGTAACCATCAATGAGTTTCTTACAATGCTCTGCTGAAATTTTAGACCATTCTTCTTTGGAAAACTGCTCCAGGTCCCTGATATTTGAAGGGTGCCTTCTCCAAACTGTTATTTTTAGATCTCTCCACAGATGTTCTAAGGGATTCAGGTCTGGACTTAATGCTGGCCACCTTAGAAGTCTCCAGTGCTTTTTCTCAAACTATTTTCTAGTGCTTTTTGAAGTGTGTTTTGGGTCATTGTCCTGCTGGAAGATCCATGACCTCTGAGGGAGACCCAGCTTTCTCACACTGCGCCCTACATTATGCTGCAAAATTTGTTGGTAGTCTTCAGACTTCATAATGCCATGCACACGGTCAAGCAGTCCAGTGCCAGAGGCAGCAAAGCAACCCCAAAATATCAGGGAACGTCTGCCATGTTTGACTGTAGGGACTGTGTTCTTTTCTTTGAATGCCTCTTTTTTTCTCATGCAAACTCTATGTTGATGCCTTTGCCCAAAAAGCTCTACTTTTGTCTCATCTGACCAGAGAACATTCTTTCAAAATGTTTTAGGCTTTCTCAGGTAAGTTTTGGCAAACTCCAGCCTGGCTTTTTTATGTCTCGGGGTAAGAAGTGGGGTATTCCTCGGTATCCTACCATACAGTCCCTTTTCATTCAGACGCCGACGGATAGTACGGGTTGCCACTGTTGTACCCTCGGACTGCAGGGCAGCTTGAACTTGTTTGGATGTTAGTCGAGGTTCTTTATCCACCATCCCCACAATCTTGCGTTGAAATCTCTCGTCAATTTTTCATTTCCGTCCACCTCTAGGGAGGTTAGCCACAGTGCCATGGGCTTTACACTTCTTGATGACACTATGCACGGTAGACACAGGAACATTCAGGTCTTTGGAGATGGACTTGTAACCTTGAGATTGCTCATGCTTTCTCACAATTTGGTTTCTCAAGTCCTAAGACAGTTCTTTGGTCTTCTTTCTTTTCTCCATGTTCAATGTGGTACACACAAGGACACAGGACTGAGGTTGAGTCAACTTTAATCCATGTCAACTGGCTGCAAGTGTGATTGCCACAGGTAAGTCACAGGTGCTGTTAATTACACAAATTAGAGAAGCATCACATGATTTTTCTAACAGTGCCAATACTTTTGTCCACCCCCTTTTTATGTTTGGTGTGGAATTATATCCAATTTGGCTTTATGACAATTCTTTTTGTGTTTTTTCATTGAAAACAAATTAAATGAAGATAATAATACCAAAGAATTTGTCATTGCAATCATTTTCAGAAAGAAACTGAGTATTATCGGACAGAATTGCAGGGGTGTCAATATTTTTGGCCACAACTGTAAGTACAGGGCAATCCTGGAATTAAAAATATTAGAGGCTGCAAAAGATTTGAGACTGGGGTGTAAGTTCATCTTTCAGCTGGACAACAACCCTAAAGATACTGCCAGTGCTAAAATGGATGGTTTAGATCAAAGCATATTCATGTGTGTGAATGACAGTCACAGTCCAGACTTAAATCCCATTGAGTATCTGTGGCAACACTTTTTTTTTTTCCTGGACTTCTGTTATAACCTCTTGGTGTCCTGTAGAAGACCAGGACAATAAGGATTAATTAAAGAAGCAGTCACATATCGAAGAACAGAACAGAATTATTAAGAATATTGGATTATTTTAAGCTATATTATACAGAATAACAACGGTCATATTTTAATTTTTATATTTTTTAAATTGTTTTTAATAAGATTGGAATATCAGATCAAATTTTAAGTTGAATAAACATCCGGTTAATGGTTAACCAAGAATAGGTTGGTGGTATTCTAATTCACGTTATTCTGAGGGATGCCATTGGATAAAAGGCTAATGTATGCGCTGGGCTATTATAATTAATGTTTAATTAAAAGTTCTAGGGGTCAAAGCACGGTAATCCCCCTAAAGCTTTCTAGCAGCAACAACCAAATAAAATTGGTGAAACCTTTCTAGACTAGCTCTAATGTTGATATATTATAGACTTGCAGAAGTAATTGCAGAGAAAGGTGTCCTACAAAGTATTAACTCAGGGGGGCTGAATACAAATGTATGTGAGAATCCTAAAATTAAAATTTTTAAAATAATTAGAAAACCATTTATTATTTCCTTATACTTCACAAATACATCCTACTTTCTGTTAGTATATCATAAAAAAATCGCCATAAAATACATTTATGTTTGTGATCCTAACCCAAAAAAATGTGGAAGGTTCACGGGATACTTTTTCAATGAACTGTATATAGTTGTTTTATGAAAAGCGGTTGCGTGACTTATTGAAGTCTTGTGATTATGAATTTTCTGGGGTGAGCACCATGCGATGTATACGGTATATTCCCCCACATCTCATCTTGGTCAGTGATTCACATCACAATTCATCCATAAGGCTTCCATCCAAAGTCCCCACCCCCACAATGTAAACTGGAAAGATTGATTGTGTTACCATCATTCCTGAGCGGTTTGCTGGAGTACTTGGGTTCACGCAGAGGTCCTTAGACTTATCAGTTGGGGTGACTTTATTCTGCTGAACTATCTAAGGTTGTTACCCCAGCCATCCAGGGGCTTTACATTGAGGACTCCTCATAGTGACCCCCTCTGATGACCCGGCCATGACATCAGGCTGTCTTTATAATGGGGTTCACAAGGATGTCAGGCTGCTTCATGTGAGCCGCATCAGAAGGTGCTAAATCACATTCCCTTGACAAGGCGGAAAAATGTGCAGAAATGCTGGCTCTGGTTTTGTGTCATCCATGGGTCACCTCCAGGATTCTTCCTCCATTTCTGGATCACCTGGCCAAGACTCTGCCATTCTATAATGTCATGCTTTTGTGTTTTACAATATCTGGCAGCTGCTTCTGTTATAGGATGGGAAGTTTTGTAAGTTTTAGTAGACTTTGCTTAAATTCCTCATCCTTTTCACGAGCTCTGCTTGGTATCAATGAATGGAAACATTCTTCTTTATATACAGAGTCTGGAAATATTTTCTACTTTCATAGCTGCAGTTTCCGCTCTTAGGCTCCTTTCACATCAGCGGTATTGCAATTTTGCGGTAGATCTGGCCAGTGGCGTAACTTGAAGCTCATGGGCCTAGATGCGAAAGCTCCTACAGGGCCCCCAATTATTGCAGATCTTTAATAGCAATATTGTTTTTCTATAGGCCACAGGTACTTTTGGGGCCCTCCCAGGCACCAGGGCCCGGGTGCGATCGCAACCCCTGCACCTGTTAGTTACGCCCTTGGATCTGGCCGATTTCGCCACACCTGCTGGATCTACTGCATACCGTCCGACTTGTGGCACCAATCCGGCAAGCCCCATTCATTCTCTATTGGGCTTGTGGTTGTGTGCGGCAAGTGCGGTATTGCCGAATCCGGCAGATCCGGCACTTGAGACCGAGCAAAAAAACGCTGTTAGCAGTGTTTTTTTGTGATGTCGCAGGCGCTGCAAGTGCCAGATTCAGCAATACCACACTTGCTGCACCCAACCGTAAGCCCAATAGAGAATGAATGGGGCTTTCCGGATCGGTGTCGTAAGTTGGCCGTTATGTGGTAGATCTGGCAGATGTGACAACATCTGCCAGATCTACCGTGAAATTGCACCCTAAAGCTACTTTCACTTCAGCATTTTTGTCAAATCCGGTTCTTCACTGCTCAAGCTGCTCATTAAGAAGAGATGAATGGCGTTTTTTTACATTAGAAGAGAAAAAGAGTAGCACTCACCGGTTTAACAGACGATCTTCTTTATTTTTCTTTATGTCACATAATGAGAGACATAAATAAGGAGGGAGGATGGGGTACGAACAACGGCCGCTTCACGCCCTCTGGTGCTTCAACGAGTTCTGTTGTTAAGACATGAATGGCGTGCACTCTTGCGTTCTTATTACCTGCGAATGAAGGGATCGAAGTGGGCTTTCACATCGGCATTTTTGCTGATGTGCGGCAGATTTGGCAGATTTATTGTCAGAAGCATTGTCTATGGGGCTTGCGTTCAGGTGCGGCAAGTGCAGTTACATCGGATCGGCTGGATCCGGCACTTGTGGCCGCGAAAAAAAGCTGCAAGCAGTTTTTTTTTTCGCGGTCACAAGTGCCGAATTTGCCGCATCTGGAACCGCACTTGCTACACCGGACCGCAAACCCCATAGACAATACATGGGGCTTGCTGGATCCGGGTAGCAAGTCGACAGTTAGGTGGTCAATCCGTCAGATGCGGCGCCGCCTAAGTGATCCTATAACCATAAAAAATGTATAATCACCGCACTCAGTAGTCAGTTTGTTGAATCAAGTGAAAAAAAATCTTTATTTGATATGTTTTGACTGTATACTTCAACAAGTAGCTCACGTTTCGACCACAGTCTGTGGTCTTGGTCACAATATCGCTATAAAAGAAGAGAAAAACACATGTAATCAAAAATACAATATATACAATCTGTATACAATGCCAGAAATAGTTTATGTACAATTTATACAGATACACAGATATGTGGTATATAGATCAGCAAGCAGTATCTATTATATAAAACCCGAAGGCCACTTCCGCCCAAAATCCGCTTCCGCTTCCGTGATGGCCTCCCTCCTGTGTCCAACTCCGGAACCGGAAGCACCAGACCCACGAGCGGCGCCACCGGCCCTGCACAGAGCCCCGTCTGCGGCCGCCCACATCCCGCCCACAGCCCTGCAGCTCACCGCCCACCAACATCCGCCAACCGGCCCGGAACGAGTGTGGGGCCTCCGCCGGCACAGCTCCCAGTCCTGCCGCTCTCTCCACAGACCGGCTGACGCTCCTCCATCACCCAGCTAGCCCCGCCCACACTCCGCCCCCGGCCTCCGGAACCGCCAACAGCACTGCCGCTGCCCGCCGCCCGCCAACAGCCCAGTAAGTCTTCCGCCACCCTGCCTCCGCTCTCCTCTGCCACCTCCAGCCCTCCTCTGCCCCCTCCAGCCCTGCTCTGCCCCCTCCAGCCCTGCTCTGCACCCTCCAGCCCTGCTCTGCACCCTCCAGCCCTGCTCTGCACCCTCCAGCCCTGCTCTGCACCCTCCAGCCCTGCTCTGCACCCTCCAGCCCTGCTCTGCACCCTCCAGCCCTGCTCTGCACCCTCCAGCCCTGCTCTGCACCCTCCAGCCCTGCTCTGCACCCTCCAGCCCTGCTCTGCACCCTCCAGCCCTGCTCTGCACCCTCCAGCCCTGCTCTGCACCCTCCAGCCCTGCTCTGCACCCTCCAGCCCTCACTGCTGACCCCTGAGCCCTCACTGCTGACCCCTCAGCCCTCACTGCTGACCCCTGAGCCCTCACTGCTGACCCCTGCGCCCTCACTGCTGACCCCTGAGCCCTCACTGCTGACCCCTGAGCCCTCACTGCTGACCCCTGAGCCCTCACTGCTGACCCCTGAGCCCTCACTGCTGACCCCTGCGCCCTCACTGCTGACCCCTGCGCCCTCACTGCTGACCCCTGCGCCCTCACTGCTGACCCCTGCGCCCTCACTGCTGACCCCTGCGCCCTCACTGCTGACCCCTGAGCCCTCACTGCTGAGCCCTCACTGCTGACCCCTGAGCCCTCACTGCTGACCCCTGAGCCCTCACTGCTGACCCCTGAGCCCTCACTGCTGACCCCTGAGCCCTCACTGCTGACCCCTGAGCCCTCACTGCTGAGCCCTCACTGCTGACCCCTGAGCCCTCACTGCTGACCCCTGAGCCCTCACTGCTGACCCCTGAGCCCTCACTGCTGACCCCTGCGCCCTCACTGCTGACCCCTGCGCCCTCACTGCTGACCCCTGCGCCCTCACTGCTGACCCCTGAGCCCTCACTGCTGAGCCCTCACTGCTGACCCCTGAGCCCTCACTGCTGACCCCCTGAGCCCTCACTGCTGACCCCTGAGCCCTCACTGCTGACCCCTGAGCCCTCACTGCTGACCCCTGAGCCCTCACTGCTGACCCCTGAGCCCTCACTGCTGACCCCTGAGCCCTCACTGCTGACCCCTGAGCTGCGCCCTCACTGCTGACCACTGAGCCTGCGCCCTCACTGCTGACCCCTGAGCCCTCACTGCTGACCCCTGCGCCCTCACTGCTGACCCCTGCGCCCTCACTGCTGACCCCTGAGCCCTCACTGCTGACCCCTGCGCCCTCACTGCTGACCCCTGCGCCCTCACTGCTGACCCCTGCGCCCTCACTGCTGACCCCTGCGCCCTCACTGCTGACCCCTGCGCCCTCACTGCTGACCCCTGCGCCCTCACTGCTGACCCCTGCGCCCTCACTGCTGACCCCTGCGCCCTCACTGCTGACCCCTGCGCCCTCACTGCTGACCCCTGCGCCCTCACTGCTGACCCCTGCGCCCTCACTGCTGACCCCTGGCCCTCACTGCTGACCCCTGAGCCCTCACTGCTGACCCCTGGCCCTCACTGCTGACCCCTGAGCCCTCACTGCTGACCCCTGAGCCCTCACTGCTGACCCCTGAGCCCTCACTGCTGACCCCTGAGCCCCTCACTGCTGACCCCTGAGCCCTCACTGCTGACCCCTGAGCCACCGCCCTCACTGCTGACCCCTGAGCCACCGCCCTCACTGCTGACCCCTGAGCCACCGCCCTCACTGCTGACCCCTGAGCCACCGCCCTCACTGCTGACCCCTGAGCCACGCCCTCACTGCTGACCCCTGAGCCACCGCCCTCACTGCTGACCCCCTGAGCCACCGCCCTCACTGCTGACCCTCTGAGCTGCCCCCTCACTGCTGACCCCTGCAGGCTGCGCCCTCACTGCTGACCCCTGCGCCCTCACTGCTGACCCCTGCGCCCTCACTGCTGACCCCTGCGCCCTCACTGCTGACCCCTGCGCCCTCACTGCTGACCCCTCGCCCTCACTGCTGACCCCTGCGCCCTCACTGCTGACCCCTGCG
The DNA here is from genome assembly GCA_033576535.1 of Allobates femoralis. Classification (NCBI taxonomy): domain Eukaryota; kingdom Metazoa; phylum Chordata; class Amphibia; order Anura; family Aromobatidae; genus Allobates; species Allobates femoralis. The sequence goes on from JARQOC010000006.1 coordinate 424,847,052, forward strand.
CCCTCACTGCTGACCCCTGCGCCCTCACTGCTGACCCCTGCGCCCTCACTGCTGACCCCTGCGCCCTCACTGCTGACCCCTGAGCCCTCACTGCTGACCCCTGCGCCCTCACTGCTGACCCCTGCGCCCTCACTGCTGACCCCTGCGCCCTCACTGCTGACCCCTGCGCCCTCACTGCTGACCCCTGCGCCCTCACTGCTGACCCCTGAGCCTGCGCCCTCACTGCTGACCCCTGACCTGCGCCCTCACTGCTGACCCCTGAGCCTGCGCCCTCACTGCTGACCCCTGAGCCTGCGCCCTCACTGCTGACCCCTGAGCCTGCGCCCTCACTGCTGACCCCTGAGCCTGCGCCCTCACTGCTGACCCCTGAGCCTGCGCCCTCACTGCTGACCCCTGAGCCTGCCCCCCTCACTGCTGACCCCTGAGCCTGCCCCCTCACTGCTGACCCCTGAGCCTGCCCCCTCACTGCTGACCCCTGAGGCTGCGCCCTCACTGCTGACCCCTGAGGCTGCGCCCTCACTGCTGACCCCTGAGGCTGCGCCCTCACTGCTGACCCCTGAGGCTGCGCCCTACTGCTGACCCCTGAGCCCCGCCCTCACTGCTGACCCCTGAGCCACCGCCCTCACTGCTGACCCCTGAGGCTGCGCCCTCACTGCTGACCCCTGAGGCTGCGCCCTCACTGCTGACCCCTGAGCCACCGCCCTCACTGCTGACCCCTGAGCCACCGCCCTCACTGCTGACCCCTGAGCCACCGCCCTCACTGCTGACCCCTGAGCCACCGCCCTCACTGCTGACCCCTGAGCCACCGCCCTCACTGCTGACCCCTGAGCCACCGCCCTCACTGCTGACCCCTGAGCCACCGCCCTCACTGCTGACCCCTGAGCCACCGCCCTCACTGCTGACCCCTGAGCCACCGCCCTCACTGCTGACCCCTGAGCCACCCGCCCTCCACTGCTGACCCCTGAGCCACCGCCCTCACTGCTGACCCCTGAGCCACCGCCCTCACTGCTGACCCCTGAGCCACCGCCCTCACTGCTGACCCCTGAGCCACCGCCCTCACTGCTGACCCCTGAGCCACCGCCCTCACTGCTGACCCCTGAGCCACCGCCCTCACTGCTGACCCCTGAGCCACCGCCCTCACTGCTGACCCCTGAGCCACCGCCCTCACTGCTGACCCCTGAGCCACCGCCCTCACTGCTGACCCCTGAGCCACCGCCCTCACTGCTGACCCCTGAGCCACCGCCCTCACTGCTGACCCCTGAGCCACCGCCCTCACTGCTGACCCCTGAGCCTGCGCCCTCACTGCTGACCCCTGAGCCACCGCCCTCACTGCTGACCCCTGAGCCACCGCCCTCACTGCTGACCCCTGAGCCACCGCCCTCACTGCTGACCCCTGAGCCACCGCACTCACTGCTGACCCCTGAGCCACCGCACTCACTGCTGACCCCTGAGCCACCGCACTCACTGCTGACCCCTGAGCCACCTGTACACACACAATTAATTTCACCGCACTCCCCTAACTATTACTAAATAAACTATATATATATATTCTAGACTACCCGATTCTTCAGAATCGGGCTGCCATCTAGTTTTATATAATCATAATACCCTGTGGTGTATCAAGTCCAAAGATAAGGACTGAAGAGGAACGTCAAGTGGAATGTGTCCATCTACAGAGGAGTGAAAGGTAAGAGAGAAGGACATTATGGTATGCTAGCAATTCCAAGGTAGATGTGGGCGGTATGGGTGGACCTCTCATTGATAGGTCCTATTTTGCTGTTTATATATTTAAACATATTATCAACATTAAGTCTAAGTACGCCACTGTCCAAATTTTAAACAGTGTATTTACCTGGTTCAGATGTACAAAAGAGCTGACAAAGTCCAGATATTAGGGATAATATAGAATGTATGGTATATAGACAGCCTCTGTAAGATAATATATCAGGGATTAATTTTATGTACTAGTGCGATCCCAGAAGGAATAAAAAGGTTTAATTAATATCCTTATACAGTCAGTACAGAAAGTATTCAGACCCCTTTAAATTTTTCACTCGTTTCATTGCAGCCATTTGGTAAATTTAAAAAAGTTAATTTTTTTCTCATTAATGTACACTCTGCACCCCACATTGACTGAAGAAAACAGAAATGTAGATATTTGTGCAAATTTATTAAAAAAGAAAAACTAAAATAGCACATGGTCAAAAGTATTCCGACCCTTTGCTCAGTATCGAGTAGAAGCACCTTTTGAGCTAGTACAGCCATGAGTTTTCTTGGGAATGAAGCAACAAGTTTTTCAATCCTGGATTTGGGGATCCTCGGCCATTCTTCCTTGCAGATCCCCTCCAGTTCCGTCAGGTTAGATGGTGAATGTTGGTGGACAGCCATTTTCAGGTCTCTCCAGAGATGCTCAATTGGGTTTAGGTCAGGGCTCTGGCTAGGTCAGGCAAGAATGGTCACAGAATTGTTCTGAAGCCACTCCTTTGTTATTTTAGCTGTGTGCATAGGATCATTGTTTTGTTGGAAGGTGAAACTTTGGGCAAGTCTGAGGTCCAGAGCACTCTGGAAGAGTTTTCATTCAGGATATCTCTGTACTTGGCCGCATTTATGTTTCCTTCAATTGCAACAGATTGTCCTGTCCCGGCAGCTGAAAAACACCCCCATAGCATGATGCTGCCACCACCATGTTTCACTGTTGGGATTGTATTGGGCAAGTGATGAGCAGTGCCTGGTTTTCTCCACACATATCACTTAGGGCCACGTCACACACACAGATATCTGGGCAGATATTGTTTGCAGATCTCTGGTTGCAGTGAAATCATGGACTGATTGTTACATTTGTACACAGCCAAAAAATGGACCAATGTGTCCATGATTTCACTGCAACCACAGATCTGTGAACAATATCTGCACAGATATCTGTGTGTGTGACGTGGCCCTGAGAATTATCACCAAAAAGTTCTATCTGCAAATCATCAGACCAGAGAATTTTATTTCTCATAGTGTGGGAGTTCTTCACGTGATTTCTTGCAAACTCTATGCAGGCATTCATATGTCTTGCACTGAGGAGAGACTTCTGTCGGGCCACTTTGCCATAAAGGCCCGACTGGTGGAGGGCTGCAGTGATAGTTCACTTTGTGGAACTTTCTCCCATCTCACTACTACATCTTTGGAGCTTAGCCACAGTAATCTTGGGGTTCTTCTTTACCTCTCGCACTAAGGCTCTTCTCCCTCTATTGCTCAGTTTAGCTGAACGGCCAGGTCTAGGAAGACTTCTGGTGGTACCAAATTTCTACCATTTAAGGATTCTGTAGACTACTGTGCTCTTAGGCACCTTGAGTACTTCAGAAATTCTTTTGTAACCTTGACCAGATCCATGCCTTGCCACAATTCTGTCTTTGAACTCCTTGGGCAGTTCCTTTGACCTCATGATTCTCATTTGGTCTGACAGGCACTGTGAACTGTGAGGTCTTATATGGACAGGTGTGTGCCTTTCCAAATCAAGTCCTATCAGTTTAATTAAACACAGCTGGACTCCAATGAAGGAGTACAACTATCTCAAGGAGGATAGCAAAGAAATAGACAGCAGTGACTTAAATATGAGAGTCTGAGCAAAGGGTCTGAATACTTATGACCATGTGATATTTCAGTTTTTCTTTCTTAATAAATTTGCCCAAACATTTCTGTTTTCTTCAGTCAATGTGGGGTGCAGAGTGTACATTAATGAGAGATAAAAATGAACTTTTTTGAACTTACCAAATGGCTGCAATGAAACAAAGAGTGAAAAAAGGGGTCTGAAAACTTTCTGTACCTACTGAATATGATGCATGTAGTAACTGGATAAAGATGGACACTTTCAACTTGAAGTTCCTCTGCAGTCCCTATCTTCGAACTTGATATACCACAAGGTATTATGAGCACATAACATACCGTAAGCTCATCTATACCACATATCCATTAATCAGTGACATGGCATTTGTATAAAAATTATTTCTGGCATTATAAATAAATTGTATATATTTTATTTTTCATTATATGAATTCTTCTGTTCTTTCATAGTGATACATACTGTGACCAAGACCGGATGCGGCAGAAATAACATGCTACCGGAAGACAACGCACATTACCGGAAGTTGGTAGGATACTGAATACACATATTTGCAAAGAAACATGGAGACAGGTTCTCTAGAAATAGGGGTTGAAATAAAGGCTCCAATCTCCTGCCAAGTAATGTCGGACTTGAAGCCTGTAAACAAAGAGCAGTAAGTACCGTAGTTTTTTTTCATATTGGAACATTGTAAAAAACACTTTTTGATAAATGTAGTTGACATCTGGAGATGAAGAAGAAACCTAGTGAATATTTAGATATATTCTTCTTTTTATTCCTGTACCACAATACTGGATTGATGTTCTATCAAGGACGGGAGCCATAAATGCGTCTTTCAGAATAGTTTCTCCAACTTTTAGACTATCCTGGCGCAGAGATGGCGACTCATGCGCATACGGAATTATAAATGAAGCCCATTGGACTGTAGGTGTGAGGTTCTGGAGATCTTGCAACTCAAGTTTTATAGCTTTGACCTGACATTACTCAGTGACTTCTTGGGGGTTGTAAAAATGGACTTAAGGATTCTGGGATAAGTAAGGATGTAAACTGCCTCTTTACAGAGGAAGAGGACTTGAGCTACAAGCAGTAGTCCTAAAAGTCAATACTAACCCTTGCCATATGACTTAGGGTACCGTCAGACTTGGCAATGCACCAGCGATCCCGACAGCGATACGTCCTGTAGGGATCACTGGTGCATCGCTGTCGGAATCGCTGGTGAGATGTCAAACAGTCAGATTTCATCAGCGACGCAACAACGATCCGGAATGATACGGAGGTCGCTGGGACCCCGTTTCTCAAACCTGTAGTATTGAGGTCGTTGGTTGTTGTCCCTGTCAAACACACTGATACATGCTGCCCAGCGGGACCCCAACAATCAAAAAATGGTCCAGGCGACTCTGACACGACCAGCGATCTCACAGCAGGGGCCTGGTCACTGCTAAGGGTCAAACATAGCGAGATCGCTGGCGAGGTCGCTGTTGTGTCACCAAACTTGTGACTTAGCAGCGATCTCACTAGCGATCTCGCTTAGTGTGACGGGGGCTTTAGAATAAGTCCAGGTCCAGGCCATTAATGGTCCAGGCCATACCAACACGACCAGCGATCTCACAGCAGGAACCTGGTCACTGCTACGTGTCAAATGTAGCGAGATGGCTGCTGAGGTCGTTGTTGCGTTACAAAATTTTGTGTCTCAGCAGCAATCTCACTAGCGATCCTCCTAAGGGCCACGTCACACACACAGATATTTGTGCAGATATTGTTCACAGATCTCTGGTTGCAGTGAAATCATGGACACATTAATCCATTTGTACACAGCCACAAAATGGAACAATGTGTCAATTATTTCACTGCAACCAGAGATCTGCGAACAATATCTGCACAAATATCTGTGTGTGTGACGTGCCCTTAGTGTGATGGGGCCTAAGTCAAACCAGAATCTCAATTTGCAGACTTGGTGTTTTCAGATTTTGCAGCTTGTCAATGAAACACCCCAAAACAAAGTTTTTTGTTTTAGGGCAACACTCAGAAACACAAACCTTTGCTTTGCACTTATGGGGGGGGCATCACCCCAAAACACAGTGTCTGAAAATTGAGATTCTGGTTTGGCTTTTATCCCAAGTCATATGACTAGGCTTGTTAAGGGGTCAATACTGACTTTTATAATTGCTACTTTCTAGTAGGTGGCGCCAGAGTTCTAGTCCTCTTCCTCTCTTAAGAGGCAATTTGTATAATTAATTTGCCAGAGAAGCATTGCATGGCCAATAAGTCACCGTACACTGGCATGTCACTCTTCACAAGGAGAAACTTAGACTTAGACACAGGATAAGTGAAGGAAGTAAACCGAAGTATCTGGTACTACACATCATTAATACAGGAAATGGATGACTGTTCCAAACCTATGAAGCCTATACTACTCATGGGTAGTTATCATTCTGCATGTTCTACAGGAGCAAAAAAAATATGTACGTAGTAATTGCTGCCATCCCCCTAATGATGATGGGTAAAAGTTAAATTCTATATCAGCAATAGTTGAATGTTTCAGCTCAAATTTCCGTCGAGTCGCCACACTGATGCCTTCATCCTGTGCCAATCGTTGCATCGGTTGCGTATTACAAAATGCAATTTATCAAGCTTGGGCAAAAAACTTTCCATGGTTCTGCACCACCTGTGTTTATTCATTCTAATAATGATCCAAGACTAACAGCTCTATAATCAAGAACTTCCTACTTTATTTCTAAGTCTCTTCTAGTGCTGCACCTGTTGTCTGTAATTCACTTACTGCAGACAATTCGGTTAATTCCCCGTATCCACACTTTTTAAGCGAGCCCTAAAAACACACTTCTTTAGAGTCCCATTACCTTGCCTCACTAATCTAACTAATCTCTGCTCTTCCTTCCTAATTTTTTTGCAGAATCTGGTCCTTTCACCTGTTTACACACCCTCCATCTGGACAAAGAAAGATAATAGCTGATGACCTACCTCTTCATGAAACTTTATTTTATTATAAAGATGGCTGGACCATACACTCCATGCACTTATTACCTTTTGCAAGCTTGCGAGCAGGGCCCTCACTCCTCTTGTGTTAATCTGTAGTGTCTTATTTTGTTCGTACATGTCCCTTCTGAATTTTTACGTGCTTCGGAATATGTTGTCGCGATGGAAATAAAATTATTATTGAAAGTAATGTGGTGTCTGCATGAAAGCTGAACCCTGACTGGGTAAATGTCCCCAGTCGGTGACCAGATAACCAAGGATTTTGGCTCGCTTCTTATTGCCATTACTTCCATGTATAAGAGTGTAAGCACACGATCTGGAATTGCAGCGTTTTGGATGCAGTGTCTTACCGCTCTATCCAAAACGCTGTTGTACAGTACCAGCATAGTGGATGGAAGATCAAGAAATCCCATGCTCACTGTGCTTCTTTCGACCGCAGTGTTATTTCAGCTGTGGTTTTGGTTAACAGATTTCCGCATCTTCACAACATGTTAATTTCATGCTACGGAGCCATAGGGTCCTATCACACTTGGCAACGTTCCAGAGATCCCGACAACGATACGACCTGGTAAGGAAGGATTGCTGGATTGTAACTACGTGGTCGCTGGTGAGATGTCAAACAGTCAGATCTACTCAACAACACAGCAATGATACGGCGACCCGTGTAATGAACTCGGCGGTCGTTGGGACCCTGTCACACAGCATACTCAGTTTCTTCCTGAAAATGATTGCAATCACAAATTCTTTGGTATTATTATCTTCATTTAATTTGTCTTCAATGAAAAAACGAATGAGAATGAAGCAAAAAGCAAAACATTGATAATTTCACACAAAACTTCAAAAATGGGCCAGACAAAAGTATTGGCACCCTCAGCCTAATACTTGGTTGAACAACCTTTAGCCAAAATAACTGCGATCTAACCACTTCCGGTAACCATCAATGAGTTTCTTACAATGCTCTGCTGGAATTTTAGACCATTCTTCTTTGGCAAACTGCTCCAGGTCCCTGATATTTGAAGGGTACCTTCTCGAAACTGCCATTTTTAGATCTCTCCACAGGTGTTCTATGGGATTCAGGTCTGGACTTATTGCTGGCCACCTTAGAAGTCTCCAGTGCTTTCTCTCAAACCATTTTCTAGTGCTTTTTGAAGTGTGTTTTGGGTCATTGTCCTGCTGGAAGACCCATGACCTCTGATGGAGACCCAGCTTTCTCACACTGGGCCCTACATTATGCTGCAAAATTTGTTGGTAGTCTTCAGACTTCATAATGCCATGCACATGGTCAAGCAGTCCAGTGCCAGAGGCAGCAAGGCAACCCCAAAACATCAGGGAACCTCCGCCATGTTTGACTGTAGGGACCGTGTTCTTTTTTTTGAATGCCTCTTTTTTTCTCCTGTAAACTCTATGTTGATGCCTTTGCCCAAAAAGCTCTAGTTTTGTCTCATCTGACCAGAGAACATTCTTCCAAAATGTTGTAGGCTTTCTCAGGTATGTTTTGGCAAACTCCAGCCTGGCTTTTTTATGTGTCGGGGTAAGAAGTGGGGTCTTCCTGGGTACAGTCCCTTTTCATTCAGACGCCGATGGACAGTACGGGTTGACACTGTTGTACCCTCGGACTGCAGGGCAGCTTGAAACAGGTCTTTGGAGATGGACTTGTAGCCTTGAGATTGCTCATGCTTCCTCACAATTTGGTTTCTCAAGTCCTCAGACAGTTCTTTCCAATTTAAACAAATAGCACAGTCTCTTTCTGGGCGCTCAGACCAAAGCAAGGATTCCTAATCAGGTGAAAAGTCCTATATTGAAAAAACCTCCGTCACCACGAAATGTTTCGACGGTGTAGTACCGTCTTCCTCAAGTGGAATCAGACAGTTCTTTGGTCTTTTTTCTTTTCTCCATGCTCAATGTGGTATACACAAGGACACAGCACAGAGGTTGAGTCAACTTTAATCCATGTCAACTGGCTGCAAGTGTGATTTAGTTATTGCCAACACCTGTTAGGTGCCACAGGTAAGTTACAGGTGCTGTTAATTACACAAATTAGAGAAGCATCACATGATTTTTCTAACAGTGCCAATACTTTTGTCCAATTTTGCTTTAGGACAATTCTCTTTTGTGTTTTTTCATTGAAGACAAATTAAATGAAGATAATAATACCAAAGAATTTGTGATTGCAATCATTTTCAGAAGAAACTGAGTATTATCTGACAGAATTGCAGGGGTGTCAATACTTTTGGCCACAACTGTACATGGCTGTGTTCTGAGTCGCCAACGAGGTCGTTGTTAAGGCGTCAAACATACTGATGCATGCTGCCCAGCGATCAAAAAATGGTCCAGGCCATTCCGAGACAACCGGCGATCTCACAGCAGGGGCCCCGTTGCTGCTACATGTCAAACATAGAGATATCGCTGGCAAGGTTGATGTTATGTCACAAAACCTGTGACGTAACAGCGATCTCGCTATGTGTGACTGGGGCTATAAGCGGTCATCATCGGGTGAATGCAAGGAGAAGCTGCCCTTCACCCACCGCTGATCATGGGCATAAGGTGACTGCAGTCTCCGTGGGTTCACCCGTGTCCGGAGGCGCTGTGTCCAATATTGAGTGCACATACCCTAACATTGTCTACTGTACGCTCTGATCTCGAACACAAAGGGATGCAGGTTTTGCACATGTGGATCTTTTCATCCTCCTGCTCCACCCACAATCACAGACCATATCATTATCCTTATACACCGGGCCCCGGCTCTTGCTATATCATGTAATATATCGTCCGGGCCCCTGTGGCAGCCGTGGTGTGGCGACTGATTGAAAATTGCTGCATTGCTAAAATAGCTTTTGTTCTTTATCAATTTGAGTCATTTTTATGTGAAGTGTCAGGATTCCTAACAAATAGCGGCTGCCAGACAAATCAAATTCCTCATCTTAAACTGGAGCTCAATAATTTATAGCTTTAATCTGCTCAGCGAGGTGTGCCGCCTGACAGTAATTATAAATGCGCGCAGAAATTATAGCTGAATGCCTTAACTGCATTAGGAGCCTTCTGATGAACAATGATGATTCTCCGCTCATTTCCAACAATGGAGGGGCACGGCCGTGTCACTGCATTAGAGTCGTTTCCTTCATCCACTCGTGCTCTCCTCTTCCATTTACTGTGAAATGTCAGATATTGTTTTCAGCGTGTGAGTAAAAAAAAATGAGTAAAATTGTATCCATATCTATTAAAAATAGAGGGTTATAGTGGGGAAGGTATGCAAATCTAGAGAATGGATGGAAAGTCCTAATATGGGCACTTCATCCTACCGGAGAAAGGATTGTGCATAGGAAAGGCATAATGAGATTGTGAGATTGAGGCTACTGGGCCCATATACAATATACTTAAGTGGGATCCCCTAATTTGTAACATTGCTATAGGGGACACAGAACAACGTGTGCACTCCATACAAAATGAGTGCCAAGAGATATGATGGTCAACCAAAACAGTCCTCAAAACAATTGGGGTTTGTGCCAATTTTGCAGAAAAAAGACATGACTGGCCTGACATTAAAATGGAAAGAGCCTACGCAAATCATCACTTCCACTCTAAATGAGCCAATGTCCCCTGTGAACCTTTGAGGCAAAAGAGTGGGAAAGAAAAAGGGATTGTCCACCCGAGTAACTTTTTGGCATGCTGTAAAGCTTGCCGGATCCTGTTAGAATTCGAATTCTCTTGCAGGTTCCAGCGATCATCTTGCGACCACAAGTATGATCATTGTCATTGTGCGGAGAAGTCTTACCGCTTTGCTCATGAGCCAAAAAGTTACTCAGGGGTGTACAGTGCCTTTCTAAACTAGCTATACAAAATGCCAAATTATTACTGTATAGCACCACATAATTGTACAGTAGAAACCTGGTAGTTACAGGAGAAATCGGTTAACCCGTTCTCTTTAAAGTCTGCTTTACTGGTGGTCTAGGATAGAGGGCTAATCGTGTATACCTGGTGTCCAGTGCGTTTCTTTCCCTTGTTGCTTACACGGATAGTTCAGCCTCCTATTGCCTCTCAACATTGGTTATAGTGATGTGTGTAGGGAGTAGTGGAAAGGACTGAGCAGCTGTAATTGAACAAATTCACTATTTATTCTATGATTAGGCATCAGCGCTCTGCCCAATCATTTGGGCATCGCAGGGAGTCTGGAAGGATGCATGTCATCTAAGCACCCCTGCAAGCATGGAAGCAGATTTATATTGATGTCCATGATGCAGCAGAGTTGTGATTGAACAGGAGAATGCCTACCACAGTTGGCGCTGACAGCAAGTATTACATCATTGGGGTAGGAGTCTTGATAAACCATCCAAAGCCTTGATGTGTGGTGGGTAAGGGCTGAGGGCACCACAATAATGGCTTTTAAGGGGATCACCAAAACACACCTTCAAATGTACAAAGTTAGTAGTAGTGGTTTCATCATTTGTGGCACGTTACGCCAATAGTGACACAATGGCCCAACATAAACATTGAAGTCTATAGTTTCATAGTTCTTTAAGGTTCAACCTATAACCAACACGTTGATGAAGCCAAGCAAATACGTAGATTTTTACACATGGAGTAGTCACAATTTCCGTTTGGTGTAGATAGGTGTATGGAGATCACATCATCATTGAACTCAGCTTTATTCTGCATTGCCGTCTGCATTCAGGTCATCATGGACATTGGTTGCAACTATTACATCTCTTGTAATAACTTCTAAATGGCCCTTCAGTTTGAGAATGGGTTTATTAGGCTGTGACCTTTCCACATGGTAATATACCAGGCCATTGGTAGCCAAACTGTGCCCAATTAACCAGCAGTGTATGATATTTGCTGAATCATGCCCTAATTACCATTTCAGTGCCCCCTGCCCCTAACTACGTGGATTCCATAAGATCAGTAATTAGCAGAGTCGTACGAGAATAGACATCACTGCCACCTTGTCTTGCCCTTTAAATAAGATGGAGCTTGGCCTCATTCCCTTACATCAGCCCTCACCTATTGTCATCCATATTCTACATAGAGCTCTGCCTCCCTGCCCCTACCCATAAATGATGCAGGTACAGATAGTACTGTCTCCCAGTTTTCCTTTGTAAATTATTTAATTTCTGCCTTGGATTTTCTTTGCAAATGATGTAGACAGTTAGTAGTGCTCACCTGTCCCTCCATTAATGAAGTATAGTACTGCTCACTGCAGAGCATGTAGGCATACTGCTACCACCCTGTTCTCTATTTATAAATTATTTTATCACTGGTAGTACTGCTTCCATTTCCCTAAGCACAGGAAGTACCGTACTTCATCTCTGTAAATTATGTAGACCTAAAAGGTACTGCCCACCTGTCTTGGTTTGTATACTGCACTTCTTCTCTTTGTAAATAATGTAGGTGCAGACATTAATGCCCACTTCCCCAATATAGTACTGCCTTCAGGTCTCTTCTGGTAAATGATGTATGGACAGATAGTATTACCTGCTTGTCTCCCACTATAAATGATGTACACTATTGCCTTCATAATAATGATGTAGGGACAGAACAGTATTGCCTGTGTGCCTGTATAAATGACAGAGACACAGACAGTAGTGCCCGCCTGTCTCCCTCTGTAAATGATGTACAGACAGAGTTCCCATGTATCTCCATCTGTAAATGACGTAGGCACAGATAATAGTGTCCGTCTCTCTCCCTCTGTAAATGACATAGCCACAGACAGTAGTGCCTGCCTCTCTCCCTCTGTAAATGATGTAGACACAAACAATAGTGTCTGTCTTCCTCATTAAATGTTGTATGGAAAGAGTGCCTGTCTGCTTCCCTCTGTAAATGACGTAGGCACAGACAGTAGTGTCTGTCTGTCTCCTTCTGTAAATGAGGTAGGCAGACAGTAGTGTCGGTCTGTCTCTCAGAAAATGATGTAGGCAGACAGTAGGGCCCAACTGTCTCCCTCTGTAAATGACAGAGGTACAGATAATAGCATCCATCTGTCTCCCTCTGTAAATACTGTAGACGTAGACAGTCGTGCCCACCTGTCTCCCTCTGTAAAAGACGTATGCAGATTGCCCATCTGTCTCCCTCTGTAACTGACGTAGGCACAGACAGTAGTGCCCACCTGTCTTTCTCTGTAGATGATGTAGGCACAGACAATAGTGCTCACCTGACTCCTCTCTCTAAATGACGTACAGTCTAGAGTGCCTGGCTGTGTCCCTCTGTAAATGTTGTAGGCATAGACAGTAGTGCCCACCTGTCCCCCTGTGTAAATGAGGTATGGACAGACAGTACTGCTCATCTGTCTCTCTCTGTATGTTATGTAGGCACAGACAGTACAGTAGTGCCTGGCTATCTCCCTCTGTAAATGATGTAAGGACAGTTGTGCCCACCTGTCTCCCTCTATGAATGATGTATGGACAGACAGACAGTAGTGCCCGTCTGTTTGTTGCAAATGATGTATGGACAAAGTGTAGTGTCTGTCTCCCCCTGTAAATAACGTAGTAGGCAAAGGCAGTAATGGCAGTCTGTGTCTCTTTAAATGATGTTGGCACAGACAGCAGTGTCCATCTGACTTCCTCTGCACATAGAGTAGTTATGCTGGAGCTTTTAATGGCAATGGACCCTAAAATAAGCCCTCATGCATATAGCACCTGTATTAAGCTGCCCATAGGCCTTTATGGGACATTTCTGAATCACCATGTACTTGGATTATAACTGAAGATATTATCTGCTAAATATTGTACTTTGCTTCTGGACAACAATGGGGCCGATTCATTAAGACAAGCTTTGTAAACACCATTCTTAATGAATGGGGCTTTGTGGCGTAGGATGCACCAAATTCATTAAGAAGTGTAAATAATGGCATAGCTTTTCATAAATTGGGCAGCAGGGTGGCACGGCGACCCACCCAGTCCATGCTCTTCCCACTATAAACAACAAAAAGAAAGAAAAGTTGCGCCAAGCTGTATAATTAAGGCACGGGGTGGGTGGCTGCGTCCCCTGCTCACCTGGTCCTGTTGTGCCGACCGCACAACAGGTTGAAGAGCTGTGGGGAAGCCGCTGGAGCTCACACTGGCTTGGATCTCGATATGGTCCGAGTGGACCGCCGGTGTCCGGTGCACGTGACCAGGGAGGGAGAGCTGTGGTGTGACGTTTGCAGGATCCTGGGTGCTGGGCTGCTGCTAATCACGCTTCCCGCAGGGAAGAGAGTGTATAGCCGAAAACAAGAAAGTGATATGATCAGCGCTCAAGCAACGCCAGGACACTGCTGTAGCAAGTATTACCTTTAGGCTTTATTCAATCAATATGTAAAACCGGTCTCCACAACGCGTTTCGACGCAGCAGGCGTCTTTATCAAGTGGTTGGCAACCACTTGATAAAGACGCCTGCTGCGTCGAAACGCGTTGTGGAGACCGGTTTTACATATTGATTGAATAAAGCCTAAAGGTAATACTTGCTACAGCAGTGTCCTGGCGTTGCTTGAGCGCTGATCATATCACTTTCTTGTTTTCGGCTATATGCTCTTCCCACTATGGCAGTGATATTCAAGACTGGTGTGAAAATGCCAAAAGCCACAAAATGTTTGAGCAACTTAGCAAAAGTTTTGTAACTTTTCAAATAGAATTTGGCCTAAATATATAATACTCCATGCATAATAGACTGGTATATAATACACTTCCATACGTATCAGGGCCCATATCTTGGGCATTTAGGCCTTGCTGTGTACTGGCCTATGTGTCGCTTCATGACTACACTCCATGTTTGAAGGGTTCATTGGTAAAGCATGCATCCACAAATAATCGCACATCAAAGTCGCCAATCATTAAAAAATAACGGTTTAATTAGCTGAACAGTAATATTCATTTTTTTTTTAATCATTTATAACCTGCTTAAATATGAATCGTTACAGCTTTATATATTACAAACTTAAGATTAAGTGTTTGCCTTAAACAACGTATCATAGAACATTTTATATAAGTTACATTATGCAAATCAGTGATAGATCTGTAGCAAGTGACCGTCCTGTACAAAACCAGAACCGCTCCAATGCGGATGCTTCATAAACGAGGCAAATAACCATCCACTTCTGGCTCGTTTGTGCTTCTCCCCCTCTGCAAAATGACAATATATATATAATATGTACAAGTAAAAGCATTGGTTTTAACCCATTGCAGTCCTAAACTGAGCAATGAAAATAACTGAAGAGAATATGAAATAAAGCGTTAAATAGCGGATGGGGAGAGACCTCAGTAGAATGTGAGCTCGGAAATCAAAAGGTGATCTAGGAAAAGTATCTCAGTTTAACCTGTGAATGAAGATTTCTCCTGTAAGACGTAAGCGGGGAGCAAGCGGAGAAAGCGAGACTCCCCCTTGTGGGAAAACATGGCATCTCCAGTTCTGCTCTATGAAATGAATCTGTCTTTTTTTTGTCTCCTTGCTTTCTGTGGCTATGTGTTATACAATTACTCTTTCAACTTATCCCTCTGGGTGATTCATATGTAAGGATGAAGACATAACTCAATATCTTCCCATGGATTAGTAAGCGATGTGACCGATGTTGCACTACTTGATGTAAGTTGTCTAGCCCAATCCCCTGTGCACACTGACTATGAGGGAAAGTAGAGGCTACTATTGGGTACATATTATTAGGCTGACCCATGGCAGAGTTTATTCCACCAGGGGTGGACCACCGCTGGTAAATCTGGACAGCAGTACATTAGGTGTAGCTGAAAATTTGTAAGATGATGGAGGGGTAAAAGTGATTTTATTGCAATGCTTCTTCTGTCTGTCCCACCATGTGACCAGAGCGGGTAACATAAGAGGCCCTTACACTGCAGTCAGCAGGGTCCCTGTTGCCATACAATGTAAAGTGCGTAGTGCATCCACCCATGTGACACTGTCGCTGGTCATAATACATGACTTGTAATGTTTTTTTCAAACTACAAGGCTGGGGCCACAACAGCACAGGGAGTTGGGGCCCCGATGTGTCCTGGCTCTGAAGCACCCTTCATAGATGGTAAATTGCTATGATCAACAATGCAGCTTTACAGTCTGCCGTGCCGCTTAAGGCCACCCAGTGAATGACCCCCAGAACTCTTCCTCTTGGATGATCACCCATACAATGAGGGCCTTGCTAGTTTCCACTGCCCAAGAAGCTGTTTGGTGAGTGCACTGAACCTTTGAGATGATGGCCTTAAAGAGATCAGTCCTAGTGTCTAAAGCTAATGGTGCCGCTTTATTCCCAACTCCAGTGCTGCGCTCACAATACTGAAGGTGGTATCTTCTAGACCAGGAATCTCAAACTCCGGGCCTCGAGGGCCACCAACAGTGCAGATTCTCAGGATTTCCTTAGTATTGCACAGGTTATAATTAAATCACCTGCACTGGTCATGATTCCAGCCCATGAGCAATGCTAAACAAAACCTGTTGGCGGCCGTCGAGGCCTGGAGTTTGGGTTTCCTGTTCTAGACCAATATTTCCCAAACTCCAGCTCTCAACAGGTCACGTTTTCATGATTTACTTAGTATTGAATGATGGAATCATTATCAAGGTATCGCCTGTGCAATATTAAGGAAATCCTGAAAACGTTCCCTGGAATTCGGGAACCGCTGTCTACACAGACCCAAGCTTCAAATGCAGAGAGATTATGATTCAGAAGCTGCATCAAAAAAGTACGAGATATGGTAATGAATTTGTAGGATGATCCCCTATTTATGTAAGTTGGTTTTATGTGAAAAATAGTGACCTGAAGTGAGGACGAGAATGGTAGTAATACTCTCTTCTTTCATGTATTTTGCTGTACAGGTCAGATCTGGATCAGCCTACCTATGGCTGTGTATATGGGAAGAAGGGAACGACATTCCAGCATTCATCTTAATGATGAACAAAAAAACTTTGCTCCTTTTATATTGTTTTTAAATACAGTATGATAAAAATTGCAATGATCACAAATTATACATTTTTTTTTAAATAATAGCATTATTTAACACGTCAAACCTATGACTGGGAGGTTCTTTATTTGTCTGAATTTGTATTTTCTCTAGTTCTAAAGTATAGATATTAGTACTATAATACTGGAGGATCAGGGTGGCTATATCATACATTGATCCGGTTACCACTTGCTGCAAGGATTACTGTAGTACTTGGATATGGCATCTCAAGCTAATTTTACACTTCTACTTTCTATGTTTATTTCAATAGTTGATTTTAGATTGTGATTTTACATTATTATCAGCTCTTTGTCATGCCACAACATGTATGAGAACCTAACAAAATCATAGGTTTGAAACGCGTAGGTGATATGGCTGTAGTTGTATGATCTTGGGATGTTTGCAATTTTACACAGAAGATGAGCGCTGGAACTTTGTTTGTTGCCTTTTGGATTCAGTATGCAGCACCCATTAGCCAGTTGGCGTATATTACTTTGCACCATCCATAGATTTTAACGCCTTATGATGAACCATCTTCAAGACATTCACTCTCATAAAGGTGAGCTGGGTAAAAAAAAAAAATCTTTCCTTTATTCCCCCTTTTTGAACGTAAATAAACAACAGCGCCCCTGGGATTGAGACCCCAAGACTGGCAACGTCAACAACCTCATTAGAATTCAAGTTTTGATGTGATGATAACTATATATTTTCTTATCTTCCAACAAAACCCCAGAGAAGCCTCTAAAGTGAGAACGAAAAAGTTGGGTCAATGTTTCATACCGGTGATGAACGTCCTTGTGGTATCAGGCGGTCTGGGACCATTAGTGATACTTCCCCTTATATTTACTACAGGTTACACAGATTATAATCTGCGGAATGTAACATTTTGGTTTCTTGCAAAGTATGGACAATGGTCAGGTTGCAACTAAATTAGAAGTGATGCAGTTCCTCCCACGGAGAACGATATAGCAGCAGCTTCCTAGGAAATGTGATAGGAGATGACCCACCCAACAATGGTACATAGCAGACCAGTATATACATCAACAGATCCTTACATCTTGATAGGGTAACTACTTCCATGAAACAAACTGTTCTGTGGGGCCATAAACTGTAGCCTGGAAAAATGTTATTATTATTTTTATTTTTACAAACTATTCCTCGTCCACTTCTGCCACAAATTGTGAATGATGTTCTGGGGATTTGCTGTGTGTTTTGCTTAGGTGCAGTTTAACCGCATGCTTGCTGGCAAATGTCCTACAACACAATTTACACTTAAACTTAGAGTCTGTGTCTTCTTCGGTAGCCACCGGTGGGGGTGACCTCTGTACAACTACCCTTGAGATTTCCTTCTCTACCTTAGTTTGCCGTTCCACGGCCATCCTGTTCATATCTTTCATTTGAAACCCAAGATGAGTCTCAAGGTGGCTTATATAGCTCAAGGGGGTTCGAAATTGAGATGCACAGTCACTGCAATAAAACACGGGATGTCCCTTGTCCATGTTTTTCAAGAATTTTGTACCACCGGTCTTTCGAAGCTGATATTTTACATTGGCCAGCCAGTGGCTGATGGTTGTCATAGAAAGTCCAGTGAACTTAGAAATCTGCATACGTTCTTGAGGCCCAAGGTCCGATAACAAATATTTCCCCTCTGATGTCTGAAAGAGACTCGATGCAAATTGAGCTTGTAAAATGAGGAGATGCTGAGGATTCCAGTTGGATTGTCTTCCCTTCCTTTTATGTAAAGATGAAACCTCTGTTGAGACTTCTTCAAAGCGCCGGGAATCTATCTCGAGTTTCATGGAGGCCATTCTAGAAGAAGCAACGTGCTTTGGGGTGGTAGCTTTAGGCAGAATCTTGACCATATCAGCTATGTCAGATAGAGCATGTTTCTGGGGAGGAGATGTGCACGACTGAGCTTTGGAGGACTCCATTTTTTTATTTTTAGATTTGGTCAGATCTATTGGTTGATCACTGGACTCGAATAAATAACGGCCAGTACGTTTTGGTGGCGTCAAACATACCGCTGGTATTTCTACCCGACTGACTGGAGACTTCTGAAACATGGAAATTATGCTTGTGGAACTTGAATTGGATGCAGGCCTTATTGACTCCGAAGCTTTTCCCAAGTGATTATTTAAGACGGACTGTAGAGCACTGAGAGGATTTACACAAGGAATATCAGGAGAATGATTTGCTGAACTTCGTAATGAAGAACATTCTTCTCGGCCTATTGGAGACTCTGTGTGTTCCAGGAATTTGGGCTTCTCTTTTTCACAGCTTTGTTTAGCTTTCTCTTCATGTTTCGGGGAGCACGGATCTTTTTCTGGCGACTCTGTCAAGACTTCCTCTTTTGGTGAATCCTCACTTTTATCGGGTTGTGTTCTCTCTGACTTTATGGTCTCTTTTGGCGATTCTCTTTCGGACTCTGTGTCCTCAGACTCCTCCTTTACTTGTGTAGACAGAGCTTCTGAGGGGCTGTTTGAGGAGAGGGTGCAGATTTGCACTTAGGAGCAATTGGTCTAAATTTATTTGAGAAGGTTGGTCTCATCTGCATTACTTGAGAACCAAGGGAAGCTGAGGGTTTCATGACATCTGAAAGTTGATATGCGGCATGGATGCTGGGGTAGGCACTCCAGCTTGGTGTTCCATTTTGGGCTTTGTTAATAGCTGAGGTTACAGTGTTTTCTAGAGATTTTAAGATATCTCCACCTTCCTTTGAGCCATCTTCCAAGTCCTCTTCCCTTAGATATTGGTATTTAAGTGTTGGATCTAAGGGTTTTTCCAGAACAGCTTCATGTTCATCATTGGTGTCTATTTTTTCATCCTTGTTACTGTCTTCAGACATATCCATTTTACATTCTTTACTAGTCAGGATTTCAGATGTTGATCCTCCCGATGGAGAACTTGCTGATGGCTTTGACTGGCTGTCACTAGAGGGTGAGTCTGAGAGTGATTGCATCTTTTCTACAGCAAGAGGGTCTAAGACCAACTGCTTACCTTTCTTTGAGGCTGAATTGGTAACTTTCAAGAAATGTCCAGTCACCATCATGTGCGTTGTGAGTTGCTGCAAGGTGTCGTGCGAACTACCACATTCCATGCACTTTAAAATTTGAGATTTACAAGCTTCGAACTGCCAAGTATAGCTAGCACCATTCTGATAGCCATACCGATTGTTAGAGGACAGCTGCGAGTTCTTCTGTGTGGAGCAATGTTCCACAAAGGAACCGGTGGTTGAATCGGGTGAGCATGGCCGAGTTACTTCAAATATACGTTTTTTTGCTGAGGCGACCATTTTGGATGAGATGCTGGGGATAGGTTCCTTCAAAGGCACTTTTTGGTAATGCTTTGTTTTTATCATATGGACACTTAGATCTTGGAGAGAATCAAAAGAGTCTCCACAAAACATGCACTTCAAAACTTTCTGGGCATCCTCCTTGTCCATATCGTGAAATGCCCTTTTTCGGGATTTGGAATAATTTGCAGGTCTGTGCTTGTCTTTCTTGTGATTATCATCTTGATAATGGCCCGTTTCATTCATATGCACAGTTAGCTCCACCAAGGTGTCGTAGGCTGCACTGCACTGCCTGCAACGGAATCTGCTGGCTCCCGTGAAGACAGTGCCATACATTTTGGAGTTTTGACGGTACAACTGAACAGAACTGAAAAGGTTTGGTTTAGAAATTGATTTTGAGGGTAAGTTTTGCTGTAAACTTTTTGAAAGAGCATCTTGATGCCAATCAAATTCACCTTTACTGGCTCCATTGCGATTTTCGCAAGGCTTCCGTTCAGCAGGAGGCACCTTAAGACTTAATCCTAAATTTGTCCAGTAAGAATCAGATAAGATGTTGGCATAAGCCATCTTCATTTTATCCATACAGTCGGGCCCCTCTGGCTGGAGTCGGGGGAGCAGTTCTGTTTTTTGGTCCTGAGCATCTTTAGATGATACACTTTTTACATCTGCCACCTGGTCACTGGCGTCACTCATCAATGATTCACTTTCCCCATCTTGATTGCATATGAGACTTCCTGGGGAATTCTGGAAACTGAGGCTCTGCTTGAGGTCCCCAACTACCTCTTGTTCCTCATCTGTGGGAGAGTAAGCACTGTCCTGGGGTGGAGCAGTGGAGTTGCTATCATCATCCTCCTCCTCATCGTCCTTGACACTGTCATCCTTCAAATCCTCTTCTCCATCTTGGAAATAACCTGTAGATACAACAACAAAACAAAGTCAAGCCATGCTTTCCTTAAATCAAGTCTGCATCACTCATCTAAATTTTGCTCCACATTTATGTATTCCTAGCAATTAAACTACCATTAAAAGAAAACTGCTCCGAGTTCAAAAAGTAAGGCAGACTGAATTTTCATAGCACATCAGAAGCACTCTGTGGGGTGCATGCAAAACATTAGAGAACCCCTTAAACAACATATGCATTGACAGGTGAGCTTAAACTGCAATCGTGGTTTACATTTTTATTTCATAAATTAATAGTACACATAAACATGAGCAAATTTTTAATATATCTGATCAGAAAAATCTGCTTGTTTCTCCTCCTCAACTTGATCTTTTATTCTCAAAATTCCAAATTCCTCGTAAAACCTGTACTTTATATTACCGAGCTAGGAGATGACAGGTGGTTTTTAAACTATTGTATTGTAGATAGCAGGGCTGTGGAGTTGGGAGTCGGTGTCCATTTAGGAGGAGTTGGATTCAGGGAAATTGAGGAGCCGGATGCTTGGCTTACCGACTCCACAGCCCTGGTAGATGGAAGAGCGAGAAGGGAGGAGAATGAGGCAGAGATCCTCCTTTCCCTTCTCCTTCTTTCTGTATAGAATCATAAAAAAACAATTACCATCTCCTACCTCCGTAATAGAAAAATGTGTATTTACTGAAGACAGATTTTACCTCAGAAATAAGAATTTTGAGAATGAAAGATCAGTCCAGGAGAAGAAACAAGCAGATTTCCCTGATAAGATATATTACAAAGTCGACCTTTTTCATGTGTACTATCGATTTATTAAATAAAACTTTAAACGATGATTACACGTTAAAGAGGACCTGTCACTTTGCTTAAAAAATTAAGTTAAAAATCCCTTGGCTCACCTGATTCTGTCACGCTTTTATGTTTTGCTCTGCATCACTCCATTCCATTGCACAGATATTCACATTTGTTTCTTTTGGGGCACAGTATGTGAAAACTCTGCTTGTTTTAGTCTTCTCTGAGGCATGCACTTTTAGCGTTCCCAGACATTGATAATCACAGCTCAGCATATAATCTATCAATCTCAGATGCTGCTGTGATTGACAGCATATGGGAGGGAAGGTTGAAAGTGGACATGCCCAGAGAAAAGTTTGAATGCCCAGTTGGACTGCTAGCAGAGATTTCACATACTACGCTCTAAAAACCCCAAAATGTGAAAAGCTCTGAAATGTAGCACAAAACGGAAAACAGAATCAGAGTCAGTGGAGCTCAGGGATTTTACAAGCAATTTAATAGAATTTTTTGAGCAAGTTACAGATGCTATTTATATATGAGGACAACTGATTTCTATGTCCCCTGTTAGAGCAGGGAGTCCTGAGTGCTGGAACCCCCTCTATGAGGTGGAACAGAGCGCTGACATGTGAGAGTGGCTGCCCTATACTGGACTTAGGTATTCCATTTATTACGTGGTTGTCCCATTTGTTTGAATTGCCTTTATGTAATAAAACATGACCAGACATGGCTTACCCCTCCATTTGTATAGGGGTTGTCTTCACAAGAACCCCTTTTGTTCCCTACAATAAGAGGTGCTTGGACCCATTCAACGGTAATGCAAAAATGACTGTCTAATTACATTGTTTACTTACAATACTTTACTTTTACAATTAGTATCTGAGAAGGACATTATGGTAGGAAGAACAGAATGTACAAGGCGAAGAGGAAGACCAGCAACCCAATGGCTTGATACTATCAAGATAACGGTGGAGAATACCCTGGTGGACCTATCTAGGCTGCGCAAGATCAATCTTCCTACAGAGCGTTCATCCATCAAGTCCCCATGGCTCGAGATTGAGTTGAAGTGCAAAAAACATTGAGAATAATCCATGAAGGAGACCAGTGATGTAAGCAGAAGCCGAATATTTTGCCAAAACCTCATCATAACACCCAAGTATTGCATCCCATTGATGGACATCAATGTAGACACCTGTTCCAAAATCCATTCTAAAAAATACAGACAACCAAAAAGATGTCACCAGGACTACGGTATATTATTAAGCCACAAATGTCCATATCATTGAGGCCTTCATAGGTCATTGGACAGTTTTCACGTCATAACAATTTATGCTAAGCGAGCAGAACAACTAATAATTAGGCAAAATCATTTATCCCAGCGCGGGCAGGTGGATGCCGAAGCAAGCAGCTTTCTTTATTCGGGTTGCTTTTGAACATTGTGGGCTGGCGGTGGAGGAGAACGTGTCTTGCGGCCTTTGAAGTCCTGCCGTATATTCATTCCAGCTCAGCTTACATCAGACAAATGTTTAGTGTATCACAGAACGCCACAAAAGCAGCAATTTCATCAATATTTCACAACAGCCTTGGGGAAATTGTAGATTGCAATGCTGTAGGGCAGCTAATGGAAGCGCACACAAGGGTTTTGTACATTTAAAATCAGCTGCTAGGGAGAGGAGAAATACACCAGATTGAGAGCTGAGGAAGGAGGGGAGAGATCCCAAACCTGTCTGCCTCCTGCTGGTCTTACTTATAGGTAATACAATTACTGGAAGCTTCTCATTTATTGCTAATACACTAATGCTGTGGCTATGCCGTCACTGTGTTCAGTGATTGGCCATAGAAAGGTGTCCATGTGTCAGGACATGAAAATGCCGCTAAACCAAACACTGAACCAGAGAACTGCGCGCAAGGACATTTGAAAAGGAGAGTTTATTGCATGACATACAAAGGGAACCCCTGACGAAGAAGCGAAACGCGCGTCAGGAGGTCTGCTCAGATGTCCCCTGTATGTCTGACATCATTATGTCCACATGGATCTATTATACTACTGATTGATTGTTAGCACTATTATGCAAATTCCCAACCTGTTCTTGAATGTTTTTCTGAGAAGGGTTTTATACAGCTTCTACCTGCTTTATCAGGGGGTTGTTTTTGTACAACAACTTTTTTTTAAACTATATTTTGTTATTTATATATTTTTAATCTAGCTTGGAGGTTAATAATCATATAAAAGGTTCTTTGGCCAAACCAAGGGCAGCACGAATCTTAGGCTGGGTGCATGATTAGAGCCAGGTATGTTTTAAGAGCCGGCTGGGGACCATAGAGAGACTAAATTATTCCAGCGCTGCTTCCTTCTGCTTAGAATCATAGAATGGAATCATAGAATTTTAGAGTTGGAATGGACCTCCAGGGACATATGGTCCAACCCCCTGCTCAAAGCAGGAGGCACTAAATCATCCAGACAGATGTCTGTCCAGCCTCTGTGTGAAGGCTTCCATTGAAGGGGATCTAACCACCTCTTGTGGCCACCTGTCCCACTCATTGATCACCCTCACTGCCAAAAAGGTTTTTCTTATAATACCTAATCTGTGTCTGCTCCCATTTAGTTTCATCCTATTGCTTCTAGCCTTTCCTTGTGCATCTGAGAATAAAGCTGATCCCTCTGCAGTGTGACAGCCCTTGAGACATTTGCAAATAATTGACCAGTCTCTCCTTATGTACACACATGGGAGAGACATGTCAATCAATTAAGAGAGGTGGGGAAAACGTTACAGACAGCACTGTATTAGTATTATCTCTGCCTTTGGTCTGAACTTCAAACCATCTGGAGAAAAGTGCACCAGACTGATATTGAGCAACCGAGCTGTGATTCATGCTGCCCGTGGTTCGGGCAACATGAATTCTAAGGGCAGAGTCATGCCATGTGAGATGCATGCGAGATACCGGCATGAGTCTCACATGACTCACCCACCCTGGCCGTTGCCTCTCTGGATGGCAGCGCATCAGCTGCTTATGTTTCTATGCACCTTAACACTCCCATACAGAGAGGCAGGGTGTGTCACGCGAGACTCATGAGAGTATCGCGCATACATCTCGCATAGCGTATCTCTGTCCTAATACTGTGTTTCACAGGCTGATGTCAGGCCAGTAAACAAGCGCCAATCAATCAACTATGTGGAAACTGATCAGCGCTCAATCACTGGAATATTTACACATTATCTTGTTGTCGGCAAAACAATAGGTTGCTGAGAAAGGGCGATGCGATGTCACTAACAATGATCATAATCAGTATTAATTACAATAATTATTTGTCGATATACATGATCGGATCACCCGACGATGAACAAGAATCAGGTGCCTGCCGATATGTTTATATGGACTTAGAACATTAGTTTGCCGATTATTTATGTGTCTAAATGAAAATTCATAGTGGTCGTCTATAATACCATACCAGTATTGTGGACAGGGGTGGGCTGAGCCAGGGGGCAGGGATGCATTTGTCCCCTGGGCCGGTCCCCAGGCGGCTGTTCAGGACCGCCGGAAGACCTGCACTGTACTTTTGATTGCAGCCGGCAAAACTTCCTTTGAGGCCGGGCCAGCAGACTCCTGATGTTGCATAACGCATCATGCATCCAACTGTGAGGGTGTCTTTAAGACGCAAATACATTTGAATACATGACAACCGGGACTGGAGCAGAACATAGCTGGATGAGACTTCCAATAGCTCATCCATACTTTGCAAAGAAAATCCAAAAAGGAGATTCACTGTTTCTGAAAGTCTTAAGTCTGCGATTTGTGCTACATTGTGGTGAAATGTGAGACCGCTCCACAGCATTTCTGCATTGCAATCAGCACAATTAACAGCACATTTTTCCGCTGTAAAGTTCCTGCAGCGTATACGACAATACGACACGAGGATATCTTCTAAACGTGAATTATAGGTTGCAGTGTACAATGTTAAAACACAACAAGCACCCCCCCACCACACCCTAAAAGGCTGGAGCCATTTGTCCCAATCTTATGGAAAACGTCCTTCTCTATGTTAAGATCAGAGGATACGTTGCATTCAGTTTAAGGGTTTCGAAGATAAAATGAATTAAAATTACCCTTGATCCTCCCCCTGGCCCAGTTTACATGAACAAGACGGCTATGTGTGCTCCCGGCAGACACTCCGCAGGGCTGCTTTGGATTGTGGTTCGCGGGAGGAGAAGTAACACAATGTTTAAATCTGGAGGTTTTTGGACGCGATTCAAATTAGCAGCTGATTTGTGGTGTGTAATAAGCTTCCGTGCAGACATGACGGCCCCATGTCCTGCCTGCGGGAGGTTAAACGTAAAACAGGCAGTACTCTGACACAGGGAACCCCCATTTCAGATGTGGTGACCAGGGTTGGCATTCCAAAACCTGTAGCGACCCTACCTGAATTATACGGAGTTTGCACTGGAATGAGAAGCCACGTTACATCACTGCCGGCACCCTTAAGTTACTCCATCTTCTCGATTGCTTGAGTTGATGGCATGCTGTATTCTGAAGGTGGGGGCGCTCTTTACAAGGAATGGCAGGGATACATGTATAATACAATACTCTCACTACTCGTATCGTTCCTGCAGATATTGAGCTTTCGCCATCTCGTTACTTATATATGGACACACATACGTCTCATTCCTGAGCACAAGCGGCAGACACATTTATGTCAGTTAATGACAGATCCATCAAGTCTGGATGAACGGATTGCAGGGCAGAGCCATTTCACATTTTTTATTACCTCTAAATCCCTACAATGAAAGGTAATATGTTTTAATTGACCTATAAAAACAGTGAGAATGGCCAGCGAGATTTTGGCGGTGATTAACGAGCTGTCCGAGGGGATGGATGGAGGGGCAGCTTACACAGTCACAGTCATGGATCACAGCGGGGATCAGTGCGGACCTGGGTGATCACATTATCCCATCAGTGACAACGGACCGTCCTTTTTTTATGTATATTGAATGATTCACTTAAAGGGGTTATCCAGGATTTTTATTGAGAAAGAAAATTGTACCTAAGCACTAACAAGCAGACAGCTGCCGCCTACCTGGCTGTTGTGCCTGGCATGGTTCACCTCCTTCACCCCTGCCACAGACCGGTCACAGACTGGTCCTGCAGGGATTTCATGGCGGGATAAACAGAGCAGAGGCGGCTTTTCACTCTTCTCTGTGGAAGTGGCTGCACAGCCGACGTCTTGCTGACTTACAACCGTCTCTGCTGACGTGACGTCAGCGTAAGCGGCAAAATCGGTAGTGACCGACAATGAACAGTGCCAGGCACAACCGGTAGGTAAGTGTCAGCGAACAGTGTCTCTTATACTGATACGTTCAAACAAGTGTCAGTACTACAGGTAATGAGTGGAGGACAGAGGAGCCTCTTAAAGAAGAAGTTACAGGTCTGTGAGAGCCAGAAATCTTGCTTGTTTGTAGGTGACCAAATACTTATTTTCCTCCAAAATTTGAAACAAAAATTATTTCCAAATCAGACTATGTGATTTTCAGGATTTGTTTTCTCATTTTGTCTCTCATAGTTGAGGTCACCTATGATGTCAATTACAGGCCGACCTCATCTTTATAAGTGGAGAACTTGCACAATTGGTGACTGACTAAATACCTTTTTTTCCCCACTGTAAATGGGATAGGATTTCCTTTTCTGGATTAATTTGCACCTTTTTAATGGCCTTATTATTCGCTCCTCTTTTTAAAGTCATACTTTAAACATTTCTTCCTCACAATCAGCTCTCTCCTACACAGTATAAAATGCCAGGACTGTACAGGTTACAGAAAGCAATTGAAAAGATCATAAAACATCCTTGTAATAACCTGCACTGCTATACTAGCGGAGGCAGACAAAACATTAGTGCAACACAAGTGCCAAAAAAGTCGAAAACAGGTGGAGTTGTGCATCATTTTGGACTGCAAATGGCCCATATATTGTTCTTGCACAGGGTCCGCTTCTGTATACCAGGTATGACTACTGTCAGTTGTACATGGGCAGCCTAAATATTTCAGCAGGGTGACTAAAATCGTCATTGAACTGAGATGCAAATTAGAAATATATTGACATGAAGCAAATTTATATTGGTTGAAACAAACTGGTTTTAGTCCCAGAGACAGAGAGATGTTAGAGGGAGCCTGTCACATCATATGTGTAGCCTGATCTGTGGACAACATTTTATAGAGAAGGAGAAACTGAGCAGAATGATGTATCAGACTGTTGGAAGAGTTTCAGTATTTTATTCATTAAAATCCCTGGTGCTTGTAGAATACGAGTACAGTGGACCGTCCTACTCATGAGTCCTTTGGGCTGTCCTACTCCTGAATCCAGTAGGTGGTCCTACTCCTAAATCCAGTGGGTGGTCCTACTCCAGAGTCCAATGGCGGTCCTACCACCGAGTTAAGTGGACGATCCTACTCCTGAGTAGAGTGCAGTGTCCTACTCCTGAGTTCAGTGGGCCGTCCTACTCATGAATCCAGTGGGTTGTACTACTCATGATCCAGTGGGCCATCCTACTCATGAGTCCAGTGGGCCATCCTACTCATGAGTCCAATGGGCCATCCTACTCATGAGTCCAGTGGGCCATCCTACTCATGAGTCCAGTGGGCCATCCTACTCATGAGTCCAGTGGGCCATCCTACTCATGAGTCCAGTGGGCCATCCTACTCATGAGTCCAGTGGGCCATCCTACTCATGAGTCCAGTGGGCTGCCCTACTCATGAGTCCAGTGGGCCATCCTACTCATGAGTCCAGTGGGCTGCCCTACTCATGAGTCCAGTGGGCCATCCTACTCATGAGTCCAGTGGGCTGCCCTACTCATGAGTCCAGTGGGCATCCTACTCAATAAATGACAGCTATCTCTGTATGTAGAGTGATACAGGGATGTTAATTACTGAGTAGGACCACCCATTGGACTCGTATACATACAAACACCTGGAATTTCAGTGAATAAAGTACAAGGTATACAAAAAATATATATATGAATCTGATCAGCTCTTCTTGCTCTATAACATCCCGCCTGCAGATCAGAGACCATTTTCAACACGACAGGCTCCCTTTAAGTCATATTATCCAGAATGGTAGAGTTGTTATTACATTCTTTCACAACAGAAAGACCTGAATCTCCACAGATCATATAAACATATCTGCTGGCGCCAGTAAAAAGAGGTCAGCCGAAGGTAGAGCCATCCCTGCCTGCGGCACCTGTCATGGCGGTGTCAGGCTGTATGGGGTGGGTGTTTCAAGCGGTTCACATACAATAGTATTCCACTCGTGGGGCACTTAGAGGATGTGGAGATTAATTTGTCTTATCTGGAATAGAGGAGCGGGATCTTAGTCACATGCAGGTACGGAGTACGTTGTCATCTCCGAGAAGCGGTGACAAATGACACTAATGATTAATGAGCGGCGCTCCCTCATCAGTCTTTTGTTCTGCGATCATGTAGCAGAATCAGCCGCTAGAAAAAGTCTTGCTTCCTCACAGGAATGAATTGTTATTTTCTGCCACCGCGTAAAAAATGGCAGCGGTGTGCTGCCTGCATTGTGTGTCTTAGACTGAATTATTGACTGTCAGGAAGAAGTCTACAATTACAATGAACACGTGGCCGTATCTTCCAGGGAGATGATCCGACCTTTCCTATCTCTGCCCAGAACACAGGGGACGGAGCGATGTAGAACAAAGATTCTGTGACAAAGTCATAATGACGGAGGATCTCGAGAGCTACGTGCTCATTACACCCCGCTAAATGGCAGCACCTTAAAGAGGAAGCCGAGGAAAAAAAAAATCAGATTGGAAGTACATAATGGTGCCCAAAGAGGCAATGCCCTCCTTCTTCTGGGCAGCAATGTGGAATCCAAAATGTGTCACTGTTGGGAAACGCATTGAGATGAAGACATGAATGTCCAGATTCAAGCATAGAAATGAAAACCAGGCACTGACCTGTTAACAGCGTTACTCATATACTCCTGTAATGGTGGCGTGCTGTGCAATCTCCTGTTGCTCAGCCAGAGTTCAAGACAATATATCCAAAAAGAAAAATGGCGGCACTCAGCATTCCAATTTGCAGCTGATTGATGTAATGAAAGAATTACAGCAGCGGGTGCATAATACAGGGAGGGAGGTGCTAGGACCGACGGTGACCGCTACGTGGGATGTCCGCTTCTACGAGTCCTGTGTACACCGGAAAGGAAAGGTATATACTGCTAAAGAATATGCCGCCTACGTTCTAACAACAAACAGAGAGTAGGTGCAGATTAAAGAACATAAATAGCAGAGAGATGAACCCTAGCTGGTTTTCCACTGGCTGGCATAAGTAAATGGAAGAAAGGCTGGATATCCAAATGAGGAAATACCAGCAGGTGGAAAGTATTTAAAGCTGTATCCAAAAGGTGTTTGAGTAAATTAATAAACCTATAACCCTAATAGAACTAAAGCAAGAATAACAAAACTAAACACCCAGAGAAAGTGGGTATTTGCTGTGGCTCGGTGGACAGAGAAACCGACAAGAGAGCAGAGGGTCAAGGGTTCCGATCCAGACACATGACAATGAAGGTATTTGATATGATACTATCTTTCATTTATTGTCCAATATGGCTTTCCTTATACCAGGGGTGGGGAACTCCAGGCCTTGAGGACAGCCAACAGGTCATGTTTTCAGGATTCCCTTAGCATTGCACAGGTTAGAATTGAATCACCTTCACTGGTGATGATTCCAATCCTTGTGCAATGCTAAGGAAATCCTGAAAACATGACCTGTTGGCGGCCCTCCAGGCATGGAGTTCCCACCCCTGCCTTAGACGATCAAGAGGTACAAGCTATGACCACAAAATTGATATCAAAGAAACATGTTCAGTGTAATAAGGGCTAAGACCAGTTAACGGCAATATACTTGCAACTGTACCTTATACCAACATGAGGGAGCTTTTTCGAGGACATAAGCAATAGATATGCTGCCCCATATTTAGAATTGATATCTGTAGTTCTTGGCTTTAAGCAAAAAGGAGGCTATCTGCATATTTAAATTGATAATGGAGAATTGTATGGCCTAGAAGTATTTATGTGCCAAATTGTTACTCTCCAAAATGAGAAATTTTACCTATTAAATCCCCTGTTAGAAGTCACTCACCCAGCCAAATCAGTTCTGCTTTCTACTGATAAGGGGCACAATCTCCATGTATCTGCAAATGAAGTGTCTGCTGGTTTGGCTTTCTATACTAAGATAAGTCATGTGATGAATAGGGTTGCTATTCACATTTTGGACTGCTACTTCCAATAGGTGGTGCTACAGTTCCTGTCCTCTCTCTGAAGGTTATTTGCATATTTAAATTCCTAGAGGAGCATTGCATGGCCTATAAGTCTCCTTATACTGACTTGTCACTCTCCACAAGCCCAAACTTTACCCTTTAAACTCCCCCTGAAAGAGGACTCCTAATTTGCACTTAATGAGGGCTAAGAACCTGGAATGTGTGTTTGCAAAATAAGTGTCTGACTTGGTTTCTTAAGTCATATAGCAAGGCAAGTTAAAAGGTATTAACTTTTTGAATTCCTACTTCCAATAGGTGGAGTTAGAGCTCCATTTCTCTTCCTCTTTGAAGAGGCTGTTTTGCAAGGCAAAAACATTTCTTCTCCAATGTTAGCCTTTGCTTTCCTTCCTTTTCTAAATCCCAAATTCTCAATTGTCTAAACAAGCAGTCATACTATTCCCCCCATTCTCCCCTTCATACATTTATATTGTGCAATGGAAGAGGTATAGCTGGAGGCTCAGACTACAGTGATTGTAGTCTATTTCAATGAAGACACATAGATCCACACAGGCAATGTAGATTACACCCTGCATGAGTTTGTCATTGTTTTGTCTTACTAAGTGCCAACTGGTCATTGTTGCATGCTCAAATGTCTGCTTGCCATGTTCCCATTGTTATGTGTCCTATAACCCAATCCATAATGCTGTTATAGATTTATGGGATGTGACATTTGGCAGGGACCCTACAGAAGGGACTGTAGGGGCTATGGACAACTGTGTCTCTGGCAGAGAACTGTAAATACAATCCAGGAGTGTAGTTTACGTCTCATAACTGTGCTCATCCTCCGTTGTTATTAATGCTTGTCAGGACTATTTATCCAGCGGCTGCTGACAGCTCCGTATTTGCCGTCTAAATTTTCATCATAAATAAGTCAGTAATGCAGCGCTTTAGTAAACCTTCTGCGGTGATTGGAAATCCTGCTCAAGTAAACAATCTACAGGACGAGCACTTTGCAGCTCATAATGTCATGCCTGGTTTTGGAATTCGATCTGGTGACCTCTTGCGAGTGGTCGGTTTCCCTCTCTGCTTAGCCACAACCTGTTTTCGTCTCTGTCAAACTGATGGTTCTTTTGCCTTTTCTTTTATTTTGTACTTCGTTATGCAGAAGACAGTTAAGTAGGTGAGGAGATTGTAGCCACATCCCCCCTCTAGGAAATATGCAAGCATGTTCAGTAAGGAAGTGGAATAACTCCAGCGCCACCTTTAAGTAGCTCCTGAAAGTCATAATCGCTTTCCAACAAACTTTTAAATATGACTAAGGGATTTGTGCCAGATCAGAACCCCAAACTACAGACGCTGCGGGAGTTCTTCCACTTCCTTACTGAAGTGCAAATTTGCATATTTCCTTGAGGGGAGGATGTGGCTGCAATCTCCTCACCTACTTAACTGTCTTCTTATGGTTGCAGAAAGCTTCTCTCCATAAGGTAGATAGCAAGTTCCCAGACCTCGTCTTAGCCCACTCACACAGCCAGATCAGAATATCCCACACACTAGATGAGGGGCAGTTACCCCGAAACGCAGTGTCTGTAGTTTGGGGTTCTGATCTTGCACAAATCCCTTAGTCATATTTAAAAGCTTGTTGGAAAGTGATTATGACTTTGAGGAGCTACTTAAAGGTGGCACTGGAGTTATTCCACTTCCTTACTGAAGTGCAAATTTTCTTTTCTTTTGTATGTTTCTATTCAGGTGTTGCCAACTTGCTATTTGGTTCTTTCCTATCGCATCTTGGGAGGGACTATTGTACTCACCTTGCACTGGCCTTCTTTGCTTGATATTATTATATTTCCTGGTAGATAGGTGGTTGAAGTCTCAGCTCATGATCTAGGGGGTTTATCCTCCTTGGTAAAACTCAGTTGTTTTCCCTGAGAGTTATTTCTCTCCTGACACCTCTTCCTTTCTCTTCGTTAGGGTGTGTGGGAGATTTTGTGTTTTCGCTTGTTTCTAGGTTCTGTTATTTTTCCCTCAGTCTATCCTTTGTGTAAATGTGTTAGATGTTCACCCTGGGTACTCGTATCTCCAGGCACGCTTCTTTTCCCCTTTGTTAGGATTATTTCATAGCCACCCCTCTGGTTCTTTAGGCAGTATGAGAAACCCTCGACGGCTATTTAAGGAGCCTTGTCCAAGTAGGTGGTGTTGGTTGTGTGGTTAGGCTTTTTCCTAGCCTGTATAGGAACCAGTTGGGTGCAGGTGCTGCTTTTCTGTTATCTGTGTGAGTGTGTTAACACGTTGAAAACACATAGTATATGTGAATGTTCAATGTCACTTACATGGAGCAGGAACTTCCTGGCGGATGCTCTCTTGTAAAACTTCCATAGGAACATTGTGCATCCCCACCCCTGTATCACTGCTTGAAAAGCATCTTCTTAACCTCAACACAGGAAGAACAGGGCTCGTTCTACTGCAGTGACCCAAGCTACCCAAATAAATGCTACCTCAAACATTATCACTGCAATCTTATGGGTATAACTTCCAAGCTTCCCCAGCAAATGTTGGGTACCAAACTACAGATCATGTTGAATTTTACCCATTTGTCTGTGTTAAAAAACGCCATTTGGATGAGACATCCACTTAGCCACCAATATAACTTTACTATAGTTATGGTAGCCATAATTTCTTCATGTAGTATATGTTAGAAAGTAGTAGAAACTGCCATGTATGTAAGTATTGTGCCCCCTCCACATTACACCTCCAGGAGACTTTATGACATCCATAGAAATTAATATTACATTTGCACAAGAGTGAACAATACAACGGCTTCCACTCCTTTGGGAAGCATTTCTACAAGAATTTGGAGATTTTGGAGGTGTCTGTGGGAATCTTTGCCCATTCATCCAGAGCATTTGTGCGGTAAGATACTGATGTTGGCTCACAATCTCTGTTGTAGTTAATTGCAAAAGCGTTAGGCTGGATTCACATTTGCGTTTGCAAGCGCAGCATATGTTGCGCATGCGCATACGCATGTAAAAACGCATGCCAACGCAGCGGATTTTGTCCGCATAGTCATCCACAAACCTTAATAAAAACGCAGCGTATGCATGCGTTTGTTTGCGTTTCTGCATGTGTATGTGTTTTTTGTTCGCATGCATTCAATGATTCTTTTGCGGCATCCGCACTTTTCTGTTATTTTTGTTATAGATCCCGCGCATAGGGAGTGGCTTAAGGGCAATGTATAAGTAGACCCTGCCCACTGGAATAAACCCTTTCTATGCTGTTGTTCACAGAGGTCCAGCACAGACAGAGATCCAGCACGGACAAAGAGATCCAGCACGGAGAGAGAGATCCAGCATGGAGAGAGAGATCCAGCACGGAGAGAGATCAGGAGGCAATCTAGGAGGCAGAGATCCAACAGTGTACACCATGCAATGGCCAGAAACACTCTTTACACAGCCTGTTTGGGGGACTGGGATATGGGCGGGCTATGGGAGGTACTGCAAATCTGTTTCTGGGCATGCGTATTGGCTTATACGCATGCGTGTCAAACGCAGGCATCCGCAAGGCCTTGCGTACGATTGTGTACGCATAGAGAATAATGCATTGTTTATCCGCATGCGTACGCATGCAAATGCTTGCACATTTTTCCACCCTCAAAAAATGCAACATGTCGCGTTTGTGGGCTGAATAAGGTGATATCGGTGCAGGAGATAAGAAACAGCTGATCGCTGCTTCAAATCTCCCACGCCGACATCACCTATGAGCTGTATCTTCAAATCTCCTGCGATGACACCGACGGGAGAGCAGCGGCAGCTGTAGCTGATCACCGGCGGCCACTGGGAGAGACTTCAATGAGATCCGCAGCGCTCTCCTGCGCTGTCATGAGGAGGACACTGCGGATCCATTGACTTCAATGCATTGTTTGTGCGGTTGCGGACGCTTTGCAGATAGAACAAGCGCCCGCGAACGCACAAAATATGCAACATGGTGCATTCGGAGTGTGCTCGGAGGGCGCATAAATTATGCGCATCCGAACGCAATTGCAGCCATACGCAGGCACATGCGTTCCCATGTTAAACATAGGAACGCATGTGCGCAAGCATATTGCTGCGTTCGGTGTGCTGCATTCAGAACGCAAGTGTTAAGGCACCCTTAGATGGTTTTGAGGTCTGGGCTCTGTGCGGCTGGTCATGTTCTTCCAGCAAACTTCCCCTGCCAGCTCTTTATGGGTCTTACTTTGTGCACAGTGGCACAGTTATGGAACAGAAAAGGTCCTTCACAAACTATTCTCACACAATTGGAAGAAAATTGTGTGACCAAAATGTGTAGTATACTGAAGAATTAAAATTTCCTTTCCCTAGAACTAAGAGGTCGAAGGCTGATCCCTGAAAAACACCCCCGTTGCATCATCCTTCCTCCGCCAAACAGTACAGCGGGTACGATGCAGTCAGGCAGGTAACGTTCTTCTGGCATTCACCAAACTAAGACTCGTCCATCAGATGCCAGATAGAGAATCATGATGACATGCTTTAAACCACTCCATGCGACGCTTGTCATTGTGCTTGGGCATGTAAAGTCTGTATGCAGCGGTTTGTCCACAGAAACCCCTATCATGAAGTTCCTGATGCACAGCTTTTGTCGTGATGTTAAAAAAAGAAGAGGCTTGGACTCCTCAGTTATGGAGTCAGCAAAGCATTGGTGACTTTTATACCCTCAGCTCCACAGAACTGGTAGACTCTGCCTTGTTACTTTACAAGGTTTCCTCTTCACAGCTGAGTTTCTGCTGCTTCCGAGCTTCAATAATATCACTTACAATTGAAAAATATTACAAGAGGGAACAAATTTCATAAGCTGACTTATTACAAGATACACTATCTATCTATCTATCTATCTATCTATCTATCTATCTATCTATATCTGGGTACCTTTACACGCGGCTACATTTCTAGGGTGGCTACAGTAACTTACTGGTTGCAGTGAAATCATGGAGACAAGTTCTATCTTGTTGCTGTGTACAAATGGAATAATCTCTCCATGATTTCACTGCAACCAGTAAGTTACCTGTAGCCACCCTAGAAATGTAGCCGCGTGTAAAGGTACCCTCTATCTATCTATCTACTATCTATCTATCTATCTATCTATCTATCTCTGGAGTCCAGGCTGTTTCATTCACAGAGGATTGTCCACGTTGGATATCATCCCAACAGACACTCAGTTGTGAGTGTGGCGCCCCACTGGTCAGTGCGCTACAGTATTGGTAATGCACCACAATAGAGTGTGCAGTATTCCTGTCACTGGGAAGTGTAAAGTCAACCTGATGCTCCCATCCCGGCATCCTTACACCTAGACTAGGGAACCACAATTGGCAACCCGTAACCGGTCCCGGGGGAAGGAGTGTGAGGAGTAAGGAGATGCGGGAAATCACATAGTTGGATTTAGTCTGTACTGAGGGAAGAAGCAAGGAGTGAGCCCTAGAAGGGTCTTTCAGGGAGGGCGCCCTGAGAGGAAAAAGGCAACCCAGGAAAGAAAGGGGAAACTCAGTGCAAGACCACCAGACAGGTCTGGGGGATCCTAGTCCACCAATGAAATGCCGTCTCCGAGTCACGGTACAGGCGAGTTCACCACCGAGCCGTCAACACCGGCCAGTCGAGGGCTGGCCTATCAGCCCCAACCCCCCGCCAAGAACGTGCAGCCCCACCAGGATCACCAAACCGGGTTGAGCCCCTTAGAGAGAAAAAGGGTACCTCATAGCACCCAATGGGCCTGGTAGACAAGCGGTCTGTGCAGGGCAGCGCAAGGATAGTGAGGAGGTGCAGGTCAAGAGAACAGGACAGAGAAAGACAAGAGAAAAGATATACTACGGGAGCCTCAGAGAGACTATATCCTCCTCAATGACTGCTTGACCAGCTACCCACTAAAAAACTGTGTAAGCTGTAACCTGAAGTGCCATCTGAACTGGTTCCAGTGAAGTTCCAGTATATAGAGTCTAAAGGCCTCGGTGTCTCATTTCAACGTAAACCGCTGCGTGGCTGCGCTGCCCTCATCCAGCACCACGAAAACAAGTGGTACGGTTTCCTGCCCCAGGGACCCAGCTCCTCCTGCAGGGAGCCAGACTATCTAATCTGCAATACCATCGTCCCATGCGGTCTGACAGCAGCGCTGGTGAACATCACCAGAATCTGCAGGTGGCGTCACGAGACTTTTATTCCCCTTTACTTTTTCCCAATTTTTGAGTTGACCACCAGGGCTACGAATCCGGGCGGGCCACTAGTGACATCCTTCCAACTCCATGCCCGGGTTCCAAGTTCCCATAGACCCCTGGGTGAATCATGAGCAGGGTGGTATTTCATACCTAACGCTTCAATTTGTCACCATTGTCAAGAACTCTCATTGCTGGCAGTGAAAGCAAACGTTATACAGATCTAGGATGCAGATGGTAATTTGGGCTGCTGCATTGCATATGGCCCCCAATGTAGTAAATAACCCATAACTATCTCTATGGATCCTAGTTTCACTTCGTGGTATAATGCCCACACTGCACAATGTCTCTGGATAAGCTGCGACCGCATCAGCTCTTTCAGCGTCACAATGATTTCTTCCTGAAGTGCCGAAAAGTTGAGGGTAAACATAAAGAGCTTTTAATCTTTTCATTTGCAGAGCGGCGCTGAACCTTTTAAGAATCCAACTTGAAAAGAGCTTTTGGTAAAAGCAGCGCAGATTATAGCTTATCCTGCCGTTTCATACCTACGCGGGAGGAACAGCGAGCGCTACGTAACAACCAATGAATCACCTCACCCCTCAATAGCGTACAAAACAGAGTGTTCTCCAGAAAACAAAAACGCAAAAAATATGCCGTACTCCGCGAATTATACACCTCGCCACCATTATTCCAAATTACTGCCGTACACTTTGTGTGCGGCCACCATCCTGCTTTCTCCTCTAATTAAAGTGCAGAAGTAGTGTTTATGTTCACTTTATGGTACTGAGAGCAGTGTGTTTTTTGCTGTTGGTAAAAGATCTTTCTATTTTTAAGACTTTATTATAGATTTGTCTCCACCTAAAATAAGAGAATGCAGCAAGTGTCCGAAGGAAGATGGGAACTTTTATAATAAGCTACTTAATGCCCCATCGTCCTGAGCATTGGTCATTGAGGATTAGAGAAACACGGCTTTCTTTCATAAGTGGCGTCACACCTGTCCATAGGTTGTATGGCAGCTAAGTTTTACTCATTTCAAAGCCACGTTCACTCGTTGAGTATTTGGCAAGTTTTTTTTTTACCTCAGTATTTGGTGAGTTTCTTTTACCTCAGAATTTGGTGAGTTTTTTTACCTCAGTATTTGGTCAGTTTCTTTTACCTCAGAATTTGGTGAGTTTCTTTTACTTCAGAATTTGGTGAGTTTTTTACCTCAGTATTTGGTGAGGTTGGCTTCACACAATGTTTTTGGGGATCCGGGTCGATCTGTTTTGAAATGGATAGGGCAGGATTCGCTTTTGCCTCCCATGTATCCTTATGGTGCCGGATTGGTCATATATGGCCATCCATTTGTGTGAATTCAGTCCCGGATTCGTTTTTGTCCTGTTTTTTCCTGTCCCCAGAATCAGAGACTGCACTGTTTTTTGGGTGCACTGGACAAAAACAGACAGAAACAAATCCGGTCCAGTTCAGAGCTCATAACATGGGGGTCTATGGCGCTGGGGTCGGGAAAAAAAAGGATCGTTTCCAAGAACCAGTTTTTGGTACTGAGCATGCTCAGAACAAGTGCACTGCTCCTCCCAGCTTGATTTCTGTTCAGGAATGTGCAGATCTCTCTTTTTCTCTCTGGACTGACATTACTATTATCTCCTATGGCTGCAGAGCTTGCTGCAGTCTTTGTATTGGGAAACGCCACCCCTTTTGCACACGTCCGGCCCGGTCCTGGGCCTGTCCGTGTGGTCCTGCAAAAAACAGGATCCACGTGGACAGGCAAAAAACCTGATGTGAAGGGGGGTCCTCAGTTTTTTGGTAGCCAAACGAAGAATGGAACAGTAAGGCCACGTGCATACGTTGAGTATTTGATGATTTTTTTTTCCCCCTCAGTATTTGTAAGCCAGAACCAGAACTGAACAATAGTATAGTATAGTATAATAGAAACAAGTCACCACTCCTGCATTTTTTACCTACTCCTATATTTGGCTTACAAATACTGAGGTAAAAATTCACCAAATATTCAACGTGTGCACAAGGCCTAAGGCCTGCTTCTACTTCCAATCCTAAAACCATGTGCACACGTTGAGTATTTCTAAGTTTTTTACCTCAGTGTTTAAAGTCAACCAGGAGTGGTACAATCAGAGGAAAAGTATAAGGCCCCTTTCACATCTCTGCGTTTGCTGCGTTTTGCTTCATTTGCGTTTTTTACCGCAAAAAACGCATGTAAACGCATGCGTTTTTGTCCCCATTGATTTTAATGGAACGCATGAAAAACGCATGCAAAAACGCATGTCAAAACGCATGTCAAAACGCATGCGGCAAACAACGTTTTGGACTGCGTTTGCAAAAACGCATGCGTTTTGCGTTTTGCAAACGCACATGCGTTTTGACATGCGTTTTTGCATGCGTTTTTCATGCGTTCCCATTAAAATCAATGGGGTCAAAAACGCATGCGTTCTCATGCGTTTTTTGCGGTAAAAACGCAGAAAAAACGCAAATGAAGCAAAACGCAGCAAACGCAGAGATGTGAAAGGGGCCTAATACGGTAGAAACACGTCACCACTCCTGGTTTTGGCTACAAATACTGAGGTAAAAAATTCACCAAATATCCAACATGTGCATGTGGCCTTAAGGCCCAGTCACACATAACGACACACCAGCGATCCCGATAACGATGTGCAGAGATCGCTGGTGTGTCGTTTTTCACATCGCTGGTAAGATGTCAAACAGGCACCTCACCAGCGATGTGAAAAATGACACACTAGCGATCCAGAATTATACTGAGGTCGTTGGAAATTGTCACTCCATAGCGTAGCATTGAGATAGTTGGTGATTGTCCCTGTCAAACACAACGATGTAGCGCTCCCAGCGGGAGCGCAACGACGTAGAAATGACCCAGAGCACTGTGTAATGATCAACGATCTCACAGCAGGGGCCAGATAGTTGGTGCGTGTCACACAGAACGAGATCGCTAACGGGATCGCTGTTGCGTCACAAAATTTGTGACGCAACAGCGATCTCGTTAGCGATTTCATTCTGTGTGACAGGGCCTTAAGAGAGCAGAGTTAAGGCCCCCATACACCTTAGACTGACGTCAAACAATATGTCACCAATTAAGACAGGTACAGCTAACAGTCTATTGCATATGTGGGTCCCCAAAAGATGATGCCGGGAGAAATAAAAATTTGTCATAGCGATTTCGGTCTGCCAATCGTTTGTTCTCTTGAAGATAAGTTGCTGATAGAGATGTTTGAGATCACAAGAGCACTCACAAAGACGAACAAGGCTAAGATGGCTGCTGGCCAAATGATGCACCTATTGGTTGAGAGCAATCTCAGACTATGGGGGGGGGGGGAAAGTGTATTACCGGACACAACTTATAAACAGATGTGGTGCAGTTCCTGGAAAAAAGCAGCCATGTTTTTTTTAGACCCATACAAATTTTCACAATTTTTGAGAAGGCAAATGACGGTCAGTATGATCGAATTCCTTGCTTTTTTTGACTTGAGGTTGTCACTGTAACGTTAATTTGAGCGAAGGCTGGTCTTGGCTATTCTACAGATGGGGCGTTTTGGGTCACATATGGTGCAGAGTCAGAGAGGGAGATGGGAACTTATTATTTCGCTGTTGTGCTATGTGGGTACAGTGTTGTGTACGATGGCGCAGAGTGGGTTCTGACCCTAATCCAAATTACTGAAAATTGCAGGACTTGGTTGCTAGAACTTGGCGACTGTGGGCTGTTTTTAGACTTTCCTGAAACCTCTGCAATGCTGAGCAGCTTTGATAGAAGAATCTATTAATGGATCTCGGTGTTTGCAATTTTCCATTTAATTAAAGAAACGAAGAATAAGAAATCCTCATATTACAGCGGAGGAGTCTCATTTATCCTGTGCGCTTTTCACAGTAACAAAGTCTTTTGTAATCAATGCACAGACTTCATCTGAGGCCTCAGCACAAGAAGACAACATGGAGGATCCAATCCTCTACAACACATACAAAACTGCACAAAGTCCTGTGATGGATCTAAGACCTTCAAGGTTCACCTTCGATGATGTCATGGTGGCAGGTACATCTTGCCACCCTAGGAGGTTTATCCTTCCAGGGAATTAATACTTTCTTACATTCCTGTCCGATATCTTGTTTCCGTCCTGTGGCAGTCTGAGCCGTGTATAGATTTTCTATATTGGCTGCAGAGATAGCAGTAAGTCACGACTCAGGAACGGGTTAACCGTGGTGACTGACAACCCTTCTGTATGATTTACAACCTGCAGCCCCATCGTGAAACGACTGCTTGATGGATGATCCCAAAAGTCTGCAACTACCCATAAATCATGTCTTTGAATCATTGACATAGATAGAGGAGGTGCAGGCGCCGAGCTGGCATTGACATCCATTTTCCCAATAATGTGCATTGACAACTTACAATACAGAACCTTAATTAAAAAAATTGAGATCTGGAAGGTTTTCACCTTGTGTTATATGTGGAGACCTAAGGCGGGCTATTAACCCTTTCTGCTGATGATGATTAGACTCTTGTTATCTGGGAACCTGTGACCTTTGAACTTCGATTCAGTCCCAGCACCCTATTTTGCTCTAGTTTTACATTTCCTTATTCATCACAATCTATATTCTAATAGTTACTTTACCTAATTAAAGGCCAGTGCCTAACCTAAAGAATACTGCACAGCCTATTATTGTGCATACAGCATGTTTCCGCACCATTTTTAAAATCCCTGCTTGTTTTCTGTAAATAAAAATGAAGTTGTTCATACATCATTTCTTCTAATTCTTCACACTTGTGAAGTCTAGACAATCCTCTGTGAGTTAACAGCATGTTCTCCATTTTTGCTGCTTGCACAGATACACTGTTAAGGTACCGTTACACAACGCAATATTGCATGCAATATCACTGGCAATTTGCTGGTTGCAGTGAAATCATGGACATATTGCTCCATTTGTACACGGCAACAAAATAGAACAATGTGTCCATGATTTCAACTGCAACAAGCAAATTGCCAGTGAAATTGCAAGCAATATTGCGTTGTGTAATGGTACCCTTACAAATAGATCAGCTGTACAAATCTGTCCTCTGTCCTGATAACCAGGATGTGGACTTGGAGTTATGGAGTCTAAAGGCCACGTACACACGCATCAATCTTATGAGCATATCGCTAAGCGATCTGCTTTTTGATCGCTTAAGCGATATCGTTTGTGCGTCGCTAGCTGTAATCAAGCGATTTTCGATGTAAAATCGCTTGATTGATTGATCGCAGATTTTGTGACCCGGAGCACAAATCAAGCGATAATCGCTTGATCAATCTGCTTCATCGTGGTGTGTGACACACGATGAAC
Source organism: Allobates femoralis (assembly GCA_033576535.1). Classification (NCBI taxonomy): domain Eukaryota; kingdom Metazoa; phylum Chordata; class Amphibia; order Anura; family Aromobatidae; genus Allobates; species Allobates femoralis. The sequence goes on from JARQOC010000006.1 coordinate 424,889,349, forward strand.
GATCTCCAGAGGCAGAGCTATGCTGGGAGATGGTATCTATGGTTAACGTGGGTTACTAAGCGCCGCGCGCACCTAGTACCCGACGTTTACCATAGATACCAGCGATCTCGCTGCTCAAAATCGCGGGTGAGTATGTCTGTGTGACAGCTCACCAGCGATGTGAGCGATATCGTTAGCGATCGCGCGTGCACGTGATCGCAACAATATCGCTCATAAGATTGATGCGTGTGACGTGGCCTTAAGTCATTTTGGGTGAAGTCAGGAAATTAAGGATTCAGAGTTTGGCTTACTGACTTCACAGCCATGCTTGTGGAGTCAGAATCGGGTTTCATTTTGGTGGAGTTGTAATCGGATTCAGAGAAATTAAGGAGTCAGAGTTGGATGTTTGGCTTACTGACTCCATAGCTGACTAGACACCCCTTGTAAGATACACTTTCCAGTACAATAAATGCTTACATTCACCACGCTAAGGGCCATTTGGCCGGATCCCCAGATGCTAGCCTGACATGCTTATGTTATATGGGCACTGTAGTCAATCATCAATATTCTAATAGAGCGTCTATTCCGACAAAATAGTAAAGGTTACAGCCACACTTTTCCCTTTAAGGGTATGTGCAGATGATCCAGAGTCACCGCGTCCTGGATGCAGTCTCCGGAGCTGAGGAAAGCCGGTGATCTCCGCAGGTGAACGCCCTGTCCCCATGATCTGTGTTCGGTGCAGGGCGGCTTTTCCCTGTATCCACCCGCTGGACATTGCTCCCGACTCCGCAGTGTTAAATTGACATGCTGCGGAGAAGCGGTAGGGCGGAAAGCCGTCCGGCATGTCAGTTAACGCTGCATAGTAAAAAAGAACAGTGGGCATAGGATTTCTGTGCTTGTACTCTACAACGCAGCGTTATAGACATAGTGCTAACTTGCGTTCATAATGCTGCAAGCACTGATCATGTATGTGCAGCCTAAGGCACAGTTACCAGTATTTCCCCCTAGTCCTGACTTTGCAGTGATATGGGTGTCCCCCTTTTGCCGCTTCTAGAACTACTTTAATGAACGAATATGTTCAACAATAATTGAATTGACAGATCGAGCTTCTCTTTCAGTGCCAGCACGACTACCTGAATAAAGTTGGCAGCATTCTCTTGTATTTTCATCCAGCTTGTTGGCACATATGTGTCGGTGAAGATAGGGCGCTGCTTAGTGACTTTGTGCCAGGCTCATCAAAATTGTGTCCATCAATAAGCAGACGGAAGGATGGAACGAGACAGGAGGAAGTGGTTGTCCTCTCCCTGCCCAAGGACTTGGAATGGATTTACTTAAAAAGAACGACGCCAACATCGACACTTAGGCCGTGGATATGATCACGGTACATCTGACATGGGGTCTGTATCCACAGCTACAGCAACTCTTAGCATGTCCTTACAGGCACAAGCTGCAGACCACAGAGATTCAGTGAGTAGAGATGGCATCTTTCAGATCAGGATGGGGCAACATGATCGTATAAAAAAAAAAAAAAAAAAAAATTGGTCTGATTTTCATCCAGAAAAGTAGACCATTTTTTTCTCACTTTTCATTCATGTGTGGTCACTATGTAATCTGTTTTTTTTCTCTTGGCAGCTATTATTCATTTGCAATCATTTAGAGGACCGTTTACAGTGTCCTATGCTACAGAATGGTAATGCATCTATAAAAAACAGATGTCATTATGATGGTCTGGGTGGTATTTTTATCTCACACCCATAGACTTAAATAAGTGAGTCTCTTCAAATTCACAAGGCCACTCGCAGCATGCTGCGATTTTTTCCTCACACCAAATACAGCTGAGACAAAAAAAAAACCAGCAGATCTGTACTGTCCAATTAAATCTCCTTTTTTTTTTTTATCGGATTGCATTTGTGTGAGTGATGCCTTAGAAATATGCAAATTATCACTCCAGTGAGGAAGTGGATGAACTTAGCGCTTAGAAATAAGGATATTGGTGTTCCCTCTAATCATTGGTTAAATCAAAAACTCCAGGCATGAATCACATATGATTACAGGAGCCTTTGTCAGCCATTTTAGCTTTTATTGATGTACACATCTTCATCTGATTTGCAGGGTGCTTTGCCACTCCCCTGATGAAGCAACATCGAAACACGAGTCATCTTACTGGGAATCCTGTGTGTCCACACTCAAGCCGTATACACACTCTCAGTATTAGCAGGGTGTTGGATGCAATCGAGAGAATAGCATGATGAGAAACAGAGGAGAGATTGAGAGGACAACATGGCGAGATCATAGGAGATATTGAAAGGACTGCATGGTACAGGTACCTTTACACGCCGCTACTAGAGGATGGATACAACCCGCTACAGGCTACGATTGTAGCTTGCGTCGTCAATATTGCCTGTAGTAGCGGCGAGTGAAGACGGTAGGAGGCAGCCGGCAACAGATACATCTGTTTCCGAGCACTGCTCTGAAACAGGTGGCTACAAAGCCGATTGTAGCGAGCTGTATCGGCGTGTAAAGAAGGAACAGAAGGGTTGTTTCTACACCATGCTATGTAGCTGGGGCGTGACACAGGGTCCGGGTTACCGCGCCCCCTTCAGCGATCATTGGAGGAAGCTCCTGCGTTGCAATTGGTTGTCGCTGCACAGGGCGGCATATTTAAGGAACTGCCCAGTCACACTACACAATTGCTCGGGCGTCATGTATTAATCAGCCTCCTGCGATGCCTGGCCAATCATGGGTTTCTTGCTTTGTCCTATCAGCGTACGGACATCTCGTAATCCACAATTGTGGCACGCCTATGTGCTGTCCCTGCTGCACCAGGTCCGCCCATATTAGCTGGTTGTAGCGGTGTGTAAATGAGGTAAGATGAGCTATAGATGGCTACTTGAGACACCCGGCGATGTATCTAGCTGTAGATGTAGCGTAGCGTAGCGCACCTTGTGGCGGCGTGTAAAGGTGGTGCGTTTCCCGTTTGTAACCGTTTGGGCGTGCTCGTGCACGTGAAGTAGCGGGTTGTATCCATCCTCTTGTAGCGGCGTGTAAAGGTACCTTAAGGGACAGAAGAGATATTGAAAGGACTGCATGGTGAGAGACAGAGGAAAGATCGATATGACAGAATGGTGAGAGACAGAGGAGAGCTCAAGAGGACAGCATAGTGAAAGACATAGGAGATATTGAAAGGACAGCATAGTGAGAGACAGAGGAGAGATCGAGAGGACAGCATGGTAAGAGACAGAGGAGAGATCGAGAGGACAGCATGGTAAGAGACAGAGGAGAGATCGAGAGGACAGCATGGTAAGAGACAGAGGAGAGATCAAGAGGACAGCATGGTAAGAGACAGAGGAGAGATCGAGAGGGCAGCATGGTAAGAGACAGAGGAGAGATCAGCATGGTAAGAGACAGAGGAGAGATCGGAAGCACAGCATTATAAGAGAAAGGGGAGAGATTAAAAGGAGAGTTTGGTGAGAGACTGGAGAGTTCAAGAGGACAGCATGGTGAGAAGGAGACTGGTTACTGTATACCGTGTGAGACAGTGATCAGGGTGATCTGTGACGGCCGGTACGTGTCTCCCAGGTTGTGCTCCCTCCACGTATAGGAAGCACTCCACTCCGGGTTCTTGAAGAATTCCCCAGAGGTAGGCACGGGGTTAAAAGCTAGGCTGGAATACAGGGTGTGGTTCTCTGAGGTGAGCTTCAGTCTGAGGGAATACAGATGAAGCTAGTGAGCGGCCAGGGGAAGAGAGCAGCAGAGGCCGTGTGCTGGAATAACACGGCCTGGCCAAGAGAGGACACGTTTGAAGGGACGGTGCGTTACATCGGCTATATCAGGACTGTATACCGTGTACCCCGGAGGTCTGTTACTAACCTGTACTCTGCATTAAACGGTGTGTTGTGTGAACTGTGCCCGGGTCCATGCCTTCTGTTGTGCCAACCAGCGTGTTACCTCACAACTGCTGATGATGCAGAGGACCTGACTAGTACAGGGGAGAACAGGAATTACCGGTATGACTGTACATGGAGACAACCTTATACAGGGATCCAGGATATGTTCTATGGATGAGCTGGGAATGAAGAGTGTCCCCAGGCTCTACCCAATCTTCATATAGAAGCTTACAAATGGCAGATGCTCTACACTACCCCCCCCTACTAGTTGGGACTTTAGAGTATTTTTGGTGTATGACATAATTTTCTGTAAATAAAGCCATTTACAAATGTTCCATTTAGACCAACACCACATATCATGTTAACTGAAACAACAATGATCAGGTAAAGTCACACCTTCTCCATCCTTGTGCCACTGATTCTTAACCAATGTTGGCCCCAAGCTTCCGGCACGCACTTGAGCTGCCACCACAAGCCTCAGTTGAGGTCTGTTCACCCTTAAGTGGAGGAGGAAGCAAACAAAGCTATGATACTCATCAGGAGATCCAAGAAAGAACCAGAAGAACAATGTGGTATTTCTGCGCTGCTGGAGAAAAATGAAATAGCCATATACTGAATATGATGAAAGGTGGTGTATTCCAACGCGTTTCAAAAAGAGCTCCTCACTTCTTCAGGAAAGCCCCCAGGTATCTGCAGTTTCTGGGTTCTTGGCCCTCATCAGTGCAGAACTAGCAGGATGGCAGGATGGTGAGGCCTTGTATGTTGGTGGGGAAGTGTCTTTTCTGAAATCAAATCATAGCTGATACACAGACTTCTAGGCCTAGAAATTGCGAATGAGCTGTCCTACTCCCTATATTTTTTGGGGGAGGAGAAGGAGAGGGATGGGGAGTGGGGGGTAAAGTGCCTCTGATCTTCTCATACCCTACTACTGCCATTCACCCGTTCCCATCCCTATAATTGACCATCTATATGCCGTTTTATCTACGACGTCAACACGTTACCGATATGGGCTGTTGCTACATATGACACTGGTCCCAGACATGTCGTGGATTCGTGACCATGCACCGGGCCCAAGAGCTTCACTCGCCACATCCTGGTGGTTCCTGAAATCCCTGAGCGGCTCATTTAAGACCACCCAGCTCGTTGGGAAGAACATATGACAGAATGATACTCCTCGCTTCCCCAACTCACTGTTCTGTTATTCTTGGATAAAAGGTAAAGCAAATAGCAGCCAATTGCTCAGTGCAGCGGAAACAAAAGGCCATCAAGTCATTTATCACAGCTCAGACAGCCAGTTTGCTCTAAACTCCAACCTCTCCCCTGTTAGTGGAGCTTGAAAGCGATAACACCCAATAATATTCTAAATGACAAATGTAAGCGCTGCCTCCCCGTCCCCTGGGCAATCGATACAAGTAAGAGGCATCTAGAGAATATTGACAGGGACTCGGAGAGGGGGACGTGCCTGCAAATGGCAATATCTCTGTCTGCCTACAAGCTATTTAATCTATGTTCCTCTACGATTGTGTGCAGCTCCTATAGAAGGGTGCAGAAAGCTAGGGACCAGATCCAGAAAGCGCTGCGGTGATGTATGATCATTCCTAGTAGAAGGCCAGGGCCATAAAGATATATCCATCCTTCTGTAATGTCTGGGGCGGCAGCACGTTCTGTATATCCAGTAATGTGTATGTCTCCGCTCTCCTGCACCTTGTATGTATCCACTGTAATATACAACTAAGGCTTCCGATTCTGCCCTGGCTTTCTACATATCTATAGGTGTAGCTAGAGCATCCAGCTGCTGTGTGGCCTAGAGGCTTGTTACCATCTGGCTCTACGACATGGGTTCTTTGTATTCTACCCTACAGTGTAAACTCAACATGATCATACACCCTCCAAGCTCATGGATGATCATTGAGATGAGCGTACATGTGGGGATATGTTAATAAGAGGAGGAGAGTCAAAGTGGTTGTCCGGTCTAAAACCACAAGTCTGCAGTCAGTCTATGGATTTAGACTGGACAATCCCTTGTGGTGATGTGGCCCCTGGCCGGGTGCATCACACCGGTTATCAATGCAGGTCTCTGTTCACATGGGCTGGTTTTCCTGATTGTGTATGCTGTGTGAAACCTGTCCGGTGTACAGGGGGTTAACAGCTGAAGGGTTTTCATGCACTGAGTGAACAGCTGAGTGTGAGTGCTGAAGAGCTGCGAGATTCATGAGCCTAATGAGCGGCGGTGAGAGTGGGATGAGATCCATGAAGAATAGGATGTAATGGATGAGTGCTTTGCTGGGCTAAAGCTGAATTGTGCACAGGGGGTTAATCACATCTCAGGTCTGTGTGTGAGAGATGTGCTGATTGACTCACTGGGTTGCAGCTGTGAGAGGCAGCCTGGATAAGAACCTGCCAGGTGTCTGAGTGAGGAGAGGACGATGGGAATCAGAGAAGTCCAGACCACTGCCATGTGAAGACGTGCTGGAAGTGATGGGAGCCTGCCAGCTCCATGCTAGTGCACCTGATGTGTGCATGCCAGCCAGTGTCCAGGACCGAGGACGGCTCAAGGGTCAGATGTGCAGTGTGATGAGGACCGAGGACGACTCAAGGGCCAGGCGGTCAGATGTGCGGTGTGAGAGACCGAGTACGGCTCAAGAGCCAGACGGTGATAGCCGTCTTTAGAACCAGACTGAGGTCTGCAAGGGTCGGTGGGTGACGCCTTGAAGTTCTGGAGAAAACGTATGTGAATGTCCTGTAATGTAATAGGATGGGGAATGATCCCTGTCAGGGTGATAGACGGTGATAGCCGTCTTTAGAACCAGACTGAGGTCTGCAAGGGTCGGTGGGTGACGCCTTGAAGTTCTGGGGAAAACGTATGTGAATGTCCTGTAATGTAATGTCATATGGGAATGTCATATAATGCAATGTAAGCACATGCATATTATATGTGAAAATGGAAATACAGTGTTATGGTTTATGCGTTGAAAGCGGTTTATGACAAAAATTAATAAATCCGCTGGTTATGTTACGTTTAAATGTAGTCGCTGCTGTCATTTTCCCCGTGCCAAGCGGTCCCCCTGGGGCGCTACCTCACATATGGTGGAGAATGCGGGCACGCCAGCCCGGTGAGGGAAGCCAGCCCGCTGAGTAAGGGCCTGGTAGCCCAGTGGGTGGTACAGCCGAAGGCTGTGGTGCCGGAGCACCTTATACGGACATGTGTTATGGACAATTGTGTGCTGCACATTATATGGACTTGTGTGCTATGGACAATTGTGTGGTGCACTACTATGGACTGGGTTGCTATGGGCGACCGCACGACGCACCCCAGCATCTTGCCGGTGGCCCGGCGAGGTCACGAAGCCGTCGCACTCAAAGCATCTGGAGGCCCTTGGAGTCCCGAAGACAAAGTCGGCGTGCTCAAGGTTCCGGTGGCCTAGGTGTCACGAAGTTGCCAAGTCAGCGCCACATCCGGATTTACTACAGACTCTATGACCTGTGTGTTGAGACTGTGTTCAACCCCTCCGCACGGGCTTGAACAGAGGGGGGAGGTATGTGGTGATGTGGCCCCTGGCCGGGTGCATCACACCGGTTATCAATGCAGGTCTCTGTTCACATGGGCTGGTTTTCCTGATTGTGTATGCTGTGTGAAACCTGTCCGGTGTACAGGGGGTTAACAGCTGAAGGGTTTTCATGCACTGAGTGAACAGCTGAGTGTGAGTGCTGAAGAGCTGCGAGATTCATGAGCCTAATGAGCGGCGGTGAGAGTGGGATGAGATCCATGAAGAATAGGATGTAATGGATGAGTGCTTTGCTGGGCTAAAGCTGAATTGTGCACAGGGGGTTAATCACATCTCAGGTCTGTGTGTGAGAGATGTGCTGATTGACTCACTGGGTTGCAGCTGTGAGAGGCAGCCTGGATAAGAACCTGCCAGGTGTCTGAGTGAGGAGAGGACGATGGGAATCAGAGAAGTCCAGACCACTGCCATGTGAAGACGTGCTGGAAGTGATGGGAGCCTGCCAGCTCCATGCTAGTGCACCTGATGTGTGCATGCCAGCCAGTGTCCAGGACCGAGGACGGCTCAAGGGTCAGATGTGCAGTGTGATGAGGACCGAGGACGACTCAAGGGCCAGGCGGTCAGATGTGCGGTGTGAGAGACCGAGTACGGCTCAAGAGCCAGACGGTGATAGCCGTCTTTAGAACCAGACTGAGGTCTGCAAGGGTCGGTGGGTGACGCCTTGAAGTTCTGGAGAAAACGTATGTGAATGTCCTGTAATGTAATAGGATGGGGAATGATCCCTGTCAGGGTGATAGACGGTGATAGCCGTCTTTAGAACCAGACTGAGGTCTGCAAGGGTCGGTGGGTGACGCCTTGAAGTTCTGGGGAAAAACGTATGTGAATGTCCTGTAATGTAATGTCATATGGGAATGTCATATAATGCAATGTAAGCACATGCATATTATATGTGAAAATGGAAATACAGTGTTATGGTTTATGCGTTGAAAGCGGTTTATGACAAAAATTAATAAATCCGCTGGTTATGTTACGTTTAAATGTAGTCGCTGCTGTCATTTTCCCCGTGCCAAGCGGGTCCCCCTGGGGCGCTACCTCACACCCTTTAAAGCTATATAACCTACAACACTAACCCTATTATAAATAACCTACACCAAATAGATAACGCAAAAGTAAATAGGAATCACAGACTGCCAGATCCTAAACTTTGATATGCTGCATAGGATCTGACCGTCTGCGACTCCTATTTACGTTTGAGTAATCTATGGGGAAAAGGGGTTACACTTTTGCGTAGGTTATATGTAACCCCTTTAAGGCTGACTTGCTTGTCAACCATAGACAGTGGGATCAGATGTTGAAATATGACAAGATCAATCTTTCTTCCCCAAATATCTATCAGGTTAAAGACAGGAAAGCCCTCGCATAGAGGTGCACCTCAATGAATTAGAATATCATATGAAAGTCAATTTATTTCAGTAATTCAATACACATAGTGAAACGCATATATTATAGAGTCATTACAGAGTGATCTATTTCTGTAAATGTTGATGATTATGGTTTACAGCCAAATGACCCAAAGGTCATTATCTCAGAAAATTAAAATAGAGAGGATGAAGGGTCTGAGAGATAAAATATGACCTAAATAGGTATCAGAGGCTTCACCTTGTGTGGTTGTGAGAGGCACAACCACTATAAAAGCATATCATGGCTGCTGCAATCCCCAGCGTGGTGCATATAGAGTAGGGAGGATGAAGGGTTAAAAACCACGCTGCCATAATTCACGAGACATCAAAGAATGAATATAATATTAATTTATTAGTCAACGCATTTCAGGGCTCCCTGGCCCCTTCCTCAGGACAAATCAATATCATATTGCCATGTTTCAGGGTATTTTAGTAAGTGTTGACTAATGAATCAATATTATATTCACCCTTTGATGTCTCGTGGAATACAGCAGCGCAGGTTTTAAACCTTCATCCTCCCTACATTAATTTTCGGAGATAATGACCTTTGGGTTTTCATTGGCTGTAAGCCATAATCATCAACATTAACATAAACACTTGAAATTGATCACTCTGTAATGACTCTATATAATATATATGTTTCACTTTATGTATTGAATTACTGAAATAAATTAAAGAGGACCTGTCACCAAACCAGGCATGGTGATCTAATTACAGCACTGGATGCAGCATGTCTCCAGCATGCAGACAAGGGGTCCCCCAGCACTTGAGCCGCCCTGTACCCTGAGATAATACACTTAGAAAACTTACATCGTGCAGCCATAAAGGAGGTGGCTAGGGGCTGCAGCCAAGGGCAGATTCACACCCCCTGCCTGTGTAATCTGCCCACCGCTGCCAATCATTCTCTCCCTCGTCTGCAGCATAACACAGAGTTTATTTTAGAAATGGCCGTTTAGCCCCGCCCCCTGCGGTGACGTCACCACTCATACCTGCCCTGCTCTATGGTTAACATAGAGCAGGGCGGGGAATGGTGGTGATGTCAGAGCAGGAGGCCAGCCGCCCCGCCTCCTGCAGTGACATCACCGCTTATACCCGCCCTGCTCTATGTTAACCTTAGAGCAGGGCGGGTATGAGTGGTGACGTCACTGCAGGGGGCGGGGCTGAACGGCCATTTCTAAAATAAACTCTGTGTTATGCTGCAGACGAGGGAGAGAATGATTGGCAGTGGTGGGCAGATTACACATGCAGGGGGTGTGAATCTGCCCTTTGGCTGCCGCCTCTGGCCACCTCCTTTATGGCTGCACGATGTAAGTTTTCTAAGTGTATTATCTCGGGGTACAGGGCTGTTCAAGGCCTGGGGGACCCCTTGTCTGCATGCTGCAGACATGATGCATCCAGTGCTGTAATTAGATCACCATGCCTGGTTTGGTGACAGGTCCTCTTTAACTTTTTCATGACATTCTAATTCGTTGAGATGCACCTGTACATAAGATTGTCGATTAACCCCGCTGACTTTGTTTTAAGGTTTATCGGCACCTTTAGTTATTCTAGAATTTACTCTATGCTACTCGCTCTACCCCGTGCACTCTGGTCAGTCCACTCTACGCTACTCGCTCTACCCTGTGCACTCTGGTCAGTCCACTCTACGCTACTCGCTCTACCCTGTGCACTCTGGTCAGTCCACTCTACGCTACTCGCTCTACCCTGTGCACTCTGGTCAGTCCACTCTACGCTACTCGCTCTACCCTGTGCACTCTGGTCAGTCCACTCTACACTACTCGCTCTACCCTGTGCACTCTGGTCAGTCCACTCTATGCTACTCGCTCTACCCTGTGCACTCTGGTCAGTCCACTCTAAACTACTCGCTCTACCCTGTGCACTCTGGTCAGTCCACTCTACGCTACTCGCTCTACCCTGTGCACTCTGGTCAGTCCACTCTATGCTACTCACTCTACCCTGTGCACTCTGGTCAGTCCACTCTACGCTATTCGCTCTACCTGTGCACTCTGGTCAGTCCACTCTATGCTACTCACTCTACCCTGTGCACTCTGGTCAGTCCACTCTCACACTTCGCTCTACCTGTGCACTCTGGTCAGTCCACTCTATGCTACTCGCTCTACCCTGTGCACTCTGGTCAGTCCACTCTACGCTACTCGCTCTACCCTGTGCTCTCTGGTCAGTCCACTCTATGCTACTCACTCTACCTGTGCACTCTGGTCAGTCCACTCTACGCTACTCGCTCTACCCTGTGCACTCTGGTCAGTCCACTCTATGCTACTCACTCTACCCTGTGCACTCTGGTCAGTCCACTTACACTACTCGCTTACCCTGTGCACTCTGGTCAGTCAACTCTACGCTGCACTGTATATTCTAGTCATTCTACTCTACACTACTCACTCTACCGTGTGCACTCTTATATATTCTGGTCATTCTGCCCTGTGCATTCTTGTATAATCTGGCCATTCTATCCTGGGAATTCTTGTTCACCTTGTGCATCCGCTGTCAGTAATACAGTTCACCTTGTGCATTCAGGTCATCTCTTTGTCTTTCTTACTCTACTATGAACACTTTTCATTTCAGTCCATTGTTTTTGTCCTACCCTTTACATTTTTTTAATTCCACTTCTACTCACCCCATGTTAGTTATGCTACTTATTCTATTATATAATTATTCTTTTTGACTCCCCAAAGCATTTGCTTTTAAACATTCATCCTATGCACACAGTATATATATATATATATATATATATATATATATATATATATATATATATATATATATATATAACACACCATGTATATGAATACCATGTATATATAACACAACCCACAAAACACACTATTTTCTTTTAGCTCACTTTTCCTTGATTTTATTAAACCCTCTGCATTCAGCAAATGGTGCTATATTGAAAACCTTTGACACTACATGCTCCATATATACTAGCACATTCTCTTTTATGTAAAGTGAGACTCAGCTGTCCTGTAGAGGGCAGTGTGCACCATCAAAGTCCACACTATATATGTAGGGCTGGCGGGTTTCTGTTTTTCATTTGTTGTGGAGTTTACAATCCATTAATGCAGCATCTACAAGTGATGTCTATTTCCCGCCTGCAGAATATCCGTGAACCTTTATGGTCACCAGTATACAGTATTCATCATTCTTGTAGTCTCTGTTACATTACATTGTTGCAGCTTGTGGCACTATTTTCCCATAGGTGTCAGATCCCAATTTCATGTAAGGTTAGCATTGGGATCAAAGGAACAAGAGAAGACAGCACCCTCTCAAGGCTGCAAGAGGATACTACGGTTCAGATCTCCTCTGCTGCACAAAAAGTTATATACAGCTCCATTTCACACTTTGGCTGACAAACCTGTACTTTCTATAGTTAAAAAAAAGTATTATTTTAAAATTTATTTTCTTTGCCACCATGTCACACCGCCGACTAGGGAGCGTCCAGATAGAGTGCGTGACTGTGGTGCACAGACCAATGGTGTCCGGCGCACTACAAACAACAAGACAAGGGAAACACCGGGGGGAACAAATACAACGGGGGGCCTTGCTCGTAATGGCATGGGGGAAAGGAGACCTCCTTCACTCACCGGTGATAGTGCCCTGATTTCCCTAATGTGCCTATAAGGGTTCTTTCACCCCGTCACCGAGCAGGATACCTAGTCCCTTGCTGGCCCTGATGTTAACCCTCAACAGGGAGATAGCTGGCAGGATCACTAGTCCCAACCGCTGCACTAATAACAACTAGAGGGTAAGCAAAGACAGACAGTTAGAAATCAGAAGGATAAATACAGTGGAGGGTCCTGTTCATAGGGAATGGGGGAAAGGAGACCTCTTGCACTCACCTGCAGCTGTGCTCTGATTTCCCTACTGTCCCTATGCGGGTTCTTTCACCCCGTCACCGAGCAGGATACCTAGTCCCTTGCTGGCCCTAAATAGGGAGATGGTGGAAGCACTAGTTCCAACTGCTGTACTAATAACAAGAAGATGGTAAGCAAACACAAACAGGGAAACAACAAAAAGAACTTCACGTCTGCTGTCTCTCCCCAGGCAGCAGACGGTTTGGCAATGGTCAGCTTCTCCAGAGTAGTACCTTCACCTCAGGTAGCTACGCCAGAAATGGAGTTCAATCAATCACCAGCACGGAATGTTGGAACATGTGACCATATAAAGGAGATGGGAGTGATCACAAAGTAGCCACACTTGGGAAGAGAACTAAAGAGCATTGCAACTGACATTAACTCCTACACTGCCAAAGGAAAGAAACACATTTAAAATGAAGTTTCAAAAGTAAGAGAGACCATCGTGACACACCAATTTAACCCCGTACTGCTGCCTTTACTCTCCCAATCCAGCCTCCTGCAAACAGTAATGAATGATGGAGCCCGCCGCTCATTTCCTTCCGGCCGTCGTGTCCCACGCGTTCCGCTCAACTTAAACCAATTAATTTTAAAGACATAATTTGTAAGTAAGGAAGAAAAAAAAAAAGTCCGAGCAAAATGTTCGAGGGTATTAAACTCTCCGCTTTATAAACACCACACTTCATTTAGAGGAAAGAAGAAAAAAATCGAAGCCAAGAAGGCAAACATTGACTAGGTAATGTATTTAGGGTAAGTGCGTGCCACACGAAAATAATAAATGAATTTTTCCCAGTTTAGAAAATGAATGTAATTAATTAACATTTAAATTACATTTTTAATTGCAATCATGCCCTCCCAGGGGGCTCATAAGGGACCATAATTGCAATTAAAAGCATGTGGATTTGATAATAAAGGAATTTGCAGTGTCTGAAATGCGCGATTTAGAACAGAAAGCAGACATTGTTATCGCTACATCTAACTTAATTGTAGCTATAAAGCAAATGTGCTGTACGATATAAAAATTCACATACGGGAACATTTAATTCTCCGCTCTCTTAAAGGGGACACGCATGGGAGCACTTCTTATGACAAGGTTCCGTTTGGAAACACGGCTGCAAGGGCTTCTGCTACTTTAATACTTTCTCATTAATGATGCACAGGGTCTCTATTACCACCATATATTTAATTATTATCTTGTGCTATGTGCCTGTAATTTCAGCTTTTAAATAAGTAAATACGTTTTTATGTTAGGGCGCCTTCACATAGGCGTTTTGTCATCTGACCGGACATGGTTTTTGCCATTAAATCAGATGAAACCGTATTGTCCGGATCAGTCTGGGTGACCTAGTGTTCAGCATGGACCCCAAATGAGGACTTAAATGATTAAAGGGGAACTCTGGGGGGATAAAATATTTATTGCACTTTCGCTGTCCCCTGAGGAGGGGTGAGAGCTGAGGAGCAGATATGATTTTATTGATTCATAAGAGATCTATAGATCCTAGAACTGAAGTGCCCAGTTTCTGCTTCATCATGTAGGAGGGCAGGGACAGCACAATTTTTTTTTATCTCCCCGGAGTTCCCCTTTAAAGCATATAGTCTCCTGTCTCACTGCCTGTTGAACAGCCAATCAAAGATGCCCAGTCTCTGAGACAGCTTCTGTGTTTGGCTGTTGCACCCCACCCATTGAGTCTGTGATTGGTTGCTGGTCAGTGGGTAAAGCATAACAGCCAATCACTGTTGATGTCACAGATAAATGGCATCTGTGATTGGCTGTTCACCAAGAGGAGGCCAATGAGCGGAAGTGTCCGCAGCAGTCAGACAGGTGAGTATAAAGCTTTAATCACATTAAGTCCCTGTTCAGGGTGTATGCCCAAACACTCAGATGTTCGGTACTTTACATGTGTGATGTTACCCCGCACATGCTCAGTAGGCATGCCAGATCCGGTTCTACCAGATCAGGAATGATCTGGTAAAACCGGATCCGGCACCCATTGACACACAATGTGAATCATGCCGCAGTATGTCGGATCCGGTCAGAAGCCCAAAAACGCTACATGTTGGGCTTGGTAAAGAAGTGCTTTCGGCTGGATCCGGATGCAAGCCAAAGTGCCGGAGTGCCCATTGATTGGGCACAAACTGGATCCAGTTTGCATTCCAGTTTAAAAAAAGAGATCTCTATCGAATTAAAAAGAAAATGCATATGTGACAGCGCCCTTAACTGAGGAATATACACAAGTCGGGTCACCTGATATAATAAACACTCGTGTTATATATATATATATATATATATATATATATATATATACCTAGATATACACAGGTCACCTGATATAACATTATGTCATAATGATCACTAAAGGATAGATCAAGAGGGATCTACAGGTGCAAACCACCCCCACCCTGCAATAATCTGTGGCAGTGGTCCGGTCCAAAGAGATGCAGACAATCTGGAAGGGAAACATGGAACAGACCACTGCACACAAATATCAGGGGTGTGGTGCATCTGACTATCCTAAAAACAGTTGCCAAATGGAATTAGTTTAGCATTTTTGACTGTTGGTTTTATTTTCACATGTGGTCCATTTGTTGTGAAAATGTCTGATCCGTGTAAATAGAAGAAAAAAACACAAATACATGGGACGGATTTTCCAAATATTTTACAAATCTGTGGTCTGAGAACAAAGTTTTTGGAGTCATAGCAATCAGCGGCTGCCATCTAAGCCCTTATTACCCAACATTCATTTGGTCAATTTTAGATTGGAAACCAATGACCTTGTCATTCTGAATTTGATGGGTGGGAAGAAACCCAAGCAAACAAGAGGAGAACATACAGGCTCCATACAGATGTCATCCCTGCTCAGAATCAAACCCAGGATGCCAACCGGCCGTGCCAAAAACGTGCCGCAAATATATTATTAAAGGCGAACACCGGGGAGGTAAATGTTTTTGCACTGTCCCTGCCTTCCTACATGATGAAGCAGATCTGGGCACTACAGCTCTAGAATCTGCAGATCGCTTATAAATCAATAAAATCATATCTGCTCCTCAGCTCTCACCCCATCCCTTTGGGGACAGAGAAATTCAGTCATGCATAGTGCTAAAGTTTCAGGGGACAGGACACTACCAAGTTGATATGGTGGAGGGGAGATCATGCCAGTGCTGAATCAATCAATGCAGTGCTTTGCCTCTGCTTCTTGCCTGATACATGTCAGTACACATTATGCTCTATCATAAGTTGTACAGCAGAAGATCACAGTGTGTATTAATATCTGCTTGGTGACATGATTGCTATTTGAAGGGAGAACACCCCTGTTCTTACATTACATAGGATGGTATATCCGGAACTGGACTGCAATGTGACCATGGAGCTGGTGACCAAGCCCCTGTTCATACAGACGTATGAGGGGGCAGGAATGTAAAATGCTCATGGAGCCCCCAGGGTCTACACCCCTGACACCTCTGATCTCTGCTGCAGCATGAGGCTGAATTTCTCTGTCCTCAAGGGAGGGGTGAGGGCTGAGGAGCAGATATGATTTTATTGATTTATAAGTGATCTATAGATCCTAGAACTGTAGTGCCCAGCTTCATCATGTAGGAGGGCAGGAACAGTACAACATTTTTTAGTTCCCCTTTAATCATCAATAGCAGCAGATTTTACCTAAAACAATTATTTCCAATCCAATGCTTCAGTATGGATACCATAGTAGAAAATCCTAGAAAAAGGTAATACGCTCCCCAAGTGTTTCAGTAAAGTTTAAGCTGTTACTATTACCGCTGGGTGACAACACTGCAACCACAGCAATCCAAGCGGAGGAAAAATGAAGTAGGTTTCAGCACAGACCATCCGGTATAAAACAATGAAACTTATTGGAAGTGATTAAAAACAGAGAGGATCCATATTAAAAACGTGACGCGTTTCAGGTAACACTATACTTTGAAGGGGGGCACGTATTGTCTGAAATGCGTCAGTTTTTTATATGGATCCTGTCTGTTTTTAATCACTTCCAATAAATTTCATTGTTTTATACCAAATGGTCTGTGCTGGAACCTACTTCATTTTTACCTCCACATGTTAGAAATTAGTGGCTCTTATTTAGATAAAGGGACATTGGAGTGAGGCTTGAAACTGGGAAAAATGATGTTGGTACCCTATCTGAGAGCAGCATAATGACAAGGCTGAGACGCTGATTCCAGCGATGTGTCACTTACTGAGCTGCATGCTGTAATTTTGATAAAATCACAGTTTATCTTCTGCAGATCTACCAGTTCTCTGAGCTCCGTATAAACCTTGCCCACATCACTGATTAGCAGCTTTCTGTATCCTTTGTGCATAGGACGAAAGAGGCTAAGACTACCTTCACATTACGATTTTCAGGGAGCCGATGCTGTCCGATATAAATCGGACAGCATCGGCTCCCTTCTGATGCCTGGAATCGGGTGCCAAATAGGCACCCGATTCCAGCATAAAATCGCTCCCTGCGGGGTGAAAAAAAGAAAAAAAAAAAAAGTTTATTCTCACCTCCCCCGAGCCCCCGCCGTCTTCCGCCATCTTCTTTGAGGCTCCCGGTGGCTTCCGCAGGCTGCCGATGTCAGCAGAGGGCTTCCTCTGCCTTATAGGACCTGCGGTGATGTCACAGTCACGTGACCGCGAGTCCACCATGGTAACCCGCGGT
Organism: Allobates femoralis; assembly: GCA_033576535.1. Taxonomy (NCBI): domain Eukaryota; kingdom Metazoa; phylum Chordata; class Amphibia; order Anura; family Aromobatidae; genus Allobates; species Allobates femoralis. The sequence goes on from JARQOC010000006.1 coordinate 424,906,720, forward strand.
CACATGACTGTGACATCACCGCAGGTCCTATAAGGCAGAGGAAGCCCTCTGCTGACATCGGCAGCCTGCGGAAGCCACCGGGAGCCTCAAAGAAGATGGCAGAAGACGGTGGGGGCTCGGGGGGAGGTGAGAATAAACTTTTTTTTTTTTTTTTTTTTAACCCTTATGCTCCTAGTCAGGAGCAGTTTTACTGTACTGAGCATGCTCAGTACAGTAAAACGGGGTCCGAGGAGACATCAGATGTTTCCTCGGACCCTTCTCCATAGGGCCCCATGTTATAGGGATCGGACCTAATCGGATGTGCACTAAATGCCATCCGATTTGGTTCGATCCGAATCTGTCAGATTTTATTTTCGGTGCAAAAATCGGAGCAAGCTCCGATTTTTGCACCGATAATAAATTCGGACGGAATCGGATCGGACCAAATCGGATGGCATTTAGTGCACATCCGATTCGGTCCGATGCCCATAGGGATGCATGGGGTCCAAATTCGGATCCGATGCTGTCCGATTTTCATCGGACAGCATCGGATTTAGAAAAATCGTTATGTGAAAGCAGCCTAATCAGTGATGGGATTAATACAGAGCTCCTGAATATGGAGGACTAGGTTTACTACTCCTCTAGTGATAATCTCCTGCTGATAAATTAGTATTTTTATCAAACTGCAGCAAGCAGCCCAATAAGTGACACATCGCTGAAAGTAGGGTCTCTGTCTCTACATTAAAGGGGGTGTCACACGCGTCAATGTCGTCAGCGATCTGATCGCTGACGACATTGACGGCTGATCGCTGGTGAGCTGTCACACAGACAGACTCACCAGCGATCAATTGACCAGTGACATCATGGAAACGATTTAAATATCGTTTCCACGATGTCCTGCTCCCGCTGCCAGCCTGCTGGAAGCGGGAGCAGCCTGGTCTCCAAGGTACACTGCGGGTAACTAGGCAGCGCGCGCTGCCTAGATACCCGACGTGTACCTTAGTTACCAGCCTCCTCCGCTCACACGGTGAGCGGAGGAGGCTGGTAACTAAGGTACACAGTCGGGTATCTAGGCAGCGCGCGCTGCCTAGTTACCCGCAGTGTACCTTGGAGACCAGCTCCCAGCGCTTGTGACAGGCGCTGGGAGCTGGAATATCGCTAGTCCCGGTGTCACACGCAGCGATGCTGCGTGTCCACCGGGCGACAATCGCCAGGTTTCAGAGCTGGTTCTGAAACCTGGCGATCATCAACCAGCGATTTATCGCTGGTTGATGCAGTATGTCACACGCGTCAATATCGCTGCAACGTCACGTGCAGTCGATATCGTGCAGGCGATATTGACGCGTGTGACACCCCCTTAAGCTGCTCTCAGATTTGGTGAAAGATTTCCTTTTAAGTTGCTGACTGAATGTTTACAGCAGTTGTCCAATAAAGACAACCTGCAAAGAAAGCTGTGAAAGATATAGAAGCGCAAATAGAATCTTATCCTCATAAAGTACTATACACAAACTACCAGTTTCTGCTCACCCGGATAATTTGTGGGACCCACAACCAGTATATATTGCATGTAACAGCTGTGGCACAATCCACCAAACCACGTGTATTTCGTGGTTACAGGAAAAACAACTGGAGGATCCGTGCTGCCATGATATGAATAGGACCATAGGGGTATATGGATCAAAACTGGTGGCTTTATTCAACGCATTTCAGAGTGTCAACCTCGCTCCTTCCTCAGGCACCAACCAAATTACCAGAACACGTATATCCATATACCCCTATGGTCTTAATCATCTCACGGCAGCGCGCATCCAATAAATACAACTTATCACCTCTTCATAGCTTATTGGTGGGTGTCCACTGCTTGGCCCAGCAGAGATGGACAGGATGGGGCATTTTGTATCCCCGACAGGGCACTTTTATCCTTTTTAGGATGGAGCAGCAGGTTGGAGAGCCGACTGAGTGCGGCTCCATACCCTCTCCATCGAGCAGCTGCAAAACGCCGAGTGGTAGCTCCATAGTGGATGAATGCAGACAATGCAATGTCCACCGCAGCATACAGCATACAGGGAATAAGGGTCCTCTGTTCTATCGGTGAGGGTCTAAGTTATCGCCTATCTTGTCTGGTGAAACATATTTCTGAGCTATTGAGTAATATATGACCTCCCCTCCATATCATAGAACAATGACCCCCCCCTTCCGTCCAGCTTGGGGCACACGTGTCTCATTCAGTCCCAGCTTGTGTCTTGACTTCCTCCAGCTCGGAAAGTTTGTTTCCCATTCAGGCTCAACTTGGAAAACAAAGCCGGTTCCTCTGTGAGAGCGGTACCCGCCTTCTGAAACTGAAAGACTTTAATGTTCCCATTCTCCCATCTTCCTGTAAGCCACAATGTACGCCTCATCTCAATGAATGGCAGCGTTCCTCAAATAACACAACTGGCTCTTTTGGGGTAATCTTTGCCCGTGTACAACCCATCCATAAGACGTATTTGTAATTCAGTGTGACGGAGGCGGCCGCGCTCCAAAAGCCGTATATGAAGAGGCGAGACTTCTTTACGACATCGGACGCTTCCTGGAAAATTCTGGTGCTGGGCTATTAAAGAGCAGGCGACATGTTTGATTCAAAGTAACGTGTTTGTAGATGCGAGACGCGTCCGCCCCAAGGAATATGAGGAGATTAGAGGTGCGTTTCTTGGTGAAACAGTTTCTTCAAATACATAAACACAGCAGCTGCTGGTACGGGAACAATCACGGTCTAATTCTCCAGAGCCGCGAGGATCGCAAGGATTCTGTGTCCTTAGAGTACTGCAAATTGTTCCAGAAACTGCCCAAAGCTGTCCACAGAGAGGCCTCCACCGACACCCATGGGTCAGTATCCAGAGTCTGGACGGCAAAGGCCATGGAGGAATCTCATAGATCCCTTCTGATTAAGTGTGAAGAATGCAAGTAAACACAATCGCGTTTTGGACACTTGCCTCATAGAACCATGAAGTGGCCATGACCCTCTGTTGTACATCAGAACCCTATATAGACTATTTGCGCCTTGTCAAGGATGTACCTAAGTAAGGGTCACACTTGGCACCAGCTCAATGTTCTAGATCAGTGTTCCCAAACTCCAATCCCCAGGAGCCACTAACAGTGCAAGTTTTCAGGATTTCCTTAGCAATTGAATACCTGCACATATGATGATTTCAACACCTGTAATACTAAGGAAATCATAATCTTTGTGGCTCCCTAGGGCTGGAGTTGGGGAACAATGCTCTAGGTAAAGCCTTGCCCATCTGAAAAGGGGGCATCCGCATAGATCCTTTCGGTACTTCATGAGCAATACGGATTATATAATGACCCCATATACTGGACAAGACACACGCACGGTTGGCATGTATCAAGCAGATGTCCTAATCAATAGAATAGGCACCTGCCAATTGTGCATCTCAGGGTGCTTTCACACTGCGTTTTTGTACAACGGACAGCCACGGATCGGATTTGGCCCCCATGTTATGCCATTGGCACGGATCAGATCGGATTTGGCCTTATTGCCATCCGATTTTTGCTGGATCTGATTCTGTCCGATTTTTTGCTGTGCCCGAAATCGCAGACCGCTGCGATTTTGTGCACAGCGGATCAAATCGAACCGAATTGGATCCAATCAGATACGCGCCAAATAACATGGGGCCTATGGAGCGTGGGTCCGAGGAAACAGCTGATCGTTCCTCGGACCCGATTTTAGTGTACTGAGCATGCTCAGTACACTAAAATAGCTCTGTGCCATCTAATTTCACTTCTAAAATGTATATTCATACATTGCAGAAGTGAAATTTAGTGAAAAGAAAGGGTTAAAAATCAAAAAAACTTTATTCTGACCTGTCCCGCGATCCACCGATGCCTCCAGCGCTCGATGCTTCTAGGACCCGGCGTGATGTCACACGTGGTAATCGGTCATGTGACTGTAACATCATGCCAGTTCCTGTAAGAAGATAGCTGGAAGCGCCGGGGGACTCGTGGATAGATAAATTAATTTTTTTTAAGGTCTGGAAAAGAGGGAAAAAGAGGGGAGAAAGGGGGAGAAAGAGAGGGAAAAAAGGGGGAGAAAGAGGGGAAAGAGGGGAAAAGAGCAGGAGAAAGAGGGGAAAAGAGGGGGAGAAAGGGCAAAAGAGGGGGAGAAAGGGGGGAAAAGGGGGGAGAAAGAGGGGAAAAGAGGGGGAGAAAGAGGGGAGAAAGGGGAAAAGAGGGGGAGAAAGAGGGGAAAAGAGGGAAAGAAAAAGGGAGCAGAGAGAGGAGGGGAGAAAGAGGGAGCAGAGAGAGGAGGGGAGAAAGAGGTGACAGGAGGCAGAGAGGAGGGGGACAAGGTGACAGGAGGGGGAGCTAGGTGACAGGAGGGGGATCTAGGTGACAGGAGGAGTGGGGAGAGGATCCAAACTGATCCTGCAAAATATCGGAATCAGATGCCTATTTGGCATCAGATTGCAGGCATCAGTTTGGATCCGTTGCTGTCCGAGGGGTCCTATAAAAAGTCGGACCCCTCGGACAGCAAAATAACGCTGTGTGAAAGCAGCCTCAGCCAGTGTGTGAGGTCGAAACATCAACACTGCTCATTTCTGATGCATATGTGAGAGGCAGCGGAAATCCAAAGGAAATCTGTCAGTAGGTTTTGCCTCTGTAATCTGAATGCTGAAGGGGTTAAAACATAGATTTCATCAATGTGTTTCTTATAAAGCTTGGTGCTGTTTGCTTGCAATGAATGTTTTAGCACCAGGACGTTCTCACTGCTGTGACTACATAGCCTTGTGCATAGTCCCTCTTCTGTGATAAGTAGCTCACTGTCTATAGACATTGAATACAGAAAGTGAGCGGGGTTAACTTTCTCAGCTCTGCTGCATTGCTTAGGCTGCGTTCACACATTGCGTATTTTGCCGCGTTTTTTTACGCGCGCTTTTCAAAATACGCAATGTGCCTTTTGTCTGCCTGCAAAGTGAATGGGAAATTCACTTTGCAGTGCAGACATTGCGTAAAAATACGCAGTGCGTTTTCCGGGAGAAAACGCAGCTCCGTAAACAATTGATATGTCAATTGTTTACGCAGCTACTACTGCGTATTCTCCCAGAGGGGAGGAAGAATCCAGCTTCCTCCTCCCCTCTGTGACAGCTGTGGCCGCCCATTAGATTCCACAGTGTGTTAATACACACTGTGAAATCTAAATTAAACAAAAGCAAGTGTGTGAAAAATAAAAAAGAATCAATACTTACCTTCCGACGCCTTCTCCCGCTGTCCGGTGCCTTCTCCCGCTGTGCGATTCCGGGTTCTAAGTCAGATCTCTTCTGACAAGACCTGTGGTGACGTCAGAGAGGGGGCGTTCCCGGGCACTCGCAGTCATGTGACCGCGAGCAGCCAATCAGCGATGGGACCGCCCCCCTCTGACGTCATCACAGGTCCTGTCAGAAGAGATCTTACTTGGAATCGGAGATCGCACAGCGGGAGAAGGCGTCGGAGAGGTGAAGTATTGATTCTTTTTTATTTTTCATTAACTTGCTTTTGTTTAATGTAGATTTCACAGTGTGTATTAACACACTGTGGAATCTAATGGGGCGGTCACACATGTCACAGAGGGGAGGAGGAAGCAGGATTCTTCCTCCCCTCTGTGACATCACTGCGCTTTCTGGGGGGAAGAAAGCGCAGTGTGTGAAAGCCCCTGCGTATTTTGCTGCGCTTTTTTGCGCGGCCGAAAAACGCGGCAAAAAGCGCGCGCAAAAAAGCGCAGCAAAATACGCAAATGTGTGAACGTAGCCTTAGTCTGAAAACTCTGATAGTTTATTTGGTGCAGTGGTTCTGAAACAAAGTGATACATTGCTGGAATCAGGGTCTTTGCTTAGGTCAGAGGAGGTAGCAGAAACCGTCTGACAGAGTTTTTCAGGTGCACAATATTAACGATCTATCCTAAGGGTAAATTACAGACATCAGAACGGTGGGGATGATGGCTGACACCCCATGATCAGCGCTTAGCCTTTCAAGGCCACTGGAGGTACACGGTGCATAGAGCTCCCAGGGCTTTGGAGTTGGAGTCGTAGAGTCACAGATTCAAGGAAATTGAGGAGTTGGGAGTCGGAGGTTTGTCTTACCGACTCCACAGCCCTGGTGAAGCTGGGCCAAGCCTCCTCGATTATTGATGACCCATTCAAGAATGATTCTGCTGGCAGCAGAGATCTTCACATTGTGAGAAACTGAAGTCTATGAGAATCTAGACTGGACAACCCTAAAGGTACCTTTACACGCCGCTACAGAAGGTTAGAAACAACCGGGTTTCGGAGACAAATGTATCTTGCACCGTCAAAACACCGCGAGGTAGCGGCGTGTAAATCAGGTTGTTGCCACCGGTCACTGTCGACACCCGTTTTACAGCAGTGCTCAAAAACAGGTTGGTTACAACCCGATGGTAGCAGCGTGTAAATGAGGAACAGGAAGGTATTTTCGTCACCTAGATAACTCCCTGGGGCGTGACACAGCCTCCGGGATACCGCCCCCCTTCAGCGATCATTGGTGGAAGATCCTGCGTTACGATTGGTTGTCGCTGCATAGGGCGGCATATTTAAGGAGCTGACCAGTCACACTACACATTTGCAATAGCGTCATGTGTTAGCCAGCCCTCCTGCGCTGGCTGGCCAATCATGATACTATTGCATTGTCCAATCATCGTACGAGCGTCTCGTAATCCACAACTCTGGCACGCCTATGTGTTGTCCCTGCTGCACCAGGTCCTCCCATATTACCTTCTGTTACGGCGTGTAAATGAGGGACGGTGCTCTACAGAAGGTAACTTGTGGCACCCGGCGGTGCCTCCAGAGATAGATTAAACCTTCTGTAGAGCACTTTGTAGCGGCGTGTAAAGGCGGTATCGGGTACCGTTTGCAACCGTTGGAACGTGCTTGTGCACGTGAGACACCCAGTTGTTTCTAACCTTCTGTAGCGGCGTGTAAAGGTACCTTAAGAGACTGGACAACCCTACCACATTTTCTGCACTCCTTTTGTCCACCACTGCCCGGTATGGTCTTTGCACTGCCAGCAGGGGGAGCTGCACCCCAGGGGGGGGGAGCCCTCATCATCTCTTATCTCCAGTTCATGGTATGAGTGGAAATGCAGAGCAGGGATGACATTCCTTCCTTAGAATATAAATATGAAGGCGGAGGTGGGGGGGACAATAAAGACCCTCTTTGATGCTTGTGCCAGGAGAGGGGAACATTCCTGCCTCTGACATATGGCTGCATTGACCTATCAGACAGAATTGTATTTTTCTATCTTTCCTTTGTAATGGAGCAGAGTCCATCAGTTGTGGAGCAGGGAAGGATCCGGCAGGGTGTGCTGCTCATGATTTATGGTGTATTTTCCACTCTTTCTTATCTCTAAGCCTGGGTCAGAGGCAGAAAGAATGCAGGGAAGGCACTATTTCCATAACATCTTAAATGGTGGATAATGTTCCCCGAGAAGCCCATGCTGTCAACAAAGGCTCCACTGGCTCCACAGCCCCACAAGTTTATTATCTCACAGACACCAGAAAAAAACACTGTTAACCCTGGATGTTCAATGCAATCCGCCCAGACATACATTCATATCATCGGTTATATGTTACCTCTTATACAGTGCAGCGCTATCCAAGACATTGCAAGTGCGCAAGGTGACACCTGTGCCAAGGTGGAAGGGGGGAGTCACCAATCTACAAAGGAGTCTGATGAAATCCTTACATTGCTAAAGATTCCAGCAACAGAATAGTGAGTGCAGCTCTGGAGTATAATACAGGAGGTAACTCAGGATCAGTACAGGATAAGTAATGTAATGTACTGTATATACACAGTGACTGCACCAGCAGAATAGTGAGTGCAGCTCTGGAGTATAATACAGGATATAACTCAGGATCAGTACAGGATAAGTAATGTAATGTATGTACATAGTGACTCCACCAGCAGAATAGTGAGTGCAGCTCTGGAGTATAATACAGCATGTAACTCAGGATCAGTACAGGATAAGTAATGTAATGTATGTACACAGTGACTACACCAGAAGAATAGTGAGTGCAGTTCTGGGGTATAATACAGGATGTATCTCAGGATCAGTACAGGATAAGTAATGTAATGTATGTACACAGTGACTCCACCAGCAGAATAGTGAGTGCACCTCTGGAGTATAATACAGGAGGTGACTCAGGATCAGTACAGGATAAGTAATGTAATGTATGTACACAGTGACTCCACCAGCAGAATAGTGAGTGCAGCCCTGGGGTATAATACAGGATGTAACTCAGGATCAGTACAGGATAAGTAATGTAATGTATGTACACAGTGACTGCACCAGCAGAATAGTGAGTGCAGCTCTGGAGTATAATACAGGATGTAACTCAGGATCAGTACAGGATAAGTAATGTAATGTATGTACACAGTGACTTCACCAGGAGAATAGTGAGTGCAGCTCTGGAGTATAATACAGGATGTAACTCAGGATCAGTACAGGATAAGTAATGTAATGTATGTACACAGTGACTCCACCAGCAGAATAGTAAGAGCAGCTCTGGAGTATAATACAGGATGTAACTCAGGATCAGTACAGGATAAGTAATGTAATGTATGTACACAGTGACTCCACCAGCAGAATAGTGAGTGCAGCTCTGGAGTATAATACAGGATGTAACTCAGGATCAGTACAGGATAAGTAATGTAATGTATGTACACAGTGACTTCACCAGGAGAATAGTGAGTGCAGCTCTAGAGTATAATACAGGATGTAACTCAGGATCAGTACTGGTACCTTTACACGCCGCTACTGGATGGTGGCAACAACCGGGTACATGAGAGAAATGTATCTTGCACCGCCAATTCAACCCGAGGTAGCGGCGTGTGAAGACGGTTGTAGCCACCCGCCAGTGGCGGCACCTGTTTCAGAGCACTGCCCTAAAACAGGTGGTTACCCTGCCGATGGTAGCGACCTGTATCGGCGTGTAAAGAAGGAACAGAAGGGTTGTTTCGACACCATGCTATGTACCTGGTATCTACCTGGGGCGTGACACAGGCTCCGGGTTACCGCGCCCCATCAGCGATCATTGGTGGAAGATGCTGCGCTCCGAGTGGCTTTCCTTCACAGGCCGCCATCTTGGATGAGCTGTCACTTCAGCACTACAGATACGCGCCGTATGCCCGATCATACATTAGTACAATTACGCGGACACACACTTGCGGAAGGCAAAAGTATCAATGCGCCATGGTCCTTATATACTGTGCACATTCTCAACATAATAAGGAATAATGCTGTACACAGCGCACAAGTTTGGTTAACGTACCGCCCTGGCTTATTGTACTGCAGATGCCGTAGAAGTGCTACTGGCGTGTCACTGTGCGCACTAATGTATGCATTGTCATACCACATGCAAATGAATAATTCAGTAAACAGCGCACAAGGTTGCGTTACGCACCGCTCTGTGGGGTCTTGTTCTGTAGGTGCCGCAGAAGTGTTTCGCCCAAGCACCACTTAGCGCAATCACCACACACCGCTATGTCACAAGCGCTTATTCAGCGTGACAAGGCAAACACTTCTACAATGCACACATGGCCCAGCACTGATCTTTTCATACGCACGGAGTGTGTGACTGTAAACCGCTTGTGCGTGACGCATAACCATCCTGTTAGCTCAATCTGCAACACTCCGCCATGTCACAAGCGCTTATTCCGTGGCACAGTCCGAAAAATACTACGTCATGTCTCCGCCATTCGCCCTTCGCGTCGTGCCCAATCAGAACACTCTTGTGTTGGCCAATGGTTGTGGTTTGGGCGCTGCTTGATGGACTGTGGCACGCCTATATGTTTTACCTGCTGCCTTTGTTCCACCCACATTACCCTGTTGTGGCGGTGTGTGAAGATGGTAGGGTAAGCTACAGGTGGCAACTTGTGGCACCCGGCGGTGTATCCAGACATAGATGTAACCTACCGTAGCGCACCTTGTTGCGGCGTGTAAAGGTGGTGCGATTATCGTTTGCAACAGTTTGTGCGCGCTCGTGCACGTGAAGCACCCGGTTGTTGCCACCATCCAGTAGCGGCGTGTAAAGGTACCATACAGGATAAGTAATGTAATGTATGCACACAGTGACTCCACCAGCAGAATAGAGAGTGCAGCTCTGGAGTATAATACAGGAGGTAACTCAGGATAAGTAATGTAATGTATGTACACAGTGGCTGCACCAGCAGAATAGTGAGTGCAGCTCTGGAGTATAATACAGGATGTAACTCAGGATCAGTACAGGATAAGTAATGTAATGTATGTACACAGTGACTCCTCCAGCAGAATAGTGAGTGCAGCTCTGGAGTATAATACAGGATGTAACTCAGGATCAGTACAGGATAAGGCTGCTTTCACATAACGATATTAGCATTTCCGATGCTGTCCGATGAAAATCGGACAGCATCGGACCGATTTTCGGACCCCATGTATGCCTATGGGCATCGGACCGAATCGGATGTGCACTAAATGCCATCCGATCTGGTCCGATCCGAATCTGTCCGATTTTTTTATCGGTGCAAAAATCGGAGCTTGCTCCGATTTTTGCACCGAAAATAAAATCTGACAGATTCGGATCGGACCAGATCGGATGGCATTTAGTGCACATCCGATCCGACCCGATCAACTTAACATGGGGCCCTATGGAGAAGGGTCCGAGGAAACATCTCATGTCTCCTCGGACCGATTTTAGTGTACTGAGCATGCTCAGTACACTAAAATCGCTCCAAAAGTGAATGAATGGGTTAATTAAAAATAAAAAAAATCTATGCTCACCTGTCCACGAGGCCCCCGACGTCTCCCGGCATCTCCGGTGTCTCCAGGTATCTTGCCGTCTGTGCTGATAAGACCTGCCGTGATGTCACAATCACATGACTGCCAGGAACCAATAGCCGGCAGTCATGTGATTGTGACATCACGAGAGGTCCTGGCAGCACAGAAGACAGAACAGCAAGGCACCGGAGACGCGCGGGACCGTGCAGGAGTCGTGGACAGGTGAGAGAGGAGAGGAGGAGGAGGACAAGAGGAGGAGGACAAGAGGAGAGGAGGAGGACGCATAGGAGGACCGGGGGCCAAGAGGGGAGACACAGGGGATGAGAGGACCGGGGGCCAAGAGGGGAGACACAGGGGATGAGAGGACCGGGGGCCAAGAGGGGAGACACAGGGGATGAGAGGACCGGGGGCCAAGAGGGGAGACACAGGGGATGAGAGGACCGGGGGCCAAGAGGGGAGACACAGGGGATGAGAGGACCGGGGGCCAAGAGGGGAGACACAGGGGATGAGAGGACCGGAGGCCAAGAGGGGAGACACAGGGGATGAGAGGACCGGGGGCCAAGAGGGGAGACACAGGACCGGGGGCCAAGAGGGGAGACACAGGGGATAAAGAAGAGGACCGGGGGAGAGACTGACAGCTCTCAGGGAGCGATCTGACAGGAGGGCGGGCATCCTATTTTCTGTCGGAATCGGATGCCTATTTGGCACCCGATTCCAGGCATTAGAAGAATCCGATGCTGTCCGATTTATATCGGACAGCATCGGATTTTACAAAAATCGCAGTGTGAAAGTAGCCTTAGTAATGTAATGTATGTACACAGTGGCTGCACCAGCAGAATAGTGAGTGCAGCTCTGGAGTATAATACAGGATGTAACTCAGGATCAGTACAGGATAAGTAATGTAATGTATGTACACAGTGACTCCACCAGCAGAATAGTGAGTGCAGCTCTGGAGTATAATACAGGATGTAACTCAGGATCAGTACAGGATAAGTAATGTAATGTATGTACAAAGTGACTTCAGCATCAGACTAATGAGTGCAGCTCTGGAGTATAATACAGGATATATTTCCGGGTCAGCACAGTATAAGAAAACTCTTTTCTTTTTTTGGAGACTTTTCCTCTATGGTCCTCTAAGCACAGACCATGACCATTCTTCCTCTCTCCTAGTGGCCTGCACCATCCAAGCATTGACTCTGTAGCTGGAGTCTGGTATACTACAAATGGTTCTTGCAGCATAATTTTAATTGTGGTGTTTGTCTTATTTCTGCATCTTATACTCTATTATTTCTAGCATTGTCCTGGGCTTCATTATAATATCATACATTATCATACAAAATTAATATCCCATAAAAAAAACCATGCTAAATAAATGAGAGATTCTGATAAGTGAGCTGCAGCGCCCGACCAGCCTTGCCCTCCCTGGGTGCTGACCTGCATTTCACTTCTTACAGTCAAAAGAGAAGCTGCTAATTATAAGTAATTTATTGCCCCTTACTACAAATGACTTATGGCTTCCTGCTACCCCCATATCTGGAGGAAGAGCTCAGAAAATAAAGAATTTACAGCCCTAAATCTCAAAGTCTGAATACACCCGGGCCAATATCCTCATTACTTACAGTGAATGTACTGCCCTAGAGCCCTAGACTATATAGCCGTCTCACCCTACTGCTCATTATATGTTGTGCAACTACAATATCCAGCATTTCCTGGCACCCAAAAGCCATCACATCAAGACTACATTGTACAGTATTCACTATATTACCTACAGAGCTAGTCCTACAGTCAAATACGCAGGGAAACTGTAGATACCAAGATCTGAATGCAGAAGACACTGGTGGAGTCATCTATGCTTATGCACATGTCACGCGGGGTGGTATAATGGTAAGGGAATTAGGAAGCAGGATGGTAAGATGATCAGGGGCACTTGTCTGACCTTTAGACTGGGGGTCCCCTGCTCACCCTGCTACCGGAATTACCTCTGAAGGTGAGGATGTCTGGGCCGCCACCTTTGCCCTATGCTCCTGATCAGACCTCCTCACTTCCACCCACGGACCAGGAAAACAGAGCAACTCCCACAAGAAGAAAAACACCAAGAAGGCTTCAGCACAGAGTGCACACACATCTTCTCAGCTAGCGGTCTCGCAGAAACAGATCTCTATCAGCGACATCTGCTGGTAGAAGAGGGAACTATTTAAAGGCCAGGGGCATGGTCACCTGATAAATGCACAACTTCCCACCTGCAGAGACGCCTCACCCATAAATAGCAACACTGCAGCATCTACACATTAACTCCATATGTGCCAAAGGAAATTTACTCCCACTTAAACCATAGAGATTTTTTACACATGGACTGCAGAGGGGTCAACAGGTAACAGCACCAAGCTGGAAGACTGTCAAGAGCCACACATTACGTGCCCGCGACACACATGTTGGGGACCTGCCCTACAGTGTTTGCGGTAGGTCGAAATCTAGAACCTGTCATGTCCTCATATTCACTGACCCGAATAGCGTAATACTCCGGAGAAGAGGGGTGTGGGGACTTAGGCTTCAGAGATCCAAACTAAACAAGATGCCTACGCCGAGCTGCTCATTCCGGTAATGAACCCTGGCCTATGTCTCCACCTTCTGCCTCCCAAGTGACATCTATTCTCTGCGGATTCCATCATGTAAATTATATTCATAGGATCGGGCGCATAAATTGTCCAATGACATGGACTGCACGTTCCCGTGAGCGGTAATGTCTATTGTCCACCGGGGAGCTGACATTTCCCTCTAATGCTGAACCCCCGCAGCTCCAGACAGCGAACAAAATGCGTAAGTACCTGCTCCGAGCGGAGACGCGGCTGAAGTTAAGTCATTATTACATTACTATAATTTATATAATTTAAGTGCATGTTGATTTCCCACTTGTAATATACATGGCTGGGTCACAATCATTTAGCCCGGCAGGGGGCACAGTCCGTGGCAATGAGACTCACCGGGTGGCGAGGGGCTAAGTATTCCCCAGATTGACAACATTAATAGCCAACAGAAAAGGCATTTCGGTGACAATGTCGGGACTCGGCCAGGACAATTATGGGCCCGAAGTAATGCAGATCAATCAGACGAGAACACTCAATGGCGGCTCCTATCAGTCCCGGCGCATTTCAGCAGCCAGCAAGACGCTTCACTTTCCCTGATGCCAGGGATTTTTTCTTTTCTTCTTTCTCTTATTTGCAAAAGGAGAAGATGAATTAAAGTAACATTAACCTTATAATAGAAATTTGGAATATATTGGTAAAAAAGGACTGGTAATGAAACTACACGTAGTCCTACTGGGACTTGTAGTTTCACAGTCGCTCGGGATCATCAGGGTTACAAATTGTTTCGTTAAATTGTCTTTCTCATCCCCTGCCATTTTTGATAATGTACAGGGATTACCTAGGATTATAGAAAACGTGCCCACAATACCCGTCAACAGTTTGCATCATTCACTTCAATGAAGCGAGGTGCAATACTAGACACAACCATAAATCAGGTGTGGTGCTGTTTCTGGAAAAAAAAACAGCTATGATTTTCTAACAGAGGGCACATAATAGTGAAATAGGGGTTGCACTCAGGCACACTCCAGAGTACAGCAGAAACTGAAACTGGTAATATTGTCCTATCTGGGACATGCATGACATATAGATGAAATAAGCAATAAATATCTGAAAAGTGCAGCTCCCTTTGCCGGAATGCCCAAGACTACACAAGAGCGTGTGCAAGGACCCAGGTTCTCAGGATTGTGTCTTCTCAGTCGTGGGACCCATAGTAATTAAGATGCATATGGCAAATCCCATCAATATGCCAGAAAGGACAACCTTCTCAGCTCCTCAGGGGAGGGGCTTACCCATGGAAAAGTAATCCTCCCAAAGGTAAAAAGTAGGTTCATAGAAGTTTAAAGGGTAGTCAGAGATTAATGGCTGCATTCTGCCAGCAGCAGGCGCAGACCTATCCTGTCATTGCTGATGCTACTGCAGTAAATTTCACTTAGTTGCTTTTTTCCCCTAGAAACAGTGCAAAGTATATTTTATCATCTTAATTTTTTTTTTCTTTCCTTTGAACAATTCCTTTAATCATTGTATAACAGATCTTTAGAAGGAAGTTTTATACACCCTTCGCTGACAAAAAAGCTCTATGTATCAAAGAAGCAACCAAAAGTCTGTTAAAACCAAATACAGGTGCTCGGTGCACCACTGGTGTGGCCAAACATTTTAGTGTATCTTCCCACATACTGTACTTATTCTCTATCTGCCCACCTGTCTTCTTTGATTAACAGATCAAAGCCAGGCTGTCAATCAAATTAGAGTATAGAGGGGGGATGGCTAAAGAAGAGGGAGGTGGATGTAGAGGAAAAAAGTAGGTGGGAAGATGCACTTAAATGTTTAGCCACACCAATGGTGCACCGAGCAGATGTGCTTAGCTTATACAGTCCATCTGTGCTGACTGAGTCCATTGAATCAGAGGAGTCTCATTATGTCCCTGTTTTATTGTCACCTCGTTTCTTGTTACCTGAGATTCCATGGCGTGTGACTCGCATTGCACTTGTGCCCATGTTAGACAATCAGGAAATAAAATAAGCGGACTAAATGGGAGCGCTAGGGTAGAGGGACCACAATGAAGCAAATTAGTGACAAACCTTTTACTTCACCACAACGCGTTTCGGTAACGTTGGAGTCAAATATAAAGTTTGTCACCTAATTTGCTTCATTGTGGTCCCTATGCCCTAGTGCTCCCATTTAGACTGCTTATTTTATTTCCTAATTACCAAGTCCCTACTACGAGGGCTCATGGCAGGAACTACTCTAGACTGGGAACCACCTGCTCATCTAACGTTGAGGACGTGCGATGACATGTGTCCAGGTGGCGAGGTCACACGATCGTATCGAGGACCACGTGAACGGATCCAGGAAGACCCGGACAGTACCGGCAATGCCAGCGTCCCCAGTGACAAACCTAAACCCGGGGTTGTGCAGGGGTGCACAACCTCAGAAGGTGAGAGGCTAATCCCCTTACACTTCTCCATATCAACCACTACACCACCAGGTGCTTCTCGTTGTGCACTTCGTATCTTTCTTCTCATGTTACACTATCAGGAAGCTCAGATCTGTTAGTTTTTCCTCAGCATGCTGCGACTGCCTGCGAGTCTCGGATCACTTGCACCTATACAAGTTATGGGTGTGAGTGAAACATTGGACTGCACTCACATGCACTTGGCAGACATGTGAGCGCAGAGTGATATACGCCAAAGCCGGTAATGGAAGAGATGGGGAGAATAATCTTTCCCTCTCGTCCGGAGCTGTGATCTGATCACAGGATTGATCACACTCGGCTCACGCTCGCACCAGTCCAAACTGAGTGTCGTTAGCATAAGGCATCAGATGCTCTCTAATCGGATGCCTTACGCCAGTGTGATTCCGGCCTTATCCGACAATTTACTGAGCAGAAGTCAAGTTTCGGACTATCAGAATTTTGTCATTTTTGGATGTGAAGGTTGCAATTTAATTTTGGTCAGCGTTAAGCAAGGCACAACCTGGATTATCAGATGCCAGAGTAAAGGAACTTCACAACATCACCTTAAACTGTCATATTTCCTGTACAAAGTTCCCCACTCCAGAGAGGGAGGAGGATGAAGTGGAGCTCCTGGTGGATGCAGTGATGTGGCCCCCGACTGTGGAGAAGCGTCATCATAGGAAACAGATTTGCAAACAATTAAACTGAAGCACAAAGCGCAAGGAGTAAATATTTCCGAAGGGTCTGGATGCAGAATGAACATTGTTTTGTTTCTTCCTTTGGGGGCCCAGGGGTAACATCAAACTTCACGTCTGACTCTTTCCTCTGATTTATGACAAGACTCAGGATCTCATCCAAATTGGTTCATCCGGCTCCTCCCAGTCTCTGCTGTTAGGGAGATGTCGGGGGGCCACAAAAGGTGTATAGTGGGTTATGCTGATATTAAAAGTTATAATAAATCAGTGTAACAATTTCCACATTGTTCAGTCCATACACCTCACAAAAAAAAAGAGAAGTAATGACCCCTCGCCCCATCATCTAAAGACTCTCATCATCGTTGGCTTCTGGTTTCCTTATCGCTGTGACTTAAGTCGTGTTTCAGGGGCTCTTCTGTGGGAAATATGTTTTTTTCTGTGTGTCAACGGGGGTCTTTTTAGAGTTTAATAGTGGCCTCAGCCAAATCTAAAGGACATTTGTGTTCACTATTTGAACGTTATGACCCGAGCTATGGATTCGGAGTCGTGGAGTCGGAGTTGGTGCTCATTTTGGGTGGAGTCGTATTCAGGAGAATTGAGGAGTCGGATGTTTGGCTTACCGACTCCACAACCTGGGTTATTACATTTCCTAATCCCCCTCTGTTTTGTCCCCGACATGTAGAGCCTTAGACTGTAGCGTAGAAAACTGGGAAAAGGATTAGCACATCCATGAATAATATTAAGCCTTTATTCCCATGAAAGATCCATAAAAATGGCCACGCACACACCCAACCACCAGGATTTGGTGCTATAAACTGAAGCTAGTGCTTTACAGGCTCTGGAATGATGAATGCAATCTTACCTTTACTTGAAAAATACCAGGTTTGATTGCAGAGAAAAGTGTCACCAAGCTCCTGTAAATCAGGGCAGCAGGTGATTGATGTGTGGAGCACTGCATCACTATTTTTGTTTTTGTTACTGTCCTGTGGTCTTGTCTTTCAGCAAGGTCCCCCCCCCTCCCCCCACATAAGAGTAAAATCAAAGGTCGGAGGGGGTTCAGCTTACTGAAAATAGTGATGTCATGCACAAGTAAATCACCAGCTGAACTGATTTACAGGAGTTTTATGACCCTTTTCTCTGCAATCAAACCTGGAATCTTTCAAGTAAAGGTATGTACCACAATGGTCTCTCTTACTTTGGAGACTTGTGACTGGTTTGGGACCTCTGTCTCATTCCTTTATTGAGATTTCATTTAACATGTGTCTTTCCTTTGGCAGTTCAGGAGTTAATATCAGTTCTCCTGCTAGCAGACTCCTTAGTTTCCTTACCTGGTTTGGCTACTCTGTGATCACTCCCATCCCCTGGAAATGATCACATGGTTCCAGCATCTTTTGCTGGTGACTGAACTTATTCCTGGCCAAGCTTCCTGAAGGAAGTTCTCTGGAGAGCTGACTACTGCTAAGCCGTCTGCTGTCAAGGAGTGTGGCAGCAGGCGTGAAGTTGCCTCGTTGTTTCCCTGTCTGTATCCTCTTCCCTCTTGTTTTGTTTGTTGCAGTGGCTGGAGCTATTATAATAGTTATAAATGATAGTTATTATAATTTTTATAATATTATATATATATATATATTAAATATATTATATAATAATTATAATTATTTAACTATTAGTTATAGTTACCGTATATACACTCGTGTATAAGCAGACCCGTGTATAAGCCGACCCCCCTACTTTTGCCCCCAAAACCTGGGAAAACCTATTGACTCGTGGACCCCAGCACAGGTATACAGGCCTCCCCAGTGGTAGTATACAGCAGCCTCCCCAGTGGTATACAGGCCTCCCCAGTGGTAGTATACAGCAGCCTCCCCAGTGGTATACAGGCCTCCCCAGTGGTAGTATACAGCAGCCTCCCCAGTGGTAGTATACAGCAGCCTCCCCAGTGGTAGTATACAGCAGCCTCCCCAGTGGTGTATACAGGCCCCAGCAGTATTACAGCAGCCTCCCCAGTGGTGTATACAGGCCCCAGCAGTATTACAGCAGCCTCCCCAGTGGTGTATACAGGCCCCAGCGGTATTACAGCAGCCTCCCCAGTGGTGTATACAGGCCCCAGCGTATTACAGCAGCCTCCCCAGTGGTATATACAGGCCCCAGCGGTGTATACAGCAGCCTCCCCAGTGGTGTATACAGCAGCCTCCCCAGTGGTGTATACAGCAGCCCCAGTGGTGTATACAGCAGCCCCAGTGGTGTATACAGCAGCCCCAGTGGTGTATACAGCATCCCCAAATGCTGGCACTTGCCCCCCTCCGTTGTAAAGCCCCCCCCTGGCTGCTTAACTTACCATACCTGATCTTCTGCATCGCCCAGGTCCCTCCGTGCTCCCGTCCTCCGTGCTCCCAACTTCAGCTGCATCCGGGGTCCCCGGCTGTCGCGTAGCGATGACGTCATGCGACCGGCCAGTCACATGACCCCGGAAGCTGCCGAGGACGGGAACACGGAGGACGGGAGCACGGAGGGACCTGCGCGATGCAGAATACCAGGGATGGCAAGATAAGCAGCCGGGGGGGGGGGGGGCCTTACAACGGAGGGGGGCAAGTGCCAGCATTTGGGGGCCATATATTTAGATATGCACTGCTTCCCCCTGCTGCTGATTGACAGTGGGAAGCAGTGCATATATAATGAGCGGCCCCACGTGACGGGGCGCTCATACAGCAGCCTCCCCCCGCCTCCCCAACTCCGGACACAGCCCCCACCACAGCAGCCTACCGTGTTGACCCGTGTATAATCCGAGGGGGAGACTTTTCAGCCCAATTTTTGGGCTGAAAAACTCGGCTTATACACGAGTATATACGGTAAATAATTATTTTTATTTATTCATATAGCACCATTAATTCCATGGTGCTGTACATGAGAAGGGGTTACATACAAAATTATAAATATATTTTACAGTAAACAAATTAACAATGACAGACTGGTACAGAGGGGAGAGCACCCTGCCCTTGTGGGCTTACATTCTACGGGATAATGGGGAGGAGACAGTAGGTCAGGGGTGCAGCAGATCTGGTGGTGGAGAGGCGGCAGCTCCGGTGGCGATGGGGCAGCAGCTTTGGTGGCGGTGGAACTAGTGCCATTTCCCTATTGAGGGCTAACATCAGGGCCAGCCAGAGACTAGGTATCCTGCTAGGTGACAGGCTGAAAGAACCGGTATAAGCACAGTAGGAAAATCAGGACACTGCCGCAGGTGAATGCAGGAGGTCACCTCTTCCCCGCTCCTTATGAGCTGGTTCCTCCGCTATTTTTCCCCTAGCCAGTGTTTCTCCGCCTGTAGTTTCGTGTAGTGTGCCTGACATCGTTGGCCTGTGTGTCCAATGTCACGCACTGTTTCCGGACCCTCCCTGCGCCCAGCGTGACAGTATGATTGCATTCAGCATCCCAGTGCTTGTTAGACACTGGCTTCACTTTACAGTACTAAATCCTGGTGGATTGTTCCCTTTAAAAAAAATCATCATGCTGATGCGTTTAAGGCTGTTAGTCCCTAATTGTAGAGAATTTAGGGGTGTTTGTGACCCCCATTACGTTCCCTGAAAGTTCTAGTAGAAGTTTGACTTCAGCCCAAGACACTGTTGTACCCTTTACTCAGGGTCACTATTCCGCTTTCTCTATTCACACCCCAAAAGGGCATTCTGGGGTTTTATTTATATGGTTTTAGCATTTTTGGGGGCCATCCATCCTCTACCACCAATGAGGGTCTTAAAACTTTTGTGCCTGCTGACACTTGTAGTCTAAAAGAGCAATGGACGGAGCAAAAGTGCACAGAGCCTCTTCTCCCATCTCCATAGGACGACGCTGCTTACAAATCCTCTAAGGTAAAACCTAGTTTTAGTCGATTATGTTCCGCTGTTGACAGTAAGTGTTATCCCGCTGCACACAGATTCTGTCTGAACCCCCTCCCCCCCTTTTTTTTAATGATCTGGAAGCCTGTAGACACTGACTGCTTCCAAAAAAATTTCCATCCTTCCCACAGTTTCCTCCAGCTCCAGTGATAAATGACACCTGTCATTCTGTCACAGACAAATGGCACAGATGGGACGGCAGTGATATATGGCCCCGCAGAACAGGAAATCAGAGCCATTCTGCTGCTTTCTGCTGGGGTTTTTTTTTTTTTCCTTTTTTGTCAGGACTGACCAAGATGTTCTCAGGTCTCTCTGGATGGAGAAAAAGTACAACAAAAGGAACAACAAGCAAAGAACAAAGCAGTGAAATGTGAACGTGGCCTTATCAGAAGGAAGAAGAGAAGACAATGGCAGGAGAGCAGGGGCGTAACTGCAATAGGTGCAGGGGTTGCGATCGCACCCGGGCCCTGCAGCCTAGGGGGGCCTCAAAGGTCCCTTTGGCCTATAGAAAAAGAGTAATACTATTAAAGATTTGCAATAATTGGGGGCCCCGTTGGAACTTTTGCATCGGGGCCCCTGGGCCTGAAGTTACGCCACTGCAGGAGAGGATGATGACGGTTGTGGTGCGGAAAACAGACAATTCAACGCTCAACACATTTGTGCCATACCCGGACTCTTCAGATCAGACACTAGAGCATCTCAATGAATTAGAATATCATCAAAAATCAATATTATATTGCCATGTTTCTGGTAGCCTTGAAATGCCTTGACTAATAAATCAACGTTATATTCACCCTTTGATGTCTCTTGGAATATGGCAGCGTGGTTTTTAACCTTTCATCCTCCCTACTCTATATACACCACACTGGGGACTGCAGCAGCCGTGATGTGCTTTCATAGTGGTTGTGACTCTCACAACCACACAAGGTGAAGCCTCTGATACCGATTTAGGTCATATTTTATCTCTCAGACCCTTCATCCGCTCTACTTTAATTTTCTGAGATAATGACCTTTGGGTTTTCATTGGCTGTAAGCCACAATCATCAACATTAACATAAATAAACACTTGAAATAGATCACTCTGTTTTTAATGACTCTATATAATATATGCGTTTCTCTTTTTATATTGAATTACTGAAATAAATTAAGTTTTTGATGATCTTCTAATTCATTGAGATGCCCCTGTATATATACATACATACCCACCACACGCTGATCTCCACCCCGATCATTGTAATCGCGCCCGTATTCCAGGTGTACAGCTTTTTTATGCGGGGTGCAGCCGCCGCCATCATACGACAGATCTGTACACACGGATACACTACATACATATTCCTATAAATGGACGTCACAGTGAAATATTGTGATCGTCTTGCTGGATTACAGCGTGTTAGCAGCTGCCCGTATGCCGCCGCACCTCATCTGCCTCCAGCTGCACAGGCATTACCTATGATTGATGTCCCTGATAATGCTCTAAGTAGGACAAATGCCATATAGGGAACAATGTATATTTATACCGTGACAAATGGCGACAGTATGTGACTGCGCCTCACTGATAAAAATACTCAAAAAGTGACAAACCCTGCAAATCACCTGCGGACGAGGCACAAATCTGCCATGTATGTGCCCAGCTGGCAGGGCATTGGGGGGGGGGGGGAGTGTTTGTGCAAATGAATAATAGTAAAGATTTTGTTACATTGTAATTGTTTTTATCGGATGCAGGGAATACAATGTATAGGACTGGTGCACGAGCACCGTCACCTGCGCCGCAGGGATCCGAAAAGGAAAGTACGGGAGAAAGGGGCACAACTTTTTATTCTAAATTAAGGTTCATGAACTTTCCCTAAAGTACAGCAGATCCCTTTAAGGCGCATGTGAAACCATAGACATCATTTTTTTTCCTAAGATATGTAGAAAATCTTGTGCATGCGGCGACTTCCGTTCTCAGTACTCAGCGGTGACTGTCAAATAGACAGATCCACCATCCGAGTGTGGGTATCCGGATTGCTGCATTACTTTAGAATATCAGCGTTCTTAGGCGCCGTGGATGCCCTTAGTTAACCGCAGATCATGTGCCAGTGCTTTCAACTCTTTCACGAGCATTGTAGCACATTTGACAGCTGGGCAGGATGACCACGTGAGTGCCTGTATCACCTAATCGGCCAGTTCAGTCGGATTGTTATCCAATTAAACAGAGGTGCCGGTCTCAAGTCATCTCAATAAGATATCTCTGGAACGTTGCAATTTAAAATAGTATGAAAAGTGCTCTTTTTAATCCTGCCTGTCACACGCCAGAGGAGTAACGTTCAACAGTCAGTAATTCCTTGGCGCGTTCAAGCGATATCTTTCAAGATATCGTAGCGTGTGACAGCCGCCTAAGACAAGCATGTGGAATAATACCATAGACCATCAATGATGTGGATCATTAGCAATTTTCCTAAAGAAAGGAGTAGAAAATCTTGTGCATGTGCGGCCACCTCTCCATTCCTGGCAGTACCAGCCGGTGCCCTGTTCATTAAATAGATGCTAGTCCCACCTCCGGGTGTGGGTATCACTGGATTGTGCTTGTAAAAACAAGCGATTTTGCAATTTAATGCATGTTAGAATTATCAGCCGTTCTTGAGATATGAACGCTTTACAGTTTGGTGCCACTGCAGCTAGACAGCAGCAGATCATGTGCAGTGCTTACAAGCTCCTTTCTACTGAGCTTGTAAGCACAGTTTTGAAGCTGGGCAGGATGACCCGAGTGAGTGCGCTGCTATCTCCTAATCCCGGCCAGTTATAGCGGATTGCTTACAAATTAAACAGCAGCGGTGGCCGGTCTCTTAAAGCTCAATCTTAAAATATAAGAAAATATCTCTGGAACGGTTGCAAATTTTAAAAAGTAGTAAATTGCAAAAGTGCTCATTTTTACAAACACTGTCTGACAATATCTATCTGCTCAGATGGGAGTAAACCCTTCAACAGTCAGTAAAATTCCTTTATTCTGCCATATATATATAAAACTTGTAAAGGCAGTATCTTATTCATATGGCTAGCAATGCTATGGAGTCGGAGTGCTATGAGTCGGAGTCCATTTTGGTTGATAGGTTGAGAGTCGGAGAGTTTACAGCGGTGAATATATTTCAAGAGTCGGAGTGAGAGTTGGATTGTTTGGACTCACGTGTACATTGTTCTACTGTATTAAGTGGCGGATTATCAGACATTCTGGACTATCACATGCGTCATAAAAGGGAATTATACGCACGTTGTACTATACAACTTACGATATGGAGTCGAAATCTTATTGCGGAGGATATCTCAGTCTCCTCTTCTGGCCTATATTGAGCTTATGAAGCCTATGGATTAGTTTCCCCGTGTACGTCCGGAGCTTTTTTCACCGCACACGCTAAGCGGAGATCATATACGTGACGTTAACCCTGTCTGCCCGCACCGCCGGCATGATTCTTACTAACCTCTCAGTGAATATATGACAGGAAATGGCCCAACTTGTTCCCTGTGACTAATAGTCTCTGTGCAGCACAGATCAGCGGCTCGTCGCTGCGCGCCGCTCTGCATTGTTATGTATTCTACATCTCCAGCCGCCTTCCTTCAGACCCACATTTATTTCAAAGCTCGCCGATCATTTCATCTGACAGCGGCAATGCCTTCTGATTAGGGCCAATGTGATAGGCCGGCTCTCAGACAAGCTGCTCGGAGCAGACAGATGCCAGCGCAGGCTGGGGATTGTTAAGATCCCACGTCGACGACCCCCCCTCCAAACCCCGCTTACCAAAATATCCCATAGCTCAACAAGACATGAAAAGGAAAATAAACTAAATCAAAGACTTCATGGACAGTGTGGTGTCACATCATGACGATTGTCCAACACGATCATGTCACGATGGTCTCTTACTTTGGAGACTTTTGACAGTTTTGGGACCTGTGTCTCATTCCTGTATTGAGACTTCATTTTAAATGTGTTTTCTTACCTTTGGCAGTGTAGTAGTTAGTCAGTTTCTGTTGCTGCAATACTCCTTAGTTCTCTTCCCGGGTGTTGCTACTTTGTGACCACTCCCATCTCCTTTACATGGTCACATGGTCCAGCATTCCTTGCCGGTGACTGAACTCCATTCCAGGCCTATCTAACTTTGGTGAAGGAGGTTCTCTGGAGAAGCTCACCAATGCCAAGCCGTCTGTTGCCTAGGAGTGTGGCAGCAGGCGTGAAGTTGTTTTGTCATTTCCCTGTCTGTCTTTCCTTCCCCTCTTGTTGTTATTAGTGCATCAAGTGGGATTAGTGCTCCCACCAGCCATCTCCCTATTTAGGGTTAACATCAGGGCCAGCAAGGGACAAGGTATCCTGGTTGGCGACCGGGTGAAAGACTTATGGGAGGTCAGGGCACTGTCACCGGTGAGTGCAGGAGGTCTCCTTTCCCCCGTTTCCTGCGAGCAGGGCCCCCCATTGTATTTGTGCCCCCAGTGTTTCCTAGTCTGTTGTTGTGTGTAGTGAGCCACATACCACTGGTCTGTGCACCACTATCATGCACTTTAACCAGACGCTCCCTAATCTGAGGCATGACAGATCCCACCCAAGTCCATGGTAAGAATTGTGCATAGTTTCTATTAATTTCTGTACGGTGCCTTGACGTCTTGTACTTGTCGCATTTCTTGCCCGCATCATCCACTACTTATCACTGGGACGGCTGAGAACACAGCAGGGATCCTCAAGATTGCATGGACTCTCCTCTCGTACGGGACCATTGGTGAGCGCGCACACAGGCTCCTGTCATATTACGTCTCCGTCCGCCACTGATCCACTGAGTATTTTGATTATGAAGGATCAGATGGACTGTGATGTGTCAGCAAAGCAGAACACAAGTGGATGTGACATACACAGGCTATGTAATGTGACACAGCGACATGAAACCAGACGTGACAGCGAGGGAAAGCACTGGGTAAACGCTGCACTTCAGACTCCTGGGCCCATTAATTACAATTTTATGTTAAATAAAGGGTTGGGCGGCATTATTTGATTTCTAGTACACGAAGAGAGGGCATTACATTGGCTAAGGAGGAGGAGGCATTATATGGGCTCGGCAGGAGGGAGAGCATTATATGAAATCAGGAGGAGGAGGGGCATTATATGGGCTCGGGAGGAGGAGGATCATTATATGGGCTCAGGAGGAGAAGGGGACACTAAATGAGACCTGGAGGATGAGGGGGCATTATATGGGTTCATGAGGAGGAGGGGACACTACATGAGATCAGAAGGAGGAGAGGGCATTATAGAGATCAGGAGGAGGAGGGGGCATTATACTGAGATCAGGAAGAGGAAAGGGTTTTCAGGAGGAGTAGGGGGCATTATACGAGATCAGGAGGAGGAGAGGGCATTATAAGGGCTCAGGAGGAGAAGGGGACATTATATGAGATCAGGAGGAGGAGGAGGGGGCAATATATGGGCTCAGGAGGAGATGGGGTAATTATATGAGATCAGGAGGAGGAGGGGGCATTATATGGGTTCAGAGAGGAGGGGGCAATATATGATATCAGGAGGAGGGGGCAATTATATCAGGGCAATTATGATGGAGGAGGGGCATTATATGGGCTCAGGAGGAGGGGGAACTATATGGATTTAGGAAGTGGTGAAGACATTGTATTTAAAATTAGAGCCTATGGCTGACTTATGCCAATGTATGGTATACAGTGTGATGCTTCAAGTATCTATGCGTTTTCGGTATTAGGACTACAATAATTATTAGCCATATCAATGATCCGGCGCATTTATGGTTGCGGTATAGTTTGTACAATTTTTAATACGATTCCTACTGTTTTCAGCCTCAGCTCCGCCATGAGCAGTGATGGGTGGTTCACCCACAGCCAGGAAATGTATCAAGGTGTCTAGAAAAATTAGCAAGATAAAGAGAATCCTGTACTTGATCCTCGGGAATAAAACGTGAGCAGACAACAGACCAGGCCACGGCCATCAAAGTGATCCGGCTCAGGCGGGATGAGCAGCGAATACCAGTGGGCCTGGCAGGAATCTCCATTCTGTCTCTCAGCTCTTATCATGGCAGCAGAGTGCAGACTCAGACGTGTAGAACAAGGCCGCCTCTCTCCGCTCCTATCAACATCAACACTTCATCAGGCGTGACACCGCGCACTGCCGAATCCGTGCAGGGAGCCATGAGGTCACTGAGAAGTTAACTAAAAGGATTAGACGGGCCAGCCGCGATGCATCGCATACAGCACAGATCCTTCTACGATGGGTAAACACTTAGACCACATGCACATGGAGTATCTGGTGAGCTTTTACCTCAGGATTTGTAGCCAAAACCAGGAGTGGAACAATCAGAGGAAAGTATCATAGAAACATGTCACCACTTCTGTATTTATCACACACTCCTGGTTTTGTCTTAGGGTATGTGTGCAAGCTGAGTGCTTGCTTGCAGAAATTTTCTGCACCAAATTGGCATCTTCTGGCAGAAAAATGCACTCAAAAATGGTAGAGGAGAGAAGGCAGAGGGGAGAAGAGAAGAAGGGAAGATGTGAAAGGGGAAAAGTAGGGAGAGGAGAAGAGAGTGGAGAAGGGAGATAGGAGAGGTAAGGGGAGAGGAAGAGAAGAAGGGAGAGTAGAGAGAATGGGAAAGGGGAGAAGAAGGAGAGGAAGAAGGGATGATGGGAAAGGGAGAAGGAAGAGGGATAAAGGGAAGAAGGGAGAGGGAGAAGAAGGAAGAGGAGAAGGGAGAGGAAGAAGGGAGAGAGGAAGGGAAAGAATGGGAGGAGGGGAGAAGGGAAGAGGGGAAAGGGAAGAGGGAAGGGAAGAAGGGAGGGGAGAAAAGGTAATGTGAAGGGAAAGGTAGGAGAGGAAGAAGGAGATAAAGAGGAAGAAGGGGAGAGTAAAAGGAAGAAGAGAGGGAAAGGGAGGGAAGAGGTGAAGGGAAGAATGGGAAGGAAAGAAGGGAAGATGAAAGGGGAGAAGGAAGTGAAAGGGAGAAGGAGGGAGGGATGAGGGAAGAAGGGGGGAATGAAGGAGATGGAAGAGGGAAGGGAGAAGAAGGGAGGAAGGAAGATGAAAGGGAGAGAGGAGGGGAGAGGAGAGAAGGGAAGAAGGGAGAGAGGGAGAAGGAGACGGAAGACGAGAGAAGGGAGAGGAGAGAAGGTAGAAGAAAGAAGGGAGAAGAGAGAAGAAAGATGGGAAAGGGGAGAAGAAGGGAAAGGGGAGAAAGGAAGATGGGAAAGGGAAGAAGGGAGAGGAGAAAAGGTAAGAAGGGAGAGGGGAGAAGGAATGAAGGGAGAGGGAAGAAGGGAGAGGAGAAAAGGGAAGAAGGGAAAGGGGAGAAGGAATGAACGGAGAAGGAAAAGGGAAGAAGGGAGAGGGGAGAAGGAATGAAGGGGAGAGGGGGAAGGAAGAAGGGAGAGGGGAGAAGGAATGAGGGAGATGGAGAAGGAATGAAGGGAGAGGGAGAAGGAATGAAGGGAAAAGGGAAAAGGGAAAGGGGAGAAGGAGAAGGAATGAAGGGAGAGTGGAGAAGGGAGAGGGGAGAAGAGAAGAAGGGAGAAGAAATGAAAGGAGAGGGGAGAAGGGAAGAAGGGAGAGGAGAAAAGAGAAGGGAGAGGGGAGAAGGAATGAAGAGAGGGGGAAGGGAAAGGGAGAAGGAATGGAGAGGGGAAGAAGGAAGAGGGGAGATGGAATAAAGGGAGAAGGAATTAAGGGAGAGGGGGGATGGAAAGGGGAGAAGGGAAAAAGGGAGAGGGGAGAAGGAATGAAGGGAGAAGGAATGAAAGGGGAAGGAAAGGGAAAGGGGGAAAAGGGAAGGGGAGAAGAAGGGAGAGAGAGAAGAAGAAGGAGAGGAGACAAGGGAAGCAGGCAGAGGGGAGAAGGCAATATGGGAAAGGGAAGAAGGGATAGGGAAGAAGGAGAGGGGAGAAGGAAGAGGAGAGAGGGAGAAGGAGAGGAACGAAGGGAGGAGGAATGAAGGAGTAGGGAAGGGAATAGGGAGAAGGAATGAAGGAGAAGGAATGAGGGAGAAGGGAAGGGAGAAGGGAAAAGTGAGAAGGAAGAGAAAAAAGCATAAAAAGGAGAGGGGAGAAGGTAAGATGGGAAAGAGGAGAAGGGAATAAGGTAGAGGAAAGAGGAAGGGAGGGAAAAGGCAAAAAGGGAAAATGGTAAAGGGGAGAAGGGAAGAAGGAAAGGGAAAGGGGAAAAGTGAAGAAGGGAAAGGCGAGAAGAGAAGAAGGGAGACAGCAAAAAGGAAGGGATGAGGAGAATTTCTGGCTACCATGCTGCTGGTATCCAGAAATAATTTCAGAACACTTAATAAAGCATGCATATTTGTAGAAAAATGCACTAAATTCGCACCAAAAATGTACTGTATGAACACACATGCGTTTTTGCATGATTACATTGATGTCAATGAGTGAAAAAACAGTCCAAACACATCCCAACAATTGACATGATACAGATTTATTCTGCATCCAATCTGCAAGGAAAAAATAAGCAACATTGTGGACAACAGAGTACACAAGTCAATTGACATTGACTTTGCTGGCTCAAGGATAGACATGGAAATGTGTGACAAATCTGCGTAAAAAAACACATCAAAAACACATAAACAAATGTACTGTCTGCACATGGGCTAACAAATACTGAGGTAAAAAAAACTCACCAAATACTCAACATGTGCACATGGCCTTAGAAGACAGACCAGTGCTGATCCGAATGTCCTATGCAGATGATTACACGAGGATGGCTGCCAGCTTTGCAAATGGACTTACCTGCTCCGGATAAGCTGGAGATGAAAATGTGCATGGCATGGAAGGTGAATACGAGTAAACACTCCTTACTGACCAGTGGACTACTAAATATGAGGAAAACCAGGGCTGTGCAGTCAGAGTCCATTTTAGTTGAGTTGGAGTCAAATTCAGGGAAGTTAGGTCGGAGTTGGCTTACCAACTACACACCAAGACTGTCAGAGTCATGGAGTCGGTGTCAATTTTTATGGAGTTGGATTCAGGGAAACTGAGTACGGTAGTTGGAATCGGAGTTGGAGACAGAGGTTTGGCTTATCGACTGCATACCAGGACTGTGGAGTTGGAGTCGTAGAGTCAGAGTCGGGTGAGTGTCCATTTTGGGTGAAGTCAGAATCAGGGAAATTGAGGAGTCGTAGTTGGGAGACACATTTGGCTGAACCGAATGCACACCAGGACTGTGGAGTTATAGTCAGAGTCGGTGTCCATTATGGTGGAGTCGGAGTCTAGTTGGATTCAGGGAAATTGAGTAGTTGGAGTCGGAGTTGGAGAAGGAGGTTTGGCTGACCAAATGCACACCAGGGCTGTGGAGTTGAAGTCTAGTCGGAATAAGGAACATTGAGGAGTCGGAGGTTTGGCTTACCGACTCAACAGCCCTGGGGAAAAACTGTACAGCAAGACCCGAAAAGTACAGAAACCTCTGATGACACACACAAACGCTAGAGACCTCTGTCAGCTCCTGATCTCTGTTATCAGCCAAAGAACAGGGTCGCCATCAGGATTTCATACAAACCAAGATGAGCTGTGATTCTTCAGTTTTGTTTTTCTGGTTGCCATGACCATATACAGTGACATGTATCTATCAAATCAGCGGTAACTACAACCCCCTGGACGTAACCATGACAACCAGAATGAAATTAGCTGGTCATCAGGATAAAAATGCAAAGCAGATAATGATCTATATTAAATGGTGAATTAATTGTTTACAGAGGATCGTTAACGTAAATGAGTCATTCCCCTACTGGTTCCGGAACTCTTTGTTTCTCATCTGTGCCCCTCGTTCCATAGTCATAAAGGTGCAAATTGTCCATTTCATCAACTGGGCGTGTACCACAGAACTTCTCTGTGGGCGTTTCCTTTTTTGGCACTGACCAATCAAAATACGTTCAGTTGTTTTGTGATATACACCCAGTTGGCTAAAAGTATAAAGTAAATCTTTAATGATGGGGTCCATAACTTTGAAACGGAGAGGCACAGAAGAAAACAGTTCCAGAATCTGTACCCACCACGATCGATTTTGAGGAGGTGCTCAGCTTAAGTAAAACAAATTCAGTGAAAGCTTCCCTTTAAATGTGAGAAAAATCCTCAAAACGTGCTGGCCCAGACCTTCTCATTCATATGTGGCGACATTTTATTACAGTTTGTCCTGATTTACAACTACATTAATGCTTTCATACAGTAAAGCTCCTCTTCAAGCAGCCTCACTTATAAAAGTAGACACCCCCTTCAAGTGGCTTCTGAGCGGCTGAAGGCTTTTTTTTTTGTTCTGGCAGGGATTTAGCAGAAATCGTGCTGAGAGTGGAGGAATCCATTTAATTAACAGCTATGGCCCTCGCCACGGGATTACAGAGAGTCATTAACCGGGTCTCCGGCAATCCAAAAGTCGAATCCGTGACCTGTGCTGTTGACAGTCGGCCACCAATGCTGGATGGCCTGATGGCTATAGGGTCCTATGCAGCCGATGCATCATAAGTATGTGTTCTAAAATATGGAGGCTTCCTCCCTAAATGTGCATGGCCTTATCACCTTATCATAGAGGAGGAATAAGCAGCTGCATGGAGATCTGTTAGAGCCTCATGAGTTGTGCATTTCATGCCCACTAATCTCCATCTTAATATTCGTCACGGCGTGGAGTAGTAAGCCAAACATCCAACCCTGAGTCTTCAATTTCCCTGAATCTGACTCCAGCAAAGTGGACAACTCCATGACTCTGTCTACATAACCATAGCTGTGAAGTCAATAAGCCAAACATCTGACTCCTACTTCAACTCCACAACCAGGGCTGTGAAGTCAGTAAGCCAAACATCTGACTCCTCAATTTCTCTGAATCCAACTCCGACTCCACTCAAAACGGGCACGGACTCCAACTCCACAGCCTTGGTATTCGTAATTGATTTCTATATAGTGGAAATGATCCGTTGTCAGAATGGCGCACGTAATAAACCTGGGTCTGCGGCTCCACAGTCATAAACAGGCACTTAGCCAAGCGACCGGTCACACGACTACAGGGTTAAATCTGAAACTGTCAACAAAGCCCTGTCTTAATATAACCAAACTTGAGGCTTTTATCCTGGAAGATTTATGAAGTAATTTTAAAGAGGCCCAAGCAAACATCTGTCAATAAATTGAATGCTGGCTGTAGGATTTATACACGAGACAAGAATTTCTCATTAAGTGCACATTAGCACAGTTGGGATCATAAATAGTACAAGGGCAGGATAGTGGGGCTCTCAAGTTGTCATTAAAACACTATCTAAGGACTAATGAGGAACTGATGGAAGGATACTAACGATCCTCCAGGCTCTGCAGTGAGAGGAGGCCACCATTTATCAACAATTCGATCCCTCGCAGCTTAGCAGATCTGGATTCGTGTTACCTCTAAGGGGTTGTAGAACTACAATTCCCAATATTCAGTTCCAAGAAGCATCTCGATCACACAGGGATGACCGGACGCAATCTCTATTAAATGCAATGCAAGCATCACATGTCTGGCCCGACCAGCTCCTTCACTAGAGAACTCAATGCAAAGACCACGGCATTAAAGGGGACCTGTTACTTGGTTAAAAGTGGACAGATTTTGCTCTAATTTTACTCTTATTGCTCCCCTGAGTATTCTGCGGTTTATTTTTCAATCTGCCTTAGGTTACTTTTTTTGGAATCCTGTGGGAAAAACCTGCATCCCCTTGGACTCCCCGGCAATGATGCAACTGGATGCAGCCGCACCAGTATTATTACTGATCCGTCTCGCTTATCAGTGATCCCGCTGCGTACCTTTTTCCGCAGGATCTGGTGGTAAAAGACGCCCCCCTGTGGGGGGGGGGGGGGGGTGTCATTAGAACTGTGTTCTGGGCATGCGCAGTTCAAAAAATTCGGATCCGGCGTCTCGAATCCAGTGGAATGCAGAGTCCACCGGATCCGGGTTACATAGAGACACATTTTAAGTAAACCAGGAGGGCCCGGATCCAGGTATTCACGGTTTTGGACACGGACATCAGTGAAAAAGATGTGGACACCCCGATCAGAGGAAAACGGGAAAAAGTGGATGCACCCGGAGTTCCTGTGGACTTATTGAAAGTCAATGGGGTTGAAAACGGATGCATGTGCTTCCAGTTTACACTGGAATCACACAGATGCCAATAAACATCTGTGTGCCCACGCTGCATATTTAGAGTGTTTTTTTTATGCAGCATGAGGTCTTGTGCACTCTGCGTTTTTGGATCAGATTTGCGACAAATGTGTGTATCTAACCTGAAGCCAGCAAGGTCAATGAGAATTCTCAAGTGTTGTGCACATGCTGCTTATTCCAGATTTGGTGCAGAAAATAATCTTCAGCATATCAATTGTTGGTGCAGATTTCCTGCATTTTTCAACCCTTCCAGCCAGTCACTTCATTAACAAAAAAGGCATGGCACAAGTCTGTATTGTATTTTAGTGCATTGCTCTGCCAGAGGATGCAGATTTGCTGCAGAACATATCTGCCCCAAATACTCTTGCAGTTCCAGAGATACGGGCCTTTTTAATTCATTGCTAATTTTATGGTTTTTACCTAGCAGGCGTAGCTCATGGGGTTCTTGGGAGGCGTGTCTATAGGCTGCTGTGCATAATTACCCTATGAGCCACACCCCCATGAAAAAACCTTAAAAAAATAGCACTGAATTAAAAGGCCCATATTTCTGGAACTGTTTTGTGGATTTCTAAAAAATAAATACGCAGAATGCTCATGGAAGCAGCGTGCATAAAATTGGGAAAAAAATTGGCTACTTTTCAGCTGGTGACAGGTCCTCTTTAAATACACTTCTAGCATCCGGATGGAGACCCAGAGCCATGAACAGCTCATAATTTAGTCATTTGAGGACAGAATTAGAACAACAGGGCTTAAAAAATAATAAACCTATTTGGCCTACGTCATCCACAGGCTATAGACAGGTTCCTATTCTTGTGGCGGATCCATCAGAAAACACATTTCAGCACTGGAAAAACAAACACTATATTATGTTACTGGGTAACCCAATATATAAGAAATTACCAGCAATGCGCAGCTAACGAACTGACGAAATGGGCAACCATAGAGATTGTAATTTCTTCCAAACCAGACCTAGAAGACCCGGCCTGAAACGAATCCTCAGCTCAGTGATTTCTCTAAGCACAACTTGGGCTTATTGTCCATCAAACTGACCAGGAATGAACACGTCTTATATAGGGCAGGAATGTTTATGGCCAAGTGATAATAAACGTAGACACTCACATTGGCCCAGTCATGTGTATTTTCTGACCTATCCCTTGAAGTCTTAAGTCTTGTTTGGTTGTGGTACCAATTACAAGTGGCTCCATGTGTAGACTTGTCTGAAGACCCCGGTTGCCCCAATAATGGCACACTATATAAGCAGGACCTATACCAATAACACAGCACAAGTGGCTCCATGTGTGAACTGGTCTGAAGGGCCCAGTTGCCCCAATAAGAGCACACTATATAAGCAGGACCTATACCGATAACACAGCACAAGTGGCTCCATGTGTGGACTTGTCCAAAGACCCCTGTTGCCCCAATAATGGCACACTATATAAGCAAATCCTATACTGATAACAAAGAACAAGTGGCTCCATGTGTGGGCTTGTCTGAAGGCTCCAGTTGCCCAAATAATGGCACACTATATAAGCAGGACCTATACCAATGATAACAGAGCAAAATACAGCCTTCTAGAAGTCCATTAGCAAGATTGAATCTGCCATCAAGAACCCAAAAACTCAACCCAATGACAAAATGCCAACACCACATAGGAAAGCCAGACACCCACCAGGGGGAGTTATACTAATTATGGGTTTAGCAACAATTGGGCCTCCCACTTTTCAAGACTGTGGCGCTCAGCATGATGGGCGTTTTAATTTTGCAGCAGCTGGAGGCCAAAACAAAACATTTGCGCTGACTGAGGTACTTCAGATAGCTGAAAAATATTCTGATAGAGCTGATGGGGTTAAACAGCAGCAGTGGAGCTGGAGTTAGATGCGGTGATACATCGGGTTTGATCGGCGCACGTTCCACCTTACATCGATAACACTGCATTTTCTTTTTTACGTCAGCCATTGAAAACAAGTCTTAATAAGAGCGTACACCCACTTCCCCATCTGTGAGGACAGCTGTGAGGCGGCGCACGCTCCCGCTTGGATCCTGCCTCTAGTACTGTACACCATCTATCGCTCTCTCAACGTAATTTAACTGCTGATTACAACAACAGATTTATTAGCTGTAATTAAACCAAACAAATGGAACTTGCTAAACTCCTTACTACAACAAACAGGCCAGGAAATAGGGCCCCACACTCCTCACTACAACAAACAGGGCGGGA
The DNA here is from genome assembly GCA_033576535.1 of Allobates femoralis. Lineage (NCBI taxonomy): Eukaryota > Metazoa > Chordata > Amphibia > Anura > Aromobatidae > Allobates > Allobates femoralis. The sequence continues at coordinate 424,941,469 of JARQOC010000006.1, forward strand.
AGGGGGGGCCCTAAACTCATCACTACAAACAGGTTGACAATAAGGGCCCCCCACTCCTCACTACAACAAACAGGGCGGGAAGGGGGGGGGTCCTAAACTCATCACTGCAAACAGGTTGACAATAAGGGCCCTACACTCCTCACATACAACAAAAAGACCAGGAAAGAGGACCATAAACTCTTCACTACAGCAAAAAGGACCAGGAAAAAGGGCCCTAAACCTCTCTCTACAAAATAATAGCCCTACTAAACTCCTCACTACAACAAAAAGGACAGGAAAAAGGTCCCCACACTCCTCACTACAAACCGGTTGTGGAAAAGGGCTTAAACAGGTCGGTAATAAGGTCCCTAAACTCCTCATTACAATAAATAGACAAGGAAAAGGGGCCCCACACTCCTCACTACAAACAGGTCGGTAGTAAGGGCCCCACAATCCTCACTATAACAAAAAGGACAGGAAAAAGGGCCCCACACTCCTCACTACAAACCGGTTGTGGAAAAGGGCTTAAACAGGTCGGTAATAAGGTCCCTAAACTCCTATAGACCAGGAAAAAGTGCCCCACACTCCTCACTACAACAAACAAACCAGGAAACTAGGCCCTAAACTCCTCACTAAAATAACCTGGCCAGAGGTAAAAAAAAAAAAAGGGCCATACACTCCTTACCACAACAAATATACTAGAAAAATACGTCCCTTAATTCCTCACTACAAACAGGTTGGTAATAAGGGCCCTACACCCCTCAGTACAACAAACAGGACAGGAAAAAGTGCCATAAACTCCTCACTACATACAGTTTGGTAATAAGGGCCCTACACTCCTCACCACAACAAACATACCAGGGATATAGGCCTTAAACAATAAACAGGGGAGGCCTAAAAGTGTAAACTCCTCGCTACAACTTACAGGCCGGGAAAAAATTGATAAAGAGAAAACAGCTCTTATTCAACCTTTTATTCTCTTTAAAGGTACCGTTACACGCTTCAATGTCGTAATGATCTCACCAACGATTTCATGGGAGCGCGGTCATTAGGATATCTTTTTGAGATCGTTAGTGAGATGTCACATGTCTACATATCGTGGACGACGCACCTACGATGTGGCGAGCAGCTATCGTGCGCACAACCCAGCGAACGACAGCGTTACCGACATCGTTATCGCGGTGTCACACACAACAATGCAGCAGGTTGGCTGATCGTGGATCGTCTGATTTAAGAACATGCTCTCAAATCTGCGATCAGCGATCCAACAATTTATCGTAGTCGTATCTCGGTGTCACAGGCAACGACGTACTAACGATGTCGTTTGAATGACTCCAAACCCGAGACGTTTCAGCAATATCATTCACGATCTCGCACTGTGTAACGGTACCTTAAATATACATGTAGCTGGTCAAAGCCGGCACTTTTACCTCACACAGCGAGGGTTGGTTTTGACTCACACAAACAAAGCCTGATTAATGGGTCAGCGCACAATAACTGTTTAAACCAAGCTCATGTGTCTGAAGCACTCTTGGTGTGGCCGAATCCTCCCACCTACTTGTCTTCCATCCCTCTTGGCCCTTGATCGGCAACTCTGGTTGTATGGGAGTCATAGAAGTCTTAATACAAGTGGGTGGAAAGGTGCAGAATCTATCAGAATGATTTACACCCCTCCAAAATTGTTTATCCACTCCTTTTCTAATGCAATCAGTTATTCCTGGACTGAAAAAGCATTATTTTAATTCATATGCAAATAAGACTTAAGGGCTCTTAGTGTGATAAGAGCACTTTCCAAGCCTCTGTCTCCCTGGTTCTATTGCCCTCCCGGTCTCATAATCTTCTGATTGACTGGCAGCTCATGGTGGGTTTACACACACCAATTTATCTGTTCAATATCTGAACCAATCTCTGGTTGCAGTGAAATCATGGATACATTGCTCCATTTTGTGGCTGTGTACAACATGGATCAATGTATCCATGATTTCACTGCAACCAGAGATTGGTTCAGATATTGAACAGATAAATTGGTGTGTGTAAACCCACCATCACAGGTTGTGTAATGAAGCCAGCGAGCTGTCAGTCAAGCAGAATCTGAGGCCAAGTGGGAAATAGAATAAGGGACACAGACACTTGTAAAGTGCTCTGAACATGCCCAGAGCACTTAAGCCTTATTTGCATAGGAATTAAAATAGCAATTTTCAAATCCAGGAACCAGGGCTGTGGAGTCGAAGTCAGTGTCCATTTTGGTGAAGTCCGAGTTGGATTCAGGGAAATTGAACAGTCGGAGTCGGATGTTTGACTTACTGACTTTATAGCTCTGAAAGGTACAACAGATTGCATCAACAAAGGTCAATGACATGATCTTTCGGAGAATAATATGACCATATAAACAGTTTGAAGGAATGGATTGTTGCTACAGATTCCCATTCATTGTTTGACCATACCAAGGGTGCACTGAGCGCCTTATCTTGGTTTGAACATCTACGGTATTTTGTACTAACTGAATCCCTTTAAGTCTCCCTTCCCCACTTGTTTGAGAATACTGTATTTTGCAATTGCAAAATTAATGCCGTCTGCAGCACTTTCCTTGCCATAAAAAACACTAGAACCAAGTACGACCTTATTATATGTCAGGAAGCTCAATCAGGGGTTGTTTAAAAATGAGTCTGTTCAGAGTGAAAGCTGTGATGGTAGTGTGAATAGGGCGACTTCATCATTATATCTAAATACACCACAAATCAGCAGAAAAAAAATCTCAAAAAGATTCTAATATTGCAGAATCAATATCCCTAATGGTGGGTTTACACACACCAATTTATCTGTTCAATATCTGAACAGATCTCTGGTTGCAGTGAAATCATGGACACATTGTATCATTTGTACACAGCCACAAAATGGAACTATGTGTCCATGATTTCACCGCAACCAGAGATCTGTTCAGATATTGAACAGATAAATTGGTGTGTGTAAACCCACCATTACAGTCCTGGATCAGATGAGAGGAACAGTCCTGACACATTGAGGCGTCGATTCATTAGGTAGTTTGTGCCACATGTGACAACATGTTTGTGTAACTCATAATTGCACGTTTTGATGTTTTTACATCAGCTCTGACAATTAATACAAAAAAAAAAATGGGTGAAGCTTAGAAAAAAAAATTGTGGCCTAGCAAAGGTGATGAATGTATTAATTTACACCACAAAAGTAGTGTAGGTAGAAATTATGGCAAAAATATAGCTGAAAATAGCAGAAAGGTGCATTAAGGAGCCGATCCTTTATCTAAGGCATAGCTCAAGTGGTTAGCACTGCAGCCTTTGCAGCGCTGGGGTCCTGGGCTCCTGAGGTCCTGGGCTCAATTCCCATCAAGGACAACATCTGCAAGGAGTTTGTATGTTCTCCCTGTGTTTGCGTGGGTTTCCTCCGGGCACTCCGGTTTCCTCCCACATTGTAAAGACATATACTGATAGGGTATTTAGATTGTGAGCTCCAAGAGAGACAGCATTACTGATGCATGTAAAGCGCTATGGAATTAATAGCGCTATATAAATGAATAAATATTATATTCTATTATTATATTTTAAAGATTAATTATTGACAAAATCGGAAAAAGGAAATATTATATAATAATAATGAGGAAATGTTAATAAGGCCCCTTTCACACAGTTTTTTTTTTTTTAAATACATCAGTTATGGTAAGAAAAACGCATCTGCCACATTTTCCGCCTAACGGCCGCACTTGCGGCAGGCCCCATGCATTGTCTATGGGGCTTGCGGTAAGTGTGCGGTAGGTGCGGTTCCAGCAGTTGTGGGCGCGAAAAAAAAAACTGACGGAACTGCACCTACCGCAAGCCCCATAGACAATGCATGGGGCTCGTCGCAAGTGCGGCCGTCAGGCGGAAAATGTGGCAGATGCGTTTTTCTTACCATAACTGATGTATTTTTCAAAAAACCCCAGTGTGAAAGGGCCATAAATAATAATACTATTTATATATTATTAATATATTATATATATATATCAGTATTATAATGTATATCAATAACCTCCTTCTGCCTCCAACTCCAAATATTTCCAGAATCTGTCCCTTCCTCAACCCTCAATCTACTAAACTACTAGTGCATGTCCTCATCATCTCCCATCTCAATTACAGCAACTTCCTCCTCTGTGGCCTCCTTTCTAACACTCTTGCAACCTCTCCAATCTGTCCTTAACTCTACTGCCCAACTAATCCACCTCTCTACTTGCTTCTCCTCCACTTCTCCCCTCTGTAAATTCCTTCAATTTATCCAATTCAAACTACTAACATTGACTTACAAAGCCGTCCACAATCTGTCCCCCCATATATCTCTGAACTAATCTCCTAATATCATCCAACTCATAATCTTCGGTCCTCCCAAGACCTCCTTCTTCCCTCCACACTTGTACATTCCTGATCTAACCACCTACAAGACTTTACCCGAGGATCCCCCATTCTCTGGAACTCTGCACCTCAACACGTCCGACTATCCCTTACACTCGGAATCTTCAAGCGGAACCTGAAAACCCATCTCTTCAGAACAGCCTACAATGACCATGGTGCCACCTCACCACCACTGGACCCGGCACTCCACCACCACCCGAGCAGACCCAGGCTACTGTTGCCCTCCTCATTGCCCTGTAGAATGTAAACCCGCAAGGGCAGGGTCCTCTCTCCCATCTGTACCAGTCTGTCACTGTTAGTTTGTTCACTGTATTTTTAACTTGTCTGTATGAAACCCTTTCTCATGTACAGCACCATGGAATCAATGGTGTTCTATAAATAAATAATAATAATAATAATAATAATAATAATAAGGAAATGGAATAAGGAAATGTTACATAATAATAAGGGAATTGAATAAATAATATAATTAATATATATTTTATTAATATATTAGAATATATATCAATAATAAATAATAAAGAAATGTAATAATGAAATGTTATAATTATGGACAAAAAAGGAATGTTGTTCCTAGGTCAAAATTGATAAGATGCAAAGCCACATTGTCCCCAAGGCCAAATCAAATAGTGAGAAAATGGCAGCATCACATACATTTTTCAAAAGGAACAAAAAGAAAAGACAGACATGTGTCCAGGGTCACTGTACAATTATAAATATGCATATATATATATATATATATATATATATATATATATATATATATATATATATACACACACACACATAAAAATCTCACCCTTTGTATTGCAACCTATATTTTGCAATTGAGATTTTTCATTGCATTTTTTTTTTTAAATGAAACAAATTCAGAAGAAAAGGGAAAAAAAAAAATATTTTGATTTCATATAAATGCTGTATATTTTTTTCCCCCCAGGCAAAATTCAGTCTGAAATTACCGTCATCAAACACAAGGAAGTGTGTGCGTCACGACAATTTTGCGCATTGTGTCTCTCATTGATGGGAATGTCAGTATTGGCGGAGAGAAAGAAACTTAAGTATCTATTTCACTTAGAAGAAAAAAAAGAAAAATAAAATTATGCAACTCAACTTGCCTGCCGTGGAAAAAAAAAATACATATCTCAATTCGTTGCAAATTGTGGCTTTCTGCGGAGCGGCGGGGGGTCCTTGTCTTTCGGTATTTAAACGAGGAGGGAGTTTAAGTAATCCGAGCAGTATTACAAAATTACCTTTAAACACAGAAAACACCTTTACTTTGTTACGAGATGCAATTTACACTTTTTGTCTAATGGCGTCTCGCTCGGAAAAATGGAACACTAATGTGATTTTCTGAAATTCGCTTCCTTATCCTTTGTGTTGCGGTAAAGCGATCCGTTACATTCTCCCGCCTGTCGTCAGCTTTCTGATGCCATTTAATTCTAAGTACTTATAGTACTGTAATTTGTCTACATGTCACAGAACTTTCCAAAAAAGTTTTTTTTTTCCCCCTCCCCCGTCGATAATCCCCCCCCCTTACTTTTTAATAAGGGCTGACAAAAAGCACAACCGGATCCATTTCAATTATCTGTATAATCTTTCTGGATTGGAACTCTACAAATTCTGACACGCCGCGATGTGTCTTTGCAGCGAATATTTCTCCCGTCTACGTCTTTATTAATTCCATTATTTCCTCTTTTTTTTACTTTTAACAGACGAGCGGAGTGATTGACAATAACACACCTTTTGTATATATACACACACAAGGTATATTGAATATATTAGCGGCCGGATGGATCCCGCGCAGTTAAACATAGATCTATTATCCGTTCATTTGAGGAAACATTATAGAGAGGCGGGAAAATCTGTCAAAACCAAGGTTTTTGTGTGTTTTTTTTCTCTTCCACAGAAACCAAACTATTATCTTTTTTTTTTTTTTTCTCCTCTTGATTTGCAAATGAAAAGGTATATTAAGAGATTTCTGGGTATTTTTAACATACACATAATCAGCTCAGCGGTACCATGATATCCATTCATTATTTTCAGGTGCATTGTGCGACAGGCGTGGAAATTAACTCGTTTTCAGCAGCCCTGACAAGGTTTTGTTAGCAGCCGGTTATTAGTGGGAGCGTTGCTCCGACATCGCAGATATTCAATACTGGCGTTGGCCACAGGGGGAGCTGTCCTGCTCATTAATCTATGTACATTAAATAACGCTCACCCCTTTACAAAAAAAAAATAAAAATTTGAAAATTAGTCTGCAATGATATCAACTCCAAAATGTCACTTAGCATGATGTCAGAAAGATTGATTGGATCTACCTGTCCCCGGTATTATAAAGGCCCCGTTACACCTAGCAACATTCCAGCGATCCCGACAATGGTACAACCTGGCAGGGATCGCTGGAATGTCACTAAGTGGTCGCCGGTGAGATGCCACACAGGCAGATCTACTCACTGATGCGGCGTCCCCCGATGGTCATTGGGATCTGTCACTATCACGGGTGTAACATGGAGATCGTTGGTCCTTTTCCCTGTCACACACGCCAATGCAGCATGCCCAGCGGGAGATCGACGATCAAAAATGGTCCAGGCCATTCCGTAATGATCAGCGATCTCACAGCGGGGGATCGCTCACTGCTACGTGTCACTCGCAGCAATATTGCTACATATAACGGGGCCTTGTCTAGTGTCCAGTGACCTGTCCCCAGTATTATAATAATAATAAAGCTTAATAATAAAGCTTTATTTATATAGCGCCAACATATTCCGCAGCGCTTTACAATGTAGGGTTAGAGTACAGAAAATATAATACAGTAAAGAACAAATACAGTACAATAATTGGATACAAAACAATAGGCATACAATCAATGAAAAAAAGAAAATACAATAAATAAAGCAAGAAATGAAGGTGACCCTGCTCAAAAGAGCTTACAATCTACGACGGGATAGGGTTGCACAAGGTACAGGGGCTTATTGCACTGATGGTCCAGGCATCTTGAGGAAATGGGGCATAGAGATAAGCTTACATGGATGGTCATTATACAGTCTGTGTAGACCTTTTTGGTTTGGTGGAGTTTATAGAAGAGTAATGTCCAGAGGGATAGCCCATTCACTGTCTACAGTACAAAGGACTTCTATTAGGGAGTATGATAGGCCGCCTTAAAAAGATACGTTTTTAGGGATCGTCTGAAGCCATGCAAGTTGTGGATAGTCCTGATTTCTTGGGGTAAAGCATTCCAGAGTTTTGGTGCAGCTCTGGAGAAGTCTTGGAGCCGGGAGTGGGAGGATCGGATTAGTACAGATGTCAGTCGAAGGTCATTTGAGGAACGTAGAGAACGGGTGGGGTGATAGACAGAGATGAGGGAGGAGAGGTAGGGGGGTGCTGCATTGTGAAGAGCTTTGTGGGTGAGAACAAGCAATTTGAATTTGATCCTGTAGTATACGGGCAGCCAGTGCAATGACTGGCACAGAGCAGAGGCATCTGAGTAACGATTGGCCAGATGGGTGATCCTGGCTGCTGCATTATTATAGCTAGTGTCCAATGACCTGTCCCCGGTATTATAACTAGTGTCCAATGACCTGTCCCCGGTATTATAACTAGTGTCCAATGACCTGTCCCCAGTATTATATCTGGTGTTCAATGACCTGTCCCCAGTATTATAACTAGTGTCTAGTGACCTGTCACCGGTGTAATAACTAGTGTCCAGTGACCTGTCCCCAGTATTATAACTAGTGTCCAGTGACCTGTCACCAGTATTATATCTAGTGCCCAGTGAACGGTCACCGGTATTATAACTAGTGTCTAGTGACCCATCACCGGTGTAATAACTAGTGTCCAGTGACCTGTCCCCAGTATTATAACTAGTGTCCAGTGACCTGTCACCAGTATTATATCTAGTGTCCAGTGAACTGTCACCGGTATTATAACTAGTGTCCAGTGACCTGTCCCCGGTATCATATCTAGTGCCCAGTGACCTGTCCCCGGTATTATAACTAGTGTCCAATGACCTGTCCCCGGTATCATATCTAGTGCCCAGTGACCTGTCCCCGGTATCATATCTCGTGTCTAGTGACCTGTCATCGGTATTATAACTAGTGTCCAGTGACCTGTTCCCAGTATTATATCTAGTGTTTAAAGACCTGTCACTGGTATTATAACTAGTGTCCAGTGACCTGTCTCCAGTATTATATCTAGTGTTTAAAGACCTGTCACCAGTATTATAACTAGTATCCAGTGACCTGTCACCAGTATTATAACTAGTATCCAGTGACCTGTCACCAGTTTTATAACTAGTGTCCAATGACCTGTCCCCAGTATTATAACTAGTGTCCAGTGACCTGTCACCAGTATTATAACTAGTGTCCAATGACCTGTCTCCAGTATTATAACTAGTGTCCAATGACCTGTCCCCAGTATTATAACTAGTGTCCAGTGACCTGTCACCAGTATTATAACTAGTGTCCAATGACCTGTCCCCAGTATAACTAGTGTCTAGTGACCTGTCCCCAGTATTATAACTAGTGTCCAGTGACCTGTCCCCAGTATTATAACTAGCGTCCAGTGACCTGTCACTGGTATTATAACTAGTGTCCAGTGACCTGTCCCCGGTATTATAACTAGTGTCCAGTGACCTGTCACCAGTATTATAACTAGTGTCCAGTGACCTGTCACCAGTATTATAACTAGTGTCCAGTGAACTGTCACCGGTATTATAATTAGTGTCCAGTGACCTGTCCCCGGTATTATAACTAGCGTCCAGTGACCTGTCACTGGTATTATAACTAGTGTCCAGTGACCTGTCCCCGGTATTATAACTAGTGTCCAGTGACCTGTCCCCGGTATTATAACTAGTGTCCAGTGACCTGTCACCAGTATTATAACTAGTGTCCAGTGAACTGTCACCGGTATTATAATTAGTGTCCAGTGACCTGTCCCTGGTATTATAGCTAGTGTTCAATGACCTGTCACCAATATTATAACTAGTGTCCCGTGACTAAATGAAAAAGGAGAACTAATATCATCTTACTGGTATAGCAATTTGCCATGATTTGGGTGCAGTACAAGGAAGCTCCAGACAGGTTCCTGTGTAAATGCAGACAACGAAGAAGGATAGTAACTCCAGCAGTCGCAAAAAAAGGAATGTCTGGGTTACAACATCACATTTATTTCAATATTAAAAAATAGGGAAAAGTAAAAACATGGAAAGACACCGGGTCAACTACCTACTCTCCACCTGTTCCATGTTTTTAATTTTCCCTATTTTTTAATATTGAAATAAATGTAATGTTTTAAACTGTTGGGGTTACCAGGGCTGTGGAGTCAGGGTCCTGAAGTCGGAGTCCATTTTGGTAGAGTTGGAGTCGGAGTCAGATTAAGGGAAATTGAAGAGTCAGAATTGGATGTTTGGCGTACCGACTCTACAGCCCTGGGGGTTACTATCCTCATTCGATGACCAGTATCTTGATATGCCTTTGTAGAGACTGGTGGGAATGTGGTTTTCCAAATGTGCACAAGAACTATTTTTATTGTTTGTTTTTTTTTCACCTGAAGATGGGGCCAACTTGTCCGAGGGTTGAATGAAAACTAATGCCTCCACCTCTTATCTTGGATTTTGATGGGAATATTTTAACAAACAGAAATAATCCTTACGATGTTCTCTTTAATTACCAATATTTACTTTTCCACATAATCACCAGACAATTGGATACACTTCTGCCAACGATGAATAAGTTTTCGGAAACCATCACAGAAGTAGTCGACTCCCTGTTTGCTCAACCAGCTTTTCACAGTTTTCTCAACTTCATCAGATGCACAGTGATGTCCCCTCAAATCTTCTTTCACTCTCGGGAACAAATAGAAGTCAGACGGTGCCAAATCTGGACTGTATGGAGGATGCTGTATGGTGGTGAGCTTCACTCTCTGAAGTTCTGCTGTGGTGGCATGTGAAGTGTGTGGTCTGGCATTGTCATGCTGCAGGAAAACATTCCCCTTTGAACCCTTGTTAGTTGTTTCAAAGTTCACAGTGTTGTGATGCAACACTCTGAATTTATTGCATTGACCGATCGTCTGTCCGGGGTTCCATTCTTTACATATTAATAACACAATCGTTCATTGCTAAGGCTTTCTTCCAACTGGAGCTGTAGAGAAGAGTCTACTGAAGAGTCCAGTACCTGTCACATACCAGTGCCACCATCTGCTACGACGTTATGAAGGTTTCATCGAACCTTTGTAATTGAGCTGCCAGTCTGTGAATAGAATATGAATACATTTGGGGCAGTTGGCCAATACACGATCTACTTTCTGATCACTCCAATCTGTCTCCAGGGCAGGACCCACTGCTGCAGATACATCACTGTGACATTTTATGTTCATTGGCACAAAGTGTTATTCCTTTGTTCACCAGAGTGGATACAATCTTAATGTCTTCCTTCTCTCATTTATACTCCGCACTAGAGTCACCTGTAGTGTCAGGTATTATCTTCTCGCACTCTACGCTGTAACGCACAATATGAGGGACCTTAGAAGCCAGCACGGGGCGCCAATAAATGAAAAAAAAAAATTAGCTTTCCATTCCCAGTAACTCAGACAGCGTCCATTTCCTGGGAGCTTCACTTTAATTTTTTTCCCTGAAAGGGGCACAACATTTTCTTTCTCAGGCACAAAAGCTTACAAAACTGCAATTATAGAGAACAGAGCCTGCAGTGCCCTGCACTGTGATCTAGAACATTTATCCGCCGGCATCTGTGAATATCCACCATGTTCTATAGACGTTTCATGTCGCTGCTGAGGTCACGGGCTTTTTATTTTCTCTATCACCGGCACAGAAAGGTTTTTTTTTCATGTCAAAATAGAACTTTTTTTTTTTTTCTCCTTTTCTTGGACAAGAAAAACACAATGTTCTAAAAATATGAACTTTTTTGCTTCTGTTGTTCAATAGCTTCGTCTTGGGTTTGATGGAACTCTTTGAAGTAATTCTATAATGCTGCTCTCAATTCACTCCCTTCACTTTCAGCAATTTCGTACAATAGAAAAGGTATATAATACAGCCATGTACCCAGGAAGGCTGGTTAACGCTCTCCTTGAGAGATGGATGCCGCCACTCGCTGGCTCTGGGAGATGGCTAAATGTCAAATTGGGCTTAAAGGGTTGATATCACCTACATTTCTTGTACAAATTAAACCACTTATAAATATTTCTCCATAATTATTTTTTTATCGTATAGGATTATGGGTTGGCCATCTTGCATGAGGGGTTGTAACTGCATTTAGAAATATACTTCACCATAGCCTCATGCACCGTTGGAAAAAAACGAGATGTTCATTGATTGTATGGCAGCATGTTGTTGGCATGACCTGTGCAGAGACCTCTGTGGAGGGAAGGAGGTGAGCTGACACATCAGCTGTGCGTCTGAACGCCCAGCATGCGGGTGCAGCACAAAGGAACACCAGGAATGGGATAAAAGGAAAGAAGCCCTGGCGATTGAGAGAGGGGACATCTTCTGAAGCTCACCTAAGGCTGGAACCCCCACTCCCTACCCTCCCTATACGGGTCCTTTCCCCCAACATTATTACGTGCTAGGTCCTGGCTAGTGTACAGGCCAGCGAAGACAATTTTCACCACTGCAATAACACAACACAGTGAGGGAACACAGACAAAGGCGAAAATAGGCACAAAAGTAAAAACACACCAAACTCCTCCAATCAGAGCTGTGGAGTCGGTAAGCTAAACTTCCAACTCCAACATTTCCCTGAATCTGGCTCCAACCCAGACTCCACCAAAATGGACACCAACTCCGACTCTACAACTCTGACTCCACAGCCCTGGTTTACAGACAGTAAGTCAAACCTCCAACTCTTCAATTTCCCTGAATCCGACTCCACTAAAATGGACAACGACTCCATATTCACAGCCTTGGTTTGCAACTGGTAAGTCAAACCTCTGACTCCAACTCTGACTCCTCAATTTCCATAAATCTGACTCCAATCCCGATGCCACCAAAATGGACACCAACCTCGACTCCACAACTCTGACTCCACAGCCCTGGTTTGCAGATGGTAAGCCAAACCTCTGACTCAATTTCCCTGAATCAGACTCCACCAAATTGGACATTGACTCAAACTCTACAGCCCTGGTTTGCAGTTGGTAAGTCAAACCTCTGACTCCAACTCCTCACTTTCCTTGAATCTGACTCCACCAAAATGGACACTGACTCAGACTCCACAGCCCTGCCTCCAATGCAGCAAAACACCAGAGCTACAATTGTCACCAGTCCTCAATATCTTCAATACACAGGCTCCTTCCAGAATGGTCAACATAGAAAGGGAATCTATAAGTGACGTTAGATGGTAAGACATGTGACTACATATAGCAGAAGGGAGTGGGCCCAAATACTATACCTGAGATCACAGGCCACCAGAAACAGCGTTGAAAGTAAGTAGATTCATTTAAACACAAGCTGAAGACCTTCTGATCCAGTCTCAATAAACGTCTCCCGTGTGGGACACACTTGTGACGTCACCTATTGTGAACACGTTGTAGGTCATAAAAAAAGTGATATCTACAGAAAGAATAGCCTACAAGGTGGCTCAAGGACAGAGGAAAAAAAATCCAGAAATGAGGATTTTTTTATGACATAGAAACAAAACATTTCAGGACACTTCCAGCAATCCCATGATCGGAGCTTTAGACCCTTTAGAGCCCTGTCCTGAATGCCTCCGCTCCATTCCTTGTTTATGGGACTGGTTGTGCACTGCACTCGGCTCTCCTGTTGATAATTAATGGAGCAGAGGCCGCACATTCTCATCTGCCATACATTCAGGACAGGGTGAAGTAGGACCCCATTCTTGAGATTTGAGGCTCTAATGTCAGGATTGTTGGGGGCCCCATTGATTGTACCACCTGCAATCAGCAACTCCTAGGAATAACTTGTTTTTTGGGGGGAATAACTCTTAATATATTTTTCAACCAAAGGTCATTTTGCGGTGATATGTTGTACTCCATTTTTCCCCAAGATTGAACTGGGGCTAAGAATTCCAAAAAAATCCCCTCTTCCCTATTGTGAAGTCCCTAGTTATCAACAGAACAGCCTCCTTTTGTCAATGAAATATTATACACTCTTTTGGAGCCTTTATATCATCCACACCCCTTAAATTATGACATCCAGACTCACTAGGCCATCAATATCAGATCAGTCGGGGTCTGACACCCGGCACCTGCGACAAAGACCTGCAGCATGTGAATTGTTGGGGTCTCTCTCTCTCTCTCTGATGTCCGCCACTGAAATAATTTGCTTTTCCTAGTAGTGAATCATTTTTAAATATTTCACGGAGGAATACTGGCTTTTCAGCAGCCCCACGGGATCCAGTGCAGACAACTCTGGAATCAATGTCTGCTCATCTTGGCAGTCACTATGACTGCTGCCTGTGATTAGCTGCAGCGGTCAGATGTTTTCTGATACTCCATACTACTAGTTACCTGACCACTGCAGCTAATCAGAGACTGCAGCGGTCCTGGACACTTTCAGGTGCAGCAGACATCACTTCCAGAGCAGACCTTCAAAGCGACCTGTGCTAGATCCGCAGGCTGCTGAAAGGTGGGAATTCCTTCAGTGTCTGACATCCTCTTTAAGGTTGCAAGTCATTGAGAAGGTCCAGAAATCATGAAAAGTATGAGATAGGATTAAGATCCTGAAAAAGAGGCATGTAAGGGTTAATTACCAGGACTCTGAAGTTGGTAAGCCAATCTGACTCTGTCTCTTCATTTTCCCTGAATCTGACTCCAACTCCACCAAAATGGACGCCGACTCTTGACTCCTTAACCATGGCTGTGAAATCAGTAAGCCACATATCCGACTCCGACTCCACACTGATACTGTGATGCGAGTCACTACAGGAATAACTAGTCTCAAAGGTGAAATAACAGTCTGCAATAACGGAAAATAAATAGAATAATACTACTACTTACTGGAAGTAAAGGGAGGGCAACTGATCGGAGGTCAGGTCCAGAAAATGGTGCAGTAACAGCAAGGGGTAGTCAGAGACGAAGTTAAATTCTAGCCGTAGTCAGGAAAACCAGAAGGACAAAACGGAATACAAAAGAGTAGTCAAGTCACAGGCAAATGGTCAAAGTCCAGGTAAGGGCTGCGTCAGGCACAGAACAGAAGGATCAGACCTACACAGGCAAAAGCAAGTGTACGACTGACACTGAATGGAGGAGCTAGCATGCTTAAGTTGAGGCTTAATTAAGGGACGTGAAGACAGGTGATTGCAGCACAGACTAACAGCTTCCACAACAATAGTAACAGACAAGGGCAGAGTGGAGATTGTGACAGATACAACATTGTACTTTAGAGTCTTTTTGCCTTTATAAGAAAATCTGATGAAGAACTTGTGATAAGGTTTCTTTTCTCTTAGCTACAATAAGTCACAAGATAAAAAACATGTGCAAGTGAAAAAGATAATACGGATGATACAGCAGGTTCCTTTTATAAAACGGATACAACATTATGGTTTTGGGATATTACTGTCCAATTACAAGCAGTTTTGCCTATTGCATGTACTAACAGTATCTGTGAGACTATATACTATGTTATTTAAAGAAGATTTGTCACCTCGCTTGTTACTATATTCAGTGTGGGGCACATACACTCAGTTTCTGAATAAGAAGTAAGACTCTATTGGTCGGGTGAAGATTTACTATTAATAAATCGGATGCCTACTTATAATCTACATTAGTGCAAAGCTTCCATTTTTTTATTGCTACTATTGTGGATAGGGAAAAGTTGTCATTTTCTGACATTAACCAGGATGGGAATCTACGACCGCAGGAAAAGAAGAAATTAGTTAACTTGAACCTCAGAGGGTGGAAAAAAAAAGGGGAAAAAATGAATGAAAAACTAGGAGTTGATGTATATTGAAATGTTTCAATCTGCCTTCGCGTCCTCTCGTCTTGGCTTATAATGAATGCTGCTCTTTTATAAGCTGCGCCAGGCGCTCATGAAGAACATACTTATTATGAGGCTACGAGGAGAATTGCAGGAATGCTTGACTGGCATCAATCAATCATTCCAGCCCCGGATTAAGTGATCCCTCTTCTGTAACACAACACTTCATAAACAGTCTACAACATAAATATGTAGATCCGGAGGCAATTAGAGCCCGCACAGCCCGGCCCAGGGTGATGGACTAAGTACATTGTAAAAAGCTCCTCTGGAGAGGCCCGGGTTACATGGACAGAAAATCGGCTGTTAAACAGGGTAGTAAAATTGGGTCGTGCCATTTCCAGAAACACAGGCCAGCCATCGATTAAAGGTTCTAAGAAATGACAGGGTCGGATATCAGGACTTAATGGCTGTAAATAATGGCGGAATAATTGGGGGGGCAGCACAGATACATCGATGACATGTTTTTTATTTGAAGTAAAGCTGCGGACATACAACAAGTCCCAGCAGAACCTGTTTAAATAGGGGGACTCTGTGTAAGTTGTTATATCTATTATACAATTGCGAATGGCTTTTTTGCCCCCGGCGTGGTCATGTGGATACGCCTGAAGCATTGGCCGCGCAGCGGCCATTGCGAGCAGTTCTAAGGCGACTCGCTATGCCCGCGCAGCGGGCATGGCGAGTCGACTTAGCAGCGCGAAGCATTGACCGCGAAGCGGCCATTGCGAGTCAGAGACTCGCCGTTCTAGAATCCCGATGCATGTGCATCGGGCACCCAGCTAGTGATTATATAAAGGACTACTAGTGTTTACAGGCTTATATAGAACATTGGTCACAGTATCGTACAGTCTAGGCCCCGAGTCATAACTATCTGGATATCCATACAAGAGGCCGAACATGTACGATATTATAATCCAAGTATGTATACAGTATAAAAACATACATGTATACATGTTACATGACTGTGTCTGCATAGCACAGACCCGAATCACTATAAACGTTATGCTTTTTGTTTTGGTCTACTTTTCGTTGTTTTATGACTGTTTTTCATTTATGCATTCTTGTCATTTGCGACTTTTATAAAGTTTATATGTTTTTGTTTCTTTTCTATGAAGTTGTTGATTTTTTATCGAAATGGGCTACAAAAAAAAAAAGGAAAATACAGAAATGAGCAGGGCTGTGGCGTCGTGGAGTCGGTGTCCATTTTGGTGGAGTCGGAGTCAGACTTATCGAAAGCACACCAGGGCTGTGGAGTCAGAGCCGTGGAGTTGAATTCAGGGAAATTGAGGAATGGGAGTCGGAGGTTTGGCTTATGAACTGCAGTCGGAGTTGTAGAGTCGGAGTAGGTGTCAATTTTGGTGGAGACAGAGTCAGAGTTGGAAAGCTTCAGGGACATTAAGGAGTAGGAGTTGGAGTCGGAGGTTGGATTTCCGACTTCACAGCCCTGGAAACAAGTATTGTTGGTTTGGATCACAATTCATGAACCACGTGCCCCATTATTAAGCATTCGGCACGAAGAAAAAATAAAATACAAAAAAATATGCAAATGCAAAATCGAGCCCTATGTGCATGTGCATGCTTGAGAGCGTACACAACACAACAAATTTATGTGATCTTGACAATACTATACCCACACAGTAATCCTGTGCACATATATACAGTATTATATATATATATATATATATATATATGTGTGTGCACTGCATATAACTTGGTCTGTATACAGTAGGTACAATATATATGTGTGCACTGCAGATTACCTTGCCTGTATACAGAAGGTACAATATATATGTGGGCACTGCATATAACCTGGTCTGTATACAGTACATACAATATATATGTGCACTGCATATAACCTCGTCTATATACAGTAGATACAGTATATATGTGTGCACTGCATATAACCTGGTCTGCAAACAGTAAGTACAATATATATGTGGGCACTGCATATAACCTGGTCTGTATACAGTACATACAATATATATACGTGCACTGCTTATAACCTCATCTATATACAGTAGATACAGTATATATGTGTGCACTGCATATAACCTGGTCTGTAAACAGTAAGTACAATATATATGTGTGCACTGCATATAACCTAGTCTGTATACAGTACATACAATATATATACGTGCACTGCTTATAACCTCATCTATATACAGTAGATACAGTATATATGTGTGCACTGCATATAACCTGGTCTGTAAACAGTAAGTACAATATATATGTGTGCACTGCATATAACCTGGTCTGTATACAGTAGGTAAACATATATGTGTGCATTGCTGGCGTATATACACATCACACAGGATTCCTACAGTATTGTACATCTGTGGCGCAGCGCTCCACATTACATGATAAATGCCCTCTCTGTAGAGCTGTAGTAGGCAGCCTGACTATTCAGATAATGGCTCCCTTATGATACTGGGATAATATAGTAATTAACTCTTTCTTTGGCTGCAGTATGCAGTAAGTCTGGGGCCTTTTATTACACAGGATGCAGCGGCCATTTCTTTTGAAGTACAGTACATGGCGATGCGGCAATGACGGGGTTACACGGGTGTCTCATCCCAGATTTGCAGGGCTTGACATAGGATTGTAGCAGAAAATGGCAGATAACAATTTTGGCACAATTCACTGTCTTTAAATGTTTGGCTGGATCTGTGCATAATGTGCAGAAAAGGCCTCGGGGCACAAACAGACCTCTTTTTCTTACCAGGCTCTGGAGACGTCCGCTCCTTTCTACGAGAGAAACCGTCACGTTTGTGATGTCGCGGGATCGCATCTCCGTCACTTCTGCCACATGGGCGACATTAACCCCTTATAACAAATCCACTTCAAGCAGATCATCTACATTAAACCTGTCACATACGTAATATCTACATGATGGTTTGCAGTTTCGACATTTGACCTCTAGATAGAGGGGCGCTTCATTTCTTATCAGTAGAAGCAACGCTACACAGGTACTCAGGTAGTGTCAGGTAGTGCAGATTAGCTCTTGGCAATTAAATGAGGGTGAGCTGCAATATCATACAAAACCTGTGTTCAGGTGTGGCGCTGTTGTTAGAATACAGCCTAATGTTCTGGGGTAAAAAAGGGCAAGTCATGTTGGAATGGCATCATAGACGTGTAGGTCCAGCTGTGAATTGTTTTCTTTTACTCCTTGCGTGATTCGGGACTAGATTATCAACAGGTAATGAACAACTAACACCAGAGGCCTGGATTACCGTATATACTCGTGTATAAGCCGACCCGTGTATAAGCCGACCCCCCTACTTTTGCCCCAAAATCTGGAAAAACCTATTGACTCGTGTATAAGCCGAGGGTGGACCCCAGCACAGGTATACAGCCCCCAGCAGTGTGGTATACAGCAGCCCCAGAGGTATATACAGCAGCCCCAGTGGTAGTATACAGCAGCCCCAGTGATAGTATCAGCAGCCCCAGAGGTATATACAGCCCCAGTGGTAGTATACAGCAGCCCCAGAGGTATATACAGCCCCAGTGGTAGTATACAGCAGCCCCAGAGGTATATACAGCCCCAGTGGTAGTATACAGCAGCCCCAAGGTATATACAGCCCCAGTGTAGTATACAGCAGCCCCACAGGTAAATATACCCCCAGTGGTAGTATACAGCAGCCCACAGGTATATACAGCCCCAGTGGTAGTATACAGCAGCCCACAGGTTAATATAGCCCCAGTGGTAGTATACAGCAACCCCACAGGTAAATATAGCCCCAGTGGTAGTATACAGCAGCCCCACAGGTAAATATAGCCCAGTGGTAGTATACAGCAGCCCCACAGGTATATCAGCCCCAGTGGTAGTATACAGCAGCCCCAGAGGTATATACAGCCCCAGTGGTAGTATCCAGCAGCCCCAGGGGCTGTATACAGCAGCAGCCCCAGGGGCTGTATACAGCAGCAGCCCCAGGGGCTGTATACAGCAGGCAGCCCCAGGGGCTCTATACAGCAGCAGCCCAGGGGCTCTATACAGCAGCAGCCCCAGGGGCTCTATACAGCAGCAGCCCCGGAGGTATACAGGCCCCCCATCAAGCTCCACGGACCCCCCACCCCCTTGCGCGGCAGCCTGTAAGGGAAAATTATACTTATCAGTGTCCCGCGCTGTCCCGCCGCTTGCCGACACACGATCCCGGGCTTCAATCCGCGACTTCCGGCTTCCGGCGGTCGCGGGCAATGACGTCATTCCCGCGACCACAGGAAGTGCGGAAGACGCGGAATGAAGCCCGGAATCGTGATGTCGGCAGCGGCGGGACAGCGCGGGACACTGATAAGTATAATTTTCCCTTACAGGCTGCCGCGCAAGGGGGGGGGGGTCCGTGGAGCTTGATGGGGGGGCCTGTATACCTCCGGCGGCTGCTGCTGCACATACTACCGTATATACTCGCATATAAGCCGAGGGGGGACTTTTCAGCCCAAAATTTGGGCTGAAAAACTCGGCTTATACGCGAGTATATACGGTATATACACAAGTACAGCAGGCCACATAGGAGGCAATGGGTAGCATATGACCAATCTGTGCACCACAAGCTGTAAGGTGGCAGTGTGCACAAAGCCATATAGTTGCAGAGAATATTTGTACTCTATCAATGTCTCGTGTTTTTACCCATCTATCTTTGCACCCTTAAAAAGTGTTTAATGACAGTTCTGCCCCATTCTCAAAATGCGTTGTGTTGAGTCTTGACCACTTCATAAGGACACGTGGGATGATGATCTCTATACAATTGTCAGGACTGGTAATGCCGCACAAGAGTGAATCCCTCATGCTTCGGGTATGTTCCAATGGGTCACCTATCGCCCTCCACTGGCCATGAGGGGTGTGATGTCTTTTCTGAGAGGCAGAGCTTGCAGGATGCTCGCTCACTCCAGTAATTGAATTCCATTCCAGGAGGTTTACTCCTAGAGTCGATGGGAGGTGGGACACCGCTGCTCCTTGCACTTAGGCCACATGCACACGCTGAGTATTTGATGAGATTTTTACCTCAGGATTTGTAGACAAATTTGGCTACAAATCCTGAGGTAAAAACCTGATCAAATACTCAGCGTGTGCATGTGGCCTTAGACTATTCCGGGACCCTGGAACATTGTTATATGGTGAAGGCGGGTACAGGATGCCATACCTACTGGGGCAGTTGTTAGGTGGGAGCTTGCCTCCATTCCTCTCTCCTCCTGTCCTGCATTGTCTCCATGGACTGAGGGTGGAAATTAGGCATTGCCCCAGCAGGGTCAGGTGACTGCAGGGAGGCAGATCTAAAGTTTGCTATTTCCTGGCCATTGCTGATTATTTTCAGTTCTGTTGGGTGGTTGAGGTCAGTGCTTCTAAAGGTACCTTTTCTAGGAATTTCACTGGCAACTTACTGATTGCAGTGAAATCATGGAGACATTGTTCCATTTATACACAGCCACAAGATAGAACAATGTGTCCATGATTTCACTGCAACCAGTAAGTTGCCAGTGAAATTCCTAGAAACAGTGTAAAGGTACCCTAAGGTGGTTCATGCTTTGGTCTCTGTTTTGGTTATCATTGTCCTCCTTAGTTATTGTGGTTTGCACTGTGTGTTTGGTTCTGGTGTGTCCAGTCACCAGCCGCCATGTTGTTCCCACCTGGGAAGGGCTCTGATGAAGTCCTCCTTTACCAAGATTGGGAAGCAGATGAAGAGTATACCCGACCTCAAGCATGCGCGGCTTTGCGACGACTAGTGCAAAGTGTGACTGCTGGCTTGCGGTTGGCCAGTTCACCATCATCCAGCCTTACAACAAAGTCATTTCAGCAATGTGCTTTATAAACATTTTTACATTTTTTGACTTAGTCTATACATTTTGGGCTATTCCAGCTATAGATATGGCTGCACAAGCACAAGATGTGTGCAATGAATATACGGTATATAATGAGTGGTGGAGACCATTGCAGATGAAGAAAGGCTGGTAACTAAATTATTCCAACACGTTCACCTCCTAACTTTTCCATTCAACAAATGCAGAAGAAATGCGTTTCACGACTAAATCCAGATCTAAATGTAAATATCCGGCCTCTGAAGGATTTGTATAGACGAGCCCTCAGCTTTCTAATACATACAGTTCAATTTGCTCTTATGCTCTGGGGGTGGAGCGCTGCTGAGTGCTGGGGGTTAAATTATAGATAATAAATATGTTTCTGAAATCCTCCATTTGCGGCAGAGTGACAGAGATCACGGAACGTTTCTTCTCTTTATGTTCTTTAGAAGTCTAATTTATTCCTAACTCCCACAAGCAGAATTCCCTGAAGTTCTGGCTCACATCTCGCTGGGTCCATGGAGACAAATACAACAGGTTAACTACACCCCAGCTCCCCCCTCGCCCTGTCAGTGTCAACAAGCAACAAGAGAAAGAGACTTCTCTGCCGCTTGAACTATGGAGTAATTGTTTTAAGATTGGAGCATTTATCACTAGTTTTACATTTAAGGGCAATTTCAGAAGTCTCAGACGAACATATAGATAACAATGAGAGGATGCGAGAACAGTAGTAGGTTCAGCATCATCGGATTGTTCTCTGAGGGATAGGAGATCATGAACTGGCAGGTGGAGGAGGGGGGACCGAATTCAAGGTATTAGCACGTATGACAAATTTTCCAGACCATGGCTAACGCCAAGCAAATTGTAGATTGTCCAGGTTATCTTTACTACCACCACATACACCGATAATGATGGATTCCCATTATTCCAAAAACATAATGTAAATTGTTGGGGCGGGAAGGAGAATTTAGAGGCCCCTACTTTAGTATGGTACCGTAGGTTACTTCAGAAGATCAACCAGTGTGATGTCTTCTTGGAGAGGGCAAAATCTAAAGCCCCTCCATACATTTTAGGCAAGTCAGCTAAGCGATAGACCGGTCAATCATACATTCAGCAGCTATCTCGCCCAACCTCTACTGTACATAGGAGTGATCGATCTGCCAAGCGCTCCAGTGTTCTCTATCAAAAAGTGGCTTGTATCTTGGAGAACAAAATAATCAGCAGTCCAAAATCAGACATGCCAGGTCCTTCTTCCCTGAAAATCATTGTTTGAGGACCACATATACAGTACATTAGTTTGACAGCTGAACCCACCTATATCTGTAGGTTTGGCCAACATTCGTCTAAATGTATATGAGACCTTAATGCTAACCCAAGACGGTAGATTCTTCCTTTCATGGTGGCCAAACCGAGTTGTTTGGTTAACAATTTACTCTGATACACTAATACACATGCATGTTTGGTGTGGATGAGCATGCATGTTTGGCGTGGATGAGCATGCATGCTAGGTGTGGATGAGCGTGCAGCTGTGGATGAGCATGCATCTCTCCTCATGCGTACCTACTACCAGACACCACCTCTACTGATGATTTATTTAGTGAAGAAAAAATGATCAGGCGGGTTGAACTTCCATATATGTCAGTACGTTCTTTTCTCAACCCTGCTGTCAGTTGGGAGCACCATACACATTACATGGCTAACCAATCCTACCAAAATCAGAAGACTCTGCTAACGCCTAATGTGTATGATCACTTATACCTTAAATACCACATACATATTAATGTTGGCCAAACTCACCAATATAAGCACGCTTTGCTGAAAATCCAATATGTATGAGGTGTTCCTGCCTCTCTATTGACAGATATTCTGGAAGAGATATAAATCCTGCATATCTGATTTCAGACAGCTGATCTATTTGTTCCTAGTGAAATTAGCTATCAACAGAGGAGCCAGGCATTGATGCTCTCGTAGAGAACACAAAAGTGCTCAGCAAAGCAATCGCTCCTGCGAATGGAAAGATTGTTTCTGGCCTAACCATTGTTTCATGGACAGCTATCCATTGTGTAGGGGGTCCTTCAATCTAGTCCAAAAGTCCCCAACTTGCCCTCTCCTGGATCTCCTCCTACCTTTCCAACCACACATTTAGTATCTCCCAATCCAATAGTACCTCCTCACCCCATCCCCTCTCTTTTGGGGTCCCTCAATGCTCTGTCCTGGGGCCCCTTCTTTTTTCCATTTATACTCTTGGCCTATGACAACTTATAAAGTCCCATGGATTCCAGTACCACCTGTAAGCTGACGATACTCAGATCTACCTCTCTGGCCCAGACGTCACCTCTCTGCTGTCCAGATTGTCCCAGAGTGTCTATCAGTCACATCCTCCTTCTTCTCCTCTCGCTTCCTTAGGGTACGGACACACTGGCGTGAAACTCGGACGAGTGCAATGCGTGATTTTATCGCATTGCACTCGGACAAATGTTAATCAATGTCTGAGGACACATTAACGTGTGTCGGACGTTTTTTTCTCATCCAGAATCTGGATGAGAAAAAAGTTGCAACATGCTGCGATAGCATGCGATTCACGTGCGAGACTCGCCAATGCAAGTCTATGGGTCCAACAAAATCACGGACACAGCACACGGACCATCCGAGAGGCAATCATTTTTTTCACTGATACATTATCATTCTGCAGCTGAGAACACTGTAAAATGTTCCTGTAAATGATTATACAGTAATAGCTGCTGAGAGAAAAAAGGATTGCACACGGACATCACTTGGATGTGATCTCAGAGTAATGTCGGACACTCGCACACCAGTTGGATGCAATATGGAGCAAAAAATGGATGTCAATCGTCCAACTATACTGGATGAGAAATGGACCTTTTCTAAATGTCAGTGTGTTTCCACCCTTAAACTAAATGTATACAAAACTGAACTCATCATATTTCCCCCATCTCGCGTACCTCCCTTACCTGATCTATCACAATAAATTATATCATGATTTGCCCTGTACCTGAAGTCCGCTGCCTTGGAGTAATCCTTGACTCTACCTTATCCTTCAAACCACACATTCAAGCTTTCATCACCTCCTGCCGCCTCCAACTCAAAAATATTTCCAGAATCCTTCCCTTCCTCAACCCTTAATCTACTAAACACTGTGCATGCCCTCATCATCTCCAGACTTGAATACTGCAACCTCCTCCTCTGTGGCTTCCCTGCTAACAGTCTTGCACCTCTCCAATTTGTCCTTAACTCTGCTGTCCGAATAATCCACCTCTTTCCTGGCTTCTACTCCACCTCACCCCTCTGCAAATCCCTCCACTGGCTCCCAATTTCCCAGCGTATCCAATTCAAACATTAGCTTACAAAGCTATCCATAATCTGTCACCCCATGTGTCTGTGAACTAATCTCCCAACATCATCCAACTTGTAATCTTCGATCCTCCCAAGACCTCCTCCTTTCCCCCACACTTATATGTTCCTCATCTAACCGCCTGCAAGACTTCGGTCGAGCATCCCCCATCCTCTGGAATTCTGCACCTCAAAACGTTCGACTGTCCCCTACACTCGGAACCTTCAAGCGCCGAAAACCCATCTCTTTAGAACAGCCTACAGCCTGCAATGACCATGATGCCACCTCATCACCACTGGATCCGGCGCTCCACCACCACCACTGGACCTGGCCATCCACCACCACTGTATCCGGCGCTCCCCCACCACCTAAACACACCCAACCTACTGTTTTCCCCCTCATTGCCCTGTAGAATGTAGGCCCGCAAAGGCAGGGTCCTCTCTCCCCTCTGTACCAGTCTGTCACTGTTAGTTTGTTCATTGTATTTTTAACTTGTTTGTATGTAACCCTTTCTCATGTACAGCACCATGGAATCAATGGTGCTCCATAAATAAATAATAAAAATAATAGTAATAACTTATGGCTTGGGCGCCTATGATGCTTGGCTAATGGCTGGCTGTTTGCCAGCTTGGTACATTAGCACCAAGTTTAGCAACAGTTATGGAGAGCAGGTCTCCACATGGTGACTTGTCTTTGTAGCTTCCCTCAGAAGAGAAAATCTGGATGTGCATGCTGGTCCTAGGGATTTGGAGATAAATTAAATATAAGCTGGATGTAATAGGTGTATGGGAGTTTTTGATGCAAGAAAACTTAATCGGGCAAGATGGAGATCCCCTAGATAAAACTGCTATGGCATAATTTGTATGTGAAAGCTTTGGCTGTCATTATACAAGTAATGTGGGCTTTGGATGTCACTACTCTGGTGGCTGAGGTCTAAATGTAGCTCTCCAGGTAAGAAAGGTTGAGGACCACTGGTGTTGGACAACCAAAACAGTACCCAAATGATTAACCCAGTGTATAAACATGGTACTGAAAGCATAGGAGCAGTGTTTATGAGCAGAAGACCAATTCCTCAACACTGGTCTATACCTACAAAGCGGGGCTGTGGAGTCGGTGGCCATTTTAGGGCAGTCGGAGTTGGAGTCAAATTCAGAGAAACTGAGCAGTCGGAGACAGAGTAGGAGGTTTGGCTTATCGACTGCACACCGGGGAGGTGGAGTCGGTGTCCATTTTGGTGGAGTCAGAGTAGGAGTCAGGGAAATTGAGGAGTCAGAGGTTTGGCTTACCCCACAGTCCTGCTAAAAAGTGCAATCAACACCGAGTATGGGAGTGTTTGATGCAATAATACTGAATTGGGGTAAGATGGGAACCCTTGGAAGTAAATATACTGCTTCAGTGTAATATCTGTGGGAAAGCTTTGGCCATCATTATACCGGTAATGGGGGCTTTAGAAGTTATTACTCTGGGGGGGTGAGGTCTGAATGTGGTTTGTGACTCTTTCTCAAGAGCTGATGTGGCTCTCAAAGTAACAAAGGTTGGAGTCTAGTGATCTGACCAGCAAAAGGCTATCTTCTAAGTCAGGGGCGGGGAACCTTTTTCTGCCAGGGGTTATTTCTACTATCCTTCGGGGGCCCGCACAAAATTATCAACTTAAATCAGCCTGCTACATTTGTCGGCCAGTCCAAGCACTTCGGTCCCCAGTCATCTGACCTTGGGCTGCATAAATGGTCATAAAGGGCTGCGACCCTGGGGTTCCCCACCTGTGACCTACAGTTGTGGCCAAAAGTATGGACACCCTTGCAATTCTGTCGGATAATACTCAGTTTCTTCCTGAAAATGATTGCAATCACAAATGCTTTGGTATTATTATCTTCATTTAATTTGTCTTCAATGAAAAAACACATAAAGAATTGTCCTAAAGCCAAATTTGATATAATTCCACATCAAACATAAAAAAGGGGGTGGACAAAAGTATTGGCACTGTTAGAAAAATCATGTGATGCTTCTCTAATTTGAGTAATTAACAGCACCTGTAACTTACCAGTGGCACCTAACAGGTGTTGGCAATAACTAAATCACACTTGCAGCCAGTTGACATGGATTAAAGTTGACTCAACCTCTGTCCTGTGTCCTTGTGTGTGAGCATGGAGAAAAGAAAGAAGACCAAAGAACTGTCTGAGGACTTGAGAAACCAAATTGTGAGGAAGCATGAGCAATCTCAAGGCTACAAGTCCATCTCCAAAGACCTGAATGTTCCTGTGTCTACCGTGCGCAGTGTCATCAAGACGTTTAAAGCACATGGCACTGTGGCTAACCTCCCTAGATGTGGACGGAAAAGAAAAATTGACGAGAGATTTCAACGCAAGATTGTGCGGATGGTGGATAAAGAACCTCGACTAACATCCAAACAAGTTCAAGCTGCCCTGTAGTCCGAGGGTACAACAGTGTCAACCCGTACTATCCGTCAGCGTCTCAATGAAAAGAGACTGTATGGTATGATACCCAGGAAGACCCCACTTCTTACCCCGAGACATAAAAAAGCCAGGCTGGAGTTTGCCAAAACTTACCTGAGAAAGGCTAAAACGTGTTGGAAGAATGTTCTCTGGTCAGATGAGACAAAAGTAGAGCTTTTTGGGCAAAGGCATCAACACATAGTTTACAGGAGAAAAAAAGAGGCATTCAAAGAAAAGAACATGGTCCCTACAGTCAAACATGGCGGAGGTTCCCTGATGTTTTGGGGTTGCTTTGCTGCCTCTGGCACTGGACTGCTTGACCGTGTGCATGGCATTATGAAGTCTGAAGACTACCAACAAATTTTGCAGCATAATGTAGGGCCCAATGTGAGAAAGCTGGGTCTCCCTCAGAGGTCATGGGTCTTCCAGCAGGACAATGACCCAAAACGCACTTCAAAAAGCACAAGAAAATGGTTTGAGAGAAAGCACTGGAGA
Source organism: Allobates femoralis (assembly GCA_033576535.1). NCBI lineage: Eukaryota > Metazoa > Chordata > Amphibia > Anura > Aromobatidae > Allobates > Allobates femoralis. Next base: position 424,968,895 of record JARQOC010000006.1, read on the forward strand.
CTTCTAAGGTGGCCAGCAATGAGTCCAGACCGGAATCCCATAGAACACCTGTGGAGAGATCTAAAAATGGCAGTTTGGAGAAGGCACCCTTCAAATATCAGGGACCTGGAGCAGTTTGCCAAAGAAGAATGGTCTAAAATTCCAGCAGAGCATTGTAAGAAACTCATTGATGGTTACCGGAAGCGGTTGATCGCAGTTATTTTGGCTAAAGGTTGTGCAACCAAGTATTAGGCTGAGGGTGTCAATACTTTTGTCTGGCCCATTTTTGGTGTTTTGTGTGAAATGATCAATGTTTTGCTTTTTGCTTCATTCTCTTTTGAGTTTTTTCATTGAAGACAAATTAAATGAAGATAATAATACCAAAGAATTTGTGATTGCAATCATTTTCAGGAAGAAACTGAGTATTATCTGAGAGAATTGCAGGGGTGTCAATACTTTTGGCCACAACTTTAAGTGGTCTGACTTGACTACCTAAAACTATTAGCAAAAGTACAGTGCTCAATCATGCTACTTAAAGAATATGAGCAATGTGTGTGAGCAGAATACAGGGTTCATATGGTCCATACCTAAATACCACATACATACCATACCAGAATAGTCCATACCTAAAAGATGCCAGCCCCACATTTTAAGTGCATTGACCACCTGGATTTTTACGACTTTTGTACCCTTTGTTTATATTGACTGTGCTCTCCTTGAACAAGCATAGTTTTAGCAACTTATGTTGAACTTTTTTCCCAAAATAAGGAAGGGCAACTAGATTAAGCTTTAAATATCGCTATTCACCGCTCCATAGTAACAATTCACCGGTATGGTCACCACAGAACTGGAGCAAAGTATGAAGACATTTATTAATGGTAATCATTGCAAAAAGATTCATTACACATGGTGGATACACCGCTCTCAGTGATAGATGTTCCTCAGTAGAGAACAAAATTAATTACTAGGGAAAATCTCCGGCAATGCGATTGTTGCAGGGTTCCCAGTTGCTCATTTGAATTCAATATGCATTATTATGCAATATTAATGACTGCTTTCTGGAAACGAGCGTGCTCAATAATTACAAACAATAAAAATAGTATTGACCATGTTCTTTGATTAAATTTCTATTAGGCCGAGATGTGATGGGCTAAAGGGAAAAAAAAAAGTTCACTCCTAATTAATCAAACCGAACCTGTGGCCAGTAAATGGGAAATTAATTTTTACATGACTCCTATAACAGTGAGATCTAGTATAATAGTGGGGATGAAGACCACCCCTGTTATGTGAAGCTAATGAGTGGACTATTGAAGCATCCCGCAGGGAGCCACTTGTCTTGAAACAATAGAGAAGCTGTCTGGTGGATGATAGGGAATGATGTTTTATATTATCATGTCTACTGTACATGTACCGTACTTTGATTTCAGCTCTGAAGCCATCTTTTACGATACCGGGTCACTGAGCTGCAGATTCCCCCAGGTGTGAGGAGTTTGGAGCAAGATTCCTAAAGGTGTGGTAGACTTCTACTAGATCATAAATATAGGCTCCTATTGTTGACATTGGAAACTACCGTATTATCCCATGATAATCCTAATAAAAGACTAATCCTTGTAAAAGAAAGAGGACTTTCCTGAGCATGTTAGGGCAGAACGCTGGACTCTCAGGCACGGTGGTGGAGAACAGCTGCTAGATCAGGGGGACTATGCCAGTAACAATAGGATAATGCTCCTGACGCTGATGATATAGCAGAAGCCGAGGTGAAGAGGGAGAGAGGGTGATGTCAAATGGATTTATGCAATATCCCTTACAAGAAAAAAAAAATTTATACATCAAGATCTGCATCTCATCTTTATCCTGAGCAGGTTATGAGAGGCGATAAATCACATCAGCTTGAAAAATGTCTACAGCTGGAAATACAATGACAGCGAGGAACGTGCCCTCACCATATCTTTAGTGTATCTAGGATTCTAGACTATGCTCTAGGTCAGATTACTACCGTAAGGTCTAATAGGACATATAATAATAGGGTTACGAACACAACCCACATAAACACTTGGTGGACTTTCGATACTTCAACATTTGTGATCATGACCATCTATGAGGTATAAAATGTGTTGTAATGATCCAAATCAAATGGAGTTGGCACCGTAGCACCATAAATCTTTGTGCCTTGACTTTCGTGGCTCTTGCATCTATAGTCCTTTATTTTCAACCACGAGCTACGAATTCTATAATATGTCACTAAAATGGGAACATACTCCATCAAAAACACGGCTGTTGAGTTGAAATCGTGGAGTCGGAGTTCATTTTGGAAGAATTGGATTCAGGGGAATTGAAGAGTCGGAGTTGGAGTCAGAGTTTGGCTTACCGACTAACACACCAGGGATGTGGAGTCAGAGTCAGTGTCCATTTTGGTGGAGTCAGATTCAGGGAAACTGAAGAGTCAGAGTCAGAATTGGAGTCGAAAGTTTGGCTCACGACATCCATGAACAAAAGCACACAAAAGTTTCAAGGAATAATACAGATGTGTTGCTGGAAAGTAAAAGATATTGCTCTATAAGAATTTTTTAAGTATTTCACACTTTAAAAACCAAACACGGTGATTTTGAGAGCTGACTGACAAGCATCAGCTGAACAATCACGATAATCTGTCTTCTCAGTCAGGATTCTGCCCCTATAAAGGGCCTCCGTCGTATGACGTCTTATGATCGTCAATGTGCATCCTACGTAGGAAGATCAAACAGTAGCTGCTGAGGAGTAAATCTGCCAGTATAATAGAGGGTACATGAAAGAAGAACTCGATCTTATAATGTGAAAGTAATGTACAGGCCTGTGTAGTCAGAATTTACTCTCTCATTGATCTGGATCTGTGATTGAGAGGAGTGAAGAGGTCAATTAAAGCCGATAGATCGGTTCCACCAACACCAATCCAAATATTCTGAATCTCTGATGGTGGGTTTACACGCTTCAATATCGTTGCGATATCGCAACTCAATGGAACGGGAGCGCGCAATTAGTGCACGTTTCTCCCGCATCGCATTGGATGTTTACATGCTGCGATATCGGAATACAACGTCCATGCGATGTCTACGCCCCCCAACCCAGGAATGATCCTTTAACATGGGAGTGAATGGGTGACGTTTCAAATCGCATCGTAGTTGTGCGTTTACACAGCACGATCCGACATCAATCTCCCTTCAATATCGGGGCATTGAATAGCACGCTCATTCAATCCCCGATATCGCAATGACATCGTTCCTGCATCGTATTAGACGTTCACACCATACAACGCAGGAACGATCTCGGGTCCAACGATCGAACACGTGACTTTTCATTGAAATCGTACTACGATATCGCAACGTGTAAACCCGCCATTAGGATTGATGGGCTTTAATCACACTTTTTCCACTGTGGAGCACATGGGGCATGCAATACAGATTCAATAACACTAGATAGAAAGGTATGTTCACATGTCAAGTAATCATCCGTTAGAACACATCAAGAAGCAGTTTGTAACACTGACTTACAAAGCCATCCACAATCTGTCCCCCCCATATATCTCTGAACTAATCTCCCGATATCATCCAACTCGTAATCTTTGATCCTCCCAAGACCTCCTCCTTTCCTCCACACTTGTACTTTCCTCATCTAAGCGCCTGCAAGACTTCGCCTGAACATCCCCCATTCTCTGGAATTCTGTACTCCAAAACATCCGACTGTTCCCCACACTCGGAACCTTCAAGTGGAACCTGAAAACCCATCTCTTCAGAACAGCCTACAGCCTACAATGACCACAGTGCCACCTCACCATCACTGGACCCGATGCTCCACCACCACTGGACCTGGCGCTCCACCATCATTGGACGCGGCGCTCCACCACCAAGAGAGCAGACTCAACCTACTTGTCTCCCACCCCATTGCCCTGTAGAATATAAGCCTGCAAGGGCAGGGTCCACTCCCATCTGTATCAGTCTGTCACTGTTAGTTTGTTCATTGTATTTTTAACTTGTTTGTATGCAACCCTTTCTCATGTACAGCACCATGGAATCAATAAATAAATAATACCACTACTAATAATAATACTAATAATAATGGATGATTACCGGACATGTGTACAAAACCTTATTCCCCCCCAAACAGGCTATAAAGCTTAAAGGTTTACAGGGCAATTTAGATTTACTATGACACATGACACTTTCCTTACTCCCCCACAAATCTACCCCAATTTATGTCCTATCAGATGACATTATGATTACTAAAATTACTTCTAGGCATTGCTTGAAAACCAGTGAACTACAGGGACATATTCACACTGTTATTATTTATGATAAGAAATGTATTACATTTTGCTCGCTCTGCTATATGGAAAACCCCATGGCAGTCCCACCAGATAAACACAAGATTGTGTTGTTTTGGGGGGTTTTACACATGATTTTACTGGTGTGAAACTTTACCCCTCTACAGTTAATTAAAAAAAAACTCATCTTAAAAAACAAAAATAAAATCTATTTAGATGTGAGTTGTATCATGTGCACACGTTGAGTATTTAGTGAGTTTATTTTTTACCTCAGGAGTTGTAAGACAAGCAAAGGAATGGGTAAAAAATACAGAAGTAGTGACGTGTTTCTATTAGGCCATGTGCACACGTTGATTAATCTCCTGGACAAAGTACCTCAGGTCCGCGCTGCTGCCAAATGGATACAAAAGACACCAGAAACAACGGGATGTCTGGATCAAAGTGATGACTTGGTTTATTATCCACGCGTTTCAGAGTCCACATACCGAGCTCCTTCCTCAGATGTTCCCTGAATCTTTTTATCTTGTGTAAAAAGATAAGACCCTATTGTGCATTCTCAACCTTTTATATGACCGTGAGTATTTGGTGAGGTTTACTCAGATTGTAGCAACCAGAATGATAATATACAGAAGTGGTGACGTGTTTTATTAGGCCGTGCAACACAGTATTGTGATTTTTACTCGATTGTAAGCCAAACCCAGAATGAGTAGAAAATACAGAAGTGGTGACATGTTTTTATTAGGCCACGTGCACACGTTGAGTATTTGGTCAGATTTTTACCTCAGGATTTGTGAGCCAAACCAGGAGTCTAAGAAAGGGGTGAGAATGCGCAAAATAGGGTCTTATCCTTAGGAGACAGGTTTTGATGGTGTAACTTAGGAACTGCTCACCTGATAGGGTTGTGTAGCACACAACCAGCGTGATCGCTCAGAACAATACAGCTGCTGCCAGGACCGTAACTCCACAGGTCACGATAAGCTTCCAATAGGACAAAGTATCTCGTGGTCCGAGCTGCTGTGTTGATATGATGTAAAAACCAGATACAGCGGTATGTCTGGGTATAGTAGTAGCTGTTTATTTCCGACGCGTTTCAGAGTCATATCCCAAACTCCTTCCCCTCATCAATACTACACAACAGAAAGCTCGGACCATGAGGTACTTTGTCCTATTGGAAACCAGGAGTGGAGCAATCAGAGGAAAAGACAGAGGTAAAAAAACTCACCAAAAACTCAATGTGTGCACCTGGTTTTATAGTCTGTCATGAAAACACTGAAATTCTGCCACACAATGACCCGATGATCTCAGACCGACTGCGATGCCCACTCATGGGTTTCAGCTGCAAACTATCTCTCACCTCACATTTCCTAAATGCTACAAAAATGAGTCGAAATTCTGGAAATGACACTTTCACATGAACGACATGAAACCCACATTCATTGCAGCAACCAGTAAACACCCACACTAATCTCGGCAGCAGAGTATTGTCAGCACCACATTGTGTAATCATGGTTCACAAATGAGAGGCTAGCTGCTAACACAAGCTGTGTCATAAAATAACCAAGAAAAAAAATGTCTCAGACGTTCAGTTTTCCCGTCAGTTGGAAAAACACGCCTACGTGTTAATTACAGGAAGCTTGTGCTCTGTCTCTTTGTTCCATGCTTAAGTAAACAATATGGGTTTTATTCTTCATCTGATGAGACCTGAGGCTCCTGAAACTAGCAGTAAACTTCAACCTATGTAACAAATACCAGCAGGAACGATATGTCACCTGCTCCCTTTAAGGCCTTGTCCTCATGTGTCTCTAGGTAGAGTGCATCTAGGTACAATCCACCGGATTATGGACACGAGGTTTGGGGCTTTATTTAGATTTCTTGGTTTCATTGTGGAATGAACAAGACAGGAGATGTCGCTTTCCTGGTGCGGACGAGAGTGTGTGATTTGTACGCAAGCAAGTGCATGCGTACAAATCACATAGGCAAATGAATGAGAGCGCACGGTCATGCGCAGTCAAGCGCAGCACAGTGCGTCCCCATTATAAACATAGGGACTTGCGGTGGCTGCGCTCACATTGCAGTTCCCCTCCGAAGCTGCAGAAGGGAACACAAATGTGAACCCGGCCTAACGCATTCAGAAAGCTCAGGAAAGGTCCTCAAACTTTTGTAGGTCAGGAGCCATTATTTTAATATAATAAATTGTGCTGAACCCCAGTAAAAAGTGCTAAAGATAAAGCCAAAGGAAATTGCCTTAACCTCCATATGGTTTTGACCCTATAAAAAAAGGCTTAACACTAGAAGTCCCAGAGAGGGGTCATTTAATATTTCTACCTTTGGAACCCAGAGACGGGTCAAATGACCTGAATGATTTTAGGCCACATTTACAAATGAAAGGATGCTAATTGGAGCCATCAGAGTTGTCAGTTTGGACTAAGGGTCATTTGACCCTCTTTCGGGACTTCAGGGGGAAGCTCGAAATTTCTGGGACTTCTAGTGTTAAAAGGCCTTGTGTCCACGTTGCTCTTTAGTGTAGAAAATTCTGCATCCGTTTTGCAGAAAAAAAGTATCATAAATGTTTCACACGTTTTTGGTGTGTTTCTGACAGTGTATATAACGAAGTCAATGACTGCAGGGCTGAAAATTGCTATAAAAAATGAATCGCTAATTGACATGCTCATTCTTTCTCTGCATACATTTTCTGCATCAAAACGTAAAGTCAAAAATGCAGATGTTGGCACACATTTCTAACATCCCATAGACTTTGCTGACATCTCGATAAATTGATCCGTTTTTTGGTGCAGATTTGACCAAAAACACAGCCCCAAATAAAAAAAAAAAAAAAACAGCGTACACCAGACAGTGGGTATTTACATAGGCCCACAGATCCTTAAAATCAGCTTAGAATAGGACATGCTCATTCTTTGATCTGCGATTTTAATGGATGTGTAAATCTAACATATAAAATTGAGTGTATGTTATGTGTGTATGGGCATAAGCCCCGCTCACTCCAAGCAGCCACACCCACCCCTGGTAGCCACGTTTATTCCCTATAGCCATGCACAGCCCATGTGACTACGCCCACTCCACATAGCTCCACCCTTTCTGTTAGCCCCTCCCTCTTTATTGTGATGTCGCAGTAGAATGTTATCTTATAGAATTCCATGTCCCTCCAGGACAGTCAGAGGAATGCATGGTCTCCATCTCTCCCGGGCAGTCAGAGGAATGCAGTCACCCCCCTCCAGAGCAATCAGAGGACACACCATCCCCTTCAGAGCAGAAATGGTAGGCAGTGTTCCTCTTCCAACATGGGAGTACCGTAACTCTTCTACTTATAGAGTATCAATATGTGTCCAAATAACTTTTGCCATCATTAGTCACAAAGGACTTGGTAATTGGTTAATGTTACCTGTTGGGGCAGAGACAGTAAAGCCACTCTTCACAAAAGGTTTTGTCAATAGGTCAATCTATGACTGGCTGATAAAGCCCAGCAGCCATGTTCCTGGCTCTATGGTAAGCCATCTCCGGAGAGCAGAGTCTGTTCTAGGAGCAATGGGAGACCAGCTCCATACAATATACAGTATACATACACAATTTTGGGGGGGGAAAAAGTGTTTTCAATTTGATGGTTGAGGGTTCACATAGTTTTTGACATGCAGTATACTTTGTATATCTAGGATGTCTCACTCCCAACACCTGAATAATCTCAGACTGGAAGATCTAGAATAAGGAGAGCAAATTAAATATACGTCACGTGTGCGGAGTACCTCAAACTTGTACATAGGACTAATAAGTATCCTCCAAATAATCCATATATAATAAATGACATTTTATAACAATTAATTGCAAATGTTATAGCCATTGTAATCACAGAGGACAATTGTACCCGGCGCCTTGCAACACAATGAGAAGTGCGCTGAATGCGCAGCAATCAGCACTTACGGTAGACGCAGAACTTTTAATCAGAAAACAAATCACTGCTTAAATAGCATCTTTCCTGCCAGATGGGATGTCTGTGTTGTTCCAAGTCCTATCCGTCTTCCACTCATCTCCACTCCAGCCCCCCAGCACAGACGGAAGGGGTACGATTTCATAAATCACTCAACGATGCCCAGTCATCGATCATAAAGGCCTTATCCTTCACGTGTGACAATAACGGATGTGCTGCTCCACTCCAAACCATTATACATTCTAAGCCAAGCAAACACAACTATGAAATAACACATTTATCCTCCTCGCCCGCAGTATACGCTCACAGCCCATATGGCATTTAAAGAGAACAAGGCCTCTTCAATTATGATTGATGACAATACTCGCTGCTTTAAGTCTAAAACAGAAGAAAACTTATCCTGGGAACACAAGATTTAAGTGTTAAGAAAAAGCTTTTAAGCAGATGGTGATGTCGCCCCTCCCGTCCCCTTGTTAATAATGTAATGTGTATGAGTGCTGGGCTCTGCTGGAGGGTCCTACATAAGGGTCCATTTACATGGGCTGAACAGGGAAACTAAAAGACTGACAATCTGCTGATTATTTGCTCGGCAGCACCGGCCCTGTTTACAAAGAACGATGTACTGCCGAGACCAAAAGATCATTTCACCCAACGAACAATCGTTCTGCTCGTTAGTGATCGCCTAAAGGCCCCATTACACGTAGCGATATCGCCGCAACGCCACAGGTTTTGTGACGCTGCGGCGACCTCGCCAGTGATATCGCTGCGTGTGACACGTAGCAGCGAGCGGCCCCCCACTGTGAGATCGCTGAACGTTACAGAATGGCCTGGACCATTTTTTGATCGTCGGTCTACCGCTGGGCATGCTGCATCAGTATGTGTGACAGGGAAAACGACCAACGATCTCCATGTTATGCCCGTGACAGATCCCAACGAACGTCGGGGGTCGCAGCATCAGTGAGTAGATTTGCCTGTGTGGCATCTCACCAGTGACCACTTAGCGACATTCCAGCGATCCCTGCCAGGTCGTATCGTTGTCGGGATTGCTGGAATGTCACTAGTTGTAACTGGGCCTTTAGACTGCTAGACTGCCCTGAAACAAGTGTTAACGACAGTCTCAAAGTGTGAATGGATATTACAGAACGTCCAGTACAGGCAATACACCGGGACCAAGAAATACAGATATAGATGAATTGCTTTAAATGATAGAAGCCAAATCAGAACTTTCCAGGAGCCAAGCAGATCTTAAAAAACAATGAAAGTCCCAAAAACTGGATACCTGCAGCTGAAGTTTCCAATGATTAGAAACATACATGGACATACAGCACATCTGCTTTACAAGACGTAGAGTAGGGGTCCCCAACCTCTCGGCAGCAGATCATCCTGTGTAAAGTGGACCTGTGCTGCCGAGAATAATGGCAGCCTATGTGCACTGAACGATTTCTTACAAATCAGTTGGGGATCTACCTGATCACTTACCATTGAGCATTGCACAATGTAAATCGATGGTGAAAACAAATCATCTATCCACCCACCGATCAAAAAAGAGGGGGACACTTTTAAATCCCCATTAGAATGGAATGGCAGTGTCCATGCTCAACCGCCACTCCATTCATTCCCTATGGGGCTTGCTTGGCTTTTTCCAGCATGATGCTCCATTTTACAAAGGGGATAAAGTGCGTCAGGGATGAAAATTTCTTGTTCTGTTAAACATTGCAGATCCTTGTACTTATCGGACCCCACACGATCAGTAAATTATAACCATTCTCTAATGTATAGGTGATAAGTTTGTTCATCGAACAATCCCTTTAGGTTTGCCCAAGCCTCTTCGAGCTAAAGACAGAAGTGATACAGACCTCTCTCCTGTATGACTTATTACACGGGATTAGTGCAGGGTGTTTAGCTCACAGAAGACTGTCTAGACTAGATACAACTGTCACAATCTAATCAGTGTTAAGATGCTTTAGGTCAAAAATATTCCTATTCACTGAAGGTGAGCAGAGATCTTGACACTACGGTTATATTAGATGGAAGTCTATTAGCTATTATTAACTAAAATTAGAAAATATAAAAAAGTTCTCCTTTTGGCCGGCCAGGCATATGACTGTTGGCCAATGCCCCATCTCTGCAGCAAATGATTGCCTGTAGCGGTTGCATTGCATGTACAGGATGTACAGAGCACATCCTAATCCTGTTATGTGGACATCCATATACCTTAAGGTGAAAAACCTTAATTTATATAAAACTAGACTTTCTTTAATAAAGTCATTAAAGTAAGTCTGAGAAGTTTACTTCTTCGGAACTACGGTAAGTAATTTGTTCTATGTGAGATGTGTAAGACTGAGCAATTAAATTCATGCAATAGAGTGAAACATTCCCTGGTGGCAAATGATTTCCCCCCCCCCCCCAGGAAGCGATCCGGTGTTTATAGAGTTTTATTACTTTGTGGGAAGAATTTTACTGGTGTGACTGATATAAGACTATAATGCCGCACCGCAGGCGCTAGAAGAAGCTATATGTCCAGCAAGACGACTGTCCAGTGGTCCTGCCAGGCCTAAAGTCCAATACCCCCTGTAAAATGGGCTTTGGACGTATGCACCGATGGGGTCATTGACTTTTTAATAGTGCAGTCTACTGCGTTCTGCAGAAAATGTCTACCTGAAAATGGTGCAAGACACTAGAACACTCAGTCTTCACCATTAAATTCAATGGCCCAATCGCAGCATACATTTGTAGCCCATTTTGCTGGGGGTTGTGACATAATCCCTGACGGGACCACTGAACTGGTGCTACAACGCAATGTGAAAGCACCACTTAGATAACGTGCATCATATATTATGTGATTCATACCAATGAACCACCAATAGCAAACCAGACGCACTTATTGTACAGGTATCAAATAATTAGGACATCATCATGACCAACTCATCTATCAACAGATATATGGCTGAAAATATCGGGACAACTCCACATTACACTACAGATTCTTTTATGATCGCCAATTCTACATCCGTAGACTCCCCCTTTGCCAGATATAACAGCTTCCTCTCCTCCGGGAAGAATTTCTACAACATTTTGGAGGTTTCTGTGGGAATTTTTGACCATTCATCTAGAAGATCATTTGTGAGGTCAGACACTGATGTTGGAGGAGAGACCTGGCCTCACAAGCTCCAGTATAGTTCTTGTCTAAGCTGTTGGTCCAGGCTCTGTTCCTTCACACCAGACTCATCCTGCCATGGCTTTATGAATCTTGAATACTGGGGCACAGTTATCGTGAACAAAAAGTGCCTTCCTTTATACAGTTCCTACAAAGATGGAGGCTACAATTATCCAAAATGTCATGTGCGTTAAAAGCCATAAGTTATACTTTCACAGAAACAAATGTGCCAAGGCCGATCACTGAAAGTCACCACCATAGCATCATCCCCCCTACTCCAAACTTTACAGCGGGCACAATGCAGGTATCAAATCCAGACTTTAAATGCCAAACAGAAGAGTGATCCATCACTTTAGTCCAGAAACGGTGTACTCTATACCACCCCATCCAACACATTGTGCTTGGTGATGTAAGGCTGGCATGAAGCTGCTCGGCCATGGAAACCTACGTCATGAACCTCCCCGTGGGGACGTAAGTGTTCATGCTGATGTTTGGACTCTGCCGTTATGGTGTCAGCAGAGTGTTGGTGACTTCTCTGCTCTTCAGCACTTGGCCCCCCACTATGTAACATTACGATGTCTTCACTTTGTGGCTGAGTTGCTGTGGCTCCTTCCTCTTCTCAGTAATATCACTTACAATGATGGTAAATATTTAGGAGGAAGAAATGTCACAAACTAACTTGTTACACCAGTGGCTGCTATTATAGAACCATGCTGGTATCGGGAAGCTCTTTACCACCAGCCAATACATGTTAGTAAAGGTAGACTGCATGGCAAGTGGTCAAATGTTATACACTGGGGGCAATGGGACTGAATAATAAAGCCAACTTAAATTATTACAGTTATTGTCCCAATATGTCTCTCTTTATAGTGTTTATGTCAGGTGTTATACAACAATTTCACAATGGCCAAACTGGTCAAAAGACTTCTTGTTGACCATACTTACAAACAGGGCTGTGGAGTTGGAGTTGTGGATTCAGTGCGCATTTTAGGTGGAGTTGGATGTTTGGCATACTGGCTTCACAGCCATGGTTGTGGAGTCGGTGTCCATTTTGGTGGAGGTGGAGTCGGATTCAGGGAAATTGAAGAGACAGAGTCGGATGTTTGGCTTACCGACTCCAAAGCCCTGCTTACAAAGTAGGAGCACTATCTGTGTTGACCATGCTTACGGCGGGAACTCTCTTGCTGACCCCTCAAAGGGTTGAAAGGGGAAAAGAATGTGCTTTAAAGTAGACAGTAGTGGTGGGCTCTCTGGTTGGCAACACTGCCGAGGGGACACTCTGTTCAACAACATTCTGTGAAGGATGGTGACGATATAGGCACAAAGTTCTTAATGAGGGACACCCAGTAGTTCATGCTGCCTATTGAAGAGGGTGCTATCTGGCTGACATTAGTGGTATTATTGTCAACACCACTTAATGGGATGCCCTCCCACTGTTAATGAGGTGCTGATGGAGCTAAGCCCCCACCCACAACAAAGCCGTGACCATGATTTTCATCAGTCTACAATTACACAATGTTTTTGTGATGCCAACAACTACTCAGAAGTTCTCAGGCTCCAGTAAAGTGGAGGATCCAGAAACCCCTTCAGTGTGGATTCTGTGCATCGGTCCTACATGTGATCGGGACCACAGGGACCATGTTACCAGGCAGAACTTCACAAATTGGAATGATTACTCTGCTTTGCCTGGATGCAGGTTCCCAACAGGAAGAATTAATTCAGCACACTCTTCATATTCCTTAAAGAGGAAATCGTTTGTTTGTTCATTTTTTTTTTACTAAAAACTGCCAGGAAGAAAGGGAGGGGACTGTGGATATGTATGAAATTAAAAGAAGGAGAACAGGGGAAGCCCACCCAGGAATCATGGACCACCATGAAAAATCAACATAATGACAAACCAAAAATAATACTGTGTGACCTCATTGTGACCAAAAGGGGGCCGCCAGACTGTGCACAGACCCGCCATATAAAATATCTTCTATACAGTAAAACAGTGAGGCTGGACACACATGACCGACACAGATCAAACACAAGGAACATTACAATGCCTCCGACATAATCTGGCACTTAATGGTAAATAAGCCTAATTCAATATATAATGCAAGAGTCTGGCAACTTTATAATAGACTATGAGGCGGATATATAACAAACATCCAAAAAGAACAACCGGTCATCGCTGCCCAGAGCAACCAATCACAGCGCAGCTTTCATGTTACCATAACAGTTTAACAAATGGAAGCCGAGCATATATATATATATATATATATATATATATATATATATATATATATATATATGCTGACAAGGCATCAATGAAAGCACAATGTTCTACTGGTGAAGAAAACCTATATTATCTATCATCTCTATATCTATCCATCTCTCTATTTCTATGAATCTTTCTTATCTATCCATCTCTATATACATCTACCTATCCATTTCTCTGTCTCTATGAGTCTCTCTCTCTATATCTACCTATCCATCACTCTATCTCTATATGTATTATCTGTCTATCTCTATCTATGTATCCATCTCTCTCTCTCTAAATCTATGTATTATCTATCTCTATATATCCATCTATCTCTAGATCTATTATCTATCTATCTATCCATCTATCTCTATTATCTATCTTTATATCTATTCATCTCTCTATCTCTAGCCATCTCTCTATGTATCTATATATCCATCTTAAATTCAAATAAGCTTTATTGGCAGGACTAAATACACATTACTGTAGTTTTGTTAAAGCAAGGTTATATAGGGAATAGGTATCGTGACTGTAGGGATGTTGGGTAGAGCTGTAGGAAAGGTGGATGGATGCACATCAAGTGTGGGGGCTGTAGGTACGATGGATGGGCGAAAATCCAGGGTGGGGGCTATAATAACAATGGATGGGGGCAGATCCAGGGTGGGTGCTATAGAAGTCGATGGCATATCATAATTCATATCTCTCTATCACTATATCTATTTATTTCCATATCTATCTCTATATCCATCTGTCATTATATCTAGCCATATCTATCTATATATATATATATATATATATATATATCTTTATATCTATCTCTATCTACCTCTATCTATGGTATCTATCTACCTATCTATATCTCTCTCTATCTATCTAGGCTTTCTTTACCAATATCCATTTCTGTTTTCATTGACGTCAGCCACGAAGATATAAATGATCACAGCGGATAAAGCAGTAGAAGAGTCTGAAACAAAAAAAACAAGCAATTAAAGGGCCAATCCGCCCACACACGACAGGTTTCTGAAGTCCGGCATATTAGGAATTAATGTAATATTGGCATCATTGGGACTGGAGCGGGAGCTGCAGGAAGGTGACACCTGTCTTTCAAGACCCATTTTATTTTTGATTCTGTGTAGCTGAGACTGAACTTCACAAAGTGTTACAAGGCGTCTCTAATGAGGATGCATGCTCTCCTTAGCAACCTCCCGCTATTGTAAATGCGGTTATCTCTGAAGATCTCATTAGCTTTGGAACACATTAGCAGACGGGAGAGGTGAAATCTTGACCTACTTAATTTCTTTGTCACTACTAGCACAGAGCTGCAGAGAATATCAAAGCTCCAGCTCTGAATACCCTTACACAGCAGATTTTCGGATGTCACATGGCGTCTCCATCAACCGCACTAGGGAAAATAGATTTTTTTTTGGGGGGGGGGGGGGGGGGGCATTTAAGATTTCTTCCTCTAACAAATTACTAATGATTGAGACACATACTGAGCCACTGGTGAAAACAGTGATGCTGTATTGGTCAGTATCTGACAAGGAGGCAATAAGAAAGGCTAATATGGTCAGTATCCAAAAGAGATATCAGAGAAAAAGGGTCAGTATGAAGCCAACGGGATGTGGTAGATAACATCATTTATAATGAAGTATTGTGACAAGGACTGCAGAGTCGTGGACTCAGAGTCTGTCTTTATTTTGGTGGAGTTTAAGTCGGATTCAAGGAAATTAAGGAGTTGGAGTCGGTTGTTTGGCTTACCGACTGCAAAGCCATGGTCATGGAGTTGGTGTCCATTTTGATAAGAGTCGAATTCAGGAAAATTGAGGCGTTGGAGTTGGATGTTTGGCTTACCAACTACACAGCCATGGTCGTGGAGTCAGTTTCTATTTTGGTGGAGTTGGAGTCGTATTCAGGGAAACTGGAGGAGTTGGATTCGGAGGTTTGGCTTACTGACTCCACAGCCCTGATTGTGACTACAGCTACATTGGACCAACGTTGTGTGGTGACCACCTGAAATGAAAGTATTGACTACAGACAGATAGCTCAATGCCAGAAAGCTGCCAAAAACTTTGCTGAACAATGGTTTGCCCAACACGTATTCTCAGCTCCAATATAAGGCTATGTGTCTGGTAGTTAGGAGAAACAATAGGATTGGATGAGTAATGCCCCGTCACACATAGCAAGATCACTGTTTCGTCACAGGTTTTGTGACTTAACAGTGACCTCGCCAGCGATCTTGCTATGTTTGACACGTAGCAGTGACTGGGCCCCCGCTGTGAGATCGCCGGTCGTGTCGGAATGGCCTGGACCATTTTTTGATAGTCGGGCTCCCGCCGGGCAGCATGCATCTGTGTGTTTGACGCTTTAACAACGACATAGCTGGCGACTGAAAACTCAGCAAAGTAGGTCTGAGTCGTCAGACTAGCTGCTGTGTGACAGGGTCCCAACCGCCGAGGTCGTTATACAGTGCCTACAAGTAGTCTTCAACCCCCTGCAGATTTAGGTGGTTTGATAAGATGCAAACAAGTTAGAGCCTTCAAACTGCAAACGAGAGTAGGATTTATTAACAGAAGCATAAATCTTACAAACCAAAAAGTTATGTTGCTCAGTTGAATTTTAATAAATTTTAAACATAAAAGTGTGGGTCAATTATTATTCAACCCCTAGGTTTAATATTTTGTGGAATAACCCTTGTTTGCAATTACAGCTAATAATCGTCTTTTATAAGACCTGATCAGGCCGGCACAGGTCTCTGGAGTTATCTTGGCCCACTCCTCCATGCAGATCTTCTCCAAGTTATCTAGGTTCTTTGGGTGTCTCATGTGGACTTTAATCTTGAGCTCCTTCTACAAGTTTTCAATTGGGTTAAGGTCAGGAGACTGACTAGGCCACTCCATCACCTTGATTTTTTCCCTCTTGAACCAGGCCTTGGTATTCTTGGCTGTGTGCTTTGGGTCGTTGTCTTGTTGGAAGATGAAATTACGACCCATCTTAAGATCCTTGATGGAGGAGTGGAGGTTCTTGGCCAAAATCTCCAGGTAGGCCGTGCTATCCATCTTCCCATGGATGCGGACCAGATGGCCAGGCCCCTTGGCTGAGAAACAGCCCCACAGTATGATGCTGCCACCACCATGCTTGACTGTAGGGATGGTATTCTTGGGGTCGTATGCAGTGCCATCCAGTCTCCAAACGTCACGTGTGTGGTTGGCACCAAAGATCTCGATCTTGGTCTCATCAGACCATAGAACCTTGAACCAGTCTGTCTCAGAGTCCTCCAAGTGATCATGAGCAAACTGTAGACGAGCCTTGACATGACGCTTTGAAAGTAAAGGTACTTTACGGGCTCGTCTGGAACGGAGACCATTGCGGTGGAGTACGTTACTTATGGTATTGACTGAAACCAATGTCCCCACTGCCATAAGATCTTCCCGGAGCTCCTTCCTTGTTGTCCTTGGGTTAGCCTTGACTCTTCGGACAAGCCTGGCCTCGGCACGGGAGGAAAATTTCAAAGGCTGTCCAGACCGTGGAAGGCTAACAGTAGTTCCATAAGCCTTCCACTTCCAGATGATGCTCCCAACAGTGGAGACAGGTAGGCCCGTAGGCCAACTCCTTGGAAAGGGTTTTGTACCCCTTGCCAGCCTTGTGACCCTCCACGATCTTGTCTCTGATGGCCTTGGAATGCTCCTTTGTCTTTCCCATGTTGACCGTGTATGAGTGCTGTTCACAAGTTTGGGGAGGGTCTTAAATAGTCAGAAAAGGCTGGCAAAAGAGATAATTAATCCACACATGTGAAGCTCATTGTTCTTTGTGCCTGAACTACTTCTTAATACTTTAGGGGGACCAAACAGAATGCTGGTGGTTTGAGGGGTTGAATAATAAATGACCCTCTGAATTAACTTTTAACACTTTAAAAGAAAAAAAAAAAAAAATTAAAAAAATCTTTTTGGCTGCAGTGCATTTCCCACTTCCAGGCTGATCTACAGTCCAAATGTCACAATGCCAAGTTAATTCCGCATGTGTCAACCAGCTAAATCTGCAGGGGGTTGAAGACTACTTGTGGGCACTGTATGGGCCGCCGTATTGTTGCTGCGTCGTTGAGTAGATCTGACTGTTTGACATCTCACCAGCGACCACGTAGCAACGTTCCAGCGATTCTTACCAGGTCGTATCGTTGTCGGGATTGCTGGAACGTCGTCAAATGTGACGGGACCCTAAGGTTTTCCCTAAATCCAAAGGTCATAAATCAGTCCCCACTGACATCAGATTAGAACCAATTCAACCAGTTAAAAAAAAAAAATAAAAAATAAATCTGTTGACTCGAGGCATCCTAAATCAAAAAAATGACTTTCAAAAACAAACAAAAATAGTAAAATACTTTGCGAAGTCCACACTGGCCACCAAGTCAAATATTAGACTCCCATTTCTTGAGCTTCACATGGAAAGTAACAGCAATAGACTGATTCACTATTTGATTGTAAAGAATCTTTATCTGTGCAATCTTCGGTAGGTAAAAGTGATTGTGAAGGGAAGGGGAGGAGGTGAGATGTGACTTTATCTATTGTGAATGATAAATCATGTGTTTCTACTTACCGTATATAGAGATATTATCAGTCTTTTCTCAATCAATATGTTTCCACCAAGTAAAATAGTTACAGTTATAGTCAGCTCAGGTACTGAAGCCATTTCATTGGTTAAAGCACTGGTCTTACTCTCCTGCGGTTCACGTGACATTATGTCGTGCGCTGATTGTGGCCATTAAGTGGGTGCTACATTCTCCCCTCTTTTGGACACAACCGACATAAAGAGGAGGTGAGAGCTCCAGCTGCTCTCTAGCCTCCTCCGGATATCCAGATGTCCGAAGGAAGGGAGAGTAAAGTGACCGCTGACTAAGGCTGCCTTCACATTTGCGTATGGGAAGGCAGCGTATTGCTGCGTTCCCATACGCAGTCAAACGCATGCGCACTGCGTTCCTATGTTTAACATAGGAACGCATGGTGCCTGCGTTTGCTACGTTCGGGTGCGGATGCGGACGATATCTGCTGCTTCCGGTGTCCAGCATCCGCACCCGGGACGCAGCATGTTGGGTTTTTTTGTGCGTTTGGGGAGCTTGGACAATCAGCAAGCGTCCCCAAGCGCACAAAAAATGCATTGGCTTCAATGGGTCCGCAGTGTCCTCTGCATGACACCGCAGGAGAACGCTGCGGACCCATTGAAAAATCTCCCGGTGGCCGCCGGTGATGTCACAGGAGCTCACCGACGGCCACCGGGAGATCAGCTGACCCTCTGCTGTCCTCCTCCTCCCCGCCGCCTGTAATCTCCTAGCGATGTCGGCGGGGAGAACAGCTGATCTGAAAGCTGTTTGAATCTTCCCCGCGCCGACATCTCCTCTCAGTGTCGGCGCGGGAAGATTCAAACAGCTGTAAAAGATCAGCTTTTCTCCCCGCCGACAGTCCCGGAGCTTACCGGCGGCCGGGGGGCGGAGATCTCCGGCACTGATCTCTACCCCCGGCCCGCCCCCGGACAGCGCCGATTGGCTGCCGGGCTCCATAGTGATGTGTCCGCAGGCGGACATTATCCGCTGCGGACACATCATTTGGACCCTGCTTTTGACAGCGTTTGTGTCTGCATGCCATCAGCATGCAGACACAAACGCTAATGTGAAGCCAGCCTCATAGCATGATCATGTGACATGTCATCTAAGCCCCAGGAGAGACAGTGCCAATACCGCTGGAATGACACCGGAACTGAGTGTAGCTGTTATTATTTTACCTTGGGGAAACAATGATTGAAAAGGAGTAGTCTGAGTAGTTGATGACCCCTGCAATTATACTGGTGAGAAGTTTTATGTGCAGAACAAGTAGTGCAAGTCTGATATTAAGCTTAACAACCAGTGTCAAAAATATATCTGATATATTATTGTTTGAATTTTCCATAATATACAGTATATCTATTATTTTTTTTTTATAGAAAATTCTAGCAATAATATATCAAAATTAAAAAAAGAATTCTGCTCAGGAGTAGAGCCAATAAACGAACCATGGAAGAGGATGATGAAGGATTATTATGAGGATCTGTGTGGGTAGGATGTCTGCTCAGAGAGCGATATCTTGGGACGTCTCAAGGTTAGGTCAGGCATGATATAAAATGCCACCCTATGAAGTATAAACATACAGAGCACACATTGGACGGTGACCAGACATTCCTTACAAGGACCCGTTCTACCATTCTACAAACCATAACATTCATCATAACCCTTTCAACCCTAAAAGCCAGAACACCATAGGAGAAGAAGAGAACCATCATATTATAAAAAGGAAGCGTTCACACAAAAAGGAGATAAAAATGGATCTGAAGCAGGGGCGGAACTACCTTGGTGCAGCTGCACCAGGGCCCCGACTGGCTAGGGGGCCCCTTCAAGCCTGCAGGGGGGCCCCCAGCCGACCCCCGCAAGCCGTCGTCAGAGGAGAGGAGGGTCAGGCAAGGGAAGCAGAAAGCTTCCCGCTTCCCCTGCCTGATCCGGCCCCCCCTCTCCCAGGAACACACTCGCGCAGGTAGGAGAGCCGCCGCAAACGCCAGCACCACAACGCCCCCACCCCGGGACCGCGCCGACGCCACCAGCACCCCCTCCCCCGGACCGCGTTGCAGCCACCAGCACCCCATATCCCCCCTCCCCCCGGACCGCGCCGACGCCACCAGCACCCCCCCCCCAGCTCCTCAATGTGGCTGCACCAGGGCTACATTTTTTACATACTGCAGTGGAGCAATATCATGTAGCATGTAATCTCTTAACATCTCGATCATGAAGACCTCACTATCTAATATCCTTACATGAAGTATACTCTTATGCAAGAAACAACGTATTAATATGTTTGTGGAGTATGGTAGAACACTGTGCCTGTCAGAGCTATGTAAAGTACCATATAGGCAACAATCACAACCCCTCTTTATAGTTTTCTTACAATGTAGAAACCGTACTATAAAGCCCGCCATACACTCTAGATGGCTGTCAGCTCAATCACCGTTCAACCGGCAGCCATATTGGCCATCTCTACCATACACAGTAGCGCTTGATCATCCATGTCTACGAAAGAGCCGTCATCGGCGGCGGCTGAGCTCTGGCAGAACAAGACAATCAGCAGGCACAACTTGGACATGTTGGTTTCTAAACTCCACCAACAATCAATAGTAGGAGACCCCATACACAGAGTGTCCGTTAATACTGACAGCTTTGGCCAACATTAGTCTAATGTGAGGGGGGGGCTATACAGTGACAGTAACAAGCATGCAGTTCTTCCATTATCTAGGAAGGGTGCAAAGGTCAGTATTATAGGAGAGTATTTATCCATTTAGAGTTTTTATTGCCAAATTCATAGAAAATAGAGCCCAAGGTAACAACAAATTAGGGCCAACAATATTTTCCAATTGTAGGTTGAGGGGTAGTAAAAGATTGTGGAAACTGAATATTGTTCATTGTGCCCTTGTTCCCGAGAGACTTCATAGAAGGTATAGGTTCTGGGAAGTTTCCTAGTTTGCTACCCCTTAATATTGTCTTTGAATACAGGTTCCTTAATAACCCTTGCAGAACTGGAAACACAAAGAACAATCTGAGGCAGACGCAGACATGCTGGAAGTTATTAGTTAGTCTGGAGCTAGGATTACTGGAGTGCGTGGCCATGTTCAGATGGGATGTTGGGACATCAGAAGAGTTTGAGGAGTTCAAGACCCGTCAGCATGTGGTTCCCATGCTTCCTGCTCAGCAATGTTCCCTGCCCTTCTCTCACGAAGCGATTCCTGACAGATACATAGTCCAGGCCCCCAGCCGCTCTCGAAATTGTGAATATTTTCATGAGGCTCACAACCCATCAGAAGTTATTTTCTGCTGCTGTTGGCATCCTACTAAAGGAATCCATCAGGGAGTGTTTACGCTGTGGTACCCCATGACAGATCAATGGAAAGAGCTCACCTAAGGCCTTGGGCTTTCTTCTGCCCTCAAAGAAGCGCAAGGATTGAATGAATCACGAAATGCAAAAAATATAAGTTAAATTAGAGGAACATAAGGCAAGAGACTTCACCTAATGAATGAGGTCTGGGTGCAGCAACGTATCAACTCTGGTAAAGAGGAGAATGAATGACGACTGCAACGTGTGAACAAGGCCCAAGTCTGCCAGAAGACACCAGGCTCCAAAGGGAAGATACTGCCAGTAGGCCAACGAGAGAGAACGCCTTTAATTAATTGTCAAATAACTGGAAAAGCAATGCTCACACAAAGAATTAAAATCCAGCATGTATTTTCTGTGATAGATTAGAAGCCGACCCTCGTATTTCTACCACTTATGATGTTCAGTAATTTTCAGTTTACAACGTCATGGATCCATGCTACATATTTTCATACCAAATTTTTCTTCACCAAAAAATCATGCAGATTGCGGTTGGAGAAACCAGATTCCCATTGTGTAAGGATGTGGATTTCACACTGCATTAGGTGCAGATTTTGTGGCTAAATTTGATAAAACGAGGAATCATCCTGTAGCTCAGCCTGGACTTGGAAACTACATGGAAGGCAAGCAGCTTTGGTGAAGTAAATTGTGACACTGTCATAAAGCATGGTAAGCACCCTGCAGCTTTCCACCATTACCTATCTAACAAGTTGTTGTGTCTTCAATGGGGTTGTCCAGTGATTGGTGGCATGTGCCATGGTTGGGATACGCACCTACTGACAGATTGGGAATGTTATCCTTGATGGGGTTTCGGTGGCATGGCAGTCTTGCAGTGTCAGGGTCCAGGGTTCACATCCCACCAAGTACAACATCTGCAAGGAGTTTGTACGTTCTCCCTGGTTTGCGTGTTTTCCTCCGGATTCTCTGGTTTCCTCCCACACTCCTAAGACATACTGGTAGGGAATGGAGACTGTAATCCCCAATGGGGACAGTATTGCTAATGTATGTAAAGTGTTGTGGAACTAATATTATATATATTTCCATTACAAAATGGCTCGGTAGGATGTGCACCCAACCTCTGCTCCATTTACTCTCTATGGGGTTGAGCACAGCACTTGGCAGCCCCATAGAGAATGAATGGAGCAATGTCAAGCACTGTCATTCAATTGTGATTGAGATAAAAGTGCCCTAATCTGCGACTGGTTCATGTTTGAGTGCTAGGATCCCCATGATCGAAAAGTTATCCCCAGACGACCCCTTGAGGCCGGAGTCACACGAGCATAATAAAAAAAAAAAAGAACGATTTTCTTCCAGGATAGTAGAAAGAATGAAATCCATTTGTCCACATGTTATGCGAGTGTGCATTTTTCTTCTCGTCTAGCATCTGTATACAACGCGTTTTCTTCTCAGCAGCTATTATTCTTCAATCATTTACGTTGTTCTATGCTACAGAATGGTGATGTATCCATGAAAAAAGGACGGCATGTGGATGGTCCATGTGCTGTCCATTTTTTGTCCTCGCACCCATAGACTTGCATTCGTTAGTCTTGTCTAATGTATTCATATACTTTTTTTAATAATGAATAAAAGGACAGAAAAAAAAGCAGATCTGCTCTGCCTCAATGAATAACATTGGTCCGAGTCCAATACCTCTTTTTCTCGCACTACACTCCTCCGATTGGGAGCGAGGCCTTAAGGTGAGAATTGGGAAGATGAGGGACGTAACGGATTGGAAATTGAAGAGGCAGAGTCCAGCGGCAGCAGTCAGAGATTCAGAAGAGGAAGAGTCTCATTTCAATGTATTTATTTTTGGAGGGGAGGAAGAGATATCATGATGGACTAATAAAGGCAGAAAAATGTCAAGATGTCTAGATATAAACAAGGCTAAACTGAACTCTACAGGCACACTGTTGTGTGATTCTGCCAAACCTCGGCACTCGGATTTCTTTCCCCCACCCAGTTCATCTCTATCCCCATTTCTTACCAGTATGGCACATAGACAAGTAACGGATAGGCTTCTGTCACTGACATGAGGCCACTAATTGCACATTGCTCCCCCTTGTTTGTGGAGTTTGGATCAGATTCATTGTCACTTCTGGATTAAATAAAAGATGCCGGTAAACAATCACTTCCAGACATGGCACTAACCGCGCTATAATCATGTACGTACACATGGCTGCCGCGCGGGAATGTCAGGAAGAGGATGCAAATGAGGATCAATCAGCACTTGTCTCCTTTCTCATTTGCCTTTTAAATTACCCAGAATCCTTGGCTGGGCTGTATGGGGAATATCGCTCACATGCGCCAAGTGGGAATCCAGAGCGAACGAGACGTGGATGTTCTCAAGCTCATCTCTTCTGCTTGCAGGACAGGGACAATCCAGCTTGGTCCTATTAACTGTCTGGGTGCTAAGGATACATTGAAATGACAACAGTCCTTTTTAGTGGGTTATGAAGAAACTGGCGCACAACTAGCTATATCCTCACCCAACCCTTGCAGACTGTGAGCCCTCACAGGCAGGGTCCTCTCTCCTCACCTACTGTATCCTCACCCATCCCTTGTAGACTGAGCCCTCATGGGCAGGGTCGCATCTCCTCACCTACTGTATCCTCACCCATCCCTTGTAGACTGTGAGCGCTCGTGGGCAGGATCCTCTCTCCTCGCCTACTGTATCCTCACCCAACCCTTGTAGACTGTGAGCCCTTGTGGGCAGGGTCGCATCTCCTCACTACTGTATCCTCACCCATCCCTTGTAGACTGTGAGCGCTCGTGGGCAGGATCCTCTCTCCTCACATATTGTATCCTCTCCCATCCCTTGTAAACTGTGAGCCCTCGTGGGCAGGATCCTCTCTCCTCACCTACTGTATCCTCACCCATCCCTTGTAGATTGTGAGCCCTCGAGGGCAGGGTCCTCTCTTCTCACCTACTGTATCCTTACCCATTCCTTGTAGACTGTGAGCCCTCGCGGGCAGGATCCTTTCTCCTCACCTACTATATCCTCACCCATCCCTTGTAGACTGTGAGCCCTCCTGGGCAGGGTCTTCTCTCCTCTCCTACTGTATCCTCACCCATCCCTTGTAGACTGTGAGCCTTAGTTGGCAGGGTACTCTCTCCTCACCTACTGTATCCTCACCCATTCCTTGTAGACTGTGAGCCCTCGTGGGCAGGATCCTCTCTCCTTACCTACTGTATCCTCACCCATCCCTTGTAGACTGTGAGCCCTCGTGAGCTTAGAAGTAGCTGATTTGAACTGCAGGTCTAAATATCCATATTTCTGTGTGAGCATCTCTGCTCCCCTCTCTCATACTCAGACACTACAGTATTTGCAAACTCTCACCCTGTTTGAGCTTAGAAAATGGGCTAACATCGAAGTATGGATATTTGCTAGAGCTTCGGTTCAAAGCACCTACTTTAAGTGCACGAGCAAGGCAGCTCAAACAGCACTTTCATCATAGAGTTTGAGAGAAAAGGAAGCACAATGAGGTATAGGTGTGTAATTCAAAGTTTCATACATTTGCAAAGACTAATCAATAATATTAATAATAATAATAATATTAGAAGAAGAAAAAGAAGAATTAGTTACTCTTTAAACCAAGTATTGAAAGTCACTATAAAATAAACTGCTAAAATCTCCACTAAATGAGCTAATGGTCAGGTAGAATCATAGTAGAATAGTAGAGATGGAAGGGACCTCCTGGGACATATGGTCCAACCCCCTGCTCATAGCGGGAGTCACTAAATCACCCCAGACAGATGTCTGTCCAGCCTCTGTGTGAAGATTTCCATTGAAGGGGATCTCGCCACCTCTCGTGGCCGCCTGTTCCACTCGCTGATCGCCCTCACTGTCAAAAAGTTTTTTTTCTAATATATAATCTATGTCTCCTCCCATTCAGTTTCATCTCATTGCTTCTAGTCTTTTCTTGTGTAAATGAGAATAAAGCTGATCCCTCTACAACCAACCATGACTTATCAGAAGGTCCATTGTGAAATGAGGCAAGAAGAGGTGACCTCATGTTCCAGATCACAAATGAAAAAAAAACACAATTCAAATATTTATGAATTTTGGCCACATTTGTCATTTCTGCTCTCTCTCGGAGCAGAGGTGGACGATAGATTAGTGTTTCCCCACATGGCTTGTAACTTCTATCGGAGGGAACTTGAAGCTGTGGGTGCAGGTAGTGGTGTAGTTTAAGGTTGCATTTACTCTTGGGTCCTAATGCCTGTAGCGGCCCATTTGGATCAGAAACCGACAGTGCCCTAAATGGCCTGTACCAATGATTGGTAGGTATTTTGTATTGTGGACCAGGAACGTGAAAGAGATTGTATAGGATAGGATAACAAAACCTGTTCATGGATTGTGAAAGGTATTGCAGTTCGGTTCCACGGCAGTAAATAGGCACAGAGCCCAAATCCCACAAACAACTTCAGTCTACTCTTGTATCAGTATTACGGAGAACCCTGTCTAAAAGGATCCTATTAAACTTGGCTAAAATGTCTCACATGTGTTCTGTGTCCTCGGCGGGTTTCCCCTGGCACCAGCACAGGTTGTGAAGGATCCATCATAGAGATAAAGCAGATATCACCCAGCAAGTTTAGAAAGCAGTAAAGCTATCAGTCTCCGTCAGACTTCACCTCAGATCGCTCTCCGTCTGGCCCCTGTCCACGATGGAGGGCCAATGAACACTGCGCCAGGCTTGTTGTGAAGATCTAATACGATTAGCCAAATATTTAAAGCTCATTTTTTGACCTCCAGCAGAAAATCGAGCACATACGTTGTGAAAGCCAACTGGGACTGAAGAACATCAAGTTGATTCATCAAATTAGCTGAAACATAATTGTGCTGCATGAGTGGATATAGAGCTGTCATGTATAAACCTGTCAGAAAGCCATCAGCTTGAATGTTAAATAGAGACACCAAGTTATCCCGCTCACAGTCTGACATTCAGCGGACTTAAGCCTGATCAAGATGGAATTTTCTTTCTTTTTTTAATTCTTCATCCCCTAATCCCATCATAGCTGTCAAAATGAAAGACACGGAGGTGATTTAGGGGTACTGACTGAAGAACAGCCTGATACATGGAAAATCCACACCTTATTACTACATGGACTGAGCAGGGGCAGGATTTTGTACATTGGAGCAAGGTGTAAAATTAACAATGTGTAGTGTCAGACCCAGTAGCACTAGATATTCCTTTTATCTCTACTACCAGAATATCAGGCACAAAAAAAGTTTAAGGTGCAGAACCATTACAACTATCATATTAGCGTTACTTCTACCAGTAGTAACATCAGGCACAGTACTACTGGTAGAACTACTACTAATATTACCAGGCATAGGAGTAGTGCTATCAGGTGCAGCAGTAGTAGTAGCAGCAGTGCTATCAGGTGTAGTAGAGTAATAGTGTTATCAGGTGCAGCAGTAGTAGTAGCAGCAGTGCTATCAGGTGTAGTAGAGTAATAGTGTTATCAGGTGCAGCAGTAGTAGTAGCAGCAGCAATGCTATCAGGTGTAGTAGAGTAATAGTGCTATCAGGTGCAGCAGTAGTAGTAGCAGCAGTGCTATCAGGTGTAGTAGAGTAATAGTGTTATCAGGTGCAGCAGTAGTAGTAGCAGCAGCAATGCTATCAGGTGTAGTAGAGTAATAGTGCTATCAGGTGCAGCAAAAGTAGTAGTAGTGCTATCAGGTGTAGTAGTAGTAGTGCTATCAGGTGCAATAGTAGTAGTGCAATCAGGTGCAGCAGTAGTGCTAATAGGTGCAGTAGTAGTGCAATCATATGCAGTAGTAGTAGTGCAATCAGGTGCAGTAGTAGTAGTGCTATCAGGTGCAGTAGTAGTAGTAGTGCTATCAGGTGCAGTAGTAGCGCAATCAGGTGCAGTAGTAGTGCTATCAGGTGCAGTAGTAGTGCAATCAGGTGAAGTAGTAGTAGTGCTATCAGGTGCAGCAGTAGTAGTAGTAGTAGTAGTAGTGCTATCAGGTGCAGTAGTATTGCAAACAGGTGCAGTAGTAGTAGTAGTGCTCTCAGGTGCAGTAGTAGTACAATCAGGTGCAGTAGTAGTAGTAGTAGTGCTGTCAGGTGCAGTAGTAGTGCAATCAGGTGCAATAGTAGTAGTGCTATCAGGTACACTAGTAGTGGAATCAGGTGCAGTAGTAGTGCAATCAGGTGCAGTAGTAGTGCAATCAGGTGCAGTAGTAGTAGTATTGCTATCAGGTGCAGTAGTAATAGTAGTGCTATCAGGTGCCGTAGTAGTGCTATCAGGTGAAGTAGTAGTAGTGCTATCAGGTGCAGTAGTAATAGTAGTGCTATCAGGTGCAGTAGTAGTAGTAGTAGTGATATCAGGTGCAGTAGAAGTGCAATCAGGTGCAGTAGTAGTGCTATCAGGTGCAGTAGTAGTGCAATCAGGTGCAGTAGTAGTAGTAGTGCTATCAGGTGAAGTAGTAGTAGTACTATCAGGTGCAGTAGTAGTAGTAGTAGTGCTATCAGGCACAGTAGTAGTGCAATCAGGTGCCGTAGTAGTAGTAGTAGTAGTAGTAGTGTTATCAGGTGCCATAGTAGTAGTTCTATCAGTACAACTAATGTGCTTGAAAGTATTACTAGTACTGTGCCTGATGGTACTACAGGAAGAACTACTACTACTGCTGTGCCTGATAGTATTACTAGTAGTAAGCCTGATGGTACTACTAGTAATAGTACTATCAGGTGCAGCAGTAGTAGTTATATCAGTAGTACCATCAGACACAGTACTATTGGTACAATTACTAACTAGTACTATTACCAGTAGTACCATCAGGCACAGTACTATTGGTAAAACTACTATTACCAGTAGTACCATCAGGCACAGTACTAATTTTAGTATCAGGCACAGCAGTAGTAGTTCTTCATGTAATACCATCAGGCACAGCACTACTAGTAGAAGTACTACTAGTACTATTACTACGCACAGTAGTAGTAGTGCGATCAAGTGCACAAGTAGTCCTACCAGTACTAATAATATGGCTGATAGTACCATTTTAAAGGTCTTATTTAAGGATATATTTGGGAGGTAATATATTCTATTTTTATAAAATTGAATAGAATTACCAACTTAATTACATTAAAAGTTACTTTTATTGATATAAAAGTTTTCAAAACGGGACCTTTTCTTCTCCAATAAACCATTATTTCTGAACCTTCACATTGGAAGGAATTTTTTGGGCAAGCCAAATTTAAGTGGGGGCATCACATTGTATAGGATGCGTTACAATCTCCACTGGTAAGCAGGAGAAAGAAATAGCCATATATGACTATGTATATCGGTGACAAGAAAGTGTGTTCCCTATAGTGTGTATATGTTGTCTTTTTTGTCTGTGAATTTGTGGGTCTAAGACTTTTTAACTTTTGTATCAATAAAAGTAACTTGTAATGTAATTAAGTTGGTAATTCTCATCAAACTGATAGTGCCATTACCAATAAAACCATCAAGCACAGCACTAGTAATTATATCAAGCACAGCAGTAGTAGTAGTTCTACCAGTAGTACCATCAGACATATTAGTAGTAGTGCTAGGAAGTTCAATAGTAATATTACTACCAGTATTACTATCAGGCGCAGTAGTAGCAGTTGTACCAGTTGAACTATCAAAAGTAGTAGTTGTACAAATAGTACCATAATTCACTGTACTAGTGGTACCATCAGATGCGATAGTAGTGCTATCAGGCATGGTACTACCGTAGTAGTAGTATTAATAGTTGTACCAGTTATACTATTAGACACATGGTAGTATTACCGAAGTCTAATACGCAGTAGCAGTAACATCAGACAAAGTAGTAACAATGGGCCTAGTAGTCATCAGAAAATAATACTAGAAAGATTGGTTGCAATAGCATCAGTTACAGTTAGCAGCATCAGGTGTAGTAGTAGTAGTATCTGGTAGAGCAGAGTAGTGGTTGCATTATCAGGTTTAACAATATTACGAGTAATATTCCTAATAGGCAAGATGACCTCACGAGTACCTGACTGGGCTCCCAGGGAAGTCTTAGCTCACCACAACCATTTAGTTTGGCAAACACCTCCCATGTTTTGCAGATCAAATATGTTAAAGTTGTTATCAGTCTCGAATACTGAAAATTCTGTAACCTTCCAGTATACTTTTGTGATTCAACTCTCCACCACCTCTATTCAAAGACAGCAAGCAGCAGGGTGTAACTACAACAGGTGCAGGGGTTGCAATCGCACCCGGGCCCTGAAGCCTGGGGGCCCCCAAAACTCCCTTTGACCTATAGTTAAAGAGTAATGCTATTAAAGATTAGTAATAATTGGGGGCCCAGTTGGAGCTTTTGCATTGGGGCCCCTGAGCGTCAAGTTACACCACTGGCAAGCAGAGATGTAATAAAAATATTTTTTTGTTCATCCAGAAAGTAAAAACTCATCCTCTGTGTGTCTAGTGCGTACGATTATGCTCTGGGGTCAGTCAGGGACAATTAATAAGAGCTTTTACTGAGAAATTGAATCATTAAGTGACAGGTACCGTACATGTCAAAATGGATGAGAACAGCTGCTCTATTACAGTCCGGAGATCCTATGAGGAGCGCAGCTCCGGTAGACCTCTACCTGCGGTTAATACACATAATGAACCGGGTGAACTTGTTTGTTTGCTTGGTTTATGGTGTAGACTTTGGGAAAACATGAAATGATATGATTATTTCTTCTGCCATGGGCACTTAGCCATCATCTTCCTCCTCCAGGTAACGCTGGGCAGGCACCCCATGCTCTTCCCCTGTGCTCCCATCTTCGGGATCCCTTCTCCCTTCTTGTAGAGCAGTCTGAGCTCTTTTTCTGAGCAGGAATCAAGTCTCTTGTTCTGTAGAAGAAATCGTCATTTGTCTTCAGGCGACATTTGTGTTCTGCCATTTTTATAGTGACTGTAGGAAATTTTGGTCGCTTTTCACGCTCTGTGTTTAATGTTTTGTTCCCATAAAAAGCGTGAATTCCTGTACATGCCGGCACTTTAAAAGGACGGTACCACGCCACATTGAGACAGCAAAGTCCTTTAATGTAGCCGGCAAGTGAGTTATTATTAATCATTAAATCTGCTTCTCTCTGCAGAAAAGAGGGAAAAGAATAATAATAAAAAAAAAAAGAAACCCTACACGAGTGTCTAGCGCCAACATGCAAAGGCTCCTACTGTCTCGGTGACGAGAACCTGGCACGTTGAAAGACTTTTCCAATTACACGGGTGGGTTCTGTACAATATCTGCTTTGTAATTATGTGCCTTGTGCTCACTATAGAACCAATACAAGCTCAGCATTATTTACCGCATGACAATCACATACTAATAACGCGCCGCACCTAAGCGCGCCCCTTCCTGCATTACTCTTTTAATAATGCCATGTCACAGCCGATCCAGGTAAACTGCCGCACAGTGACACATTCGGGGAGATTTTCATGATATTATTAGACTTTATTCTTATGGACCTTTTTGAAGGACAGAAGAAATAAAAGGTCTGAAATAAACAGAGGATTCTGCTCTGTGGAGGATCGAATCCTAACCAAAGCTACAAGGCACAAATGTTCATCTCCTGTTCAACCCTGTGGAGGTCATATCATGAGAAGGCACAGGTTGCAGATTGAGGATTACTCACATAGTTTGTAATTGGAATGAGCGTAGTACCATAGATGCACGAAGAGATGAATGGATGATATGTATCGTTTGGCTGACAACCCTATACACAGGAACACCTGCCTCGGCACCAGCGCTGTGGAGTCGGTAAGATGAACATCCAACTCCTACTCTGAGTCTTTATGTTCCCTGAATCCGACTCCAACTTCACCAAAATGGACATCAACTCCCGACTCCACAAACAGGGCTGTGAAGTCAGTAAGCCAAACATCCAACTCCGACATCTCAATTTCCCTGAATCCAACTCTGACTCCACCCAAAATGGACACCGACTCCATCTCCGACTCCACAGCGCTCTGCTTGGCCCAACCTTCTTGTATTCTCTATGGCAGTAGTCTCCAACTCCAGTCCTCAAGACCAACCAACACATCAGGTTTTCAGAATTTCCATCTATTCCTTGTATCATTGGCACCATACTAAGAAAATCCAAAAAACAGTCTGTTGGTTTGAGGACTGAGTGGGAAACACTGCTCCATGTGACAGGTGTGAGTAACTGCCAAAATTGTCTAACAGGAGGCTCATCTGTATGGAGAACAAAATGATCAGACAATTGAATTCCAACTGGCTGAGCGTTATCTTTCCCAAAAATGAACATCAACGACCCCAGGTTCGAGAACAGCCATGTGAAAACCCAATATGATCTTGTCGAATATGGAGTCTCCTGTACTGTCTGTAAGCAAGATTGGATTAATGTGTAGAGAAATTTGCAGAGCTGTGGAGTTGAAGTCGTGGAGTCGAAGTTCATTTCGGGTGGACTCGGAGTCAGAGTTGGTGTCCATTTTGGTGGAGTTGGAGCAATATTTGGCTTTCTGACTTCACAGCTCTGGTTGTGGAGTCGGCGTATTGGAGTCGGTGTCCATTTTTGATGGAGTTGGGAGTTGGATGTTTACATACTGACCTCACAGCCATGGTTGTGGAGTTGGAGTCATTTGTCCATTATGTTGGAGTCGGATTCAGGAAAATTGAAGAGTTGGAGTCACAGTTGGCTTACCACTTCACAGCCCTAGATATTTGACCAAAGGAATATTGCCGGTCATGTGTGGGTGCTGCCAACCTGTCCATCGTCATCATCAAATAGATATGATGAAAGTGAAGCTCGTAAAGATTTTATCCTCAGATGAAAAATGGCATGTCATCTATGGCCTGATGTTGAGGCTATGAGCACAGGGAATTTATCGATGACTTTTTGGAGAAGAAACTGAGCAGAATCTGAATTGAAACCCTCCAAATCTGAATGCTCAACAACATGGAGGTCATATACAGTTTTTGCTTCAAAAACTCCGTAGAAGGACTCAAAAGTCTACATAGCTTTAAAGTATTTGCACAAAGGGTTCTGTTTTTTTAAGTGGATCGTTTCTAAAAAAGATTCAAAAACTCTAGGAACACTCTTACAATTAATTTCTATGGGTAATCCACTTTGTTTTTCATAGGAAGCTTTTCATTCCTATTTTTTCTAAAGAAGTTTTGAAAAACAGCTGGTGGAAAATAAAAAGCGCTTGTCCTAATGGAATCAGCTCCAAACTAAGCAATAATGGCTGCAAAGAGCACAGGTAATAAAGAAACTTCCAAAACTTCTTCAAAAACTGATTCATGTCAAGAAAACTCCTCCAAAAACTCAAAGTTTCAGGAAGCGGTTTACTGATTGAAAAATTCATGTACCCTTAGAGTGAGCCTGTCAACAGTTTTATTTGCATGCAAGTTGTGGCCACCACCAGTAAGGTCAGCATTCTAGAATGCTTGATACAAGTCCCCAGGCCAATCTGTACAATGTAAAAATTACAGCTTTGATTTTACTCCCACGGGGGTAGTCTGGTCTGATGAGTGTTTCAGGTCTTGGTCCGGTGACTCCTTTCTTCCTGTGAGTGCCATCCTCATCTGCTTCTTATGGATGACGCATCCTACATCATCCACATACTGGCCTTTATTGCGCTCCTGTGCACGCATACTTCTTTGACGTAGGGCGCATCACCCACTAGAAGCAGGGAAGAGGACGGCATTCACAGGAAGAAAGGTGGCGCCGGATCAAGCCTTGCACCACCCATCGGACCGGACCGCCCCTGGGTGAGTAATGAAAGCTATTTTTTTTTACATTATGCAGATCAGCGCCTGGGAACTTACATACAGTATTCCAGAATGCTGTATATAAGGCCTTACTGGTGTTGGCAGTCGCCTATATGTGGAAAAACTGCTGACAGGTTCACTTTAAGACATCTCACCTCTCTATGTCAGATGATGCCGAAGAAGAGGATGATCCGGTATGATGAACAATGACATCTAATCCGTTTGTTTCCCCGAGGAGGTAAGTGACCACCAGATGTGTCTTGCAGAACTTCACACCGCTCTTCACATGCATGCTCAGATGAAACGAGTGTGGATGTATACGAGAGGAGTCAGGACAGATAGCGTTTCTGACTAATGCTATCTAAAGTATGGGCACCTTTAGACACTACTCTTGACCCTAAAAAAGTCAGCATGGACATTTTCAGCCATAATCAATTTTTATACAGTAGAATCTAACTATGAAAAATAATTTTAGACAATTATCATCATCACTTAGCATCATCATCTGGAACAAAGTCGCCTGGTTGCCATTTTGATTCAAATTCTGAATATCTGCTCCATTAAATATTTGTCACCCATCTACACTATAGTTCACTTATGGCAATACCTCTGCCATTAATTTCTGATGTAAGAACAAGCAATATTAATTAAACTGTCTACAACCTCATCAGCGGATTGAGATCATTCACTAAGTCAACGTCCTCTCAATGGTTGATCAACCAACTGTTATCTAAAGGCCCCAGAGCACATTAGACTAACATAGGCCGAATCTGCCATTATCGACGGATTTGTCGGACAGTCTTCTGCGGTTTGGAGCCCCATGAATGATATCGAGGGAGATAAGTCTGATTTCAAATGATCCATTTGTTCTCTACAAGATAAGCCACCTTCAGTGATGTCTAGCATAGTCTCTCTCATAGAGAACACAAGGGCAAGCATGAGGCAAGATAGCTGCCAGCCGAACGATAGCTAACTAATATGTAGGGGTAAGGACTCATTCAGATGAGCACGTTTGGTCAATGTGTTGTATGTGTGTTCTGTAAATAGCATACTGACATAATGATAACCCTTATGACGATTTTTAATATGCACCCATGGGAAAAGCAGAAGAGACCACAGACTCAGCTTCCTATATTGGAGTTTATGTGAGATGTTGACACAGTTGAGTGTTTCCCTTCTCCCATAGACTACAATGATTAGTGCAGCACTCATATATGGCCACTTCTTTCATTCACTCTACTCCTTACCTAGATGATGGTGGTCACAGGCAGGGCCACATATTGCACCATGCTTACAGTGCTACCTGACACTCCTCTCCTCAACAACATGGAGAATTCATACACTCTCAAGATGAGAGCAGCACAAAAAGGCAACGACGGATGAATGTGGCCCCCTGGGTCATACACCCCTGTTGTAGGGTCTCTCACCAATTAAAATCATGAATGATAAATATTCCCAATAATGGTCCACAGTTTCATTTCAATAAATCATTTTGATTAGCAAAGCCAAAGATTTGGGACCTGAGCGCATCAGCCTTCCACCCATTGCCAGTTTCATGGAGAATGGCTACAAATTTCCGCATGCTTACAAACAATACAAACCCCAACTACAGAAGTATTACATGCAAAGCTCTACTAGTAACAGTACTAAACATAGAGCACTCATTGCGCCAAAACATCTGCTAAAGAGCAGCTGATAATTGGCAAAAACATACTTTTGTAGCTAACGGGATCTTAAAAGATCTTCGGACACAAGTATCTACCATCTACTGGTCGAAATCACTGAAGATACTACCAGGGCTGTGGAGTCAAAGTGTGGATGAGTGGTGCCCATTTTGGTTGGAGTCGGGGTCGTATTCAGGGAAATTGAAGAGTCGGATGTTCGTCTTACTGACGTCACAGCCCTGGTTATGGAGTCAGTGTCCATTTGGTGGAGTCGGATTCAGGAAAATTGAAGAGTTGAATGTTTGGCTTACTGACTTCACAGCCCTGGATGCTACTATCACGAGGGATCCCACAATACTTTCCTAACATGATGTAAAAATCTATCTCCTAGGAATGATTGTGGGGAAAAAAAAAAACAATGAACAACAGTAAATAACATAAACTCCATCCTTCGTTTAGGTAGTAAAGATCAAGAGGGAAGCAGCTTATTAGGAAATCACTTATATGTGCTTTTAATCTGTGTTGATTTCTGCACTGGTACACTACAAGACTGGAGCATATAGCGGATCCTTCTCCACCCAGATGTGTTAACCCCACCCACGAGGAGCAGGAGCAACAATACTATAGAAGAAGATGTCTGAGAATTGTGCCTCTTATAAGCACAGCAATTGAGAGTTGGTTAGTAAGGGTATGTTAGACTTCAGGTCTACCCACTGGGGTAAGCTGGATCTAATTCTCGCTTTAAGTGTACCTCCGGTAAACTTCCAATATATGAGGGACTGGGGGCTGAGAACTTATTCAATAGAGAAGGTTTGCTCTACAGGACACTGCAAAGATGGGCCAAAGACTGAAATAGGTTGGTTCAAAAGTTCTTAAAGGTATTTTTTAACATATCAGAAGTAGTAAATTCATGTAGCAAGGAGTGAGGGTTAATATAAATCGTTAAAAAACAAAAACACCTGGCAGTAACATTGTGAGAGCAAACAGCAATATAGAGCGGAGCGGTTATCGCTTCTGAAGAAGTACTCCAAGACATTCTGCTCTCTCCAGTCTGCAAGACAATAAAAGGTGAATGAAGAAAGGGAAGACTTGCTCCTTGTGGTTTTTTTTTCCCTCTCTCTCTTATAGGTCTTTTGTCTGAATCTCTGGGAGCAAGAGCATAATACACAAAGAAACAAAAGCGTTTGTGTCTCGTATGTGCAAAATGTTCTGTTCACAGAGTCATATTACAAAAGCAGGTCAGGATTGATCGCGAGCGTTCTCAGCCCGCCGCTCCCGGAACATCTGCTCATGTATAAATCGCCTGGTGATTCTTATCTGCTCTAAAAAACAAAACAAAAAAATTACAACAAGGAAAAGTAGTTCTGTAACGCACCAGCAACGAGTGACACAAATAGGGCGAGACATAAATAATGGCGGCTTAGAGAATCTGATACTGAGGCACAACCTCCACTCACGATCTACGCCTGGTCACCATAGTACCGCAAAACTGGTGCTTAATTCCACCATGGTGTCACGTGTAGATTGCGGAGTAGTTACATGGGAGTTGATTTGTTTTTCTACTCTAGGGTTAATTTCTTTTGCTCTGGCTCTGCAGTAAAGGTTGCTGTTGCTGTGTGTATCCGGTGATGTGGTTGCACACTACTCTAGCCTTTAAGTAGTCCCATGACCCATGCGACCTGAGTTCAGGACTAGATTCCATAGCGCTTTACATGTGGAAGGGTAGATGAGGACAGGTACAATATATATGGACAGTCAGACAGATACAGGATAAAAAGTCCCTGAGGTCAGGATGGGTAGAAGTCGACGACTGGACCTGTGTCAGGACAGACAT
This sequence comes from Allobates femoralis, assembly GCA_033576535.1. Classification (NCBI taxonomy): domain Eukaryota; kingdom Metazoa; phylum Chordata; class Amphibia; order Anura; family Aromobatidae; genus Allobates; species Allobates femoralis. The sequence goes on from JARQOC010000006.1 coordinate 425,005,666, forward strand.
TTCAACGTAGCACGGGCCAGACCAGTGAAGCCTCAGCCTGAATGAGGAGGATGATCCAACTAAGAAAAGAGATGAGAGGCCAAAACTAGAACTTAGAGACAAGTGAACAAAATCAGAACCAAGAGACCAGAGATGATTGGTCAGAAACAGAACCGAGGGATCAGAGACGAGTGGCCTGATAAAGAGCATAGAGATCAGAGACCACAAGTGTGATGGAGTCAACAGGGCATGAGCAGAGTCAGAGCTGTGAGAGGAGTCCAGACAGAGGAAGACAGGCATTTATGTGAGTTGTAACCGGAGGTGTAAAATTACAGTATACAGGGGACCGGGGTTGTGCTTCAGAGGACAGAGGCGGCCAGCTTAACGTCTTCATCAATAAGAGACTTGCAGCCTAACGGTGTATTACCATTGTCTCCCGTTAGGGCCTGTGTGACTGTTGTTATTGCTGACAGGGTTATAACGGTGATGGACCCAAGATTGCCTGTGACGTACTTTACTTTAAGGTATTTAGGACCAAGACACCACTGTAAACACTAGTATTTTTCTGCTGTAAAAGAACAAAAAGTGTATGGATGAAATTGCTTTAATACCCTGTTTAGTCAGAAAAGATTTTCTTATATGCTCGGTTAGTCTAAAAAAAAAAACCGATGTGCTTTACTCACCCTCTCCGGGTCCGGGGCTGAATCTCCACTGCTGTTCCTGGTATCTGTTATTGTCTGCAGTGCTGATGACAGTTCTGCAGACAAAAACCGAGTTTGGCGGTTCTGTAGATGTAGATGGCACCAGCAGCTCAGAGTCGCTGAGCTCATTCAGTGGATGAAGCGCTATCAATGTGACCACGTCAGCACTGTGGACAATAACAGACACCCACAGCAACAGCAGACTCAGCGATGGACCCAGGAATGGTGAGGAAAGAAAATGTTGTTTTTTTTTTACTACTAATGGAGCTTAAAGGAGTTTTCTCACGAACAAAGTTCATTTTAATCAATAGATCTTGGAATTATAGTAAGTTCCACCATTGGATGTGTTTAAAAAAGATCATTTGATATATGAGATAATTGAGATAATTTTATATACCGTATATACTCGAGTATAAGCCGGCCCAAGTATAAGCCGAGGCTCCTAATTTTACCCCCAAAAACTGGGGAAACCTGTTGACTCAAGTATAAGCCTAGGGTGGGAAATGCAGCAGACCGCCATCCTGGTATATAACTCCTTATCACTGTAGATAGCCCCTCACAATGGTGTATATAGCCCTGTATATACACTGTATATAGCCCCTCAAAATAAAGTGCCCCCATGACTGGTATATAGCACCCCCATCACTGGTATATAGCCTCCCATCACTGGCATATAACCTCCCATCATTGGCATATATCTCCCCCATCACAGTATATGCCCCATCACAGTATATACCCCCATCACAGTACATAGCTCCCCAACATTGGTATATAGCCCCTCATCACTGTTATATACCCTCCATCACTGGTATATAGCTCCTCATTACTGTATATAGACCCCCATCACAGTATATGCCCCATCACTGATATATGGTCCCCATCACTGGCATATGGCCCTCATCATTGTATATAGCCCCACATCACTGGTATAGCACCCCCATCTCTGGTATATAGCCCCCATCACTGCTATATGGGCCCCATGCTGGTATATGAGCCCCCATCATTGGTATAGGGTCTCCATCGCAGGTATATGGCCCCATGCTGGCACTCACAATAAAATAACAACCGTTCTTCCAACGATTCTCTGCACTGTCAGCCGGCTCCGTGCATCCCCCTCCGGTATTCCGGCTTCTAATCATGTGACCATGGCGCAGCAGTGATGACATCACTGAAGCACCGGTCATATGGTTACAAGCAGATGACAAGCCAGAAGACTGGATGGAGGACGCACAGAGCTGGCAGACAGTGTAGACAATCGTCGGAAGGTGAGTAAGTATAGTTGTTATTTTATTGTGACCGCCAGCATGGGGCCCATATAGCAGTGATGGGGCGGGCGAGTATTTATAGTGCAATGTAATATGCACCACTCCCACCGCCGCTGATGGACAGAGGAAGAAGTGCATATTGCATTGCACTAATGAGCGGGCCAATGTGACCTCTCTGCTCCTACTGCAGCCTCTTGCAGTCACCACCCTTCCCCCCACTGACACATTACACTGACAGGAGTATTATCTGAGGGGGGCACTTTTCAGCTTATACTAGAGTATATATGGTATGTGTTCCTGCTACATACTGTGTAATGGATGTGTCTGGTCGTACAGGGACATGGACTGATCATACCACATCTCCTGTGCTGAGATAACCTAATATATGGGTTCCTGCTACATGCTGTGTAATGGATGTGTCTCACCATACAGGGACATGGTCTGATCATACCACATCTCCTGTGCTGAGATAATCTTATATATGTGTCCCTGCTATGAACTGTGTAATGGATGTGTCTGACCGTACAGGGACATTGCCTTATCATACCTCATCTCCTGTGCTGAGATAATCTAATATAGATGTGTCCCTGCTATGTACCGTGCAATGGATGTGTCTGAATGTACAGTGATATGGTCTGATCATACCACATCTAATATGCTGAGATAATCCTATATATGTGTCCCTGCTATGTACTGTGTAATAGATGTGTCTGAATGTACAGGGATATGGTCTGATCATACCACATCTCCTGTGATCCGGCGAGGGGGGACGACACAGCTGCGAGAGGGAGGAGCGATGCTCCTTGGGGAGGAGAGTCTAGATTTTTTTTTTTTAGTCCACTCCCGCTAGGACTAATTCTTAAAACTAATGGAAATCCCCTGTAATTGAATTATAAGAACACATAGGATAAAGGAAAGAAGGAAACTGAGGAAGTGCAGGAATTTTTTTTTTTAAATTTGTTGTAGTTTTTACTTTGTTGCTTCAGTAACACTGACATACGACCATTTTCAAGGCGACCATGTGAAGTGATATTTCTCTAGTTTGATCACGTTTTTAGGCTACACTTGGTCATCGATTATCTGGCGTGCTAAGCGGTTTCAAGACATCTATACGGCTGTTGGTCTTTAGGGTTCCATGAGGACAGATGTATGCAAGCAGTAGAGCAAATCTCTCTAGTCAACAGCTGTGGAAGAAGAGAGAATAAGACTGATCCAAGCAGGAGGCAGAAAGGAGTCTGACACCATATTCCTGCTACCATCTTCCTCTGGGGGGTCTCACGCCAAAACTAATAATTCAAGTTAATACCCCTCTCTCAGTGTATACTCACCCATCCCTGTATACTGTGAGCCCTCGTAGGCAGGGTCCTCTCTCCTCACCTACTGTATCCTCACCCATCCCTTGTACACTGCGAGCCCTCGTGGGCAGGGTCCTCTTTCCTCACCTACTGTATCCTCACCCATCCCTTGTAGACTGTGAGCCCTCATGAGCAAGGTCCTCTCTATTCACTTACTGTATCCTCACCCATCCCTTGTATACTGTGAGCCCTCACTGGCTGGGTCCTCTCTCCTCACCTACTGTATCCTCACACTTCCCTTGTAGACAGTCAGTTCTCATGGGCAGAGACATCTCTCCTCTCCTACTATATCCTCACCCATCCCTTATTGACTGTGAGCCCTCACAGACAGGGTCCTCTGTCCTCACCTACTGTATCCTCACACATTCCTTGCTGACTGCGAGCTCTCATGGGCAGGGTCCTCTCTCTTCACCTACTGTATGCTCACCCATCCCTTGTTGACTGTGAGCTCTCGTGGGCCGGGTCCTCTCTCTTCACCTACTATATCTTCACCCATCCCTTTGTAGACTGTGAGCCCTTGTTGGCAGGGTGCTCTCTCCTCACCTACTGTATTCTCACCCATCCCTTGTAGGCGGTGAGCCCTCACAGTTTAGGTCCTCTCTCCTCATGTACCTGTGTGTGCCTTGTATTGTTCATGAATATTGTACTTGTTTATGTATGGCCATTTCACATGAAATGCGCCACGGCATAAATAGCGATATAATAATAAATAATAATCTGGTAATATATGTGTCATTTGTCTATGATATAATCTGTTTGTTTTTATTTCCAATTTATACTGTTCAGAACTATTAAAAAGTTCCAAGAGAAAAAGAAAAATCCCCAAATTAAAAACATATTGTCAAGCTTCAACCAGAGATTGTCATGTTCCTTCATCTCTCTATATCACAAATAGGGGTGATACTGAAAGGGTTAATTTGAGGCACAGATAAAATGAATAAGACAATGCTAGATATTGTTGGGCCCCAATGAGGCCACAGTCCAGTGCGAGGCAGCAAACTGGTTACGCTCTGCTCTTCCGGAATCACCATCATTCTGCTACCTGCTCAGTATCCCCAGGACTTGCCAATCAAATTATCCTCCTCCAAATAATTCCACCTCCTCTGCTCACCGAGAGAACGCGGCGTGTGCGGAGAATCAGTCATCTCGTGGAACAGCAAGCATCACCGTGATAAATCCACAGATCAACAATATCGTTCATTTTAATGATCAATGGTAATACGCTCTCACCAGCACACGGCCTGGGAAAACAGCTCTCAAAGCACAAGATTTAGGAGAGGAGCAGAGCTGTCATTTATATCACTGCGTACAGGTACATCCAACAGGCTGGCAGCCTCGGCCCACATGTGCCATACACACTTACTAATCTGCTAGTGGAGTCACATTCTGAATTACATCCTGTATTATTCTCCAGAGCTGCACTCACTATTCTGCTGGTGGAGTCACTGTGTACATACCGTACATTACATTACTTATCCTGTACTGATCCTGAGTTACATCCTGTATTATACTCCAGAGCTGCACTCACTATTCTGCTGGTGCAGTCACTGTGTGCATACATTACATTACTTATCCTGTACTGATCCTGAGTTACATCCTGTATTATACTCCAGAGCTGCACTCACTATTCTGCTATTCTGGTGCAGTCATTGTGTACATACATTACATTACTTATCCTGTACTGATCCTGAGTTACCTCCTGTATTATACTCCAGAGCTGCACTCACTATTCTCCTGGTGGAGTCACTGTGTACATACATTACATTACTTATCCTGTACTGATCCTGAGTTACATCCTGTATTATACTCCAGAGCTGCACTCACTATTCTGCTATTCTGGTGCAGTCATTGTGTACATACATCACATTACTTATCCTGTACTGATCCAGAGTTACATCCTGTATTATACTCCAGAGCTGCACTCACTATTCTGCTGGTGGAGTCACTGTGTACATACATTACATTACTTATCCTGTACTGATCCTGAGTTACATCCTGTATTAGGCTAGGGTCACACTTGGCATGCGTTTTTTTGGTGCCTTAAAAATAAGCATGCGTTTCTGCATGCTTTTTACATTTCTGCATGCGGTTTATTAGGTGCTTTTTGGCACCCATGCGTTTTTTCCATGTGTTTTTGAATCTGCACCAAAAAATAGTGCATGCACCATTTTTTGGTGGTTTCAAAAACGCATGCTTTTTTTTAACATGGGCCCCTATGGGAAACGCATGCATTTTTGCATGGTACTAAATGGTACTAATGGTACCATGCGTTTTTGAAGGCAGCTCCTCACTTAAGTGCAAAAACGCATGCCAAAAACGCATGGCACTTTAGACATGCGTTTTTTACATGGGGGCCTATGGGTGCGTTTTTGCATGCGTTTTTAGAAACGCAGGTCTCCAAAAACGCATGTAAAATCTGCAAGTGTGAACCAAGCCTTATACACCAGAGCTGCACTCACTATTCTGCTGGTGGAATCACTGTGTACATACATTATATTACTTATCCTGTACTGATCCTGAGTTACATCCTGTATTATACTCCAGAGCTGCACTCACTATTGTGCTGGTGCAGTCACTGTGTACATACATTACATTACTTATCCTGTACTGATCCTGAGTTACATCTTGTATTATACTCCAGAGCTGCACTCACTATTCTGCTGGTGGAGTCACTGTGTACATACATTGCATTACTTAACCCGTACTGATCCTGAGTTACATCTTGTATTATACTCCAGAGCTGCACTCACTATTCTGCTGGTGGAGTCACTGTGTACATGCATTACTTATCCTTTACTGATCCTGAGTTACATCCTGCATTATTCTCCAGAGCTGCACTCACTATTCTGCTGGTGCAGTCACTGTGTACATACATTACATTACTTATCCTGTACTAATCCTGAGTTACATCCTGTATTATACTCCAGAGCTGCACTCACTATTCTGCTCATGGAGTCACTGTGTACATACATTGCATTACTTATCCTGTACTGATCCTGAGTTACATCTTGTATTATACTCCAGAGCTGCACTCACTATTCTGCTGGTGGAGTCATTGTGTACATACATTACATTACTTATCCTGTACTAATCCTGAGTTACATCCTGTATTATACTCCAGAGCTGCACTCACTATTCTGCTGGTGGAGTCACTGTGTACATAAGTTTCTCATCCTGTTCGGATCTGGATCTATTAGGATTTATAAAATATGTGCTCACTTTAAACATCACAGGGATAAAAATCTTCAACTGTAGAGCAATATCAGGCTGTGTGCGCACTTGTAACGCATGAACAGCAAGCACCATTATCCAGATGATGGAACAATAGTGCCGAGTGCTTTGCTATTGTTTATTACAAGGCGGTCCATTGTGTCTGCATGTTATGTGCCTCCCTCACCATCCATTCAACACTCAGCCTCCAACCGTGCATTAGTCCAATCACCACAAGGAACCTAAAAGGGAACACTGCAGCTAAACTATAACACACATGCTGCGGTTTTTTTCGCGGCCGCACCTGCCGCAAGTGCAAAACCGCACTTGCCGCATCTGCCGCAAGTCCCCCTATACATTGCATAGAAAAAACCGCAACCGCGCCGCAAGTGGAACGGTTATGCGGTAAACGCGGCAGATGCGGTTTTTTCACCGCATCTGCCGCGAATTACGAAAAACGCAGATGTGAAAGCACCCTAACATGGATCGTACTGTGTGCGGTTGGGAGGAATTAAAACATAGTTTAGACGTAAAATATATGAAAAGAAAATACAAATAAAATATAAATTATAACCTAAACTGGGATGAAAAAAGGAAATAAATATATATCGTTTTTTTTATATTATATATTTTTGTCTTATTTCTTTAAATATTGTTTATATATATCTAATTTAAATGTAAGTCTAAGATTGTTTTGTTGTGGGTGTATATATCTATATATCTACTACATAATCGCCTAATGTTCTCTGTCTGTCCCGGAAATCTCGCGCTAGCGCTCATTGGCAGACACGGCGGCCAATGAGCGCAGCGTATGCAAAAGAGCCACGTGGCGCGTAAATTCAAAATTTGTGCACCGCACGGCTCTCCTCTAAACCCCCCCTCCCCGTTCCTCCTGCCCCGCCCGCGCTCCTCCCCTCCCCCCCGGGATGTCGCTACTGTGCTCCTCGGCTGTGTGTGGGGGGTTAGTGTCAGGCCTCGCCCCCACTCTCCTCATCCCCGGTATGTCGCTCATCTGCTCCCTGGCTGTGTGGGCGGGGTTAGTGTCAGGCCCCGCCCCTGCTCTCCTCCTCCCCGGGATGTTGCTCCTGTGCTCCCAAGCTGTCCGCACTGATGATGCCGGCGATGGCGGTGATGAGTTTCCCCAGACTGTGCCGGCTCCTGCTGCTACTCTCCACGGTGCTGCTCCCAGGCTGGGCGCACCTGTATGATGAGCATGACCCACTGCGATGGCCAGGGGACGGAGAGGTGAGAGCCTGTGTGTGTGTGGGTGTGAGTCTGTGTCTAGGTGTGAGTCTGTGTGTGGGTGTGAGTCTGCTTCTTCCTCCCTCTGCCTGTGCTGCTTCGTCCTCCGTCCTCCCCCTGCCGCTCCCTCCTCCCCCTGCCTGTGCTGCTCCATCCTACCCCACCCCACAGTTTCCTCCTCCTTCCTTTGTCCTCCTCCCCTCCGCCACTCCATCCTCCGTCCTCCCCCTGCCTGTGCTGCTCCATCCTCCCCCACCCCGCCGCTTTGTACTCCATCCTCCTCTCCCCTGCAGCTCTGTGCTCCGTCCTCCCCCTGCCGCTCTGTCCTCCCCCTGCCTGTGCCGCTCCATCCTCCCCCACCCCACTGCTACCTCCTCCATCCTCCTCCCCCTTGCCACTCCATCCTCCCTCCCCCTATCTGTGCTGCTCCTTCCTCCATCATCCACCCCCCTGCCACACCGTACCCCCCCCGCCGCTACGTCCTCAAAGTCCCTCCCTATTCAGCCCTCACCGCATTCCCCATGCAAACCCTATTTCTATATTTTAGAATACCCGATGCATTAGAATCAGGCCACCATCTAGTATATATATATGTGTATATACATATATACACAATATAGAATTTTTTTCAATATCATATTTTCATCATTTTTTAAAATATTTTATATATTTACATATAACAATTTGGATTAATTTACTTGAATGTGAGTTCATTACTGATATAAATATATAATACATATATATATATATATATATATATTATATGAAAAGAGATAAAATTAAAGAAAATATATTTTTTTTCCAAGTATATTTTGTTATATATATATTTATATATTACAGAATTTATTGAAGCTCTTTTCAAAATATATATATTATTTTTTTTAAACTATTATTTTATATTACATAAATATTTTGTTATTTAAATGTATTATTGTTTTGTGTACATATAGATATATATTAAAAAAGACTAATAAACTAAAAAAGTATATTGTATATAGAATATATATTTTTTCAAAATATTATATATATTTATTAGCTTTTATTTATATATGTATATATATTTTTTAATTATTCTTTTTGTATTATATATATATATTTATATATATATATATATATATATATATACGTATATACGGTATATTTGTATATATATATGTATTATATATATATATATATACATACTAGAATAAACTTAAAAAATAATTAAAAAATAATTTAAAAAAATTAATTGAAACAAAATTAATGCAGTGAGCATTTTGATTTTTTGGGACGATGCCTACATATAGCACAGTATACGATGGGGCGGCATGCTTTATGACCTGTGTCGGGACATACACCCTGGCATTGCCAGTTATAGATGCTGCACGCGGGTGCAGTCTTCTCTGGAAAAAAAATAAATAAATAAATTTATAAAAAAAAAAAAAATGTCAGCTGCAGCAAGTGAAGCCGGGATATATTTTGCCACCGATCGCACATCCCAGGTCCCCAAGATGAAATATTAATGTTCAATTTGTTTATCTGCGGGCTCACATCTTTCCAGCACTGAGCTGTTAATTTTCTATCAGCACAGACAACGGATCAGTCAGTCATGAACTCTTCACAGCCATTACGCGGAGACATTTTGATTAAGTATGCCTAATGTAGTGGATAGGGAAGAATGAAAACACTCTGGCTGCCAACTTTTGATTGACCATTAAGCCACTGATGAATGTGCCTGTCAGGGAGGAGACAATTACCTCAACAATGAAGAAAGTCTTGTGGAAGGCTTATTTCTCCATAGGGCTGACACATTTTACCAGATTACAGAACGAGACCGTTTTCAAAGCGTGTAAGCCGATCACCGAGGAATCTGCTCAAAAGTTCACAGGCAAAACCAGAAAATGGGATTTTTTTTTCCTCTTTTTCTTTTGCTGTAGTTTACTGTATCCGCAATCGTCTTATGTGCAGATGAAACGCCACCGTTATCAAATCACAAAATGGCGGAAAAAAGGTAGAGCGGCTCTCGTGGAGGATTACCACATTACCAATGGAAAAAAACTGCAATATTAGGGGTCATGCCTTTAATGGAGGCATTTTGGTTTGATATGCATCAAGACGCTCCTTAAGGGCCTCTGTCAGCACAAAATGACTGTCCAACCCAAGCACATGAGCTCTGTGCATCATGGCCAAATATTTAAGTCCTCCTTTCCACTTACTTGTTTTCCTTCTATCTCCACCCTTCTTTAGCTCCTGTAAAGCCAGAACTGTCAAGCAAAGGAAAGGGAGTGGGAGGTGCCGTGAATGGTTTGGCCCCGCCATGGTGCACCAAGGGCTTGTACTTGGTTTGAATAGTCATTCTGCGTCGACAGTCACTTTAATGCAGAGTATGTTTGGCCATGCCTGTGCACCGAGGGCTTTACTTGTTTGAACAGTCATTCTCCGCCGACAGTCAACATTAATGCAGAGTAAAGGTTTGGCCATGCCATGGTGCACCGAGGGCTTGTACTTGGTTTGAACAGTCATTCTCCGCCGACAGTCACTTTAATGCAGAGTATGGTTTGGCCATGCCATGGTGCACGAGGGCTTGTACTTGGTTCAAACAGTCATTCTATGCTGACAGTCACTTTAATGCTTCCTCTTAATGAGAAACCGTAACTTGAAAATTACAAATTGTTTAAATTAAGTTTTTGTATTAATAAATAAATAAATAAATAGACAGTACAGACCAAAAGGTTTGGACACTCCTTCTCATTCAAAGAGTTTTCTTTATTTTCATGACTATGAAAATTGCAGATTCACACTGAAGGCATCAAAAAACTGAAAATATGTCTTATATTCTAGGTTCTTCAAAGTAGCCACCTTTTGCTTTGATTACTGCTTTGCACACTCTTGCATTCTCTTGATGAGCTTCAAGATGTAGTCACCGGAAATGGTTTTCACTTCACAGTTGTGCCCTGTCAGGTTTAATAAGTGGGATTTCTTGCCTTATAAATGGGGTTGGGACCATCAGTTGTGTTGTGCAGAACTCTGGTGGGACACAGCTGATAGTCCTACTGAATAGACTGTTACAATTTGTATTATGGCAAGAAAAAAGCAGCTAAGTAAAGAAAATGAGTGGCCATCATTACTTTACGAAATGAAGGTCAGACAGTCCGAAAAATTTGGAGAACTTTGAAAGTGTCCCCAAGTGCAGTTGCAAAAAACATCAAGCGCTACAACAAAACTGGCTCACATGAGGACCGCCCAGGAATGGAAGACCAAGAGTCACCTCTACTGCGGAGGATAAGTTCATCCAAGTCACCAGCCTCAGAAATCGCAGGTTAACAGCAGCTCAGATTAGAGACCAGATCAATGCCACACAGAGTTCTAGCAGCAGACACATCTCTACAACAACTGTTAAGAGGAGACTTTGTGCAGCAGGCCTTCATGGTAAAATTAGCTGTAGGAAACCACTGCTAAGGACAGGCAACAAGCAGAAAAGACTTGTTTGGGTAAAGAACACAAGGAATGGACATTAGACCAGTGGAAATCTGTGCTTTGGTCTGATGAGTCAAAATTTGAGATCTTTGGTTCCAACCACCGTGTCTTTGTGCGATGCAGATAAGGTGAACGCATGGATCTACATGCCTGGTTTCCACCGTGAAGCATGGAGGAGGTGTGATGGTGCTTTGCTGGTGACACTGTTGGGGATTTATTCAAAATTGAAAGCATACTGAACCAGCATGGTTACCACAGCATCTTGCAGCGGCATGTTATTCCATCCGGTTTGCGTTTAGTTGGACCATCATTTATTTTTCAACAGGACAATGACCCTAAACACACCTCGAGGCTGTGTAAGGGTTGACTAAGAGGGAGAGTGATGGGGTGCTACGCCAGATGACCTGGCCTCCAGTCACCAGACCTGAACCCATTCGAGATGGTTTGGGGTGAGCTGGACCGCAGGGTGAAGGCAAAAGGGCCAACAAGTGCTAAGCATCTCTGGGAACTCCTTCAAGACTGTTGGAAGACCATTTCCGGTGACTACCTCTTGAAGCTCATCAAGAGAATGCCAAGAGTGTGCAAAGCAGTAACCAAAGCAAAAGGTGGCTACTTTGAAGAACCTAGAATATAAGACATATTTTCAGTTGTTTCACTTTTTTGTTAAGTAAATAATTCTACATGTGTTAATTCATAGTTTTGATGCCTTCAGTGTGAATCAACAATTTTCATAGTCATGAAAATAAAGAAAACTCTTTGAATGAGAAGTGTGTCCAAACTTTTGGTCTTGACTGTATAAATATATACATAATTTACAAATCACAATCTATATTAATAGTTCTAACTTAGAAATTTACATGTAGGTCACGGTATTTTTTAGCCTTTTTTCCCTTTTAAGGAAATTCACGTGTACATTGGTAGCAATGAATAGGCAGACAGGGGTGTGGATTCGGTGTCCATTTTGTGGAGTTGGAGTCGGATTAAAGGAAGTTGCGGAGACGAACTTGGAGTCAGGGGTTTGGGTTACCGACTTCATATCAGGGCTGTGAAGTCTGAGTTATAGAATCGGAGTAGAAGTTGAATTCAGGAAAATTGAGGAGTCGGAGGCAAAATTGTCTTAGACTCCACAGCCCCTGACTCAGACCCTATATTTTCTACTGAAGCAGCTAATGAGCATGTGAAAAGGTCATTGAGAAGTGAAAGGGAGCAAGCAGCTGTGATATCACCTATTGTAATTGCTGGATCATGTGTTATGAGCAATTTATAAAGGTGTCTTTGTAATCCTGCTTTTGATGATAAGGAATCTGCTGAAAACCCTACGAAAATGACAGGATGTCAGTGTGGAAATCGCAAAATTACTAATTACTTTTTTACTATAGAATGGACATTGCCTATCGTTGCTTCACCCGTTCCGGTTTCAGGCTATGCCTACAGGTTGCGTGTGTAGTAGTGTAATTTCCGTGTGGTAATGACCATACACTTTCCACTAAATTGGCAAAGTTGCCCAAAATAGTTTGGATCTTGGTAGGGCTAGTGTGTTTTTTACTTGTTATGGCATTCGTAGATTTTGCTAGGAAACAACCCTATAAAACCTAAATGTAAGTGACATGATCTGACCTCTGCCCAGTAAAATTACCAGTTACATCTTTTCTCTATTAATTGCCTATAAAGTGATAAAACATTTGCCAAATCATCTTCATCCGACATCACATGACTATGGCCAGATATATTCCTGACTGGTAAGAAACCAGAAGTATAGTTTCTGAAAGGCATGTTGACCTAAGTTATCAATTTTTCCAGAATTCATTTTTTTATTTACTTTTATATGATTTATTGTTGGTTGGCCTGTTTTATAAAGGCAGTGTGTCATCAGAAAATTACCTCGTTTAAATCATTTTTTGTATTACATGTTTAAAAAAAAAAGGCAGTTCTTTTAATATATCACATTATTAGGCCACGGGCACACATTTAGTAGTATTTGGTGCGTTTTTTACCTCAGTATTTGCCAAAACCAGGTGTGGGTAGAAAATCCAAAAGTGGTGATGTGTTTCTATTATACTTTTCCTCTGATTATTCCACTCCTGGCTTTGGGTTACAATACTGAGGTAAAAAACTCACCAAATACTCAACGTGTGCACGTGGCCTAAGGATCAAAGGTAGAAGGGGCCTTAGGCCACGTGCAGATTTTGAGTATTTGGTGAGTTTTTTACCTCAGTATTTGTAGCCAAAACCAGGAGTGGGTGATAAATACAGAAATGATGATGTGTTTCTATGATACTTTTCCTCTGATTGTTCCACTCCTGGTTTTGGGTTACAAATCCTGAGGTAAAAAACTCACCAAATAGTCAAGGTGTGCACGTGGCCTTAAGAGTTCATGAACACTGATTAGCAGGACCTGGTCCATCATCCACGTGAGTAACCTGTGGTTGATGGACTGGAGTCCTGAGAACCGTCACTTACCACCCAACATCTGCAGCTCTTCTTTTGATTAGCTGGCCTTTTGAGGCGCACATGTGCCAGGCCGGCTAATCAAAATAATAGCCGCGGATGTTGGGAGATACGAGGCGGCTTTTGGGGCTCGAGTTCACCAGTCACAGGTTACTGAAATGGCTCATAAACCCGGAACCTGTGAAACGATTTGCACGAATAGACATTCCAAGATGACAAATAATAATGCTAGGGGGCAGTGATTTACTTAAAAAAGTTACAACTAATATATGAAATCCATTAAAGTATGCCCAGGGGCAAGGGCCTAATATTACCAAAAGCCCTCTGAAGAAAGGTCCCGCTGTAAACAAATACTGCGTTCTATATATTCTTTTGATGGATACTATGGCACGGAATAGTGCAGTCTCCTATCTTTTAAAGGGAATCTATCAGCAAGTTTTCGCTACTTCATCTGAGAGCAACATGTTGTAGGCAAAGGGATTGTGATATTAATGATGTTTAACTTATTGTGTCCAGCCTGTCTGTCATAATCATTTAGTTTTAGTCATGTAGCTGAGCTGTGAGAACTGCCCACCCCCTCTCTCAATAGAGATTGTCCATTGACTGTGAGGTGTCAATCACAGCAGAGGGTGTGTCGGGCTGCCCTGCATGTGACTAAGTAGTCATGTAATGGTAATCTCCAGATGATAAAACCTTTAGTTTAAGTAAATAGCACACAGATTGAAAAGAGGAGTACAGTTGACTTTTTTTTTTAACCCTTGCATCATGCTATGTTCAGTTTACAGAGCAAAAACCTGTTAACTGAGTCCCTTTAAGCGATATACAAGCATTTACTGATTGACCACAAGGACAGCTTTTGCCTCAGACCTATACACATACTTAGTGTGTATATCGGGCAGGGTTTTTTTTTTACCAGCATATATGCCAATTCTATACGAAAAATGATGTGAATCATGCCAAATAGACGTGGGGTCTTTTACACAAACTGGAGAATCCTCAAACCTAATATTTTGAGGGGGTTAAACAATGCTCAACCCCCCGTCCGCCACAGTAATAAAATCCGACACTGCAATCGACTTGGTGTCATCTCCCAGTCATGGCTGCCCCGTTCCTCATGTCGATTTAGAAAAGGAACAGCCGGGCTTTTTATCAAGACAATGTAGGAACAAAACTTGACAATGCTACAGAGCTTAGGGGAAGCCTGGCGCATGTTTTATTCCTGCGTTTAGCTCGCGGAGGCAATATCAGATAATACATTTATCTACCTGACAGCCGCTCTCCTGCAGCTGCTATTGTGCTGAGTCAAACACATTTTAACCGGAGCTGGAGGCAGCTGGTAAATATAATTTAATGTGTGTATATACTGTACATAAAGGAGTGCAATCTGAACATACATGTGGAGTGCTGCAAATACAGAGTATGGAGAACCGTGAGGATGACGTCATATGGACTAGTTCCATATAGAGACATGGAACCAATATTATTTACATCCACTTATACCACCAACATATTCTGCAACGTGTGACTGATATCGAGAGCTTGGGTAATGTTCGCATAGGATACTGTCAGGAACCCATTTCCATTTGGATTGAGATATTAGATCATTAATTATGGAATTGAATGTGGCTTTCAAAGACAAAAGAAAAAAATGTGCCTAAACCAAAGTCTACCATAAGTTTATCAGTTGTCATCATCGTTTGTGTCAATGGCACTTATTTCCAGAGCTATGGAGTCGTGGAGTCAGAGTCGGTGTCAGATTCAGGGAAATTGAGGTGTTGGGAGTCTGAGTCGGATGTGTTGGCTTAGGCCAACTTCACACCATGGTGTGATCAGGTCCGGGTATGTCCGATGCGAACCTGACAGCCCCGGACCCGATTTTGACACAATGTAACCCTATGGTGCCGGATGGCAGTTATTTGCCATCCTGTTTTTTCAATGTCCGGCAGCATCAGGCTGCATTCATTATTTGCCCCGGACACAAAATCAGAGCTTGCTGCATTTTTGTGTCCGGGCAAAAAAAATTAAACCAAACCGGATGCTGCCAAATTCTCCCGGATCCGGCGCGACTCCCATGTCAGAGAATGTCATGGTCATGTTCCCGGACGGCGGGTGCTGAAGCTCAGGGCCGATCGCGCAGAACTTCAGCACCTGGAGCTGCCCTGCTGAGATTGTAAGGCTGTGGCTAGTTCCCCCGCTAGTCGCGATTCTGTCATTTCAGCAGGGCAGCTCCTGCAGCTGCGCTCTGCTGAATCAGGCTGCAAACAGGACCGGAGGGCATATTAACCCTCCAGTTCTGTTTGTCCGAAGCTGTCAGGCTGTGTCTGGTGCCTCCTGCAAAGCACCAGACACAGCCTGACAACCGAAAAAACCGTGGTGTGAAGCCGCCCTTACTGAATTCACAGCCATGATTGTGGAGTTGGAATTGGAATTGGAGTCAGATTCAGGGAAATTGAAGAGTCAAGAGTCGGATGTTCGGCTTACTGACTCTACAGCCCTGCTTATTTCCAGTCAATGTATCTTGTGAGAAGCACCACATAGAAGAACAGATGTGAATGGGGGTAAGGTCGTAACCCCTGGATCTTGGTATACCGCAGGAGTTGGATGTGGCTCATGAACCTCTCTCAAACCTGTATGTGGCTAGTTATACCATCTCTCAGAGCTGGAAGTGGCTCATAAAGCTCTTTCAGAGCTAAATGTGGCTTGTGACCCCCTTTTAGAGCTGGATGTGGCTC
This sequence comes from Allobates femoralis, assembly GCA_033576535.1. NCBI lineage: Eukaryota > Metazoa > Chordata > Amphibia > Anura > Aromobatidae > Allobates > Allobates femoralis. The sequence continues at coordinate 425,022,054 of JARQOC010000006.1, forward strand.
TCAAGGCCAGAAAGGATGGGATCCTCTGATCTGGCAACAGCCCTGTGGAGTTGGAGTCGGAGCCCATATTGGGTGGAGTCGGGTTCAGGGAAATTGAGGAGTCATAGTTGGAGTCAGATGTTTGGCTGTCTGACTTCAAAGTTATGGTTGTGGAGTCAGAGTCGTGAAGTCGGAGTTGGTGTCAGAGTTGGATTCAGGGAAATTGAAGTGTCAGGAGTCGGATGTTTGGCTTCCCGACTCATCAGCCCTACAAGGAAATAACATCATTTAAATGCCTTCAAGGCCAATGAGCTGCACATTTCAGGCCAAATTTTAGTGAAACTCAAGACTTGGCCAAAAACTATAATTGGCTCCTATTTTGGAACTGACCAATATGAAACAATAGGCGAACAAAATTGTTTTTTTTTTCTTTTGCCATGTCCTTTATGATTATATCCAACCCAATCCACCATCACCCAAGAACAAATGTCACATAGCTCTAGGCACACAGATCTCCATATCAATGACTATCGTCCTTCCATTGGGGAGTATAAAGAATCAAATAAAAATGAATAACATTACGGTGCGCATCAGTACAAGAGCATCATAGAAGGACAACGTTTATGGAGAAAGTGACATATAAAAAGCTTTACACCACAGAGCAAAATGTCCCGTAACCAAAAAGACTTCCCAAAAGGTGATACAGAACTAGTTCAATTGGAACTGAATTTTAATTTATTATATTTTTTTAAACCTCCTGGCTTACATTGAGAAAATTGCTGTGACGGTCAAAGTTTTTTCCATTCATTCATGTCCAATCTGTGGAAGACAACCAACAAGTTAGGGTGCTTTCACACTACGATTTCTTTATTTCTGATGCTGTCCGATAAAAATCAGACAGCATCGGACCGATTTTCGGATCCCATGCATCCCTATGGGGATCGGACCGCATCGGATGTGCACTAAATGCCATCCGATTTGGTTCGATCCGATTCTGCACGATTTTTCCCGATTTTTTCTGGTGAAAAAAATCGTTGCCTGCAACGATTTTTGCACCGAAAATAAAATCTGACAGACTCGGATCGGACCAAATCGGATGGCATTTAGTGCACATCCAATCTGACCCGATCCCTATAACATGGGGCCCTATGGAGAAGGGTCCGAGGAAACATCTGATGTCTCCTCGGACCCTATTTTACTGTACTGAGCATGCTCAGTACAGTAAAAATGCTCAACTGGGAGCGCAGGGGTTAAAAAAAAAAAAAAAAAAAAAAGTTTATTCTCACCTTCCCCCGAGCCCCCACCGTCTCCCGCCGTCTTCCTGGAGGTTGCCGGTGGCTCATGCAGGTTCCCGGTGGCTGCAGAGGTCTTCCTCTGCTGTATAGGACCTGCGGTGATGTCACAGTCATATGACCGCGGGTTACCATGGTGGAACCCGCGGTCACGTGACTGTGACATCACCGCAGGTCCTGAACAGCAGAGGAAGACCTCTGCAGCCACCGGGAACCTGCATGAGCCACCGGCAACCTCCAGGAAGATGGCGGGGGCTCGGGGGAGGTGAGAATAAACTTTTTTTTTTTTTCTTTTTTTTCAGCCCGGCAACGATTTTATGCTGGAATCGGGTGCCTATTTGGCACCCGATTCCAAGCATCAGAAGGGAGCCGATGCTGTCCGATTTATATCGGACAGCATCGGCTCCCTAAAAATCGGTAGTGTGAAAGCACCCTTACAGGAGGCTTCAGGACCGACACAGGGGAGAAGACATCTCATCTACAACCGCCCTGACTCCAGACTGAGCCCGCAGGCCGCCCACAGCCCATTAATACTCAGAAAAGTAATTACCGGATTAGCCAACAAGAATTTCTCCGTCTTTTTATTATTTTTTTTAGCCAATTATTGTTTCTCAGAGGCAACTGACAAACAAGAAGAAGCAGTAAAGAGAAGACTCATTTATGTATGGTGTCCCAACGTGAACCCGAGTATCATAGCAACTCCATAAACCGAGGCCTGAAAACGCAGCGGTAATATGCTACTAATATGGGGCCCCCGATATTGGTTTGCTGGTCTTGGCTGCCGTGAAATGCTTTAATTTCACAACACTTGGAAAGCCACAGATTTGAGACCACTGTCCTACAATCTAGGACACCGGATGTACTTGCTTACAATGGGGTCAGTCCTATTCTAAGAAGCAGGTAACCCATTAATCTTCATATTGACCGCTGTTGCGATCTCGTAAGATTTATTGGTGCTGACCCCCTGACCTCACACCTCTGACTCATCTGCCGGTCCGGTCCGAACGTTCTTCTTTCCAAATGAAGTCACCTTTTCTGTCCGGTAAATCAGTGACGATGCTACACACGGCTGTGACAATGTGTGCATTGTTCTACTGCTCGCAGAACCTGCTGCAGGCGACGTTACAGCTCTTAACTCCTCTGCTCCTGGCACCAATGCCAAGCTTTGTTATAGCACAATAAGACGTCTATGAAGGAATTTGTCTACACACACAGGTGTGCATGACTGCAACAATCCAGGTGTTGCGGATCCGCGGACGATGCCACAGTGTGCTGTGATTTGTAGTTTTGAAACAGTCTTCGGGTGAGCAAATGAGGCTCAGAGTATCGTTAGGAGCTATGGCCTCCATATCTCTGTGTCTCACCTTTACAGGTCATACTAAGCAGGGAGGGTGAGTCAGTAAGCTAAACTACGACTACACCAAAATGGGCACCGACTCAGATTCCACGACTCCGACTACACAACCAGGGCTGTGGAGTCAGTAAGCCACATATCTGACTCCGAATTCTCAATTTCCCTGAATCCGACTCCAACTCCACCCAAAATGGACATCAACTTCGACTCCACAACTCCAACTCTACAAATATGGCTGTGAAGTCAGTAAGCTACAAATGCGACTTCGTCTCCTCAATTTCCCTGAATCCAACTCCACCCAAAATGGACACAAACTCCTACTCCACAACTCCGACTCTACAACCATAGCTGTGAAGTCAGTAAGCCACATATCCAACTCCAATCCCTCAATTTGCCTGAATCCATCTCCAACTCCACCCAAAATGGACACCAACTGACTCCACTACTCCAAATCGACAGCCTTGAGGCCGATACACTCAGTCGAACTATCAGCTATCTTGCCCGACTCTCCCATACACAGGAGCACTCGCGGGAGAAAAAAGGATTGGCAGTTCCATATCAGACATACCAGATCTTTAACTTCCTCGACAATCATCAGTCCAGGGCCCACTTGTACATTAGCCTGTTGACCAGAAAAGTCAATATCAGTGGGTTTGGTCGACTCTAGTCTAATGCAGGAGTCTCAAACTCAGGGCCTCAAGGGCCACACACAGTGCATGTTTTTAGGGTTTCCTTAGCAGTTGACAGTTAATAATTTAATCTCCTGCACACGTGACGATTACAACTGTCAAATGCTAAGGAAATCCTAAAAACATGAACTGTTTGTGGCCCTTGAGGCCTAGAGTTTGAGATCCCCGGTCTAATGTGTATTTGAGCCTTAAAAGGGAATCTGTCACCAGGTTATTGCTACCTCATCTGAGAGCAGAATAATGTTGGGGAAGAGACCCTGATTCCAGCGATGTATCACTTACGAGGGTGCTTGCTGCAGTTTTGATAACATCACTGTTATATCGGATTCAGATCTACCAGTTTTCTGAGTGCTGAGCTCTGTATAAACCCCACCTCTCCACTGATTGTCAGCTTTCTGAGTACACAGGCAGCAACCAGCCAATCAGTGGGGGAGTGTGGCTGGACTACCTGGCAGAAGGCCAACTAGTCCTACAGTGATAATCATCTGCTGATAAAACAATATATTTACAAAAACTACAGTAAGTTACACACTGCTGGAATCAGATTCTCTCAGTTATGCTATTTTCAGATTATGAACCGAAAATCTGGTGACAGATTCACTTTGAAAAACCTGATTTCACACATCTTGTATTTTTGTTGCATTTTGTACATATTTTTTCAGCAAAAAACCTTGCGGTCAGATCTTGTCTGTGAGTCAACTGTAAACAAATTACAAACGGTGGGCTGGTTTATTGCATTTTCCAAAACTTTTGTGTGTTTTTTGGGGGTCCCTGACTTTTTTTTTCCAAATACAGCATGTTAAAGGCAAAAAATAAGAGGTAAATCTTGGATACAGGTGCATTTCAATGAATTAGAATATCATCAAAAAGTTAATTTATTTCAGTAATTCAATACATAAAGTGAAACACATATATTATCTAGAGCCATTACACACAGAGTGCTCTATTGCAAGTGTTTATTTGGTTAATGTTGATGATTATGGTTTAAAGCCATTGAAGACCCAAAGGTCATTTTCTCAGAAAGTTAAAGTAGGTAGAAGGTGGTTTGGAAAGGGTCTGAGAGATAAAATATGAACCTAAATAGGTATCAGAGGCTTCACCTTGTGTAGTTGTGAGAGTCACAACCACTATAAAAGCATATCACAGCAGCTGCAGCCCCCAGCGTGGTGCATATAGAGTAGGGGGGATGACGGGGCAAAAACTGCGCTGCTGTATTCCACGAGATATCAAAGGGTGATTATAATATTGATTTAAGTCAATGCGATTCAGGGCTCCTTGGCCTCTTCCTCAGGACAAATCAATATCATATTGCCATGTTTCTGGGAGCCCTGAAAGCCGCTGACTAATAAATCAATATTACGGTATATTCACCCTTTGATGTCTCTTGGAATACGGCAGTTCGATGATGGAACCCTTCATCCTACCTACTCTATATGCACCACGCTGGGGACTGCAGCAGCTGTGATATGCTTTTATAGTGGTTGTGACTCTCACAACCACACAAGGTGAAGCCTCTGATATCTGTTTAGGTCATATTTTATCTCTCAGCCCCTTCATCCTCCCTCTTAATTTCTGAGATAATGACCTTTGGGTTATCATTGGCTGTAAGCCATAATCATCAACATTAACAGAAAAAAACCCACTTGATATAGATCACTCTGTGTGTATTGACTCTATATAATATATGCGTTTCACTTTTTGTATTGAATTGAGAGGTTCCTACTATGGCATTAGGCATTATGGTTCTGACCCACACCAGGACATAATCTTCTCCTGGTCTACCTTGACCTAAGACGTCACATATTCAGTGCCGTATTCTCCACCGAAACCTCATCCCATCGCTGCGCTGGTTTTGATGTGATTGAGTATGTCATTGTGCGTCTGACCTGTAACACAGCAGGTCAAGCAAAAGATACACATCAAACTTAGCACGAGTCAAAGACAATTTTCTTTTCAAAACCCTCTGAGCTACAGACGACATATCATGAAGATCAGATCATCAAATCCAATTTTTCGAGTCTCGTTTGCCAGGATAATACACTGTACATGTGTTTAACCCTCGTCTTCTAGCTCAGAGATTAGGAAATGTTCTCCGTTACTTCTGCAATCGTTACATTTTTATCTACTGCATTTAACCAAGTGATTCACGTTTCAGAAGGATCGATTGAAAATTTGAGCTTTACATGTTCAGTTCTCGGGAGCTGATGAGACAGCTAAAAAGAATATAAAGAGATAGACATCAGCAGAACTGACCACCCGGACGCCCGAGGTCTGTCCAGCCTTAGGAGACCTGCAATTGTTGGTTAGTGCCTTTTGGAACCTTTTTGGTTTAATGTAGGAGACTTTGGTTCTGATTGTAGGTTATCAGTATCTATCTGCTAGGACAAGTTGCTCTTTTGACCCCATCCTCACAAAATACAGAGGAAATCCTAAAATCGACTCTTTAGTCCAATCGTGATGATGAGTATATGATTCTTAGGGTGCCTTCACAATGGCGTTCCCTCCGCAGCGTCTGCGGAGGGGAATCGCATGTGTGCGCACGGCCGCCAGCTCCTATCTTTAGAAATGTGGAGCACGGTGTGCGCTTGACAGCGCATGACCGTGCGCACCCATTCCTCCATATGTGATTTGTGCGCAGGCGTATGCTGCGCACAAATCAAATGCCGCCCACCAGGACGCAACATGTTGCGTCCTGGTGCGGGCGTTTGTGATTGTGGCAGGCATTTGCCTGCGCACAAATCACATATGGGTGTGAATGGGTGCGCACGGGCATGCGCTGTCAAGCGCAGCACCGTGCGTCCCCATTCTAAAGATAGGAGCTGGCGGCCGCTGCGCACACATGCATTCCTCCGAGAACGCTGCGGAGGAACGCCAGTGTTGGAAGGCACCCTTACATCTACTACCAGTTAAATACAAGAATTGGCAGTGACCAGTCAACATTATTACATAAGACACATTTGAGAAGATCATTCCATTTTATTTAACAGTCACGGCTCTCACTTACTTAAAGAAATGTATCAATACTTAAAACATCCATGTGTTGCCCTGATTTGGGTATTAATTTTCCATTTTGCTTTGTGTCGATCCTTTCTAGAGATATTTACATTTGTTTCTTCTGGAGAGCAGCATATGCAATCTCTGCTTGCAGTCCAACTGGGTGTTTCTTCAGTGTGTTCTCTGGGATTGCACGCTTTCACCCCTTCCTTCCAGATGCTGCCAATCACATCTCAGCAGCATCTAAAACTGATGAAACTGTTGGATTAGCGGTAATTGGCAGCGACTTGGACAGGTTGCTTTTGAAGAGCAGTATGTGAAATCTCTGCTTTCCAGTCCAACTGGAAGTTTCATCAGCATCTTCTCTGGGAGTGTGCACTTTCACCCCTTCCTCATAGACTAGGAGTGGGGAACACCAGGTCTGAAGGGCCGCCAATATGTCATATTTTCAGGATTTCCTTAGTATTGCACAGGTGATAAGATAGTCACCTGCACTGGTGATGATTCCAACCCCTGTGCAATGCTAAGGAAATCCTGAAAGCATGACCTGTTGGCAGCCCTTGAGGCCTGGAGTTCTTCACCAGTGATCTACAAGGATGAGGTGAAAGCGCACACTCCCAGAGAAGACACTGATATAACGCCCAGTTGGACTGGAAAGCAGAGATTTCACATAAAGCCCTCCAAAAGCAACGAATTTTAGCAATGCTGCATAAAATGGAAAAATCAAGGGTCAGAATCAGGAAAACGCATGGATTTTTACATGGTGTTTAACTACATTTTTTTGATGAAAGTGACAGGTTATCTTTAAGTTCCAACTAATTACGGTATGCATATTGGGCATCGTCTTTAGGGTCACACCCTTGGGAAGTCTACATAAGAGGTTTCAATGTATACATTATAATATATAATCCCAAATCCTTGCTGTCCATTTTGTATAGCCAAATCCAATATGTTTTATTTGTTTTTTTTTTGTTTGATTTTATTTACCGTATATACTCGTGTATAAGCCGACCCGTGTATAAGCCGACCCCCCTACTTTTGCCCCCAAAACCTGGGAAAATCTATTGACTCGTGTATAAGCCGAGGGTGGACCCTAGCACAAGTATACAGCCCCCAGCAGTGTGGTATACACCAGTCCCAGAGGTAGATACAGCAGCCCCAGTGGTAGTATACACGCAGCCCCAGTAGTATATACAGCCCCAGTGGTATATACAGCTCCAGTGGTAGTATACAGGGCCCCAGCAGTATATACAGCCCCAGTGGTAGTATATACAGCCCCAGTGGTAGTATACAGGGCCCCAGCAGTATATACAGCCCCAGTGGTAGTATACAGGGCCCCAGAGGTATATACAGCCCCAGTGGTAGTATATACAGGGCCCCAGCAGTATATACAGCCCCAGTGGTTTATACAGCCCCAGTGGTAGTATAGACGCAGCCCTAGTAGTATATACAGCCCCAGTGGTAGTATATACAGCCCCAGTGGTAGTATACAGGGCCCCAGCAGTATATACAGCCCCAGTGGTTTATACAGCCCCAGTGGTAGTATACAGGGCCCCAGAGGTATATACAGCCCCAGTGGTAGTATATACAGGGCCCCAGCAGTATATACAGCCCCAGTGGTTTATACAGCCCCAGTGGTAGTATACAGGGCCCCAGAGGTATATACAGCCCCAGTGGCAGTATATACAGCCCCAGTGGTAGTATATACAGCCCCAGTGGTAGTATACAGGGCCCCAGCAGTATATACAGCCCCAGTGGTTTATACAGCCCCAGTGGTAGTATATACAGCCCCAGTGGTAGTATACAGGGCCCCAGAGGTATATAGCAGCCCCAGCGGTAGTATACAGGCATCCCCAGTAATGCAGGGCCCCCCCAGCGTCTCTCCGGTCACCTGTAAAGGAAGCTATACTTATCACAGTGCTCTGTCCGCGCCCGCTCGCACCCGCTCTCAGCAGCCGACCGCGATCCTCCATCTTGCGTCTTCTTTCTTCCTGTTTCCTGTGCTCGTCGCAGGGAATGACGTCATTGCCCGCGACGAGCACAGAAACAGGAAGAAAGAAGACGCAAGATGGAGGATCGCGGTCGGCTGCTGAGAGCGGGTGCGAGCGGGCACGGACAGAGCACTGTGATAAGTATAGCTTCCTTTACAGGTGACCGGAGAGACGCTGGGGGGCCCTGCATTACTGGGGATGCGGGGGCTGCTGTATACCGATGTATACATCGGTATGTACCGCTGTATACATCGGTATACAGCACTGACTCGCGTATAAGCCGAGGGGGTACTTTTCAGCCCAATTTTTGGGCTGAAAAACTCGGCTTATACGCGAGTATATACGGTATATTTTCACAAAGGTACAAACTTTTTAGGTTGCACGAAAATATTTTCTAAAGCCCTTAAAAAAACTGATGTGACCAAAACTCCGATGATCCGCAGCTCCTATCCATGATGGAAAGCTACCTTAAGAGAATGTCCTACCAGCCAGCGAATCTGACGGTCACCTCATCGTCACTGCCAAACAAAGATCATCTTCACCATCTGTCCGAGCATCAACATTTGGAACTCATGGCAACAAACAGCACAGTTAATAAGGTGACAGCTGTAAGTACTGATACAACCATATGGTTACGATCATTATAAACCATCTACTTTCCTCTTGGAGATGACGCATAAAGACTGTGGAACACGAACTAAAGACAAATCACTTTACAATTGAAACTTCTGAGCACCCGCCACAATGTGGTGCAAATAAAGATCTGCAAAAGTATTGAGGACGGTCTCGACGTAAGCATTCAAATGGGGGACTGGACAAGAGTCGAAGGGAAACCAGCCCCACAGGGGTTAAAGCAAATATTTCAATCCATCATCTGATAGAATCCATCATCAAACTGATTAAAAACCATTTATAGCCTCTGTGCTACCCTGTTAATTACTAGCAGCAGAATGAGCTCACTGAGATCCCGTCAGTGAGCTCTTTCAGATTGTTCTGTCATTTTTGGAGCACTTTAGGGTTTAGGCAAAACAAAGAGCCAAACAGTGCTAATTTTAAGAAACTATATTGTATATAATTTTTAGCCACAAATTCATGCATTTAAAGTGAATCTGTCAACAGTTGTTTTGCATATAAGCTGCGGCCACCACCAGTAAGGCCTTATATATATACAGTATATATAGTATTCCAGAGTGCTGTATATAAGTCTCCAGGTTGATCTACATCATGTAAAAAACTGCTTTTATTATATCTACCTGAGGGGTAATCCAGTCTGATGGGCGTCATTGGCCTTGGTCCAGTGCCTCCTTTCTTCCTGTGAAAGCCATCCTCTTCTCTGCTCCTAGTGAGTGATACGTTCTGTCATCCACACACAGTCTCCTAAATTGCACTACTGTGCACATGTACTTTTCTGTGTCCTGCTGAGGGTATAGCAAAGTATTGTAATGCACAGGCACAGAGAAAGTTGTGTGCATGCGCAAGCGTTCTCTGACCTTTTCCTGCGCACTGCAGTACTTTGCTCTGTCCACAGCAGGACAGAGAGAAGTCATGCTGTGCAGTGAAGGCCAGTGAGTGGATGAAGTAGTCATCCACAAGAAGAAAGGAGGTACCGGACCAAGACCAGCGACAACCATCAGACCAGACAAACACCCAGGTAACTATAATAAAAGCAGGTTTTTTTGCATCTTATAGATTGACCTGGGGACTTATATATAGTATTCCAGAATTATGTATATAAGACCTTACTGGTGGTGGCCACAGCTTATATGCAAAAAAAAAAAATGGTAACAGGTTCACTTTCTAAGTAAAAAATAATTATTGTTCCCTTTTGATTTCATTTCTAGAATCTTTAGAATGAGCTTGTGCCCTTTTATTCTATCTCTATTGTCATGCCAATCCTCTTTTTAATTGCCATGTACATGATGAAGTCGTCTTGGGGAGACGGATAGCATCGGGCATCGTAAATCAGCCTGGCGTTGTTTACCATGGGCCACTAAGATTTTCATTAATCAGATTCCTTCCTAATGCCACATTCAGCAGGTGCAACCTTTCCCAGACTCTGGCAGGTGTGTTGGAGCTTCTATTAATGATGCATTATAGACAATCAGCAGCGAAACCCAACGCACAATCCCAGGCACGAAACAGAAAGGTAACGTAATGGTCCCTCTATACGGAGACGCTCAAGGTTTTAGAGCAAAGGCTTCTGTCTCGCCCTACTGTATAATGTTAGAATCATCTGCCAGGTAGGTAGAAATCAAAAGATACAATATAAGAATCTGTGCTATGGCAATAAAAAATAAATAAGGGGAGAAAAGTTTTTGAGTGTGATGAGCACAGAGCGTTAATTAATTGCACCATCAAGGTGTCTGTCTCCAGGGGGACGAGATCGCTCAAGGACACGTACATTCTACTTTGTTGTTATCGTTCTTCCCTCCTATCCCCAGACACACCGTCCCGGCGGGGCTGTCACTGCGCTGGAGTTGCCATCGCATCTGTTCTAACATTAGAAGGGTTTGTCCAAGGTTGGGCACCTGGGGACTGAAACAGACAGCGGAGTCAGTGCGTAGACTGTGAGGCAGCCGCTGAATTCTACAGAGCCCGAACACAACGATCAAAGAAGCTTATTGAAACCTTCCCCAACAGGCTCGAGAGCGACCTGAAAAATCAAACCATATCATGACTGTGCCGCCCTAGATCACGGGACCTTTAAACCCTAATAGTCAAGCTTCTATGAGATCTGGTAGAACGCATCCTAGGTATTTTTAGGAACAACTTTGGTATCTTTCTCGGAATCAACTCCAGAACTTACTGTATGTCAAATAAACATTTATTCACTCATTTTGACAATTTAGCGGTTATAACATGACAAAACAATGTATGATGATTGGGCCTATGATCCACCCTAATCCAACTAAATTCATAATGCAAACTACAATGAAATCTGCAAGTACACTGCCCTATAAAAACCCAACTGAGACTTGGTGTTTTTTTGGATACCGCATTAGTGCTTTTCTTGACAGTAATGATCCAATAGAAAATATTCCATAGCATGATTTATAGAAATGGTTGAGTTTAAAGCAGGGCTGTGGAGTCGAGCGGTGTCCATTGTAGTGGAGTGGGATTCAGGAAAATTGAATAGTCGTAGACGGATGTTTGGATTACTGACTCCACAGCCATGGTTGTGGAGTCAGATTCAGAGTCTGTGTCTATGTTGGTGGAGTTGGAGTCAGAATCGTATTCAAGGAAATTGAAGAGTCGGATGTTTGACTTACCGACTCCACAGCCCTGGTTGGAAGGGACCTCCTGGATCATCTGGTCCAACCCTCTGCTCAAAGCAGGAGTCACTAAATCATCTCAGACAGATGTCTGTCCAGCCTCTGTTTGAAGATTTCCATTGAAGGAGAACTCACCACCTCTCGTGGCCGCCTGTTCTAGTCGTTTATCACCCTCACGTTCAAAATGTTTTTTCTAATATCTAATCTGTGTCTCCTCCCATTCAGTTTCATCCCATCGCTTCTAGTGTTTTCTTGGGCAAATGAGAATAAAGCTGATCCCTCTACAGTGTGACAGCCCTTGAGATATTTGTAGACAGCTATTAAGTCTCCCTCCTCTCATAAACAGGAGACATTCCGGATACAGATGCGATGACCTCGACGGCTTCAATAGTTTACTTTTTTTTCCAACTGTCTATGACCTAAACAGGTTTGTGTCTCTTTAAAATCTCCCCTGTCCATTGCAGAGTTCACGGTGTATGATTCATCAGCCGCAACGTGTCAGATGTATGGGAGACAGAGGGGCGAGTGGGGATATTATCCCTGATGTATCCCAGATGGACATTAAGACAAATATTTCTCTCTTTACTGCAAGATCCGTCCCGCCCATGTACTGAACGCTCATCGTTTAAGAGACAGATCCTGCAATAATGATTTATGCTTGGAGCAAGTTACTTATAATCCTAAACACAGTCATGTATCTTTTCAGGGGCTCCATATCCGTCTGCACGCAACAAGGCCCTAATCTGCCCCTTATGAAGAGGATTGTCACAGCGCACACTCAGGCCCTACTCCAATAAGACGCTCGCTTCATCACAGGCTCCTAATGAAGGTTATCTGAGGTCCTAAAGGTGGTAGGAAAGTCAAAGATCCACTTCCGTTATGCCAGCATCAGCGAGACATGATAATATTCTGTCATCTGATAATCCAGAACCTAAGAAAAATAAAAACTATTGGGACAGTGATCCAACAGAATAATGTATAGCCAATTCACTACTGAGGCCATGTTCACACTGCCGTAGAGGCTTCCTCTATATTACGGAAGATGTGTGATAGTGATTTTCTTCCTGTTAAAACAATGGAGACAAAGAAAGGACTCACAGTAAATCAGCATGTCCTTTGGGCACTGTTAGCAAATTACGTGTTATAGGTCAAACTATGGATTGATGTCCTTGTTATAAATGTAAACCAAGATTTAAAGGGAGACTGTTAGGTTGTTCATACAGTCCGATCTGTAGGCAGCAAAGCTTGGAGAAGGAGAAACTGAGCAGAATGATATATAGGTGTGCTGGAAAAGATACATTAAAACTTGTATTTTATTCATTGAAATGGCTGGTGTTTGTAATGTAGAAGTCCAGTGGGCTGTCCTACTCATACAAGTCCAGAAAGGGGTTCTATTCATACGAGTCTAGTAGGTGGTCCTGTTGAGGAGAGCCATATGATCAAATACTTAATTAACCTTAAGACATAAGGGCATGGGAGAAACGATCCATAGAGTGTAATATTCTACAATGCATCATCTTAATTGTGACTTAAACATGGCTGCCATTTCTTGTCTAATCACACCATGCTCTCTGAGAGCAAGATGGGAGTCCAGAGAAAGACTGACCAATCACACAATGACACATCATCGAATGACTTCATGGAGCAACCTATCCTGATGACCTGATGGACCAACCTATCCTGATGACCTCGTGGATCGCCCATGGACTAGCCCATTATCCAACCCACTAACCAATGAATACATCTAAATAGGGCTGGCCGAGCCCCTTACGGAAGGTATTATATTTTCATGCCTGTTGAAATAAACTCACTAGACTGACCAAGGAAGAGTGTATATCTGACTCTGTGTGTCTGGTGTCATACTTTTCACGCCGGTACTTGGTCTATATCAATTTGGTCAAGAGCAGGCAACTTATTACTATTATAAAATATTAATCCATAACAGTCCTGCTCATACGGCTCCAGTGGGTGGTCCTACCCATACAAGTCAAGCAGGCAGTCCTACTCTTATGAGTCCAGTGGGTGATCCTACTCATACAAGTCCAGTGGGTGATCTAATCATGGGTCTAGTAGGTGGTTGTACTCATGAGTCCAGTGGGTTGTCCCACTCATGAATCCAGAAGGTAGTCCTACTCGGGTCCAGTGGGCAGTCCTACTTAAGTTACTGGCAGCTATCTCTACATAATAATTATACAGGGAAAATAATTAATCCCACTGGACTCGCATGCATACAAACACCAGGGAGTTCAATAAATAAAATACAAGTTTTACTGAATCTTTTTTCAAAAAGATGTACCGTAAACGAATCTGACCAGCTCCACCTGCTCTATAATATACTACCTGCATATCAGATGCCATATTTAACAGTACAGGTTCCCTATAGGTGTAAACAGGGGCAGATCAGGCAGATACTCCGCTATGACCAGCATGACTCCATGTTGGCTGCACTGCCTACTGGAGCCTAAAGTAGTCTAAAAACAATTTCAGAAATTCAGGTTACATGTTCATTACACTAAAGCTTTGCTTCATTAGGAGACACCAAAACCCACCTCCTGTCCCTTTAGAAGCTCAAGCTACTGCTCTTTCTGTCCCTCGTGCTTTATACTTCAGCTCTGCTGTTCATGTTGGTTGCAGTTTATAAACAGAAGCTCAGCAGACCACTACACAGATGAAAAAGTGGTAAACTACCAGTAACGAAACCACCAGTAATAAAATCAGAGTTTTCAGGGAACGATATGGAGGAGAGGAGCCTCAATACAAGATTTACTGATCCATAGGCACAGGCCTAAAGCATCCCCTACCACAGGGGTCATAAACTCCAGGCCTCGAGAGCAGCACAAAGTCCAGGTTTTCAGGATTTCCTTAGCATTTGACAGTTGGTCATTTTATTACCAAAAGTCAAATGCTATGGAAATCCTGAAAACCTGCACTTTCTGCAGCCCTCGAGGCCTGGAGTTTGAGACCCCTGCCTATCATCTCCTGTCACAGCAGCTTCCATAAAAAATGGATGAAATCTAAGTGTAAAACTGAAGCCTTTAGAACAGGACCAATACAAAGTTTTACTTGTTTCTTACTCTCTCAACTGATACTGTACAGGGGTCATGTAATGAATATGGCCGCTCCGGCACATGCTCGCTCATATGGCAGCATCTTCAGCTAGCTCTGCATCTTCCTGTCTGGAGGTTCTGTCTGAGCTCATGTAACATCTGTCTCCTTGTTCTGCGTCCCAGCGTGTTCCTGCAAACAAGATGTACAACGCCACAAGCTCTCCAGATGCAGCCATAAATATGCATCAACAAAAGGATCTGATCCCTGTTCCTGGTGTCCAAAATTAGCTCACACAGATCTCCGTACATCCGAGAATCTGCAGTAAGTAATCCAGTTGTGGAAGGTACAGATGGCGGGTGGTAGTGCACGAGGTACATTCTATAGATGTCCATTATTATAAGGGCATGATTAGCAGTGTCAGGGCTGTGGAGTCAGGAGTTGGTGTCGTGGAGTCAGGAGTCGGTGTCATGGAGTCGATCCAGGGAAATTGAGGAGGTGGAGTCAGAGTCGGATATGTGGCTTACTGACGTCACAGTCATGGTTATGGAGTCTGAGTCTTTGAGTCAGTGTCCATTTTGATGGAGTTGGTTGGAGTCAGAGTTAGATTCAGGGAAATTGAAGAGTTTGAGTTGGATATGTGGCTTACTGTCGAAGTCATGGAGTCCAAGTCAGTGTCCATTTTCGTTGGAGTTGGATCCAGGGAAATTGAGGAGTTGGAGTCGCGATATGTGGCTTACTGACTTCACAGTCAATAGTTATGGAGTCGGATTTGTGGAGTCAGGAGTCGGAGTCAAGGAGTCCGAGTCAGTGCCCATTTTGGTTGGAGTTGGATCCAGGGAAATTGAGGAGTTAGAGTCGGAGTCGGATATGTGGCTTACTGACTTCACAGTCATGGTTATGGAGTCGGAGATTTTGAGTCGGTGCCAATTTTGGTGTAGTCAAAATGGGATGATGGGCTTACCGACTTCACAGCCCTGATTAGCACTAGCAGTCTTGCAACACTGGGTTCAAATCCCACCAAGGACATCGGCCTGAAGTTTGCATGTTCTCCGCTTTCCTCCCGCACTCTAAAGACATACTGATAGGGAATGTGGATTGTGAGCCACAACGGGTACAGTGATGACGTCAGTACAGTGCTGTGAAATATGATGATGCTATATACATCAAAATAAATAGAGCAGGGATAGAAAATATTATATATATATATACAGCATACAGACATAATAACAGGGCATAGAATAAAGTGCTGTCTACATAGGCAGATCTGCTGTAAGGAGCACTGATCAATGACGTAGCAAGTTGATGGGCGCTCTTAACTTTCATTTTCATAAAATAATGGTAATTAAGGTTTCCCCGACTTTCACTACAGTTGCATAGTAAATCCCCTTTATTTGAGGTGATTTGCCGAGCAGATAAGAGCCTTCTGCTTGTCATTTGATCGTTTAATGATGCCATAATCAATTATATGCAGAAACCAGGAGACAATGCAGATTAAACGGAGCTGCTATAGATGAAAAGAGATTCCAAATCACTGAATAGTGGATTGAACGCGTTTCGAAGTGAAACTCCCAGTCCTTCATCAGGAATTGCACCGATGGAACAGAAACTAAGTTTGTATGGATATCCGCTCAAGTGATCATCATACTCAGGGTCCATGCCCACAACCAGGAGACGCTGGATCATTCCTGGTGCAGAGACGTTAGTGTTCCCTGCGGGAGAACGTAGCATCCGTGCCCACGATCAGGATTCTGGGTGCAGCGTATTTTCTCTCCCACTAGGAACACTCGCGTCTCCGCAAGAATAAATTGACATGCTGCAGCTCGGGAATCAGCGCAGTATGTCAGTTTACGCTACGTACAAAAATAGCACAATGGACTCGGTATCCATCCACTATGCTTGTACTGTACAACCGAGCGTTTTTGATGCAGCAAAAACATGGTGCGTCCAAAGCTGCTAATCCTCATTGTGTGTACTTACGCTTAGGCTGGTTTCACATTACGGATTTTTCAGATCCGATGCTGTCCGATCAAAATCGGACAGCATCGGATCCGAATTTGGCCCCATGCAGCCCTATGGGCATCGGACCGAATCGGATGTGCACTAAATGCCATCCGATTTGGTCCGATCCGATTCTGTCCGATTTTATTATCGGTGCAAAAATCGGAGCCTGCACCCATTTTTCCACCGATAATAAAATCTGACAGAATCGGATCGGACCAAATCGGATGGCATTTAGTGCACATCCGATCTGACCCAATCCCTATAACATGGGGCCCTATGGAGAAGGGTCCGAGGAAACATCTGATGTCTCCTCGGACCCCATTTTACTGTACTGAGCATGCTCAGTACAGTAAAACTGCTCCTAACTGGGAGCACAAGGGTTAAAAAAAAAAAAAAAGTTTATGCTCACTTCCCCACGAGCCCCCGCCGTCTCCCGCCATCTTCTTTGAGGCTCCCGGTGGCTTCCGCAGGCTCCCGATGTCAGCAGAGGTCTTCCTTTGCTGTTCAGGACCTGCGGTGATGTCACAGTCATGTGATCGCGGGTTACCATGGTGAACCCGCGGTCACGTGACTGTGACATCACCGCAGGTCCTGAACAGCAGAGGTAGACCTCTGCTGACACCGGGAGCCTGCGGGAGCCACCAGGAGCCTCAAAGAAGATGGCGGGAGACGGCGGGGGCTCGGGGGAAGGTGAGAATAAACTTTTTTTTTTTTCTTTTTTTCACCCCGGAGGCGCCGATTTTATGCTGGAATCGGGTGCCTATTTGGCACCCGATTCCAGGCATCAGAAGGGAGCCAATGCTGTCCGATTTATATCGGACAGCATCGGCTCCCTAAAAATCGTAATGTGAAAGTAGCCTTAGGGCTCATTCAGACGTACATTATTTTTCGTGTTTTTCACAGATAGCACTCATACGTGAGAATCTAAGGGGATGTTTATATGTCTGATTTTTTTTTTGCGGACAGAGTGGTCTGAGCAAAATCATGAATGGCAAAACTCGATGGCGTCCGAGTGCTGTCAGATTTTCATGGAGAAGGTGGAGAAACTTTTTTTGTTAACTTACAACAAAAGCTGAAGACACTTGGATGAAAATCTGAGCAAAATTACTTATGAAACTCAGTTCATTTTTCTCACACGTGAAAAACACTAAATTAGGCCTTAGGTAGGCCCTATCCATAAAATAAGAAAAAAAGATGAATAGGGTCTAAAGGTGACTTTATGAGAAACATTTGTTCCTATGAATGGTTGTCCTTGATAATCTTTCAGTGTAAACAGGCTGCTGATCATATGATGAGTGGTAGGACTGTGGAGTTGGAGTCGTGGAGTCCATGTCAGTGTCCATTTTGGTGGAGCCACGGTTGGAGTCGGATTCAGGGAAATCTGAGGATTCAGATCTGGAGTCAAAGGCGACTGCACACCGGGGCTGTGGAGTCAGAGTCATTGAGTCGGAGTTGGTGCCCATTTCGGTGGAGTCGTACTTGATTCAGGGAAACTGAGGAATTGTGACAGAATTGGAGGTTTGGCTTTATCAACTCCATAGCCCTGCCCTGTGAATGAGCAACACGCTTGTACATGGGGTGAAATGATCTTTTGGACCCAAGAAATCATCTTGGCAGCACACTGTTCCATGTAAACAGGACTTTTATGCTGCCGATAACAATGGCAGCCTATGCACACTGAATGATCTATTACCGATCATTCTGTGCACACAGGAGATGTGGTCGGTCAGTCTAAACAGACTATTAAAGGGATCCTGTCACCCGCAAAATACCTCAAAAGCTATTAAAAGATGTCCCTAGAGCATATTCACACTTATCCTACACTCCTTTTAGCTCCTAAATGAATGTATTGAAAATGAAGATGAACGTTATTAAACTACCTCATTAGCGATGTAATTACTCATTAGGACCAATTACACTGCGCATGCGTGCTGGAAATGAACGCGATTCGCGTCATACAGCCGCACACTGCAGCCCGGCCGGAATAGGAGAGCGGGAAGGCGCGCATTTCAATGTGAGTTGAAGATCACGCCTATTGAGGCGTGATATTAGGAAGAGGGAGAGCCTGCCTGGGTGACTATGCATACAGTAGTCACTCATTAACATCGCTAATGAGGTAGTTTAATAACGTTTATCTTCATTTTCAATAGATGCATTTAGGAGCTAAAAGGAGTGTAGGATAAGTGTGAATATGCTCTAGGGACAGCTTTTAATAGCTTATGAGGTGTTTTGGGGGTGACAGGATCCCTTTAAGAGTCCATCAATCAGAAAATGGATCGGCAGTCGTTTACTACTGTAAATCGGGACTGAAAATCCAGTTTAAAGGGAAATTGTCACCAGTTTTTTGCCAACCCATCTGACAGCAGCATAATGTAGAGATAGAGACTCTGATAAAATTACTGTTTTCTATGCTTTAGATTTAGCAGTAAATGAATATGCTGGACTACTTGATTAGTCCTATAATGTTAATCACCAGCTGATTAAACAGTGATTTTATAAAAACTACTCTGAGCATCCGAGTAAGTGATATATCGCTGGAATCAGGGTCTCAGTCTCTACATTATGCTGCTGTCAGATGAGATGGCAAAAACCTGGTGACAGTGTCTCTTTAAATAGGCTACATTCGGTGGAGACGATAATAAATAAAAAACACATTAAACCAGATGAGAAAATGATTAAAGGAGGTGGTAATTTTCACACTGTATTCATGTTCATCACCCGCCACTCCCTGTATAATGGCATCTATTAAAGTAAACTCTCACAGTGTGGCTTGTAGTGACCCCACAGGCAAAGCGTTCAGAACTCTGTCATGGTAAATCGCAGTGCCAAAGTCTCCAGAAGGTGGGTCAATATGTATACAGTAGACCCTGTTTAGGAAGTGGGGCCGAGGAGATCACTCAAATGCTACATACAGCTTCATCCTGAACGGTCTGCTTCTAGGAACACACCAACTCATTAGGACCAGCGTACATGTCCGACCGATGCACTAAGCGACCGCCAATCAGTTAGCTGTTTGCCGGTTAGTGGACATTTACTGGACTGTTAACACAGGTAGACCACGCTTCAGATGCGAACTGATCTGTAGTAGATTGCCACAGCACATAGATTGCCATTGTTCTTGGCAGCACAGGCCCTATATACACAAGACGATGCGCTGCTGAGAACACTAATCTTTTGTGCAGCACAAAAGATCAATTCAGCTGGGCATTTTGCTTGTTCGCTGGGTGACTGACTGGCTGTTTACACTGTACAATTATCATTAATGCTCA
The DNA here is from genome assembly GCA_033576535.1 of Allobates femoralis. Lineage (NCBI taxonomy): Eukaryota > Metazoa > Chordata > Amphibia > Anura > Aromobatidae > Allobates > Allobates femoralis. The sequence goes on from JARQOC010000006.1 coordinate 425,041,943, forward strand.
TTTATGATAATCATGCAGTTAAATGCAGATTTAGGACTTTTTTTTTCTTCATACGTGAAAACGAATCCACCCTTTTGTGTATAAATATGTGTCTCTTCATATTTTGTGTTATACCGTGTCTAGCAAAAAGACCTGAGTACCATCTTTTCAGTTAGCCATTAAAAGGCATCAACCCATGAAGACTACCAGATTTTAATATTTTTTGAAAAGTTGTACATTTTTGCGCACAGCGGAGGCCAATTTTGCCATGCTCTGCAAAAGTAGATGGTACTGGGGTGTGATGATGCATCTCGTCATGAATAAGACATTCTTTAAGCCAGAAATCTTCCTCCTGTCCTTGATTGGAGTAAGACTGTGGGGGGTGGATGCCACTTTTCATATCACTCCTATTTGATTAATAAGGGCCATATAAGTGTCCCTATTCAACTGGCACCCAACGTTTTGGGTTCTTTGTTAACAGAAAACATATGGAATTTATTATTGACTGACTACTATGAGCTTGTTGGCTTCTGGTGGTCAAACTAGCTGACACCATGTAAAGTCATACATCATACCGGTTCCACAAGTGGATGGCTAGGTGTTGAAATCAAAGCACTCACCCCTTCCAATTCCACCATAAGGCACAATTAAAGAATGACACAAGTAATGGGGGGGGTCACAACATACAATAGCAAGTCTCGGGAAACCCCCAGTAGATGCCACCACAGAGAGTATCCATTACTAGTGTTGTCATAAGCTGCTGGCTGGCGTATACCGCCTGCAGTGCACACAAGGTACACAGTATTAATATCTAGGACGCGTGCCAGACATACTCAGGGTGTGGTCCCAGACAGACAGTTGGCTTGCCGTACCTCACCCAAGGAGTTATACAAGTTACCTCAAGTTCATTAAAATATTAAAAGATGCTATCAGTGATCCAAATAAAGCAGTGTGAGAGAGGGCAGCAGTGTATAGACCTTACATAGACCTGGATTTCCACATGGTCCGCTCTACACATCCAGATACGACCGCGCACAACCGAGTTATAAAACCAGAAATTCTTGGCAGCTCGTCTGAATCCTGCAATTATTGTCAGTTCTGTTTGCTCTACAAACTTATTACATTGTAGCAATGCTGAATGTTTTGCCAGAGTTCAGAAGCCGAGTGATATGCAGCTTTGTGCTCCCCATGTGATATATGGACATGGCCTGTGCACAGGAATTCAGCATAATGTAAATCCTCCAGGAGCGGGGGAGGGAGGCGAGCCGGGCCTGGGATTATTAGATGACATATATGTAGATCAAACTGCAACAACCAAGCAATAAAAAAAAACAGCAGTGATAAATAGAAAGCGACCCTAAATACTTCAGGCCATGTGCACACCTTGAGTATTTGGTGAGTTTTTTACCTCAGTATTTGTAGGCCGAAACCAGGAGTGGGTAAAAAATTGGAGAAGTGGTGACGTCTTGCGTGCACACGTTGAGTATTTGTGAGTTTTTTACCTCAGTATTTGTAAGATAAAACCAGGAGTTAAATACAAAAGTGGTGACTTCTTTCTATTATACTTTTCTTCTGATTTTTCCACTCCTGGATTTGACTTATGTGGAGGTAAAAAACTCACAAATACTCAATGTGCTTGTGGCCTAAAAGAAGGTATGTGCACATAGCCTTAGATGCTGTACTAGCCAAGTTCACACAATCAGTTTTTGGTGAATTTTTTACCTCAGCATTTGTAGCCAAAACCAGGAGTGGAACAATCGGAGGAAAAGTATAATAGAAACACATCACCACTTCTGTATTTATCACCCACTCCTGGCTTTGTCTACAAATTCTGAGGTAAAGAACTCACCAAATACTCAACAAGTGTACGAGGCTTTACAGGCAGGTATAATATGGTGCCCACCTGCTCCAAATAGCATATATGGGACAATATACCAGGGCTCTGGAGTCAGAGTTGGAATTATGAAGTCTGTGTCCATTTTGGTGAAGTCGGAGTCTGAGTCAGAGATGGATTCAGGGAAATTAATGAGTCGGAGGTTTGGCTTTTACCAACTGCATGCCAAGGCTGTGAAGTCGGATTCGGTGTCCATTTTGGTGGAGTCTGATTTAGGGAAATTAAAGAGATGGAGGTTTGGCTTAGGTCATTCCTTGTCAAGTGAACCAATGATTTTTATCTCTATATTTTTAATTCTTTTGAGATTTTGTTATTTGATAATAGCGTGTCAGAGAATGCAAAGTGTGAAGAGAGAAAAGTTCTAGAATTTTTTTTTTTTTTTCATTGATTTTCAAAGTTTGGAAAAGTGCGAATTTCGGTGTTGCCTGCCTTTACATTTCTCCTCATATCTCAGGGTAGAAATAAGATAGAGAAACAAAATAAACACCATTCTGCTCGGAACTGTACATGCTTTCACCAGATATGTCACAAGGTATCTTTGTTAATATTTTACCCATGCGAACGCAACCAAAATTTTAAAGAGCATTTCCGAGAAAAAGGTTTAATTAAAAAATTTCCAAAGATGCACACTTGTCTGCTATGCTCTTAGCCACATCTGTACCAAATTTCAAGTTGGGATCGTGATGGGATCATATTTAAAAATATTTAACTATTATAGTGTCAATTCAAAAATCTGGACTTCAGATCTGCTCAGCCTGTGGTCTAAAAGTGTGGCGTCTACTTTTACCAAATAATCCATGATTTTTAGATATTAGTGTATTATTTTATTATGTTACAGCTTAGAAGCAGGAGAGGACAGAGGAGAAAGCTTTGTTAGGGCTCAACCTGAGAATGAACAGGGGTAGACAGTGAATGCAGAGCAGATGACAGGCCAGCAGCTCTTCAATCATGTTAAGTATCTGCCCACCCAGAATCAGGAAGTAAGACAGAGCTTCAGAGCTTTCATGTTCTGACATGCCTTGACATGTTCACTCTTGAACAAAAAATAATCTGTACAAAGGCATCAAAAGGGAGTCGGTGTACTACAATATTGGTGAGTGTGTTTAAAGATTGAGTAAATTTATATTAATAGCTAAATGTTAAGGGCTGATAAACACAGCGCTATTCTGAGTGATCATCGTTCAGAAAAACGCCCCCCCCACATTGATTTCAATTACCGTACTATTTCAATTATAAATATTATAATTATAATTAAGAACTATAATATAATTATAATATAATATATTATAATTAATAATTATAATTATCATTCAATTATAAATATTTCAATACCAATTACTACTATTGATTTCAAGTACTATTCTTCTTAAAGGGAACCTGTCACCTACCTAAAGCCTCCCAGGCTATCACTACCTGTCCCTGCACCTTCCTATTACTACTCTAACTATCCCTCTCGTCCTGTGACCTGTGACTGTGTTAGAAAACGTTATTAATACTCTGGGGGGCTACTGTTGCTAGCCCCCCTGGGCATCCTCACTATGTCCCCTGCACCGCCTCTTTTCTTGTTTATCACGCCGTGATATTGACTTCCCATTGCACGTTCCCCGCCTGGCTCACAGCCATCTGCAGAGTGCCGGGTATGACTTCAGAGTTGGCTTCACTTGTTCCCCCCCCCCCCCCGCCTTCAGGTATTTAAGTAATTAACAGGCGGCTGTCACTCACTTCCTTTTGAGTACTCCTGTGTCCGGCGGGACCAAAAAAGCCAGCGATGATTGAACGCATCAGCGTAGGTGTGGATGAGAAAGTCGTCGTTGGAAGTAGCGGTCAAATCCTTTAAACATTTGCATGCTATAAAACATACACACACACAATTAAATATAAATATATATTATATATATACACACACACACACAAACATAGTTATACTACATTTTCTGTTGAAAATTGTCATGTAGTTGCCATTGGAAAAAAAAAATGTTGTGCGTATAATTAAAGGGCTGTGGAGTCGGAGTCATTGAGTTGGAGCGGGTGTCCATTTTGGTGGAGTCAGATACAGGGAAATTGAGGAAATCGGAGTTGGAGTCGGAGGTTTGTATGTATCCGACCAACGATCGGGATCGCTGGCACATCGCTATATGATCGCTGGTGAGCTGCCATACAGGCAGACTCACCAGCGACCACGTTGGTAACCAGGGTACCCATCGGGTAACTAAGCATAGCGCTGCGCTTAGTTACCCGATGTTTATCCTGGTTACCATGACACAGCGTGTACTGTGTGGTGCTGGGCATCGGCCGGGAGGTCGTTGATCGTTGGTCTCCCGGTGTCACACACGCCGATGCTGGCTGCCCAGCGGGAGACCAACAATCAAAAAACGGCCCTGGCCACTCCGCAACGATCAGCGAGCTGATCTCTGCAGGATGTCACACGTAGCGACATCGCTACGAGGTCGCTGCAACGTCACAAGTTGCAGCAACATCGTTAACGATGTCGATACGTGTAAACCGGCCTTTACAGACTGCACGCCGGGCCTGTGAAGTCGGAGTCAAGGATTTAGAGTAGATGTCCTTTTTGGTTGAGTCGGAGTTGGATTCGGATTCAGAGAAATTAAGACGTCGGTGTTGGAGTCGGAGGTTTGGGCTACTGATTCCAAAGCCCTGGGGCGCATTATATAATATTATTTATAAAATGCATACATTTATACAGTCAAAAAACAATGGAATTATGGAATGTATATTTTTCTGCTTAAAGGGAACCAACCACCTCAGATGACGTGTATAAGCTGTTAATACATGTCCCTGGACCCTATGTACACCATTGCAGCTATGTTTTTGCTAAGAATATTGATAACAGCAAACCGAAATAAACAGTTTATAAACTTACATGATTTCGTACTTGAGGGCGTCTCCCTCGGGCTTTAGTACGAGAGGGCTGTGTGTTATGCAGCCTGAGTGGCTTTCCTCCCCCTCCCTCTCTGTTTGCAGGACGTCACTGAGAAGACGTGCACGGACGGGAGCTGCCTTGGGTGCCCGCCCACACCAAGATAATATCACGCCCTAATGTGACGTCCTGCAAACAGAGAGTGAGGGGGAGGAAAGCCACTCAGGCTGCATAAGACACAGCCCTCTCGTACTAAAGCCCGAGGGAGACGCCTCAAGTACTAAATCATGCAAGTTTATAAACTGTTTATTTCGGTTTGCTGTTATCAATATTCTTAGCAAAAACATAGCTGCAATGGTGTACATAGGGTCCAGGGACATGTATTAACAGCTTATACACGTCATCTGAGGTGGTTGGTTCCCTTTAAAACTGTCATGTAAATGTTAAAAGGAAAAAAAGTGTATACATATACGGTACATACACAATTACACAGGGTATATACACTTTATTTTTAACATTTACATGACAGTTTTAAGCAGAAAAATATGAATTCAATTGTTTTTTGACTATATATATGTACAGTATATACCGTAGATCTCATATACGTTATACCATATATATCATACATATTGCACACGCACTATCCTCGTGATCACAGGCTATGTTGTATAGGGTATCATGGGGGACCGCACCCCATCGTAATGACTTTAGAGCGCTGATTTCATTCTATATATGTCTTGGCTGTTTTTTTGTCTTTTCTTTTTTCCCCCTTTCAGCAGCCAAATTTTGACAAAATACACTTTCCTGCTAAATAGGCCTTCAGGGAGAGGGGGATTCTCAGCCAAAATACTCCTTGTAATTTTCTCTGTCTCTGGAGCACAGTAAAAATATTTGCCAGTAGGTAACAAGCACTCAGGAAAAAATATAATACGCCATTCTTTTTCATTAAAACTACTTCTATTTAGAAAAATAGAAACAGATTTTTTTTCCCCTGCAAACTATTAAATTTAGCTGCACACAAATTACCATTGTACAGAGAGCGAAGGTAATTAAGTGACATTTCACATTTCCTGTCGAGCCCTTAACCCTTTCATTGCAGGCCTTACAATTGTTACCCCTCTGTACTAATATCCCAAAAAGCACAACGGGTGAACTTCTATCAGTTATCGGATATATTTTGATCTGAAATATGACATCTAACCTTAAACTACAAAAGGGGAACAAAATAATATTTTCTCCCAAATCATTATGGTATTTTAGGCATTGAGCGCTGAAACTTCCTTTACTGCTCTGCTTCCAATGGAGGCAAGCAACACTGAATATCAACCAGATGAGACCATGCTACATGCACAGGTACACTCACACACATCTCTGCTACATGCAATTGTGCACATACACAGAGCTCGGCTATATGCACAGTTTCACTTATAATAAGTTCTGCTGCATGCAGTTACACACACACAGAGCTCCACTACAAGCACAGTTATACTTATATACACTGCTCTGCTACATGCACATTTACACTTATATACACAGCTCTGCTACATGCACAGTTACACTTATAATAAGTTCTGCTACATGCAGTTAAACACACAGAGAGCTCCACTACTGGCACAGTTATACTTATATACACAGCTCTGCTATATGCACAGTTAAAAATAGATAAACATCTCTGCCCCCTAAATACACAAGGGCAAAAATCAGCTTTTTTTTACTATTCCCATCCATTCACTTAACCCTTTAAAGTGGTTGTCTAGAAGTTAGATATTGATATAGAATTCTTACGAAAGGTCATCAATATCATATCGGGGGTGCCAACACCCAGTGCCCCGCCAACTCAGATCCTATTAAAGTTAATGGGAGCTGAGCTGGTACCCCAGAAGAGATACAACATAGTGCACTGCGTTTTGCTACTCCAGCTTAACCATGGGGGTTGCAACAGCTAAGCAGTGAAGTGACATGTATCAGACACCCATTTATCTGATATTGACAACCTTTTCAGAAAATAGGCCAACAATACCCAAGTCTTGGAAAAACTGTTTTTAGAAGCAAAATCTGCCAGATCATGACAGTGTGCAATGCACACAATCACAGTATGCCTCTGTGCGACTAGTCAAAAACTGCATGTATGCACGTTTCTTTCAAAACAAGAAAGTTTTGAAAAGCCGGGTGACAAAAACTGCAAATTGCATACAGGAGATCCATTCACAGGAGTATACAGGGAATCCTGGCAGTGCGCACATTGCACAGTGCCGTCATTTACCAGTCTGCAGTCACACAAAATGACTAAAAAGGTAAATTTTTTTCCAACATTTTACTCAAATACGAAATTAATCATTAACATAAGTACTCCTTAATGCTACAATAAAGAAGTACAGTTAGGAAAAAAATGCAAGGTCCCATACAACTACGCAGACCCAATAGGTCCCATATCAACCCATCAGATGAGGACATGCTACATGCACAGTTACACTCACATACATCTCTGTAAGGTGGAAGGTTTCTTGCAGAAATTTCTAAGACTGTCCCGGTCATTTTCATAACAGCTCCAATCATATGGTGACTTGTCTGCAAACCATGTCCTATGAGGAACAGTAGCAGGATTTGGTAATGTTTAGCTTGCAAAAGAGAAGACTGAAAGGAGACTTAATAGCTGTCTACAAATATTTCAAGGGCTGTGACACTGTACAGAGATCAGCTTTATTCTCATTTGCACAAGGAAAGAATAGAAGCAATGTGATTAAACTGGGAGGAGACACAGATTAGATATGGACCAGATGACCTCCTGGGTCCCTTACAACTCTACTATTCTATGATTCTATGGGGTCATTCCATGTCAAGTGAACCAATGATTATTACCTCTATATTTTTAATTATTTTGAGATTTTGTTATTTGATAATAGCATGTCAGACAATGCAAAATGTGAAGAGAAAAATTAAAAAAAAAATTTATTTTTTTTTAAATGATTTTCAAAGTTCGGAAAAAGTGCGAATTTCGCTGTCGCCTGCCTTTACGTTTCTCCTCATAACTAAGGCTAGGAATAAGATAGAGAGACAAAATAAACACCATTCTACTCAGAACTATACAGGCTTTCACCATATATGTCACAAGAGGATCTTTGTTAATATTTTACCCATGTGATCGCAAGCGCAAAACTTTAAAACGCATTTCCGAAAAATCGGCGCGCTTTAAATATTTCAAAAACTGTCCATGTGTCTGCTTTGCTCTTAGACACATCTGTACCAAATTTCAAGTTGGGATCGCGATGGGATCATATTTTAAAATATTTTACTATTAATAGCGTCAATGGGTCATTCCATATCAAGTGATCTAAATATGAATATTTTTTTTTACCTGACGTCTTTAGATTTTTTATTTTTTTTTTCCCTTTATGAAGTACTACTTTAGTTAATTACAAATTAAAAGTTTAGAATTTTTTTCTTCATCAGTTAATTTTTTACAGATTTTTAAAGTTTAAAAAAAGTGTGAATTTTGGCCTGGTATGACTTTACATTTTTTTATCTTGGGCTAGAAATAAGATAGAGAAACAAAACAAACACCATTCTACTCAGAACTGTCCAGGCTTTCACCAGATATGTTACAAGAGTATATTTGTTAATTTTAATTTTTTACCCATGCGAAACGCATTTCCGAAAAAAACGTTTTAATAAAAATTTTCCAAAACTGCCCATGTGTCTTTTATGCTCTTAGCCACATCTGTACCAAATTTCAAGTTGGGATCGTGATGGGATCATATTTTAAAATATTTAACTATTATAGTGTCAATTCAAAAATCTTGAATTCAGATCTGTTCAACCTGTGGTCTAAAAGCGTGGGGTCTATATTTATCAAATCCATTATTTTTACACATTACTGTATTATTTTGATATGTTACAGCTTAGAAGCAGGAGAGGACATATAGGAAAAAGCTTTGTTAGGGCTCAACCTGAGAAACCACAGGGATAGACAGTGAATGCAGAGCAGATGATAGGCCAGCAGCTCTGTCAATCATGTTAAGTGTCTACCCACTGCATTCAGGAAGTAAGACAGCTCGTTCAGACCTTTCATGTCCTGACATGTCTGGACATCTTCACTCCTGAACAAACAATAGCCATCAAGGCTGTGTACTAAAATATGGGTGAGTAAATATATTAATAGTTTAATGCTTTTATTATTAAGGGCCAATACACACAGTGCTATTCGTAGGGATCATCATTAAGAAAAACAGCCCCATTGATTTCTATGGGGTTCACCACATGCAGTGTTTTTGGAAATACTCAAGAGTGAGTAAATCACTGCTTGAACTACTTTTTAATCGCTGCAATAAATGCAGCATTTATCATTTATATAAAAAAAGCTGCCATTTTTTTCACTAGCGATTAAAAAAACTAACGCATATGTGGTAAAAACTTGGCAGAAAAACAAGCTGCCAAAACTGCAGCGTGTATCTGCAGACAGAAAAAACTGTGCGCGCTAGCCCTAAAACTCACTTTATAGTAATACAGTTCTATCTCAAGTGTACTGTAAATCTTTATTTTTATTACCTATCTTCCTTACTTAATATTAACTGTATTTTTCCCACACAGCAATGGCTGCTACTTCTCAAGAAACAGCATTTTATCATAGACACTGTTGCAATCCTTTTGAAAAAATATGAATATGATTGGCGCTGGTGGCTGGCTACTGTACTCTCCAAAGATTGTGAAAATGAAGAAGTAGAATTGACTTTATTGCATCCTTCTGGTCCAGCGCCATCCTTTGTGTATCCAAGAAAGCCAGACATTTTAAAAGTGCACAAAAATCAGATATTAACTCAGGCGGAGCCTAACACCGTGACAGGCCGGACATACTCTTTGACACACAAGGAAATGGCGATTGCTAGTAAGCGTTTATGGACAAGATTACATTTCACCCACTAGAAGGGACAAATTGATAAAATGCCACTTTAAAAACATACTATTAATTGTTTGATTAGTTCATAATTTATAGAACGATGATTTAACTACTGTACTATTCTTATTAAACAATTCATAAATCACATGTTTAGTGATACAATAGAAAACAAATTTATATGTATAAATAGGGGTTAACATTTTTGGTTCTTTTAATCTTGTTTAATCAAACTTGAGGATATGATCACCTTTCTTCTTTTAGTTTGTTCAATACATTCAAGTTGAAAATGCTGAGCGTTGTGTTCTGATGATTAAGATATATTTATCCTGGCACTTATGGGATTTGTTTTTTGTGTTTCTTTTTTGTTGCATATAAATGTTTTATTCAATAAGTTGTGATAACTCATACAACCATAAAATAAAAAATATATAAATTTGACAGGTCCCAAGTTGAATCTCTGCACAAATATAACCAAGAACACAATCAGTCATTTTTTCACAATTGCCCGTCAATAGTTTGAATTTGATATAAAGAAACATAGTCTTGTAACATATCAAATGAAAGCTGTTACCGTTCTGAGTAAAATGATGCCTCTCCCACTTCATTATCTTATTTCTAGCCTGAGATAAAAAAATGTAAAGTCATACCAGGCCAAAATTCACCCTTTTTTTAAACTTTAAAAATCTGTAAAAAATTAACTGATGAAGAAAAAAATTCTAAACTTTTAATTTGTAATGAACTAAAGTTGTACTTCATAAAGAAAAAGAATTAAAAAAAATCTAAAGACGTCAGGTAAAAAAAAATATTCATATTTAGATCACTTGATATAGAATGACCCATTGACGCTATTAATATTAAAATATTTTAAAATATGATGCCATCGCGATCCCAACTTGAAATTTGGTACAGATGTGGCTAAGAGCATAGCAGACACATGGGCAGTTTTTGAAATATTTAAAGCGCGCCGATTTTTCGGAAATGCGTTTTAAAGTTTTGCGCTTGCGATCACATGGGTAAAATATTAACAAAGATCCTCTTGTGACATATCTGGTGAAAGCCTGCACAGTTCTGAGTAGATTGGTGTTTATTTTGTTTCTCTATCTTATTTCTAGCCCGAGATATGATAGAAAATGTAAAGCCATACCAGGCCAAAATTCGCACTTTTTTACAACTTTAAAAATCTGTAAAAAATTAACTGATAAAGAAAAAAATTCAAAACTTTTTTTTTGTAATTAACTAAAGTTGTTCTTCATATAGAAAAAAAATCCAAAAAATCTGAGGACGTCAGGGAAAAAAAATATTCATTTTTGGATCACTTGACATGGAATGACCCTATGTTTGGAACAGATTTTCACAAATCTGTTATGTGTGAATAATTCCTAACAGAGCTGGATCATCCATTATGGTCACCTAATAAGTATGACCCAAAGAAACCCAACATTACCAGCAGGGCTGTGGAGTCAGAGTCATGGAGTCAGAGATGGATTCAGGGAAACTGAGGAGTCGGAGTTGGATGTTTGGTTTATTTGACTTCACAGCCATGGTTGTGAAGTCGATGTCCATTTTAATGGAGTTGGATTTAGGGAAATTGAAGCGTTTGAGTAGGATATTTGGCTTACCAACTTCACAGTACTGATTACCGGTCAACAGCCTAGTATAGTTGGGAATACATACATGTCAAGAGCTGAAAAGAAACTAGTGGCTTTACCTGATATTACCTGACTCATTGTCACACTGTCTTCTGGTGAACAAACGTCCGCAAAACTAAAATCCACCCACGTTGTGTAATTATATAGATAATAGCTCCATGCAAAACATAATGACCACCCTCACTGATGACGTTCATCTCACTTGCCTTAAACCTGCTGAATTTGAACATGGATGAACATATCATTTTCCAGCTATGACTTGATGGTGGGCACTAAAAATAATTTGGGTTTACATAACATAGGATGCGAAAATTCAGTATCTTGTATAATATAGTAATAGGCAGTGACAAATACTAATAAATATTCTCCCTTCTGTGATTCCAGATCTTGTAAATACTGCAGACACATAGTTTACAAAAGCAGAAGAGGAACCGGAGCCGAGCGGCACCATGGCCTTATGAATCGTGATACATTTTACGACCTGTTTCGTCATTTTATGAGCTTTGGTTGTGAAATCCCTTAATTGATGATAAGTGTATGTTTGTGTAAGGAAACAAGAGCAGTTTCATGTGATTATAAGACATACAATTATTTTATCATGGTACAGCGATGGGCACCACACAAGGGCCACCTTCAAAGAAAATGCCTACTTGGGGTAGGAATGAGGACTGACAAGGCGACAAGCAGTGTTCTGCGTTGTGTAATTCTGACTCCAATAAATTACGTGTCTGCAGTTTTATCCATTCTGAATTATTACCTATCTCACCACTTTATATCTCCACCTTGATACCACACATGACACAGGGATGACGAGAGACCCAACATACCATTTGGAGCATTTTTGCTAAACATCTTTTTAGTGACAGCTGACTCATGCAATGGTCCATGGGAATAATTTTCTAAATTAGATATAACCAGATTGTGATACTCTGAAAAAATAATGCCACACTAATGAAGCAGATTTTTCTCAAATTATCTCTAGCAAATAGCAAACTTCAGATCAGGGCTGTGGAGTCGGAGTTGTAGTGGTGGAGCCGGAGTCAGATTCAGGGAAACTGAGGAGTCTGAGTTGGAGTCGAAGTCAAATGTTTGGGTTACTGAGTTCGGTGCCATTTTGGTGGAGTTGGAGTCGGAGTCCGCTTTGGAGTACAATTTAGGGAAATTAAAGAGAGAGAGTCAGAGTCGGAGTTAGATGTTTGGCTTACTGATTCCACAGCCCTGTTTCAGATGCCCTTCTTAGCAGAGTTGTGGAGTCAGTAAGCCAAACTCAATTTCACTGAATCCGACTCCACCCAAAATGGACACTGAGTCCAACTCCACAGCCCTGCATCTTTTAGAGCAACCATTGTCTTATCTCTATATAACATTTGTCATTCAAGATTAGAAATATCTACGGTATCTATTCTCAAATTTCAAGAGAAACTGAATGGGACCGGCAAACCCACCCAGCCTAAATATAAAAGTAGTGCTGTATCTCCTCCCCGCCACCCCCAGAAAAAAAATACAGATTAGAGTTTCTCTTTCTCTTGGCCAACTTCTCGAGGTCTTAGTTACAGCAGTTTTTTTAAAGATTTGCAATCAAAACTAATACAGGATTGTAGCGGTCAATATGACAAAGGTTTAAGTGACATCAGATTAATACAGACATTACATGTATGCCCAACATTAAAGGACTAAAGTCAGATTACTGGGCCATTTACAGCCGTCGTTCAAAGCTTCGTTGTTTGATAAGTGGGAGGTGTAGTACACATAACATTTCATTTAATCTTCTACATAAGCTGTAGGATTGACATTGTCTCAGATTGATCCCACACCTTTCAGCACTGATTAGCCCAGAACCTGATGATAATGGTAACTGGTCAAGACAAGTTACCATGAAGAGCATCCCAATGACAAACATGCGAATAACAAGCATCAGTACAACCCTCCAACAGATGTATCTACTGTTCATAATCAACAGCTACGGTAGATCCTCAGCTAAAAAAACGACTTGGCCACAATAATCCTGAGACCTTGGGAAATAGTCTAATTGGCACTTTCTCAATCTCTAACTCTCTGATCTCACCTTATTCCTTAAAGATTGTAATCTCTTATGGTTGGAACCCTTACTCATCCTCCCTTACTTGTATACCTCCCTCATTTTTTAAGTAAGATCCTGTGGACAGGATCCTTACTCATCCTTCAACTCCAAATTTATTATGTAAGCTCCTATGGTCAAGACCCTTACTTATGCTACCTCTCCATCAATCTTTTGTAAGCTCTTGTGGTTGGGATCCTTACTCATCTTCCAACTCTGGTATCTCTCCTATCTTTAAGTATGCTCGGGACCTTTACTCATCCTCTACTTCTTGTACCTCCCCCTTTCTCCTTAAATAAACTCCTATGGTCGGGACCTTGACTCACGCTTTACTTCTTGTACTTCCCACTAATTCCTTAAATAAGCTACTATGGTCGGGATGTTTACTCACTGTCTACTTCTTGTACCTCCCCCTTGCTCCTTAAGCAAGTTCCTATGGTCGGGACCTTTATTCATCCTGCAGTTCTTGTACCTCCCCCCATTCCTTAAGTAAGCTCCTATGGTCAGGACCTTTACTCATCCTCTACTTCTTATACCTCCCCTTATTCCTTAAGTAAGCTCCATTGGTTGGGACCTTTACTCACCCTCTACTTCGTGTACCTCCCCCTTATTCTTAAGTAAGCTCCTATGGTTGGGACCTTTACTCACCTCTACTTCCTGTACCTGCCCCTTATTCCTTAAGTAGTCCCTAGTTGGGATCTTTGCTCATCCTCTACTTTTGCACTTTCACCTTATTCCTGATGTAAGCTCCTGGTCAGCTGGGACCACTGCTCATTCAACAGTATTTTTTTGTGGTTCCCATTATATTTTTATTCAGTTGTATGTAGCACCATATAGCTACATATAGAACATACATTATCAGCTCTGTCTTCATAAAGAATTTATATTGAGTGCCCCAATCAGTATGTCTTTGGACTATTGGGAGAAACCAGAGGAAACCCCACCTAAAACATGGGAAGATCATTCAAACTTTGCAATCAAATTCCTGTTGACTTTGGTGGGATTTGAACCCAGGAGCCCTGCGCTGCCCATATACCCAAGGGCACATTTCCCTGTCAATATGGTGATGGTCACAAATCCCACCAGTTCCACCATTCCATATGATGGTTACAGCCTTCTCCATATGGATCCTGAGGGATCATCATTAAGTCTGATGTCATTAAAAGACATGATCACTATCCAAAAATGATATGCATCACCAATAATAACTACATATACTAATAAAACTATACTGTCTGTATTTATTCCTGATATCCACTTTATGTATCACTCAGGCTATATTCACACACTGCGGACAATTTCCCCTGCAGATTTGGTCACAAATTTGCAATGAATCTGCAGACAGAATCCATTTCATCCTACCCCTGTTTTACTAAGGATTGAATATAATGAAATCCACAAATTAATGAGTATTCTGACGATTTAAAATCTTCACCATGCTTTCATTTTCTTGTAATTTTTTTTCTGCAAGGGGCACTTGATTTTGAAAAACCCCATTTGCTTATATTGTACTGAAAATTACTGGGGATTTGCAGACGTCCTCCTGCCCAGTAATCTCCTCATTCCGACATAACTGAGGACAATAGTTTGCAGTCAAATACACAATACTATGATCTGTAATGGAGGCACACGACACTGAAGGCTAAGTTCACGTCCGATTCATCTGTTTGCAACAAAAATACTGGATCGTTTTGTAACCTTTGCATCCGGTTAAAAAAACGATTTGCTGTGGGATCCGTTTGTCAGTTCATTGAAGTCAATGTGAAAGGATCAGTTAGGCTGGTTCCACACTTGCGTCAAGGTGTGATCAGGCTGAAAACACGTCTGCCGCGTCCGGGTTTGTTTGTGCAACCGTATGCAATTGCAGCGGTATTATTGCTGATCCACGTGTCGGATCATGCAAAAAATTGCCACGGTTGCATACATTTTCTTCCCTGATCTGTCGGAAAGTTGAAACTTTTCATAGGACACGACTAATGGGAGGGTGTTGGGAGGGGCTCTGGGCATGCTCAGTGTGAAATACAGATCCAGCCCCATTGAAACCCGTTTTATTTTTTGCCGCAGTGCACGACATCCGGTGATGTCAGGCTTTTAAACCAACTACAAAATTGTAAGTTTGTGCAAGCGGAGGAGATAGAAAATTTGTTAGGATCCGGCGGTAACCTTATGCCACAGCATGTGCCTGCATCCTTATTCTAAAGCCCCCGTCACACTAAGCGAGATTGCTGTTAATTCACCAATTTGGTGATGCAACAGCGACCTCGCCAGCGATCTCAATATGTTTGACACTTAGCAGCGACCAGGCCCCTGCTGTGAGATCGCTGGTCGTGTCAGAGTAACCTGGACCATTATTTGATCATTGGGGTCCCGCCGGGCAGCATGCAATCGGTGTGTTTGAAAGGGACAACGACCAACAACCTCAATACTACAGGTCTGATAAACAGGGTCGCAACGACCTCCGTATCATTCCGGATCGTTGTTGCGTCGATGGTGAGATCTGACTGTTTGACATCTTACCAGCGATCCCGACAGCGACGCAACAACGATCCCTACAGGTCGTATCGCTGTCAGGATTGCTGGTGCATACCAGCAGGAAGGACAGCGCCACAGGCATGGGTAGTGATGAAAAATAAACTTCTTTATTCCATGGTCGTGCAGCAACGTTTCGACCAACCACACGTGGTCTTTATCAAGCTCACAATGCAAGACAAATGACCCCCTTAAATAGTGATAAACTCATTGACATTATCTGGATAAGGACTCTCTAGACTGGACGTACGTCCAGGGACGGGCTGGAAAGGATATATATAGAGCCCGTGAGTTCACGTGGTGCGGTGACCATTTTTACCTATGGGATTGCTGGTGCGTCATCAAGTGTGACGGTACCCTAAGTCTATGGAGACAGGTCTGATCAGGGAGCATTAGATTTCGGTCTGATTAAACTAGTATCACACTTGTGTTCAGGTGTGGTCAGGCTAAAAACACATCTGACCCAGCCCCATTGATGCCCATTCTATTTTTGGCCGCAGTGCGCTGCATCCAGTGACATCAGGCTTTTTAGCAAGCCACAAAAATCGCAACCTTGTGCGTCCGAGGAGGAGATCAAAAGGACGCATCTGTGATGGTACCTTTACACGCCGCCACAACAGGATGGATACAACCCGCTACAGGCTACAAATGTAGCTTGTCGCGCCAATATCGCCCGTAGTAGCGGCGTGTGAAGACGGGACGACACAGCCGGCTACAGATACCTCTGTATCCGTGCACTGCCCATAAACATATGGCTACATCGCCGAGTGTAGCGAGCTGTATCGGCGTGTAAAGAAGCTACAGAAGGGAACTCTGGACACCCGGCGATGTAGCTGCAATGTAGCTAAGGCGTCACCCAGGCTCCGTGATACCGCGCCCCATCTGCGATCATTGGTGGAAGATGGTGCGGTCCGATTGGTTGTCGGCGCACAGGGCGGCATATTTAAGGAGCTGACGAGTCACACTACACAATTGCTCGAGCGTCAAACATTAATCAGCCTCCTGCGATGCCTGGCCAATCATGGTATTATTGCTTTGTCCTATCAGCGTACGGACGTCTCGTAATCCACAATTGTAGCACGCCTATGTGCTGTCCCTGCTGCACCAGGTCCGCCCATAGTAGCTGGTTATAGCGGTGTGTAAATGAGCTACAGACGGCTACTTGCGACACCCGGCGATGTAGCTAGCTATAGATGTAGCGTAGCGTAGCGCACCTTGTGGCGGCGTGTAAAGAGGGTGCGGTTCCCGTTGGTAACCGTTCGGCCGTGCTCGTGCACGTGAAGTTGCCGTTGGTATCCATCCTGTTGTGGCGGCGTGTAAAGGTACCATAAGGATCCGGTGGAAACCTTATGCCACCGCATGTGCCATTCTAAGTCTGTGGAGAGAGACCTGATCAGGGAGCATAAGGTTTTCACCGGAATAGGGCGCTGGACAAAAAAATGCAAGCGTGAAACCGACCTTATAAAGGAAATCAGTTTTTCATCAGTTTCAAACTGTATTTTAATTAACTGAACAGATGATTATTGGTCTTGTCAACTTGGCCTAAGAGCTCATTCAGATGTGTTTTTTTCCCACATACGAGAAAAAACAGTCTTAAGGCCGGGTTACACGCAGCGACATCATTATTGATATCGCTGCAACGTCACAGGTTTTGTCGCTGCGTTGTGACATGCCGCAATGACCAGCGATCAGCTTGCTGATTGTTGCGGAATGGCGGGGACTATTTTTCAGTCGTTGGTCTGCCGCTGTCACGCATGTATCGGCATGTGTGACAGGGGCAACGTCCAGCAACACCCAGTGTGCGCCCGACACCCTGACTGATCCCAGCGACCGTCGGGTGTCGGCGCATCGCTGGGTGATCGCTGGTAAGATCTGCCTGTCTGGCATCTCACCAGAGATCACATAACAATGTTCCAGCGATCATGATCGTTGGTTGGGTCGCTGGAACATCGCTACGTGTAACCCCCAGCTTCAGTTTCATTAGTGATTTTGTTCAAATTTTGATCACAGTTTGATCCTAGATTCATCAGATGACAAATAAAAAGTTTCTCTACCTTCTATCGAGCAGTCATACTCTTTCATGGACCGACTCTATGAAAAACTCGGGAGGCGAAAAATGGAGATCTGAATGATCCCCAACAGTGGTTGACTGTCATGAGGCATATAAGTCTTTTTCACAAGAACAAAGATAATAATTTTATTATATGCACTGAAGAAAAGCAAAAGAGCTAAAGGCAATCTGCCAGAATTCTGATAATCCAGAGCTGAACTGCAAAATAATCCAGAATGATACAAATGCTATTCACATATTCTGCTGGACTGTCATCCAACACTGATGAGGCCTTCAGATGCTCCTAATCCCTTGAGCAGTAAAGTTCTCCAGAGACCCCTAGTTAAGGCTGCCTTCACATTTGCGTTTGTGTCTGCATGTGTATGGCATGCAGACGCAAACGCAGCCATACTAATGTGAACGCAGCTGAGAATCTCTGCATGCGTTCACATTAGTATGCAGCCCGGCCATCCAATCAGCTGTCTCAGAGGCGGCTGGGAGGAGGAGATCAGCTGTGGAGATCTCCTCCTCCCGTCCGCTGCTGCTCTCCCGCCGGTGTCAGGTGGGAGATTTGAAGAAACAGCTGATCTGACAGCTGTTTAAATCTCCAGCGCCGACACCGAATAGGGTGATATCAGTGCAGTAGATAAGAAACAGCTGATCGCTGCTTCAAATCTCCCGCACCGACATCCCCTATTCGGTGTCAGCGCGGTAGATTTAAACAGCTGTTAGATCAGCTGTTTCTTCAAATATCCCGCGCTGACACCGGTGGAAGAGCAGCGGCGGCTCTAGCTGATCTCCGGCGGCCACCGGGAGAGATTTCAATGAAATCCGCAGCGTTCTCCTGCGCTGTCATGCGGAGGACACTGCGGATCCATTGACTTCACTGCATGGTTTGTGCACTTGCGGGCGCTTGCAGATAAAACAAGCGCCCACGACCGCACAAAAAATGCAACAGACTGCGTTCTGATTGCGGGAGGAGGGTGCACAAATTATGCGCATCAAACACAAACACAACCGAACGCAGCCAAACGCAGGCACATGCGTTCCCATGTTAAACATAGGAACGCAGTGCGCAAGCGTTTGGCTGCGTTCGGTACGCTGCGCTTGCAAACGCAAATGTAAAGTCAGCCTAAAGCGGCCGTCACACGCATCAATTTCCTGCACGATATCGCTTAAGCGATCTGCTTTTTGATCGCTTAAGCGATATCGTTTGTGCATCGCTGCGTGTAATCAAGCGATTTTACACTGTAAAATCACTTGATTGTTAGATCGCAGATTTGTGAGCCGGAGCTCATATCAAGCGATAATCGCTTGATCAATCTGCCTCATCGTGGTGTGTGACACCACGATGAACGATCTCCCAGCGGCAGAGCCTATGCTGGGAGATGGTATCTATGGTAAACGTCGGGTTACTAAGCGCCGCGCGGCGCCTAGTAACCCGATGTGTACCATAGTTACCAGCGATCTCGCTGCTCCACAACGCTGGTGAGTCTGTCTGTGTGACATCTCACCAGCGATGTGAGCGATATTGTTAGCGATCGCGCGTGCATGTGATCGCTAACAATATCGCTCTCAACATTGAAGCGTGTGACGGCCGCCTAAGGGATGGCATTGGTATATGGCCTCCACTTTCCCAATGTGCTTTAATAAAACACCTTGAGCGGCCGTCACACGCTAAGATATCGCTAGCGATATTGTAAGCGATCACGTGCACGCGCGATCGCTTACAATATCGCTCACATCGCTGGTGAGATGTCACACAGACAGACTCACCAGCGATGTGGAGCCGCGATCTCGCTGGTTACTATGGTAAACGTCGGGTTACTAGGCACCGCGCGGCGCTTAGTAACCCGACGTGTACCATAGTTACCATCTCCCAGCATAGGCTCTGCCGCTGGGAGATCGTTCATCGTGGTGTCACACACCACGATGAAGCAGATCGTGACATCCTTCATCGCTAGATCTGAGGTCCGGAGCTCAGATCTGCGATGTCAGGATCAAGCGATTTCACATCGTAAATCGCTTGATTACATGCAACGATGCCAAAACGATATCGCTTAAGCGATCAAAAAGGAGATCACTTAAACGATATCGGGCTTAAAATCGTTGCGTGTGACGGCCGCTTTAGGGTGATTTGTGGTCTGCAGTTATGTTTACCTCCTGGACCCCCAGTAAAATTAGGACAAAGCTCTTCCATTCTCACAGGGTTTCTTTTCTCTCAGATTACAGACATCAGGTCGTTATGTTGGCTCAGAGGACACAAGGTCAAGGTGGTAAAGTCTCGTTAACACAAGGAGATTATCAGGATTATGAGCCATGGTGACAATAGTAATCCGGCCATACTTAGAGCCAGCTATTGTACCCCGAGTATAAGGAAACAGCGATATTCTGGGTGGGGGGACAGAGAGTGCATTTTTCATGTACAGAATAATTGTCAAATCTGACAACAAAAAAATCCACGTGATTAAGAAATGTAATCTTTCAATGCTGAAAAAAATCATATGATTTCAATCCAACATCATTTCTGAAATTTCGTTTTACTGTCAATGAACAGAAACATTCATTTATATGTAAAAAACAAAAAAGTTTTGTGACCCCTCTGTCTCGGACACAAAAGTACATTCATACACTAAAAGCCCTGAACTTGTGTCTGCCAGTAAGGGTACCGTTACACGTCGCAACATTGCATGCAATTTCACTTGTGATTTGCTGGTTGCAGTGAAATCATGGAAACATTGTTCTATTTTGTTGCTGTGTACAAATGGAACAATGTCTCCATTATTTCACTGCAACCAGCAAATTGCCAGTGAAATTGCATGCAATGCTGCGACGTGTAAGGGTACCCTAAGCATTGGGACAGATTTTCAGGCTGCGCAGACAAACAGTGAAGCAGTTTACTCCATTTTTAGACTTGTTTCTAGAGAGGAGCGGACTCGTGGAAGTTCGGGTTCGATAGGTGCAGAGGAACTTGATGGCGCACTGTTCAGGTCCCGAACCTCATTGGAAATCAGTGTTTGGAGGTTGAGCTCTCAGCCCACACACAGCCAGCCATAAGCAAAACAATTAAAACACTTTTAACCCCATTGCGAGTCAAACACTGCACACGGCTCACACTGGGCTAAGCACCAACTGTACCCAACCTCAGTGATGCCCACTCCAGTGCTTTAGGGTGCTTTCACATTTGCGTTCCCCTCCGCAGCGTTCTGCGGAGGGGAGCCGCAATGTGAGCGCAGCACCGCAAGGCCCTATCTTTATAATGGGAGCACACGGTGCAGCGCTTGACTGCGCATGACCGTGCGCACCCATTCACTCCCATATGTGATCTGTTGCATTTCTGGTGCGGACGAGACTGGGTGATTTGTGCGCAGACGTCCGCCTGCGCACAGATCACATATGGGAGTGAATGGGTGCGCACGGTCATGCGCAGTCAAGCGCAGCACCGTGCGCTCCCATTATAAAGATAGGGGCTTGCGGTGTTGCGCTCACATTGCGGCTCCCCTCCGCAGAACGCTGCGGAGGGGAACGCAAATGTGAAAGTAGTCTTAGAGATGTAAAGCAACCGAACAAGTTAGCTCATCTCTACTTATTTCTTCTCGGTTTCTACTTCTTTGACAAGTAGGTGTGGGTTAGAGGGAAAGGGTGTGGCTTAAAATGCAAAAAGTGTTCAGAAAATTGAGCACATCGGCACACATACACTAAGCTACACATGGTGTAAAGTGTCTAAAGATGCATCAAATATATAGTCAGATAAATGACTGTTCTGGTACAAGTTTGATCACTGATATGCAATTTATATTTTTTAGGATGGCTTCAAGCCCAATAAAATCTTTCTACTGGATTTCTTTTGTATTTTCTAATTACCGTATATACTCGCGTATAAGCCGAGTTTTTCAGCCCAAAAATTTGGCTGAAAAGTACCCCCCTCGGCTTATACGCGAGTCAGTGCGGGGGCTGCTGTATACAGCGGTATACAGCAGCCCCCGCATCCCCAGTAATGCAGGGCCCCCCCCTCATGCTCCGGTCACCTGTAAAGCAAGTTATACTTATCAGTGCCCGCTGCCGTCCGCGCCCGCCGCTGCCGACATGCGATCCTCCATCTTCATTCATCTTCTTCCTGCTTCTGTGCGCGTCGCAGGCAATGACGTCATTACCGGCGACGCGCACAGGAAACAGGAAGAAGATGCATGAAGACGGAGGATCGGGATGTCGGCAGATGCGGGCGCGGACGGCAGCGGGCACTGATAAGTATAATTTGCTTTACAGGTGACCGGAGCATGAGGGGGGGGCCCTGCATTACTGGGGCTGCCTGTATACTACCACTGGGGCTGCTGTATATAGGGGCCCTGCATTACTGGGGCTGCAATACCACTGGGGCTGCTGTATATAGGGGCTGCAATACCACTGGGGCTGCTGTATATAGGGGCTGCTGTATACACCACTGGGGCTGCAATACCACTGGGGCTGCTGTATATAGGGGCTGCAATACCACTGGGGCTGCTGTATATACCACTGGGGCCTGCTGTATATCATACTGCTGGGGCCTGTATACCACTGCTGGGGGCCACCCTCGGCTTATACGCGAGTCAATAGATTTTCCCAGGTTTTGGGGGCAAAAGTAGGGGGGTCGGCTTATACACGGGTCGGCTTATACACGAGTATATACGGTACTCTGTAGTTGGGGTCGTGGAGTCGGTGTCCATTTTGGTCAAGTCGGATTCAGGGAAATAGAGGAGTCGGGGTCAGATGTTTGGCTTACTGACTCCACAGCCCTGGTTGTGGATTCGGAGTTGTGGAGTCAAGGTCGAAGTCGGTGTCCATTTTGGTGGAGTTGGATTAAGGGAAACTGAGAAGTTGTGATCGGATGTTTGGTTTACTAACTTTACAGCCCTGCCTCGAATATTACCCATCATAAGCTATAACTGTGGGGCTGTAACCATAGCTAGTGTTGAAAGACCAACATTTTTTCCCGCATATCAGGTCAACCCTCTGACAAACGAACTGACCACCTACGTGTCACATCAAACTGACTTTGTTCCGACTTCCTCGAAATCGGCCCACAATCCGTAAGTGCAATCTCAGCCAAACTGAGCACACATGCATCAATCAAGGTCAGTTACCAAGTCCTATGGATACACATCGATGTGCTGCGACGGTCCCAAACCTGACCATAAACTGTCCCAATGGTATCGATCACTATTGAGATATTTTCAAATACACATTCAATGCGACAGATTATGTTGTCCACAGTCCTTGTTCGTCATGGTAGATTTTTACTGATCTCTTAAGGACTTGGAATTTTTTTTTGCTTTCAAACTGAACTGATTTGACCAAAATAAAAATCTTATTTAAAAAAAGTATAGACAGCATTTTCTGTTTTAAAGCAAGATAAAAAAAAACTAAAGCACAAATCAATTTGATTAAAATACAAGGTATGACTGTCCTCGGGATTTACAGACCCTCTCGCTAGGCAAATTTTACATTTTACAGAAGAAATCTTTAACATTCAGGTAAATTCCGATGGTTTTATCTGATAATTGGTGCGTAGTGTTTACAGAATCCCATCGTTAGGTCACCCGTGATGGAGGCGGGAGGAATAATAGCGAAGGTACAATTTCAGCTGAAGAAAGGGGGGAAAATTTGCCCTTCCAGAGTGAAATCCATGTTGTCATCCACAGCATTTAGAGATAGTAAAATTGAAGCGGTGGGGAATTTAGGCTGCGAATTTTCTCCATGGTATGTAAAGCAGGGCTGTGGAGTTGGAGCCTGATTCAGGGAAATTGAGGAGTCGGAGTCCATTTTGATGGCGTTGGAGACGGATTCTGGGAAATTGAGGAGTCCAGAGTCTGAGCCGGTTGTTTGGGTTACTGACTTCACAGCCCTGGTTGTAGAATTGGAATTGTGGAGTCGGTGTCCATTTTTTGGAGTTGATTCAGGGAAGTTGAAGAATCAGATGTTTGGCTTACTGACTCCACAGCCCTGATGTAAATGAGATATTGAGACAATAATAATAATTTTTAATCTTGTATATATATATATATCGCTATTAATTCCATAGGGCTTTACATACATTTGCAAAGGTTCTTCCTTAAGCTAATCCGCATCAAAGAATCCGGTGCAGATCCACGGTGCAGAACTGCATCGGGAGGATCAATAAAACTCCAACATATGAAAACACTTCCTATGTATATTTTTTTCCTACTGCAGTCAAGAAGTGGGTAGAAAAAATACCAAATTATAACAAGAAAGTTCTAAAAACCTAATTTCTAAATAAAATATTGATTTTTATTTAAAGAAAATATATGTGTAAAAATATATATATTTGAATGCATTTTTTTAAAAGCCTAAAAATTTAATAAAAAAGTAAAATAAAATAAATAAAAGTAGGTGGTTTACACCAGGCTGGTGATGTGACTGTACATCCGGGGCTGGAGGTTACATGTCACGCTCAGGCCGCACACGGTGGCACTATCCTCTCTCGTCTCGGCCCTGTGATTTCCTGTGCCGATTATAAAACGCGTCGCCCCCTCCTCTCTAAATTGTTACTTTCTGATACACTATTTCTGTCATAAATCTGCTCTCGTCTAAACACAGAATTTCTTCGCCCATCAATTCTCTCATGTGGAAAATTTAAAACTGATTCTAAACACCAAGGTTGCCGGCAAACAAACTCCGCATAAATTAATAGCGAGCGGTGAGAGTCAGCACCGAGAAGCCATTAGCAGCGACAGATGAAGTTATTTTTGAAGTCAGGGATTTATCTTCTCACATCCTTTTTTTATTCGTTTTTTCTTTCCCTTCCTCTCGTTGTGACACGGTCGGTTCCTGTGTGATGCCGGTGTGAAGCCGGGCACCCGTCCAGGGCAGAGAACCATCCTGTACGATAGGGCAAGGACCCACTGGATGCTATAGGGGGGTTAATAAGGGGGTGGGGGGGCCATTTCAAGCTCGTTAGTGGTGTACATGTTCTGTATATAGTCATTACTACACAAGAGGTGCCCTCCCCTGACTAATATATGGGGACAGGAGGGGAGGCTTCATCCATTACAACTACCAAATATCAATGTAATTACAATATGGGAATATTCAGCAACAAATTCATCACTGAGGATTTCAATTAACTATCAAAAAAACCTTTTAACCTTCCATATAATTTTTTAGAAAAACTAGTGTACACACTCATACGATATATATATATATTTTATATATATATATATATATATATATACACGGTAAATATATATATACACACCATATATATACACACATATTCACATGCAGTATAGTATGTTTAGCCATTTCATGATTGCTGTATATACACTACTTACTACACATGCAGCAATATGTTGTTTAGGCACATATACATACACACATCTATACCTAGATATGTATGTCTGCTTAATATATATATAAAATGGGGAGTATACCTATATGTCTCCGTCTCTTTATGTAAGGTACTGTTATATATGTATGTCTGCTTAATATATAACTTAATTATATATAAAATGGGCAGTATACCTACAGTATATATCTACGTCTCTTTATGTAAGGTACTGTTATATGTATGTCTGCTTAATATATATGAAATGGAAGAGTATACCCATTTGTATATATCCCTTCACATAAGGTACCGTAGGCATCTTATACTCTGGTGTAACTGTGTGCACATCTCTTCTAAGGGTATGGTTTATGCATATTGGTGTACACTGATATTAATTGAATCTGTGGATACGGTATATCTATATGTGTACATCCATTACTTCTATATGTAAATTGGTGCATTCTGTAAATATATAGGAATTTCTGTATAACTCTACATTGATCTGAGTATTACTATAAGGGTAGATGTCTAACATTCTCTCCCCAAGCGTATAATAATATATATGTTAATGTAGCAGTACCTACATTTTTCTTCATATGCCTGCCTGCATATGAAGAAAAGTGTGTATACTGGTATTATTATACCAACATATATGTGTGTGTATATATATTATATATACACATACAGAAAAAGTGTACGTATGGTGTATGTGTATATGTATATATATACTGCATATATCAGCGTATAAAGAAAGGTCTACGTACTGTTATATACGGTTATATATATATATATACGTACTGTTATATACGGTATATAATATATGTATATATATATATACGTACTGTTAATACGGTATATATATATCTATATACCTAACAGTATATACTTTTCTTCATAAATATGTACAGTATATGCACACAAACTTCAAAAAGACAGAAACATCTGTATGTAATAGATATAAATATAGATATATATACTGCATATTCAGTGGTTCATATACAAACAATCTTTTATATAGATATATATACTGCATACACCGGTGTATATATATATATATATATATATATATATATATATAATTATATCTACAGCCACACACATACATACACTACTTTTTATACATACAAGCGTGTGTATAACAGTACGTACCGGTATTTGTTTTCTTACTAACAGTGTGTATATAGATATACACGTATATTTAGAATGTCTACCTATACTCTGGGTAATCCTGTACACATATACTTCTCTATACTAATATATATTGACAGTATACACATTGTCATGGACCCTCATCTTCATAGCGCTGTAACGATTTCTGAATTGTACTGTACTAACATCTTCGCATTAACCCTCTCCTCGCCGATGTACTGGAATGTGGTACATATGTAATTGCTGACCCCCACCACCCCTCACAGAAGGAGCACAGGACTGTATTAAAATGGTTCGTCATAGCTTCATCTCAGGAGGACGGTTAGACATCTATCATTTACTAATCCATGGTAAGTGGCCTTTCTCCTTCTGTAAAGTGTTCGCCCGTACAATTCATAATCTGAGTAAGAGGGTTAATACTCGCCTCCCGATACCAAAGATGAAGAAAATCAATAGATGACTTAAAACAAATCTGCTTCTCAGCTGTCGCATTCAATCAGCCTTGTACAGACGAGATTCAGCCACTTGACTTACGATTAGCATCATGTGCTTATACGGCCCCCGAGTGCCCCCCACTGAACAGAAGGGGGTAACTAAAAGGATGGAGAATCACCCCACCACTCCTATGTTCTTTAATAATCAGAGGCTTCCAGCCAACCAAGATGACCGGTCCCTGATCCGGAGACACACGAGCTCCTCCATATAATAAAGTGTGATAAGAATGAGGGGGCACGTACTTCCTGTGACCACCGATGAGGTCTCCACATTGACGCCACCAGTAATAAGACTAACGGACTCATCAATGACGAAACCTAGATGAACGACTGCATTGACTGAATCATTGACATCATTATCGGTTCTACATTTTTGGTGTGAAAATCTGAGAACATGTTTAATTCTATATTTTTACAATTGCGCCACAATCCGACAAGTTGTACAATGATTGTACGTAATGGAGGAGACGTCCCGCTATAATGTAGTCCAGGATTACACGAAGCGAGGGGTTATTTTTTAAATGAGCGGTACTTCACAGAAAAGTATGTTTTTGTGGAGATGAAAATCTGAAGGTAATTTGCCCAATGCTGAGGAAGGTGAGGACATTCGGGCCTAGTTTCCTCAGATACAAGTATGAGAGAAAAAAATTCAAAATCAGCTCCCAAATTGACCTGGCCCCACCGTGTGTGGTACCTGGTGATTTATCTACAAGATTTCCAGTCAGAAGAGACATGTCGAATAATTATGGAGTCGCTGGACATGCCGCAAGTCACCATAAAGACAAACTGGTTCAATTAGAACCGTCTGGGTAAACGTGGCCGTCGTAGTAAACCAAATTAGTGGACTTGATAACAAAGCGATCGTGCGCCCCACCAATAAACGATTCATACCGATCGTATGCCACCATGATGATTGCTGTCCACTTGAGCCGGCCTAGATTACGTTATGGTTGCCCCAAATACTAACTAGCATTCAAAGAATTGTCCTTTGCTCAACAGAGTGCAGAAATGGGGAGAACCTACCGCGCAAAAGGGCATATCATGACTGGAAAATAATATAGTGATAACAATATGTAATATGAGGGGGTGGGAGGCCTCACACAGCAGATTAATTGTATATAATATCAGGGAAAGGGACTTTTTATCCAGTAATGAGAATATTCATTGAATTCATCAGATGGTACAATGCTCGAATTTAATATTTACAGTAATTTTAAGAAACGCTTTAAGAAATGACGGGGGTCCATTGTCCCCCATGAATATAATCGTACATTTTGCTGTCGTACGAAGACCACATTGCCGGTAGTGTCGATGGGGCTCGATCATCTCGGTGTGCAGCCACCGGATGTATGATAACAAGCATCACAGGACACAGAAGAGGACGGCGGACCCTCGGAGCGAAGGGGGTTAATACAGAACTCTCCCCCGGACATAAAGTTGTCCACCCCCCCACCATACTGTTTTCTTGGAAATCGCTCATAAAATATTCACAGCGTGCGCACGGCGATTTTAGCTGTATGGTGTTTGCATCAATTTACTTCAAGCGGCATAAAACTAGCCCACCGCGTGAATATATTTGCATGCGTTTGTGTAATCCTGAAATTATAGGCTTTAGGTCGTCCTTACGTCACCGCAAACAGGGATCATCGAGGCTCTGAAGAAACGACAACTGCGATGAGGAAACGCTCCATATTAACCAATTAAAGGAAACGTATCCGGACCGTGAAAATAATAAAAAAATGTATAATATGACGATGCCCCCAATGTGTAAGTCCCAAAAAGCAAGACTTCTCCTCCTCACTTCTTACTCTAAACCTTTCTATTACTCATTAATCAAATGGTGAACTTGTCCTTTCTGCTCCAGGAATTAGATGTGACCGACTTAGTGACTCTAACGCCCAATTAACCGTCGTTCCCATTAAACTTTTATCCCCCTGAACATAAAGCAAAATTCACATTAAATAGCTTAATTAGGTCTGCTCCAAAAAATGCCAGCAAAATTTGGGGTCAGGAGCTGCTTTGCCAGGCCAATCCTTTACTGTGCTTTTTTTTTGGTTTTTGTTTGCTGAGGTTTATAGAGAATACCAGGTTCACAGAGGGCATGGGCGAGATGAGCATGCAGGCCAAAAAAAGGAAATAAATACAAATTAGAATACCAGGCTCACAGAGGGCATGGACCAGATGGGCACACCGGCCAAAAAAAGGAAAAAAAAATACAAATTGAGAATACAAAGCACACAGAGGGCATGGGCCAGATGGGCAAACAGGCCAAAAAAAGGGGAAAAATACAAATGAGAATACCAGGCATACAGAGGGCATGGACCAGATGGGCACACCGGCCAAAAAGGGGAAAAATACAAATGAGAATACCAGGCATACAGAGGGCATGGACCAGATGGGCAAACAGGCCAAAAAAAGGGGAAAAATACAAATGAGAATACCAGGCATACAGAGGGCATGGACCAGATGGGCAAACAGGCCAAAAAAAGGGGAAAAATACAAATGAGAATATCAGGTTCACAGAGGGCACGGACCAGATGGGCAAACAGGCCAAAAAAAGGGAAACAATACAAATGAGAATACCAGGCTCACACAGGGCATGGACTGGATGGGCACACCGGGCAAAATAAGGGGGAAAATACAAATGAGAATACCAGGCATACAGAGGGCATGGACCAGATGGGCAAACAGACCAAAAAAATGGAAACAATACAAATGAGAATACCAGGTTCACAGAGGGTACGGACTAGATGGGCACACCAGCCAAAAAAGGGGAAAATACAAATGAGAATACCAGGCTCACAGGGGGCACGTACTAGATGGGCACACCAGCCAAAAAAGGGGAAAATACAAATGAGAATACCAGGCTCAGAGGGCGCAGACCAGATGGGCACACCGGACAAAAAAGGGGTAAATACAAATTAGAATACCAGGCTCACAGAGGGGCGCAGACCAGATGGGCACACCGGCCAAGAAAGGGAAAAATACAAATGAGAATACCAGGCTCACAGAGGGCACGGACCAGATGGGCACACCGGCCAAGAAAGGGAAAAATACAAATGAGAAGTTCTGAAGCACCGTCCTGAGGTGACCAGGAGTCTGCAGCCCCCCACGTCTACCCAGCCATTGTGAATGTGCCAATAACCCGGATAATGCAGCTTTTATTGTGCAATTAACGAGGCCGCCACGTCTCCTGCCCATTAAGACCTGACTCCACCGAAGGGCACCAAGCAATCAATAAACCACACTGTGGGTACTACAATGAGGCCAGACAAACTTGTGCCAGCCAAAAACTTTCCGAGAGATCTTGTAGTTGGCACAAGGGTCGAGGGGCACAAAACTGTCCCAGCTTTGATTGCCCCTTCTAAATCTGTGCCGGATCCTAAATATGTGCCGGATCCTAAATATGTGCCGGGTCCTAAATATGTGCCGGTCCTAAATATGTGCCGGGTCCTAAATATGTGCTGGGTCCTAAATTTGTGCCAGGTCTTAAATCCATGCCGACATACCAGGCCTGAGACTCACAAGGAAAAGACGATCCCCGGTCTCGAAAAACATAAAAGTCCCACAAATTATTAAAATCATTGATTTTAACAAACTCCTAAAAAAGAAAAAGCAGACATGGGGCAGGGGGGTCCGGGCAACAGGACCCAGAGAGCAACATCTGCGTCACCAGTTACCATGGAGAATGATTTATCGATAGCCATCAAAGAATAAAAAGAGATCAAAGGCAGCCACATGACGGGCAATCAATCATGTGTCACATCCAAGATGGCAATCATCTGGAAAAGCTGGGCTCCAGCAGAGGGTGCGGCTGGCAGAGAACACACAACTTGTGCACAGGACAGGAGCACGAAGCTGTGCCAGGAGCCTGGCAGTGCCCAGGTGACAGCAGGGCAGGGGGGGCACCACAAGGTACAAAGTTAGGAGAAAGTTGCAGGAGGGTGGAGGGGGTGACATAACACCAGATTGCTGCCAGTGCTTACCTGCTGCCCGTTTTGGTGCCTGCTGCTTCCTCCTGGTCATCTCTCTCTCTCCTCCTTCTCCTTCTTCTTCTTCTTAATCCAGGTCACAAGTCAATGGCGAGAAACCATGAGAAGAAATAAACGGGAGGCAGAAGTGTCGGCGGCCGGTGGCGATGTGCAGCCTCCTCGGTAATCATCCGCCCGGGGGTGGTAGCGGGGCACAGGCGGCACAGGCTGCTGTCAGATGGCAGCCCGGAGTGAGTGAGACGGGCAGAGGCGGCACCGGAGCCTCTTCAATCACACATGCTGCAAGCAGCACAGGCGGCGGGGAGGCGATCATCCATCTACTGAACAAACTGAACATTCACAAACTCCTCCCCGACTGATGGCAGGGAGGGGACAGAGGACGGCCGGCACCACACGGGTTACTGCACTACCTGCACCCGGCCGGCACTGCACGGGTTACTACACTACCTGCACCCGGCATTGCACGGGTTACTACACTACCTGCACCCGGCATTGCACGGGTTACTACACTACCTGCAACCGGCACTGCACGGGTTACTACTTGCACCCGGCATTGCACGGGTTACTACTTGCACCCGGTCGGCATTGAACGGGTTACTACCTGCACCCGGCATTGCACGGGTTACTACTTGCACCCGGCATTGCACGGGTTACTACTTGCACCCGGCCGGCATTGAACGGGTTACTACGTGCACCCGGCATTGCACGGGTTACTACTTGCACCCGCCCGATATCGAACGGGTTAGTACAGTACCTGCACCCGGCATTGCACGGGTTACTACCTGCACCCGCCTGGCATTGCACGGGTTACTACCTGCACCCGCCTGGCATTGCACGGGTTACTACCTGCACCCGCCTGGCATTGCACGGGTTACTACCTGCACCCGCCTGGCATTGCACGGGTTACTACCTGCACCCGCCTGGCATTGCACGGGTTACTACCTGCACCCGCCTGGCATTGCACGGGTTGCTACACTACCTGCACCCGGCATTGCACGGGTTACTATTTGCACCCGGCCGGCATTGAACGGGTTACTACCTGCACCGCGGCCGCCCGGGGTCAGTGACAGGTCAGCGGCTGCCGACACCTGCAAGACAGGGCAGAGGGCAAGAGGTCACCCCCCCTCCATCTGATATTAACTGCTTAGCTGCTGCCTCTTCTTCTATAGGGGCTGCTCATGTCTGTGTGTGATTGTGGGAAGCTCTATGGATCCCTGAATACATCGGACGGATTGAGAGCCCTCCATCAGTGTGGTGGCTGTTCACAGACAGCGTTTTTGATCCGTTATCTGAGGATCCTTTTTGTCTCTTTTCATCTGCAAAACTGAATGTGATAAAACCATATCAGATGTGAATCATCCGTTATTGATCCATTTTTTTGGCCCATAGACAATGGTTTCAATGGAGAAATCGGATCAGGAAAGCAGATTAGTAATTGACCGCTCCTCCTTTATCTCGTCCATTGTCTGCCCTAAGGCTGCATTCACACACGGCGATTTTATTGCATTTTTTGAGGATCAGTTTTTCTGCTGCAAATACGGATCAACTTTTCAATCACCTATTCACACTGTGCGTTTTTGACCTGTTTTTTTCTCCATTTGCAATGGTTCCTATGGGAAAAGCGGATTAGAAAAACACCCAATAAATCGACAGCTCATTCTTTGAGCCCAAAAACGGATCCGCACAAAACGTGTGAATGACAAACCTGGAACCCCATTGACTTTGCTGGGATGGCCAGAGTCACTGCGAAAACCGGATCCTCAAAAAACGCAGCAAAAAACTGTGTGAATGCAGCCTAAAAGTGGAACCACTTCAAAACAGTCTGAATACCTAATCTTGAAAACTCACTGTGACACCCCCACCAGGGCCGTGGAGTACTCGGAACCGGGCCTTCAGTTCTCTCGGGGTATGTCATCGTGGCTCACCCACCTCCGTGGCCCTGGTGGTGCCAATAAAATTGTAGAAACGGTATATATGAGAGATAAAGTTGTGATGCCACCCGTGGTTTTCTGCAATTGGATGGCCGACGCTGCAGCTCAGGTCCACTGACGCAGCAGAGTTGTTGTCGCTCTCCACGGGTAGAGCATGGCCCCAGGGTAGTGGTGATGTTAGTCGTGGTCAAGGTTATAACGCGGGGTTGATGACGCAGAAAATAATTCGAGGACACAGCAGGGTGCAATTTCCACAGTTTACTCACAGTTCTTGGTTTCAACAATCAGCCGGGTGCTGTGTCCTCCTGACCCGCCCAGGGCTCTGCGGGAACTCGGTATCCGGGTGTTTTACTATTACGGGGGATGTCACCGGTGGCCTGCCCAGACCCGTACCCTGCGGTCACTTGTTAAAAACGGGGGAAAATTAAGTGGAGAAATAATAAGAGTCTCGTGACGCCACCTGTGGGGCAGCTGAGCTGCTGCTACTGTCTCTGAGCCGGACGGGTGCAGGGATGGACAAACTGACACACACACTGTGGATCGTTTCTGTACCTTTACTGGTGGTATTGCAGGCACGGTCCAAGGCATACTCCGGTGATCGGGAAACACTTCTGGATCTCCACAGTGAGCATAAGGCCTCCTTGTCACTTTTCCCTTGGTGAAGCCTCTGCCCCGTCTAAAACTAGGTCTGGCCTCCTCTGTGTCTCTGTCACCTGCATTGTGTGGTGTGAAACCTCCGCGTGGTCTACCGCTATGTCTTCTCCTGCGGTGCCTGGCTCCCTTCTTGGTTGCTGTACAGGTGTCTGGGAGACTGGAGTCTCCTCAGTGAACCGATGTTTCTGCTGGGCTGAATGATCTCCTGCAGACTCGGACTCCGGTGTCCAGGATGCTTTCAGGGGTGAACCGGTATGGCTCCTCTGCCCCCAGTCTGCTGCTACTTCGTTCCTCTCGCCTTGCCCTCGACCTCACTCTTAGGTCCCTGCACTGGCTAGGCTGAGTAACTGTTTCGTTGTCCACTGGCTCGGGCCTAGCACAGCTCCGACACACCAGGACATCTTCACAGTTCTCCTAGCGACTGCACACTCTTGACTAACTCTGCCCCCAGCACCGGTATTTATAGGGGATCTTGCTTAAGACAGCAAGTGGAGCTCCCCCTACAGTTTGGGGTGGTAGATGTATGAGTTTGGGTGCCCACTGTGGAAATCCATCCATGTTTTAGGTAGGTCTGTGGCTACCTGTAATGGCAGGGCGCCACAATCCGAGCCAGGAATCCAGTCACTCCCAGGTAGATTAATGCCACTTGACTGGTACCCCCTTTTTATGTACCTCACTGGGTCGTCTTTCTTGTGCTGGCTCGCTCCTCCTGCCCAGCACCTCATACTCAGTGTCTGATCCAGTGGCTTCTTTGAGTCCCTTGGCCCTATGCGGCCACCTTCTCAGCTGTACCTGAAGTCACAGTCACCTCTGGATTATTAGCTGAGTCCTGTAGCTCCTCAACTACACTGGGCCCGGTACCCTCCTGCGGCCCTTGTCCCTCCACTTTCCTGCGACCGGCAATGGATGCGAGCCCCATGGGTGGATTTCTTACTTCCCGTGTCCCTGGGACCCCTGCTTGTCTCTGGAGCTCCTGCGCGGCTCCCAACTTCCTGGGACGAGCTCCTCCGGCTCCAGCCCCCAGGTCCAACCCACTGACCGTCTGACCTCTCAGTATTCCCCTGACTGACTTTCTAGATGTTTTCTCCTTTTTAAACTGTCACTGTCCCACTCTAGTCCTGCGCTTCTTTCTGATTGGTGCTTTCTAAAGGTCCCCCTTTCCTACTGGTCCACCCAACTCCCTATCTAAGCACCTGTCTTCAGCCAAGGATGGGGTAAGTCAGCTCCCTCCATCTTCCTGGGCTGGAGTGACTAGTGTGGGGTTCAGGTGTGTGGGTACCAGATAGTGTCCCTTCTTTACCTGGGGTGGGGGTGCCACACCTCTGGCTAAGGTGCAGTACCTTTGTGGCGACTGGACCCTCAGAGGCGCCACAATTGACTTTGCTGGGAATCTCAGAAATTGATCTGTTTCACTGCAAGAACGGATCCTTACAAAACGGATCAAAAACGCACAGTGTGACTGTAGCCTTATTTGCCCTAAAAAACAGACCCAATCCAGACATCACACAGAAATCTCAGTGTATTGAGCTATGGTCACACTGTGCATTTTTGATCCAGTTTTTTCTGCTGCGTTTTTGTTGAATTTTCAGCAGCAAAACTGGATCCGTTTTTGGAAAGGAAAAACACATTGTACTTTTGATGAGTTTGATTCATTTTTTTGAGCTACATTTTTTCCCATAAACAATGGTGTCAAGGGAGAAAATGGAGGAGGAAAAAACGGATCGATCACTAATTGATGCTCTTTCTTTTTCTGGATGCGTTTTCTGTTCCAAAAACAGACCAATAAAAAGTGCAGCGCTTGAACAGCATTCCTGAAAACTCCTTGACTTTGCTGGGAATCACAGAATGACCTCCGTTTTCCATGCAAAAACATATAAAAAGCACACAGTGTGAACAAGGCCTTACAGATGAGGCTCCCCTCTTCAAGTCTATGGGCGCACAATAAGAATCCTATCTTGGACGGATCAGGCGTGTAATATCTGTAAAATCAGATGATTTTTATTTTTTTTTGGTCATGACATCTGATCAAGACCAAATAGTTTGCTGTGTTAAAGGGGCTTTCCGGTCTAAATCAACAAGTCTGCAGTCATTGTGTGTCTCTCCATGTGAGTCCTCACATCGTGCATTGCACACACTGTCAGGTTTCTCCAGCGTCAGTGGTCGGAACAATGGTCACCTACTCACACATATATGATCTGCATCCTCCCGGCTAGAATCCGACTACATTACATTTGCATTGAATGTGCCCGAAACAGTGTAGTCAGATTTGACCAGGAGGATGCATGTCATATGCTTGTGGCCAAGTGACCATCATTTTTGCAGATAAAACAGGAGAATCCTGACAGTGTGCGCAATGTGAGGACTCACAAGTCTACAGTCACATAGAGTGACATATAAAGGTACTGCAGACTTGTCGATTTAGACTGGACAACCCCTTTCTTCTTAATCCTTTAAAGGGGTTCAGGGCTGCCACTAGAAATTTTGGGGCCCCCCTGAGACTCCGCCCAGCCTCTACCTGGCTCCGCCTCCACCTGGTTCCACCTCCACCCATACTCCGCCTCCACCCAAACATACTTAATATTTATAGTGAAAAATTGGAACACCACCATAAATCTCAATTTATGTGCAAAGCTTTCCCAACGAGCAATCCAGATGGTTCTTTACAACAGAGTAAAAAAAGGAAAAAACAGTCAAAAAATAGAAAAAGTGGACGTTATTGCCCAATGCGTGGTCACACCATATAGTATAATGCATCCCCCATAGCCTTCCTTATAGTATAATACACCCACATAGTCCTCCATATAATATAATGCACCCCCATAGTCCTCCATATAGTATAATGCACTCCCATAGTCCTCCATATAGTATAGTGCACCCCCATACTCCTCCATATAGTACAGTGCACCCCCATAGTCCTCAATATAGTATAATGCACCCCAATAGTCCTCCTTATTGTATAATGCACCCCCATACTCCTCCATATAGTATAATGCACCCCTATAGTCCTCCATATAGTATAATGCACCCCCATAGTCCTCCATATAGTATAGTGCACCCCCATAGTCCTCCATATAGTATAGTGCACCCCAATAGTCCTTATAGTATATTGCACCCACATAGTCCTCCATATAGTATACTGCACCCCGATAGTCCTCCTATATTATATTGCACATTACATAGTTTCCCATCTGTGTACTCATTGATTAAAAAAAAAAAAAAAAAAAGTAAATACTCACCTCTCTTCTCACTGCTCCAGTCTCCTCAGCATCTGCTGAGTTGCAGGTGGCAGACAGCGACGGCCAGGACTCTGGAGAAGAATGCTGCCAACAGAGGTACGCCCTGGACACACGTGCCTAGGCCCCGTACACATGCGACTCTGCTACATCCACATTGCAAATCCCTCCTGACCTCACACATTAACTTCCCCTCATCCAGCACCATGAAAACCAGCACAGCAGAGTCCTGCATACACTGAGGAGCTGATCATGTGACCCCTGACTCCTCCCCTCCATGTGACATCATCACAGGTCCTGTAAAAGTAGTGCACAGAGCAGTCTACCCAACGCTTCCCCCCACATCCCCCATCTGTCCTCAGCCTGTGCCTTGTCTTGTCTTTTACCTGGGCTGCTCCTGGTTGCTTGTCAGTTCTTCTCAGCTAGAGGCAGACATCTCCAGTGTGGAGGCAAAGCCTGCTGTGTCCCCTCTGCTGCTGCTGTACATGGCATCATCCATCTGGAGCAGTGTTTCTCAACTCCAGTCCTCGGGACCCACCAACAGGTCATGTTTTCAGGATTTCCTTATGGTGGGTTTACACGCCACGATATCGTTTCGATATCGCAACTCAATGGCGCGGGAGCGCGCAATTAGTGCACGTTTCACCCGCATCGCATTGACTGTTTAGACGCTGCGATATCGTAATACAACGTCCGTGCGATGTCTCCGCCTCCCAATCCAGGATCGCATAGTTAACATGGGAGTGAATGGGTGACGTATCAAATCGCATCGTAATTGGGTGTTTACACAGCACGATCTGGCTTCAATCGCTATGCAATATCGGGGCATTGAATAGCACGCTCATTCGATCCCCGATATCGCATTGACATCGTTCCTGCATCGCATTGGACGTTCACACCATACAACGCAGGCACGATATCGGGTCCAACGATTGAACCACGTGACTTTTGATTGAAATTGTACTGCGATATCGCGACGTGTAAACCCGCCATCAGTATTGCACAGATCCCCTGTGCAGGTGATTAAACTAACACCTGTGCAATACTAAGAAAATCCTGAAAACATGACCTGTTGGTGGGGCCTGAGGACTGGAATTGAGAAACACTGATCTGGAGGGAACTTCAAAGAGGCCTGCACTGAGCCAGGATTGGATGAGCAGCCTGCAGGCAAAGCAGGACATTCCCCCCACCGGCATAGCCAGGCCCCCTGCTGGCAAGTGGCAAAGAAAGCACAGCCTCAGCGTGTGCTGGCTGGGGGGAAGGCAGGCCTCCTTGCTCCAAACAGCCACACCCCCTGCCAACATGGCCAGGCCCCCTGCCCCTATTCCAATGGCCACACCCCCTCCAATGACAGGCGGACCCGTGACTCCAGGCAGACCTGTCAGGCCCTAGCGGCGACCCTGAAGGGGCTTTCCAGTCTAAACTGATAATTCCTCTATGTGTCAACCTATGTGACTGCAGACTTATCAATCCTTCCAGTGCCCACACTGTGCACTGCAGGGATTCATTAGTCTCTGAGCTGGGAACGGACCATAGTTATGCGATATGCATGTTCCCGGCCATTGCCACTTTTGGCCTCATTCAAAACAAGTGTATGGAGTAAGGCCATGCCCACTAGATGGCCGCTCCCACTAGCTGGACACGCTCGCTCCATACACTTCTATTCAGCAAGGATGCATCCATTAGTCGGACATGCCTGCTCCATACACTTGTATTGAGCAATGCCGCTCCCACTAGTCGATGCCCACTCCATACACTTGTATTGAGTGACGCCGCTCCCACAAGTCGGACATTCCCGTTCCATGCACTTTTATTGAGCAATGTCGCTCCCACTCCATACACTTGTATTGAACAATGCTGCTCCCAGTAGTCAGACACGCCCACTCCAAACACTTGTATTGAGTGACACCGCTCCTACAAGTCAGACATGCCCGCTCCATGTAGTTTTATTGAGCAACACCGCTCCCACTCCATACATTTGTATTGAACGACGCCACTCCCACTAGTCAGACACGCCCACTTCATACACTTGTATTAAGCGAGGCTGCGCCCACTAGTCGTGTTGTAACCTGAAACATGAATACCACATAATTGAAGTCCTTTCTGAGCTTACAAATCGGCAAATCCTCGCAGTGCACAGTGCGGGCTCTGGGAGGATTGACAAGTCTGCAGTCACACAGAGTGACTGCAATATTATCATTTCAGACCGGACAAACCCTTTAATGATGTTAATGTATTAGTAAAAAGTCGGATGTAAGGCTAGGGTCTGATTTGTGTCAGGATATAAACTGATGAATCCATCTAAAACTTAGCCTGTGGCAGGCGCAGTGTCTGCCTATGCATTACTATGGATACCTGAAGCATAGTGCAGCTGCCAGCTCCACACAAAGACCAGATATGCGCTTTAGCAGAGTGTATAGGAAAATGCTGCAAACTGTGTTTCCTGTGCGCTCTGCTAAAGCGCATATCCAGTCCTTGTGTGTGGAGCTGGTGGCTGCGCTATGCTTCAGGTATCCATAGTGATGCATAGGCAGGTGGTGCATAGCGTTACATGCCGTTAACACTATGCGCTGCACCTGCCAGAGACTAAAGGCCCCGTTACACAGTACGATGTCCCAGTGATCCGACCAACGATGGGGGTCGCTGGGACATCGTTAGCTGATCGCTGGTGTGCTGTCACACAGGCAGACTCACCAGCGATCAGGACCAGCGAGAACGCTGGTAACCAGGGTAAACATTGGGTAACTAAGCGCAGCACTGCTCTTAGTTACCTGATGTTTACCCTGGTTACCAGCCTCCCAGCGTGTACTGTGTGGCGCTGGGAGGTCATTGATCGTTGGTCTCCCGCTGTCACACAGGCCGATGCTGGCCACCCAGCGGGAGACCAACGTTAAAATTATGGTCCTGGCCATTCTTGCACGATCAACAATCAACAAACTTATCGTCGGGCGTTGATACGTGTCACACGCAACGATGTCGTTTCAACATCACAAAATTGGTGACGATGCAACAATATCGTTAATGATATCGTAGTGTGTGATGGGGTTTTAAATGGATTCTACAGTTTATATGCTGACGCAAATTAGACCCTAGCCTTAGGGCTTATGCAGACATACATGAATTTCGGTCTGATCTTGGACCACAACACACTAACTGCACATCTCCCCACCTGAGCGTTACAGCTTCATATATTTCTATAAGACAGGTGACCCATGACCAGTCCGTGCGTTGCGATCAGATGAGACTCAAACCCATTTGACGTCTGCATGAGTCCTAATATGTATGATCCATATGGGATCTATTTTTATTTTGCACTCTCATAGACTTGAACAGTGTCAACCTAAATACGGCAGAGAATAGCGCATGTGGCAATTTTTTTCATGCAGACTTTAGGTTCATTTGCACAGCCCTATTGAATAACATTGGTCCAGCTCAGGTCAGTTTGTTTGGACTGAATATACGGTTTTGTGAACATAGCCAAACTCTGATAAAACTCGATCAGTTTGTTTTTTTCCATTCGAGAAAGATTACTGACTTGTGAATGAGGCCTGAGGACGCACAGGCTTCTATACAGAGTACAATTCGATTCATCCTGACCACCGCGTACACTCATCTAGATAATCACAGACGACCTCCTCCGAGTTATGAAATCACCATTGGGTGCGTTAAAGTATCTGCATCGTCAGATCCGCCAATTGCGGTGTGTGTGATGGTCCATCTGCTGATGCCGGATACAGACTTTAGTGCCTCTATGCCATGCAAATCAATCAGAGACGCGGCATTCAAACCGAGCGCCAAGTCTCTGATTTGTCGCCATGGCTGGTGGCGACCAGAGACGCGGCATGCGGTTTGGTGCGCGATTTGAATGCTGCGCGGTTTTCAAACATGCGCCGCATCTCTGATTGGTCGCCGCCAACTGTGGCGACCAATCAGAGACTTAGCGTGTGGTTTGAATGCCGCGTCTCTGATTGGTCTTCGCGGCTGGCGACACTGACAGACCTTGTAGACAGGAGTAAACTGCGTCACACTGACTGACAGACCTTGTAAACAGGCGTGAACTGTGTCACACTATGAGCAGCACTTCAAATTGCGCGCCAATATCGAATACTGCGACACTCATTGGTGGCCGTGGCTGGCGGTGACCAATGAGAGACTTGGTGTGCGGTTTGAATGCCGCGTCTCTCATTGGTCGGCGCGGCTGGCGGCGACCAATGAGAGATTGCGGTGCGAGATTTGAATGCCAAAAGCTCTCATTGGTCGCCGCCAGCCGCGGCCACCAAAGAGTGTCGCGGGATTCAAATTGTGATATTGGAGCGCAATTTGAAGTGCCGGTCATAGTGTGACGCAGTTCACTCCTGTTTACAAGGTCTGTCAGTCAGTGTGACGCAGTTTACTCCTGTCTACAAGGTCTGTCAGTCAGTGTGACGCAGTTTACTCCTGTCTACAAGGCTGTCAGTCAGTGTGACATCCTTCACTCCTATGTACAAGGCTGTCAGTCTGTGTGACATCCTTCACTCCTATCTACATGGCTGTCAGTCTGTGTGACGTCCTTCACTCCTGTCTACAAGGCTGTCAGTCATAGTGTGACGCAGTTTACTCCTCTCTACAAGGCTGTCATTCTGTGTGACGTCCTTCACTCCTGTCTACATGGCTGTCAGTCAGTGTGACACAGATTACTCCTGTCTACAGGGCTGTCAGTCAGTGTGACGTCCTTCACTCCTATCTACAAGGTTGTCAGTCTGTGTGACGTCCTTCACTCCTGTCTACAAGGCTGTCAGTCATAGTGTGACGCAGTTTACTCCTATCTACAAGGCTGTCATTCTGTGTGACGTCCTTCACTCCTGTCTACAAGGCTGTCAGTCAGTGTGACACAGATTACTCCTGTCTACAGGGCTGTCACACAGTGTGACATCCTTCACTTCTGTCTACAAGGCTGTCAGTCAGTGTGACGTCCTTCACTCCTGTCTACAAGGTATGTCAGTCAGTATGACTTTCTTCACTCCTGTCTACAAGGCTGTCAGTCAGTGTGATGAAGTTCACTCCTCTCTATAAGGCTGTCAGTCATAGTGTGACGCACTTCACTCCTGTCTACTAAGTCTGTCAGTCAGTGTGACGTCCTTCACTCCTGTCTACAAGGCTGTCAGTGACGCAGTTCACTCCTGTCTATAAGGCTGTCAGTCAGTGTGCTGTTCTTCAGTCATATGTACATATTCTAGAATACCTGATGCGTTAGAATCGGGCCACCATTTAGTTTATAATAGTTTCCCTTTTTTTAAATTGGTACAGGATGAGAGAGGACTCTGGCCACGAGAACTCACAGTCTACAAGGGATGAGTGAGGATACAATAGGAGAGGAGAGAGGACCCTGCCCACGAGGGTTCACAGTCTACAAGAGATGGGTGAGGATACAGTAGGTGAGAGGACCCTGCCCACGAGGGCACACAGTCTACAAGGGATCAGTGAGGATACAGTAGGAGAGGAGAGAGGACCCTGCCCACGAGGGTTCACATTCTACAAGGGATTGGTGAGGATACAGTAGATGAGGAGAGAGGACCCTGGCCTTGAGGACTCACAGTCTAGAAGGGATGAGTGAGGATACAATAGGTGAGGAGGGAGGACCCTGCCCATGAGGACTCACAGTCTACAAGGGATGAGTGAGGATACAGTAGTTGAGGAGAGAGGACCCTGCCCATGAGGGCTCACAGACTACAGTGGATTAACTCAGGTTCAGGTGAATGAACTAATATGAACTAAGCCTGAGGGCTGGGTGTGATAACCATGTGTGAATAGTTACCTAGAATGCTACTGTCAATGCAGATGGAAACAGACAAAATCTGACGTTCATTTTAGCTTCATTCACCTGGACCTAATTTGCTTTCATCCATGAGTGCTGGTCTGGTGCAGTGAGGGTTAACTGTGAAAAGTCCAGACATTTGTGGTGTAGGCTGCAGGTGCAGGGGCCTAAGTTACCTTAATTCACTTGTACTGACCTGGTACCTTGGAAGCAGGCCTGAGATGCATAAGGTGAGAACTAGCTTTATATGGTCCACTTTATGTTCATGTTTGAGGTTCTATGACACAATAAAAATTAAAAACTATAGAGTAGGGCCACCCTATCTGAGAATGCCTTGACGTTGGCAGGGTGGCTCAAAAGATTATTTACTCTTTTGCCAAATGTCTCAATTATTTACAGTTTGGAAGCAATATGTGTATTTACACAATTTTTATTGTAATATGTTTTCTGGCAGTGCTGGCCCCCTTTGTTTTTTCGATGAGTCGGGATACAGTAGGTGAGGAGAGAGGACCCTGCCCATGAGGGCTCACAGTCTAGAAGGGATGGGTGAGGATACAGTAGGTGAGGAGAGAGGATCCTGCCCATGAAGGCTCACAGTCTACAAGGGATGGGTGAGGATACAGTAGGTGACGAGAGAGGACCCTGCCTGCGAGGGCTCACAGTCTACAAGAGATGGGTGAGGATACAGCAGGTGACAGTAGGGCTGGTTATGCGGCGGTTTAGTGGACGGAGTCTCACTGCAGGCTTCTCAGAAGAGGTATATAATAGAGCTTGTAAGATCGGCGTATGTTCTCTCCTCTGGCATTATTGGTCGCTCTTGATGGCAACGAGCTGTAAAAATTTATATAAACAGTAAATTAGAAAATAGCTTGTATATACAGCACTATCTGGTAATACCAACTTATGAACACAGGAACAACCCTAATTATGGTGAAACACAAAGAAATGCAGAAAAAACAAAATGTAGAAACCCAGCGGTGTGTGAAGACCTTTTATTCGTTACAATGAGATCAAAGTGGGGGCTGTAACCTGAGTCTTTGTAGGTAGGAAGTGGCACCCTGCGTATTTGGGAGCAATCTCTTTCTAGTATTATGTGGGGATAGTTGGTAGATAGGGTTGACTTCAGGATGATTGGTAAATCTGGTTGATGTCAAGATGGCTGGATTATCGCATTGTATTGGACGCCTGACCCCACAAGGTGCTGTATCACCACAGCTTCTAATCTCCTGAGCAGATGGATGCTATAACCCGAGGGGGCCTGGCTTCTCATATATTACTACCAGCCTTCCACCAGATGAGATGACACTGTTGTACTTGAGGTAGATCCATCAGGAGAACCATGACATGCTCCAGGTGTGGAGAGGATCATAAAAGGGTGTCCTGCTGGAAAAAAGATCTTCAGTCAGTGGTCACAGTAGGACTGTATAGTAAAAAAACTTCAACCCCAAAAGCTTCTATCAGGCTGCTTTATCCCCACAACTGTATATAACAAAAAACACACTTTATAAAACATTTTTTGAGTTAAATAGGTTGGCCACAATTTTGTTAAATGACATTCATAGAAAAGTAACCTCTGTCTATGACGCATTATTCTTAGCCATCCCTTGTAGACTGTGAGCTCTCGCGGGCAGGATCCCGTCTCCTCACCTACTGTATCCTCATCCATCCCTTGTAGACTGTAAACCCTCATGGACAGGGTCCTCTCTCCTCACCTACTGAATTCTCACCCGGAGGCTCTGTCACACCCCAGGGAGTTAACTAGGTGTGGCAAAAACCTTCCTGTTCCTCATTTAGACGCCGCTACCATTGGGTTGAAACCAACCTGTTTTTGAGCACTGCTGAAAAACAGGTGTCGACAGTGACAGGTGGCAACAACCTGATTTACACGCCGCTACCTCGCGGTGTTTTGACGGTGCAAGATACAATTGTCTCCGACACCCGGTTGTTTCTAACCTTCTGTAGCGGCTGTAAAGGTACCATTATATATAGCTTCAGGTAGTTTACTACTATGCCTTTTGCTCCAGTTCACATTTAGCATTAATACATGTTAGTCCGTATGCTCTTTTCTTGTTAGAATTTTTAGTGTTGGTGTGCAGCGGATCTCTTTTAAGTAATGTTATGTTATTTTTCAGCTAGCACACAGCACAGAGGTGTGCCAGCTATCTTTAATATATACCGTACATGTTTTTTCAATATCGACCTGTAGACCTGCCAAAAAATATATCTGTACCGATGTCACTTCCACTGCTAGTAAGATGTCCGAACGTAATTTGGCTGTCTATACCCCTTCTTTTAACGAAACCCCCCCACACCCCTATATCC
This sequence comes from Allobates femoralis, assembly GCA_033576535.1. NCBI lineage: Eukaryota > Metazoa > Chordata > Amphibia > Anura > Aromobatidae > Allobates > Allobates femoralis. Next base: position 425,086,783 of record JARQOC010000006.1, read on the forward strand.
TTTGGGGAAGCTCCTTAGCTTGCTCACTTTTTTGTTAACCCATTCTAACCTCTCTTAGGGTATGTGCACACTGGCCGGCGGGTTGGTCGGCGACGGCTGGGCGGACCCGCCAGGAAGCTCCGGAGCCGTCCACCGGCATCCTGGCGGGTATGTGCGGCGGGTGACGGGCGGGTGGCCAGCGGGTTTGCGCCGGCGGTGTTGCGGCGGCTGGAAGCAGCACATGATTCTGCTTGCAGCCGCTGCAGAATCGGCCGGTTTATAGAACATGCTCATTCGTTGCTAACCCGCTGGAAACCCAGCGGGTTAGCAACGGATGAGCATGTGTAAACCGCTGGTGTGTGGACACCGGGTGTCGGTTTACATAGGTTTTAATGTTAATCCAAACGCCGGTTTGGATTAACATAAATTTACATGAAATTTATGTAAACCGACCGGCGGCTAACACACCTAAACCGACCCTAACCCGGCCAGTGTGCACATACCCTTACAGTCTTAGGCCCTTTCGTTAGTTAGTTCAGGCCCTGTTACGTCACGACTTCCAATAGAAGTTCAACCAAGCCAGGAATGTGTGTTAAAATGCGCTGCCCGAAACAGATTTACTTTGCTACGCATTTCGTGGCCTTACCGCCACTTTTTCAGAACAAATCTACGTAGGTCGGTTGGTCGGGGCGGCGCATTTTAACACCCTTTCCTGGCTTGGTTGAATTTCTATTACTTGTTAGGTTGTGCAGCAGCTTATAGTGCGTTGTTTGTGGTTGTGTTATACAGAAGCATCATGGCCACTTTACACGTCCAAACATCGTTTCGATATTGGATACAACGGCACGGGAGCGCGCACTTTTTAGGATGAAATCCAAGATCGCATAGGAGATGTCACACAGGGCGATATCGGCAGGCAACACAACTGCGATGTATACACCCCCTTTGTACAAGCGACCCAGGAGCGACCATTTAACATGGGAGTGAATAGGGGAAGTTGTTCTCCAAGTCGGTGTTGGGCTGTCACACAGAACGATCCTGCCAGATCGTCCATCCAATATCGGGCCGTTGGAGAGCCTGCTCAATTGTTTCCCGATATCGTGTTGGCATCGTTCTTGCATCGAATTGGTCATTTACACCATACAACGCACGAACGATATCGTCGCCAACGCACGAACCACGTGACGTTTTATTGAAGTTGGACGACGATATCGGGACGTGTAAAGTGGCCATAACAGGTGAGCTGATCCAATATGCTTATTCTTCTTTTTTCATCGGATAAAACCCTATTGCGCCTTGATTTCTTTCCAGTTAATATATGACTCCCAATACTAACACTGTAATGGCAGGTGGTATGAAATAGTGGAGCAAACATCTTTACACTACAAAAATCCTACACGTAACAAATGTGAGTTAAGCAGCCGTCACACGCTACGATATCGCGAAAGATATCGCTTGAACGCGCCAGATTTAACATCGCGTGAACGATGTCTGTGCGTGTGACGGCAGGATACGATGAGCGAGAAGTGATGAAATCGCAAAATCGAGATCTGAGCTCCGGAGCTCAGATCTTGCGATGAGCGATTTCACGATCTGTCTCATCGTGGTGTATGACACCACGATGAACGATCTCCCAGCGGCAGAGCCTATGCTGGGAGATGGTAACTATGGTACACGTCGGGTTACTATGCGACGCGCGGCCCCTAGTAACCCGATGTGTACCTTAGTAACCAGCGATTTCGCTGGCCCACATCGCTGGTGAGTCTGTCTGTGTGACATCTCACCAGCGATGTGAGCTATATTGTAAGCGATCGCGCGTGCACGTGATCGCTTACAATATCGCTAGCGATATCTTAGCGTGTGACGGCCGCTATAGATAGATAGATAGATAGATAGAAAAAAGTTCTCTGCAGCACTCAGCTACTCCCAATGATGTACAAACACTAATGGTGGGTTTACACACACCAATTTATCTGTTCAATATCTGAACAGATCTCTGGTTGCAGTGAAATCATGGACACATAGTTCCATTTTGTGGCTGTGTACAACATGGAGCAATGTGTCCATGATTTCACTGCAACCAGAGATCTGTTCAGATATTGAACAGATAAATTGGTGTGTGTAAACCCACCATCACAAGCTGTATATATTTGAGAAAAAAGTTTAACATTTTTCAAAAACTCAAAATCTTATTTTTTTATTTCTGAAGTTCTTGGTACACACATTGGCCAATGTCTGTTTGCTCATCAACTGCGACAAAGTGACTTCAGGTCTGATGAGTCCTAATGCTGATATCCCTATCCTCCTTCCTTGTCCACCCCCCACTTCTCAGTGGGCAGACTCCATCTAGACCCTAGATCACCTGTAGGTGATGATGGTGCAAATTGCAGCAAGGAGCCAGCAACTCCATAAGATACAAAACTGAAAAAAAAAAACTGCACAGCTCTCACAGACAAAATGTGAACTGGTGCCAGTTGTCTGTGAGTGCTGTGCAGTTTTTATTTTTCTGTTTAGATAGATAGATGGAAGAGTGCTCTGTTATATCCCTCCCATCCTCACGGGGCAGTGTGATTAGAAGGGGTTGAATTCTGGAGATGAACACACCACACTGTGCAGAATGTCAGCCGCTATAGTGATACATGAGATATATTCTGCATATTTCCTGTATCTATGTGTGATGTTCCGGGTAATGATGACTGATTGTATAAACACTCAGATAAATGACTTATACTGTAACATACGGCAGGTGGTGATGTGTCTGTGACTATAACTGTGCTGCCTGTCGTTGCAGGAGTCAATCTGGCCAAATGAAGCCTACGTTTAACATTTACTATGCCAAACATGAACCCCTATAGCAGGGGGGCAAACAGCAGCTGTATAATACCATATAGCAGAATCTTAGAGCCCGGAGACCCACTGAAAAGTCAAAAGGATGGGGGTTTTGTAGGATTTATTTATGTAGGTGGAGACGTGGAAAGCGTGTGTGTTTGTGTGTGGGTGGGTCAGTGTGTGTGTTTGTGTGTGGGTGGGTCAGTGTGTGTGTTTGTGTGTGGGTGGGTCAGTGTGTGTTTGCGTGTTGTCTTGGGGTGGAGGTTTCTCAAATACATGTAAAGTAGAAAATAGGTTCAGCTCTCCCTGTAAATGTCCATGTTCCTTGGCTGATCATGGGCACATGGAGCCGCCCTGGTCCTGGTGGGAAGAGGATCTGATATCACAGTCAGGGTACCTTTACACGCCGCTACTGGCGGGTGGATAAAACCAGCTACTTCACGTGCACGAGCACGCACAAACGGTTACAAACGGTAAACGCACCATCTTTACACGCCGCCACAAGGTGCGCTACGCTACGTTACATCTATCTCTGGATACACCGCCGGGTGTCTCAAGTCACCTTTTGTAGCTCATCTTACCTCATTTACACACCGCTACAACCAGCTAATATGGGCGGACCTGGTGCAGCAGGGACAACACATAGGCGTGCCACAATTGTGGAGTACGAGCCGTCTGTACGCTGATAGGACAAAGCAAGAAACCCATGATTGGGCAGGCATCGCAGGAGGCTGTTTAATACATGACGCTCGAGCAATTGTGTAGTGTGACTGGTCAGCTCCTTAAATATGCCGCCCTATGCAGCGTCTACCAATCGTCATGCAGGAGCTTCCACCAATGATCGCTGAAGGGGGGCGGTATCCCAGAGCCTGTGTCACGCCCCAGCTACATACCAGGTACATAGCCTGGTGTCGACACATTCCTTCTGTTGCTTCTTTACACGCCGATACAGCTCGCTACAATCGCCTGTGTAGCCACCTGTTTCCGGGCAGTGCTCGGAAACAGATGCATCTGTGGCCGGGTGCCTCCTACCGTCTTTACACGCCGCTACTACGGGGTATTTTGCCGCTACAAGCTACATTTGTGGCCTGTAGCGGGTTGTATCCATCCTGTTGTAGCGGCGTGTAAAGGTACCCCATCGACCACAGCAGAGGAGCATGAGTAAAAAGAAATTGTTTATAGAACTTTTACATTAAAAACAGGACCAAGAAGACAGTGGTAATTCCAGTGCGGAATACATGTGTGATCTGTGGGAAGAGACCAGTTAATTGAGTGTGTGATCTGTGGAAGTCTTATGGCTCTTTTGGTGAGGTGGATTCTTAAAACTGTGGATCTGTAAAGCAGCAATATTGCAGTGGAGCAAGTCTTGATGGAAGACACCAGCGAGGACCAGGACCAGGGTATGCAGGACAACAAACAGTTGAAGGTAGGAAACAAAGGCAAGTGCATGGTTACACAAAAACAGTAGTAATATAAAAAACTGATATCTTCTGACAGAGAAGCAGTTAATTGCAGGGATGCAGTCTGGTACCTTCCAGCAGAGCAACAGTTAAATACAGGATTAATTGAGCAATAAATGTACTCTGGAATTTTCCAGCACAGCAATGGTCAATAGCAGGAATGTAGCAGAGAACTAAAATGCAAATTGTCACTTCAGTGAGGAAGTGAAAAACTCTAATGCCACCCAATAAGGGTAGCAATCCTTAAAGTCATAATTGACTCTTTAACAAGCCTTTTAATATGACTTAAGGTACCGTTACATGGTACGAGATCGTGAACGATATCGCTCACACGTCACAGGTTTGGAGTTGATCAAACGACATCGTTAGGACGTCGTTGCGTGTGACACCAAGATACGACTACGATGAGTCGTTGGATAGCGGATCGCAGATTTGGGAACATGTGCTCAATATCGTTCGTTGTTCATTCAACCTGCAGCATCGTTCTTTGTGACACTGCAATAACGATCTCGTTAACGACTTCCCCTGTTCACAACAGTGAACAAGTATCGTTCGCTGGGTTGTGTGAACGATAGCTGCTCGCCACAGCATGGGTGCGTCGTCCACGATATCTAGACATGTGACATCTCACCAACAATCTCAAAACGATGTCCTATAGACCGCGCTCCCGTGACATTGTTGGTGAGATCGTTACAACATTGTATCGTGTAACGGTACCTTTAGAATTTGTGCCAGATCAGAACCCCAAACTGCGTCTGCAGTTTGAGGTTCTGATCTGGCACAGATCCTACGTCATATTAAAAGTCTTGTTAAAGAGTCAATTATGACTAAAGATTGCTAGCCTTATTGGGTGGCATTAGACCTTTTTCACTTCCTCATTGAAGTGACAATTTACATATTTCCCAGAGCAGCATTGCGGCTATAAGACTCCTTATCAGCTTAACTCTCTCCTTATGGCGGCAGGCAGATTCCTCTCCATAAAGTAGAAAGCTGGTTCCCCCGGCAGAGAATTAAATGCAGTCTGGTTATCTTCCAGAAAGGCAATGGTTAACAGCAGTGATGTAACAGTGAAGTAAATGCATTCTTTTATCTTCCAACAAGGCAATAATTAATTTCAAGAATGCAATGAATTATGGGCAAATGGATGCATTACATTGATTGCAGTGGCAAAGTGTGAAAAGCTACATGAAGTTGGTAGGTTGCTGTTAGGTTTGTGTAGACGCCTAAGGCTGGCTTCACACTGCGGCGGCGTCCGGTCCGGGGCTGTCAGGATTGACAGCCTGGACCGGAGTTTTGCTGCATAGAATACTATTGGGCTGCACGGAGCTGGATCGCGCCGGGTGGCAATTATCTGCCATCCGGCTGCTAGCTCGCCGGATGAATCCTGCAGAAGTGGGGAATTGTCTGCCGACTCCAAAAACGTTGCATGCAACGTTTTTGGAGTCGGCAGACAAATCCCCACTTATGCAGGATCCATCCGGCGAGCTAGCAGCCGGATGGCAGATAATTGCCACCCGGCGCGATCCAGCTCCGTGCAGCCCGATAGTCTCCTATGGAGCAAAACTCCGGTCCAGGCTGTCAATCCTGACAGCCCCGGACCGGACGCCGCCACAGTGTGAAGGCAGCCTAAGTAAACTGGAATGAGATTGGAAATATCTTCTTGTTTTGCATGAAAGTCAGGAGAAGCTGAGGAAATGACTGACACCTGGCTGGAGCTGAGTCAAGGAGAATAAACATCTGGCGAATAAGAGGAAACTGACACAATACAACTTAATACCAAAGACCTGTGCCACAGCCTGTGTGGCGCCCATCATGGTCAGGCGTCACACCGGGGTATTGCACTCATAAAAGTGGTGTAATTTTCCCCAACTGCAAGTGGATGCTAGGCTGGTGGGTGGGACCCATTTCTGCACTCTCACACTAGACTAGTGGTGGGAGGTTACCCGGTAGGGATCTAGCACCTCTTGGGAGAGTGAGGAGAAGGGAGTTGGAGAGGAGTCGAGGAGGAGTGTGGAGTGCGGTGGAAGGTCTTACAGGTCAGCTCCAGGCTGATCCTAAGGGAAGATGAAAGGGGATCCCGAGGGGATCCTGAGAGAGGGTGCTTGACGCGTGAGTCTGGGCCCGAGAGAGAAAGGGGGAACCCCAGCATGGAGCGACCAAACGATATGGAATTCCCCAGTCCACCACGGGAACGCCGGACCCGAGGAAACGGCCAGAGTCCACATCTGAAGTCGTCAACCAGCTGCTGCTGCCTGTTCACCGGCTGTGGCACCCTGCCAGATGGAGCGGTCTGCCTGCTTCTTCCCTTCGAAGGAGGGGAGCCTCAAGACTACCTTCAAGGAGTAATTGGGTATAGACTCATCCTAGGCGGGGAAGAAAGGACACGGGTTCGTCAACTAAGGCATTCCACGGGTACCACCATACCACCTGGCATCCACTTGCAGCCACCCGTAGAGCTACCTGTTTCTTTAACAACTTTTGCTGAACTGTGGACTTGTATGCTGATGACTGTTTACAGTAAAGTACCCGGGAGAGTGACTTTGCCTCCGTGTCTTTGTGCCATTGATAATCAACCTTTTTGCTTTCAGCAACGCTGCCACGGAGGACCAGCTCCACCTGTAGGGAGCTTTGCTATTCTTGCCGCGATACCATCACCCTCCGGAGGACTGTGGCGGCGCTGGTGACCCATCACCAGGTATTACAGGTGGTGTCACGTGACAATAACTCTTATCCCCTGTACATAACCCCTCTATTGAAGTGCCACCCAGACCACGGGCTCAGGCACCGCCACCCGTGACATCCCCGCGAACGCCTCAGAGCCTGATACCCGAGTACCCCAGGGCCTGGGACTCGACACCAGCCATAAAGGGCCTAGGGTAATGAGGTCAGAGCAGTTCACTGGGTTACCTAAAAAACCCAGACAGGGGCTACTGCAAAGGAAAATGGCCATAGGAAAAGGTAACCAGGCCCACGTATGATCTGTGTTAGTAGACTTGTGTAATGTGTGTGGTCTGTGTTAGGAGACTTGTGTAATGTGTGTGGTGTGTGAGAGACATGTGTAATGTGTGTGAGCTGTGTGAGGAGACTTGTGTAATGTGTGTGGGCTGTGTGAGCAGACTTGTGTAATGTGTGTGGACTGTGTGAGCAGACTTGTGTAATGTGTGTGGGCTGTGTGAGCAGACTTGTGCAATGTGTGTGGGCTATGTGAGCAGACTTGTGTAATGTGTTTGGTCTGTGGGAGGAGACTTGTGTAATGTGTGTGAGCTGTGTGAGCAGACATGTGTAATGTGTGTGGGCTGTGTGAGCAAACTTGTGTAATGTGTGTGGGCTATGTGAGGAGACTTGTGTAATGTGTGTGAGCTGTGGGAGGAGACTTGTGTAATGTGTGTGGGCTGTGTGAGCAGACTTGTGTAATGTGTGTGGGCTGTGTGAGCAGACTTGTGTAATGTGTGTGGGCTATGTGAGGAGACTTGTGTAATGTGTGTGAGCTGTGTGAGCAGACTTGTGTAATGTGTGTGGTCTGTGGGAGGAGACGTGTGTAATGTGTGTGAGCTGTGTGAGGAGACTTGTGTAATGTGTGTGGGCTGTGTGAGCAGACTTGTGTAATGTGTGTGGTCTGTGTGAGGAGACTTGTGTAATGTGTGTGGTCTGTGTGAGGAGACGTGTGCAATGTGTGTGAGCTGTGTGAGGAGACTTGTGCAATGTGTGTGGGTTGTGTGAGCAGACTTGTGTAATGTGTGTGGGCTGTGTGAGGAGACTTGTGTAATTGTGTGTGGGCTGTGTGAGCAGACTTGTGTAATGTGTGTGGGCTGTGTGAGCAGACTTGTGTAATGTGTGTGGTCTGTGTGAGGAGACTTGTGTAATGTGTGTGGTCTGTGTGAGGAGACGTGTGTAATGTGTGTGGGCTGTGTGAGGAGACGTGTGTAATGTGTGTGGGCTGTGTGAGCAGACTTGTGTAATGTGTGTGAGGAGACATGTGTAATGTGTGTGGGTTGTGTGAGGAGACGTGTGTAATGTGTGTGAGCTGTGTGAGGAGACGTGTGTAATGTGTGTGGTCTGTGTGAGGAGACGTGTGTAATGTGTGTGGGCTGTGTGAGGAGACTTTTGAGGGAATCCATCAAAAAACATTTATCCATCAAAAAACATTTGGGACACTACCTATATAGCCAAGACCCGAGCTGACAAGTTATCAAAACCTCAGGGTTGAATTTTTAAGAAAAGGTTTTTGAAAAATTGTTTAAAAAAAAAATTAATAGATTTCATACATCTTAAAAAAAATGTAATTGTACCTCTAATACAAATAAAGTCTTCAGAACTACACATTTTGTGACTGTCATTGTATTAATTAATTTAGATTTGTGTAAAGAATTGATGGCACTCACCCCAAGATGTCTTCCAAGTGCAAGTCTTTTATTCCAATTTGGAATGAGGGTGACAAGTGTCCAGGGAGGGAGTGGAGTGTGGAGGGGGACGACGGCCGCACCGCTTCACGTGGATCACGCTTCAACGGGTCCAGCAGTTGGACCTGTTGAAGCGTGATCCACGTGAAACGGTGCGGCCGTCGTCCCCCTCCACGCTCCCCTCCCTCCCTGGACACTTATAACCCTCATTCCAAATTGGAATAAAAGACTTGCACTTGGAAGACATCTTGGGGTGAGTACCGTCAATTCTTTACACAAATCAATTGCACAATTATTTTCATGACTTGAGCAACACCTCTTTACTCTTATGCTGGTCAGAGCCCTTCAAGTTAAACAGCCACTAGTGCCCGGGATTTCTACATATTTCCTGTATTAATTGATTTACCGTATATACTCGTGTATAAGCCGAGTTTTTCAGCCCAAAAATGGGCTGAAAAGTCCCCCCCTCGGCTTATACACGGGTCAATACGGTAACAGAAGCTGTGGCTAATGGCGCTCGTCCCGCTCCTGAGGCTTCGTGGGCGGGGCTATGTGGGGAAGATGGCGCCAGGCTATTGTACACAAGGGAGGAAGAGGCAGCCAGAACCGGACCTCTCCCAACGGTCCTCACCTGTCCGGTTCAGCCACAGAGCTCTATGCACCGGCGGAGAGGAGACAGGTGGACCGTCTCTGCCCTCCCGTCCTCCGCTCCCCGACAGCACCTGGAGCTCCCAGCTGATTACTGCAGCGGCGGGGTGTGCAGGCGGGAGAATCCAGCAGAGCACCGGCCACGCCGCTCCAGAGTCATCGCTGCGGTCCCCTTGGTCCTCCTGGCGTCACCGGGGTAAGTGCAACCCGGTGTCCCCACAGAATGGCAGAGTGAGGACACTGGAAGTAACAGACTGGGATTATGTGCACTTTGCCTGGGAGCGACCAGCCATGTTAGAGCCCAGGCCACTCTCCCAGCAGTGCATATATAGTGCTGTATATATTGGGGGTGCTGTATATACTGGGGGTGCTGTATATACTGGGGCTGCTGTATATACCACTGAGGGCTGCTGTATATACTGGGGGTGCTGTATATACTGGGGGTGCTGTATATACTGGGGGTGCTGTATATACTGGGGCTGTTGTATATACCACTGAGGGCTGCTGTATATATTGGGGGTGCTGTATATACTGGAGATGCTGTATATAGGGGGATGCTGTATATACTGGCGGTGCTGTATATACTGGGGCTGCTGTATATACCACTGAGGGCTGCTGTATATACTGGGGGTGCTGTATATACTGGAGATGCTGTATATAGGGGGATGCTGTATATACTGGGGATGCTGTATATGGGGGCTGCTGTATATAGGGGGATGCTGTATATGGGGGCTGCTGTATATAGGGGGATGCTGTATATGGGGGATGCTGTATATAGGGGGATGCTGTATATAGGGGGATGCTGCTGTATATACTGGGGGATGCTGTATATACCACTGGGGCTGCTGTATACCATACTGCTGAGACCTGTATACCACTGGGGGGGCCTGTATAGCACAATGCTGGGAGATGTATACCACACTGCTGGGGCTGCATACCTGTGCTGGAGTCCACCCTCGGCTTATACACGAGTCAATAGGTTTTCCCAGGTTTTGGGGGCAAAAGTAGGGGGGTCGGCTTATACACGGGTCGGCTTATACACGAGTATATACGGTATCTATATAAGTGCCAACTACAGTTAGCGCTGGGTCCTAGATAGACTTCTTACATTAGATGATGTGCGGCACTTAATGATCCTCCCTACTTTAATTTTCTGAGATAATGACCTTTGGGTTTTCATTGGCTGTAAGCCATAATCATCAACATTAACAGAAATAAACACTTGAAAATAGATCCCTCTGTAATGACTCTATATAATATATGTGTTTCACTTTATGTATTGAATTACTGAAAAAAAAAACCCTTTTTGATATATTCTAATTCATTGAGACGCACCTGTAGATGGTTCCGTGCACTTTGCCTGCCATTAAGCCAATGTTCTCAGCAGCTCTGGTCCCATTTGCACAGTGTAATGCATTGCTGAGAACAATGATCTTTTGCATAGCACAAAGACGAGTAAGTCACTTGCTGATCAGGTGATCGTCAGCCTGCTTAGACTGCACGATTATTGTGAAATGAGAGTGCTTAGGAATACACTATCCACACTATAAAAGATGCACTTCCACAAACATTCTATTGATTAAATGTGTGTGTATGTGTAAGTAATGTAGTGTGATTGTGTTAATATACTCACCTACCACTGCTCTCTCCAGTGTCCAGCAACAGTCTTGAGTTCTTCTCAGTGACCTCACTGCAAATCAGACCTCATCCTGCACTCTATGTGTGAGCCGGCAGTTGAATGCTGGGAGCTGCAGGATCAGGGTGTGATCACACTGGCGTAAAAAAATTGGTCTGTTTCTCATCCAGGAGAGTCGGACGAGTGACATCTTTTTTTTGTTCCGTTTGGCATTCAACTGCTATTCGAGTGTGCGATTTGTTTGTCAGATAACATCTGAGTGCTGTCCGTGTGACATCCATTGTGTAATGCAATTTTAGCATGGCATTTCTCATGCTGTATAAAGTTAGAAAATAGTAGACAGGATACATAGATAGAATAGAATAGACAAATAGGATAGATAAATGCTAGAATAGCTAGATCCGGTTTACCAGACTCCCGCTGCTACTTCCGGGGCCGCCTATTAAGCTAATTGCATATTCACTGCACTGTCAGACAAACAGCCAATCAGAGAAGTTCACACTCTGTGAGAACCTCTGTGATTGGCTGTTGTAGTCAGACTCGATTTCCTCAATCTGGACAGTGATTCTTCTTGGCTGCCATACGCATTAGTATATGTCAACCAACCTGGCGTTATAGGGTGTTAAATAAATAAATATTTAAAGGGAACCTGTCAGGTCGCTCTACCCCTTTCTCCTACCACTACCTGTCCCTGGATCTTGGTAGCTGTTCCCTAACTATCCCTGTCTGACCTAAAGGGGCCCTATAACAATTATGAAAAATGACTTTGAATTTACATACGGTCTCCATCTAGGAGACTGGATAGGTGGGCTCCGGGCTCCATTCTCCACTCCGTGCGTGTCCAAGCACGCCCCGGTGGGCATCGTCGCTCCTGGTGCTTTGCCCCTCCTTTTTGTATTTCTCACCCTCTCTGCTGCTGTAATGCCCGGCTTGGAACGTCATATCCGGCCAGGTGCAGTGTGGGCCTAATCACATGATCGCCCGATGCATTGTGGGCCTAATCATGTGATCGGCCCGGCTCCGGCACATGCACAACACGCATATCAAAGCCGGACCAATCATGTGATTACGCCCACAATGAAAGCAGACAAACTGCGAGCTGCCACCCTCAGCTGCCTAATTTTCCTGGCAAAAAAAAATTGTGGGATACGCCCTATATTTCATTGCCAGCCAAGGTAAAGCTAGGTGGCTGAAGGCAGGTTTTCTCAGTGGGGTGAGGGCCCATTGTTTTAGGGCCTCCCACGTTTAAGAATAGCAGCTTGCAGCCAATCCTGAAAATGGCTCATTTATAAGAAGCGCGATTTCCAGGAGCCTTACCAGGCTCTTCCAGCGGCCCTGGTGGCGGGTGGCACGCTGGCTAAGAAGTGGTTTATACTAGCTTTCTTTTACCAGCTGGTATTAAGCCTGAAGGTTCTTAATGTCAGGCCAAGTTAGACCCAGCCATTAAGTATCTCCAATAAAGGGTTAAAAAAAGACATCACACAGAGAAAAAATGTATTAGAAATAAAGACATAGATACACTTAGAGACTCCATCTGTATTACCTCCATGCAGTCCTTCATGATCCTGGTCTTCTGTTCTTCTTTCTTCTACAAATGATGCAGCTCTGCTACATCACAAAGCATGGGGAGGAAGTCCGCTCCCCGTGCTCTGTGATGACTGAATGAGCAGAGACTTCGGCTGGTAAGCGGTGACATCACCGCTGACAACCTTGCCATAGTAACCAAACAAGTGGTTACAATGCAACGATGACGTACGGCAAGATCACCGTGGTTCCTGAATGAGCCGACTTATACACGAGCCGCAGGAGTTAACTCTTTGTTTACCTGTGCTACTTACCGATAACAGCAGTACCAGCAAGTACCAGCGCCGCTGCTCCTCTATGTTCCACTCATACTGGAGCAGTGGTGACAGCAGAGTGTACCCTATAACGCCAGGTTGGTTGCCATACACTAATGTGTATGGCAGCCAAGCAGAAAACTGTCCAGATTGAGGAAATCCAGTTTGACTACAACAGCCAATCACAGAGGCTCTCACAGAGTGTGAGCTTCTCTGATTGGCTGTTTGCATATTCAGCACTCACAATCAGATTAATAGGCGGCCCCGGAAGTAGCAGCGGGAGACAGGTGAGCATGATGTACCTATTCTCTCCTATCTATCCTGTCTATTCTATTCTTTTTCCAGCATGAGAAACACCATGCTAAAATCACTCTCCCTATTCTGTCCGTGATTTTGTCGGACGCATTAACTTGCAATGGCGAGTCTCATGTGAGAATCGCATACTGTCGCAGCATGATGCAACTTTTTCTCCTCCAGATTCTGGATGAGAAGAAAGCTGAAGACACACAGTAATCTGTTTGACTCATTGGTCTGAGTGCAATGCGAGATTTTCTAGCATTGCATTCGTCCGTTTTTCACACCAGGGTGTCCCTACCCTCAACCTACATTCCAGTGAGGAGTATGATGATGATGATCCTTTGAAATTGGAGGGATAGTAAGGTATCATGTTTCATAGAGGAGGGGAGACAATGCAGAGCTGAATCGATCAATGCAATGATTTGCCTCTGCTCCTATCCTCACAAAACAGTAACATTACACATCATAATACAGCAGAGGATCACAGCATGTATTTGCATCTGCTTGGTGACATTGATTGCTATTTCAAGCCTGTTCACATAGGAGGGATATATCAGGGACAGGATTATATGTGTGAAGCATGGGGCCGGCAGCCATGCCCCTGCCACACCCCCTCCCTATGCATATGTGTGAGGGGGCTGGAATGTAGATGACTCTGCAGCTCCCAGCATCCACACCCCTGACACACACCCTGCTTTTTACTCCAATATGATGCTGCCAGGCTGAATATTCTCTGTCCCATGAGGGGGAGTCAAAGCAAGGAGTAGGTATGAATTCATCGATTTATAGAGAAGATCCTAGAACTGCAGTTTACAGCTCTGCTTCATCATGTAGCAGCAGGAACTGTACTAAAAAGTTTTTTCTCACTGGAATTCCCCTTTAATGTCAGAAGCTGCTGCAGTGTTGCTGTCTATGGTCTGTATGGCTATGCAGGTAAGGGAGTGTGTCAGGTGATGCAGTTGTCCAAGCCCCTGATTTTTAAGCAGTTCACTTCCCACAGCAGGTGTCATTAAGAGAATTTAGTCCTCCTCTGACCTTGGCTGTTTAGACGTAGAGCTGAATAGCAGAAGCTTTGTGAGATTCATCTGCTAGTAGTTGTGTGGAGCCCACTGGGACAGGGTACTCGGTACCGGACCGGGGTATCACGGGGAGATCTGGCAGCCTTGGTCCGACCGTGTCCCGAGCCCACAAGTAAAGGGGATATTTACAGGGGTTGTCGTGAACGCCACCCACGGGTTGTGGTCAATGGGACACTGCTGCTGTCTGCTGCCAGGAGGATGGATGATGCTGCAGCCGGATGGATGAGCCCGCCGATGGGTCGGGGCTGCTCCTGACAGGGTGTAATATGGATATACAGTATCTGCATGCATGGAATCACACACGGGAGACTGGAGCAGGGTTCACGGGTTTTACTTGAAATTTTTTCTCAGTACAAACAATCACGGTACAGGTCTTCATTCAAGGTAACTCCAACAGTGACATAATTGTTTTTTCCCTACTCCTCTAATTGTTCCATCTTTTTCCCCAGTGAGCTTATGTGGAATTACACTATGAAAACTTTACGTTAGATTTTTTTGCATGATTTTATTAACGTGTAATAAATTCGCGATTTTTGGCGGGTAAGTGGCCATTTCAACATCTCTTCCACTATCTCCAGGCCCTCAGAAATATGGGATAACACAAGTTACCTACCGAATCCTACTCAGGGAACTCCTTCTCATAGCCTCTTCACCGCTCCAGTTTCCTGTCTGATAATGAGGTTCTCCTTGTTTAATTAGTTTCTCTCCAATGTGATCGCAAGCGCAAAACTTTAAAATGCATTTCCGAAAAATCGGCGCGCTTTAAATATTTCAAAAACTGCCCATGTGTCTGATTTGCTCTTAGCCACATCTGTACCAAATTTCAAGTTGGGATCGCGATGGGATCATATTTTAAAATATTTTAATATTAATAGCGTCAATGGGTCATTCTATATCAAGTGATCTAAATATGAATATTTTTTTTTACCTGACGTCTTTAGATTTTTTTAATTCTTTTTCTTTATGAAGTACAACTTTAGTTAATTACAAATTAAAAGTTTAGAATTTTTTTCTTCATCAGTTAATTTTTTACAGATTTTTAAAGTTTAAAAAAAGGGTGAATCTTGGCCTGGTATGACTTTACATTTTTTTTATCTCAGGCTAGAAATAAGATAATGAAGTGGGAGAGGCATCATTTTACTCAGAACGGTAACAGCTTTCATTTGATATGTTACAAGACTATGTTTCTTTATATCAAATTCAAACTATTGACGGGCAATTGTGAAAAAATGACTGATTGTGTTCTTGGTTATATTTGTGCAGAGATTCAACTTGGGACCTGTCAAATTTATATATTTTTTATTTTATGGTTGTATGAGTTACCACAACTTATTGAATAAAACATTTATATGCAACAAAAAAGAAACACAAAAAATAAATCCCATAAGTGCCAGGATAAATACATCTTAATCATCAGAACACAACGCTCAGCATTTTTACCTTGAATGTATTGAACAAACCAAAAGAAGAAAGGTGATCATATCCTCAAGTTTGATTAAACAAGATTAAAAGAACCAAAAATGTTAACCCCTATTTATACATATAAATGTGTTTTCTATTCTATCACTAAACATGTGATTTATGAAGTGTTTAATAAGAATAGTACAGTAGTTAAATCATCGTTCTATAAATTATGAACTAATCAAACAATTAATAGTATGTTTTTAAAGTGGCATTTTATCAATTTGTCCCTTCTAGTGGGTGAAATGTAATCTTGTCCATAAACGCTTACTAGCAATCGCCATTTCCTTGTGTGTCAAAGAGTATGTCCGGCCTGTCACGGTGTTAGGCTCCGCCTGAGTTAATATCTGATTTTTGTGCACTTTTAAAATGTCTGGCTTTCTTGGATACACAAAGGATGGCGCTGGACCAGAAGGATGCAATAAAGTCAATTCTACTTCTTCATTTTCACAATCTTTGGAGAGTACAGTAGCCAGCCACCAGCGCCAATCATATTCATATTTTTTCAAAAGGATTGCAACAGTGTCTATGATAAAATGCTGTTTCTTGAGAAGTAGCAGCCATTGCTGTGTGGGAAAAATACAGTTGATATTAAGTAAGGAAGATAGGTAATAAAAATAAAGATTTACAGTACACTTGAGATAGAACTGTATTACTATAAAGTGAGTTTTAGGGCTAGCGCGCACAGTTTTTTCTGTCTGCAGATACACGCTGCAGTTTTGGCAGCTTGTTTTTCTACCAAGTTTTTACCACATATGCGTTAGTTTTTTTAATCACTAGTGAAAAAAATGGCAGCTTTTTTTATATAAATGATGAATGCTGCGTTTATTGAAGCGATTAAAAAGTAGTTCAAGCAGTGATTTACTCACTCTTGAGTGTTTCCAAAAACACTGCATGTGGTGAACCCATAGAAATCAATGGGGCTGTTTTTCTGAATGATGATCCCTAAGAATAGCACTGTGTGTATTGGCCCTTAATAATAAAAGCATTAAACTATTAATATATTTACTCACCCATATTTTAGTACACAGCCTTGATGGCTTTGTACAGACTATTGTTTGTTCAGGAGTGAAGATGTCCAGACATGTCAGGACATGAAAGGTCTGAACGAGCTGTCTTACTTCCTGAATGCAGTGGGTAGACACTTAACATGATTGACAGAGCTGCTGGCCTATCATCTGCTCTGCATTCACTGTCTATCCCTGTGCTTTCTCAGGTTGAGCCCTAACAAAGCTTTTTCCTATATGTCCTCTCCTGCTTCTAAGCTGTAACATATCAAAATAATACAGTAATGTCTAAAAATAATGGATTTGATAAATATAGACCCCACGCTTTTAGACCACAGGTTGAACAGATCTGAATTCAAGATTTTTGAATTGACACTATAATAGTTAAATATTTTAAAATATGATCCCATCACGATCCCAACTTGAAATTTGGTACAGATGTGGCTAAGAGCATAAAAGACACATGGGCAGTTTTGGAAAATTTTTATTAAAATGTTTTTTAGGAAATGCGTTTCAAAATGTTGCGTTTGCGTTCACATAGGTAAAAAATTAAAATGAACAAATATACTCTTGTGACATATCTGGTGAAAGCCTGGACAGTTCTGAGTAGAATGGTGTTTATTTTGTTTCTCTATCTTATTTCTAGCCCAAGATAAAAAAATGTAAAGTCATACCAGGCTAAAATTCACACTTTTTTTAAACTTTAAAAATCTGTAAAAAATTAACTGATGAAGAAAAAAATTCTAAACTTTTAATTTGTAATTAACTAAAGTAGTACTTCAAAAAGGAAAAAAAATTAAAAAAAATCTAAAGACGTCAGGTAAAAAAAAATATTCATATTTAGATCACTTGATATGGAATGACCCATTGACGCTATTAATAGTAAAATATTTTAAAATATGATCCCATTGCGATCCCAACTTGAAATTTGGTACAGATGTGGCTAAGAGCAAAGCAGGCACATGGGCAGTTTTTAAAATATTTAAAGCGCGCTGTGGATGCAGTTTTCAACTGTTTGCGTTCACTTCCATCACAGGTGTAAAGAATTAAGTCCTCTTGACATTATCTGTAAGCGTAGAGCTGAATAGAGAAGCTTTTGATTGTTCTTCTGCTATATTGTTAAGCCCACTGGGACAGTACCGTAAGACGGGGATCACAGGAAATCACGCACCTTTCCGAACGTTTGAGCAACAAGTAAAAAAACATAAAGTTATAATTTTGTTTAAATGTTGCTGCTACCATGGATGACATTGGGTTCTGACATGTATATGGATATCACATTTGACAAATCTCAAAAGGAGACTGAACAATTACGAGGTATAACTCATGTTCTTTTGACAAACAATTCCCGGTACAGTTCTTTTACACGGTAACTCCAGACAGTCACTTAACCCTCTGCAGCCAAGTTTCCTTCTGAGACCCTTCACTCTCTGATACCTTCCAGGCTTCCTCTATCTCTTCCCCAGTGTGCTGTATGGTGGCAACTCGGTCCCTTGTGTGACTTCCCCCTACGTGTGGGATGTTTGCTGTGCCTCCTGCATGGATGTTGTGGGAATTCAGACGTGGAATCTGAATTCCCCGTCGGTGTGTCTGTGTACGGCGTAAAGCTGCGGCCACCTCAGAGCCGACTCTCTGGTCCCAGCCTAGCCTCCAGTGTCCCCAGGTATAACTATGGGATCACCAGGCTCCTTCCTACCGTGTGACTCCGGGGTACTCCAGGGGACTCCTTTCCTCAGTCAGCCTCTGTCACCGCTGCCAGTTTCCTCGGATCTGATAGCACTGATCTGGTCTTCCCCCTTCCCTTGGGTCCCAGGCTGTGGAGCGGGTTTTCTCTCCAGGGGACTGTGACTCGAGGATTCTGCCCTCCAGGGAGCCTAAAACCTTCCGGAAAGTGTCTCTCTGTTCTTGGTCTTTGCTGTTCGGCACCCACTGGCCTACTGACTAACTCCTCCTAGTTTTCCCCTTATGTACCTGGTCTGTAACCTTGACTACGTCCCACCCACTGTGACTGGCCCTACCACCCCTTGCCCGCCTAGAGTCCCGGGGTCCGGGTTGGGTCCTGTGTCGGTGGGTGTATGTTTGAAGGTGTTTTGTGTAAAAAACAGTCTCCACCTGCCTGGCTGCAGTTCCTACCTGGGCCACCCTGGTCGCAGGGGCGCCACAGTTACTGTTCCTTTCCCTGGGTGGAGGTGAAGGGGTGTTAACCCAGGGCTGGATAGGAGCAAGGGCAAGGTTGGCAGCCCACTTTTAGGGGTAACTCTGAAATCAGGTGTCAGGTAGGGTACCCAAGTCTACAGGGTCAGAGCAGCTCCCCTAATTCTCTCAGTCCATCTCTGCCTTACTGCTTCTACCCCTCTTGTGCGCTATTAGCACCCTGTTAAACATGTAAATACACATTTAATCAACAAAAAAAGGTGCTTCTTTAAAGATGGCTGAATTTATGACTCAGCCCAACTGCATTGTCTATTGGAGTCTAAAATAGACAGAAATCCATCTTCTGCTAGCTGATTGTCGGATGCCAATACAGGTTGTCGCACAGCACCTGTTACCTTTGTAGAGGACCAAGATACCCCCTAAATTAGTCTCCTGTCCTGATAACTCTTCTTGCGCATTTTGATGATTATAATAAGCCATTAATCTGGAATCTAGAGCTTGTAATGGTGAGAGCATTATAAGAGATGTGGTGAACCCACATCATTCACACTTATGGTCTATGGCGGTTCTGAAACAGCTCTAAGGTTCATAAAGAGCCGGCCCAGGAGCTGACTATCTGGCCCCTCCTGATCTGGCATCTTATGTAGCACATGGCATCCTTGGGTCTCATTATGTTTCACTTCCTCCTATAGCCGTCTGGAAGCAATGTATCGCAGCCAGTAAACAGCATGCTTGTATCGGGTCGCCTTTAATTTGAATCAACTGAGAAATCGGCAAATTCTTGGGCGTCTATTGGAGGTGTCAGCTCCTTAGATTCTGGTTATCTGAAGGTGAATGATGTAAATGTTTTACAAATGAGATTTGTACCTTTCCCACTTGCGGCAGAATCCATGTCACCCTCCCAGGCTGCGCGGAAACTGTCACAGCAAGATAAATGAGAGGCCGCCTCACAAATGCAGCCATTATTTCATTGTACAAAGCACTGGGATTTTAACTGAGATGCCCTTTTGGAGAAGTAGCATTTGATTGTAACTGAGAAGGAAGAGGCAAAAGTAGCAGGTGGTGGCAGAAAAAAGCCGAATTAGGGTTACCCTCGACCAAGAAGCCATTCAATGACCACACGGCGCGTTATGGGTCCAAGTTAATCATGTGGTCACTGTGGGTTAGACATACTGATAGGATGTTTAGATTGTGAGCCCCAATGGGGACAGTGGTGCTGATGCATGTAAAGCGCTGTGAAATTAATGGAGCTAATATATAATTATTTACGCCAATGGTTCCATGGCGCTTTACATGTGAAGTGAATAAATATTATAATTATAAGATGTCGGCTTCTGTCATTTAGTCTTGATAGTCCATTTACACTATGTAAGGAAGAGAAATGGATTAGGTATGGTCTGGTTGATATCAGTGCCACTTTTTATGCCCACAATAACCACAATTCTGGTGCCGTCGGCGCCATACAACATTTGCGTTTCTATTTATACCATCCACAGATATATAGCATCAAATGTGAACAAAGTCCAAAGGTGATGATCGGCAGCCTATGGTCGTCCTGCTGTTGTAGAAGAACTATAAGTTCCAGCAACAGATAGCGGCCTACAGATTTAGTTTCTCATGTTAAGAGTTGCTTCTTATGGATCACCAATTTTGCAGTAATCTACTCCAAGTAGTGAAGCCAAATGGTTTCAATTGATGGGTAACCAGTACGGTAGTGTATCAGAAGCGTGGTTCTGCTGTAGGGTCCGGTTATTGTCTACCTATGTCCTGCTCATTGAGGCCAAGACTGCATCGGTTCAGGACAGATTGGAAATTCTCCATTGACCGAGTTTAAAACAGGTAACAGCGCCACCTACCTGGCCATCACTGGAGGGAGCACACCGATGGAACGTGTCAGACGACTGTTCTAAAAAAGTTGCAGAATGAGATAATTAGTATGAGATATTTATATGTAGATTAAGACATCTGAGGCCAAAATACCGTATACAAGTGGGTCACTGGGGCTGGGATTCAGTTCTGGTTATTCCCCTGTTTGTGAGCCACCATCATAGGTAGCACTACAGTATAGGGGGCTCCTTCACACTTGAATGATGTTGTGTTGTAGATCCCTGAGATCATTGCTGTCCAGAAAAATGTGATCAGTTGTGGATCCCAAAAATGAAATCCTATAGATTACTTGGATAATACGTTTCATACAGATCTACCAATGGATTATCTACGTCAGTACAGACAGGTGCAATGTAACCAGGACCAATTTGGAACAGGTCACTATTTTGTCAAACCAACAGAGAGATCTTGGCCTTCAGTGGAACATCTAGATCTGCCTGGTGTAGGTTTCCCATCTGTAGATTTGGCCTTTATCATATAGAGAGACGCAGAAGTAAAGACCAGAGCAGACCTGCAACAGGATGAAGGCTAAAGCCGGGATAGAGAAAAATAAACTTCATTGCAGGCACCAATGCCTACTAGTTTGCTTATTGTTGGGGCTCAGGAACACTGATCATAAGTTAAGAGCTTATCCTAGGGATTTATGATAGGTCAATTAAAGGTTCTGGTATTACCTTTATTGGCCACCAACCAGGAAATATAGTCAGACTTTCATGTCTAAGCCAATTGTCACTTCAGAGAGGAAGAAGATGAACTCTCACGCCACCTATTAGAAGTAGCAATCCTAAAAGTCAAAATTAAATGAGCCTTGCAAAATGACTTAGGATATTGGATCAGGGTGATACTTAGGATATTGGATCAGGATCATACTCAGGACATTGGATCAGGATCATACTTAGGATATTGGATCAGGGTGATACTTAGGATATTGGATCAGGATCATACTTAGGATATTGGATCAGGGTGATACTTAGGATATTGGATCAGGATCATACTTAGGATATTGGATCATGGTGATACTTAAGGCCCAGTTAGGCTAGGGTCACACTTGCATTTTTTATTTCAAATCCTGATCAGGAAACGCTCCCATTATAACAACCAGCATCCGGCTCTGCAACGTGCATGAAAAATCATGCAGGCTGCAGTTTTCGGAGCGGTTCTGTGCCCCGCAATGCGGTAACTGGATTGCTCCGGATGTGTAATCCTGAGCAATGCGGTTACCGTATACTTTCCTTATCCTGGCTGCCGCCGGGATAAGCAAAGTGTTAAATCTGGGAAAAAAGATTAAATATTAATAATAATTGTGGGCAACATATCTCTAGGGGGTGCCACCCCCCCAAAGACGTGCTGCGCACAGCCATAGATCTACTGTTAATGCGTACAGGACCTCGGACAGCACACATACTATACGTACATTACGTATAGTATGTGTGCAGCAGTCAGTAGAGCCGCGGCTTCATTCAGAAAATTGTACAGAGCCGACAGGGACCGGCTAACTGTACATCACTTATTAACCCATGACATGCCCGCCTGAGTGGACAGCATGTCTCTAGGGGGGGTTGGCACCCCCTAGAGACATGTTGGCCACAATTATTATTAATATTTAATCTTTTTTCACAGAATTTAAGATTGGAATCATCAACGTCAAGAACAATACAGAAAAGTACAGGAGAGTGTTGAAAGAAACTTAAGTCAAAGCAGAAGCAAGCAAGAGCATGACTTCAATAAACATGCTTCAGCAGAACCCTTAACACCAGATGAACTAGTACTCAAGAGAAAGAGAAAAACCAACAAACTAGATGACAATTGGGAATCAGAGCCATACACAGTAATGCCATCTAATTATGACAATTCCAAAACATGTGTAATCAGCAAAGATCAAGGAAGAACAACTGCAACCATATCCAGAGACCATCTAAAGAGATATCCTGAACAATTGAAACCTCAGCAAACAGTTTACCCCTCAGTAATAGTTGAAGAACCAAAAGAAAATTTAGTCCATACTGAAATTGGAGATTTACCAGCAGACTGGCCTCAATGCAACGGAGCATTTCTCACACCAGTTATTTCGTTCTATCAACCTGTAGAAAACCAAGAACCAGAACAAAGAAGACAAGAAGAACCCGTTCAATTGCAAGAAATGCAGCCTGTTATACCGTAACCAGAGATTCCTATAATCGGTGAACCTGTCAGTCCATTAGAAAGATTACATGCCTACTACGGTATTCCAGAATCACATAGATCCAATAGAGGAAGAGATAGTGCACACACTACACCAGCAGCAGACATAGACACGCCAATACTGCGCAGATGTACACGTAGTACCTTTGGACAGGTACCCTTAAGATACAGAGAATAAATAGTACAGCATCAGCATGAACAAATGTAAATAAGTGACCGTATTCCGCAAGTGTGAATAGTAGTGTACAGAAGGGTGGAGGAACTGGGCACAGTCCCAAGTATATTAAGTTGGGAACAGAAAGTGCCTGGGGTAAAGAAAGAAGGTTAGACCCGGCCTCCTAAGCAGAGACACCCATAGGGAATTGTGTAAAGTTTAAAGTGTGTACCCGTAAATGTGTTTAAGCCATCAGAGACTTTACTGCTGGACTTTACCTTTTTCCCGTTTGTTTGAACCCGGACTATGGTCACTGGACTAGTGTGACAAAAACTGCTTTTCCTCCCTTTTCCCCAGCCTGCGGCAAATGGACTAGTGCCGTAAGGACTGCATTTTCATATTTTTTCCCTTTCTTTTTCAGTGCTTTTTGTATATTTTTCAATTTGAGACTCTGTAAATACCGGTTATTAAATGTATAAAAATTGTTTGAAGTTGTAAAGAAAAACTTTTGCTCAGTCTGGGAGAACTGAGGTTAACTAAGGGGGAATGTGGCACCCTGTGCAGGTCACCACAGGATCTCTTGGGACATGGATGGAAAGTACACAGCAAGCAGACCCCACTAACAAACAACACCTTTTCACCCCAGACTTGTAGGGGGAGCTCCACTGGTTGCCTTAAGCCAGTTCCCCCTATAAATACGGGTCCTGGAGGGAGAAACACCAGAGTGTGCAGTCACTACAGAACTGTAAGCAGCTGAGTGAGCTGACCTGGTACTGGAGCCACGCTAGGCCCATACCAGAGACACCTGAGAACAGTGGTAGATCCTCAGAGTAAGGGTCACAGGAACAGGAGAGAAGCAAGTACCAAATAGGGGCAGAGGAGTCATCCCGACTCACCCTAACAGAGTTCCGGTCACTGGGTCCGATCTACAAGGACACAGTATAGACCTTGCAGAGAAACCAGCACTAAAATAGGGGGTTTAGCTCCCCGGACACCCGAAGCACCACCAAATGAGAGCCTGGAGTCTAAGGCCTGATAGGAGTCCCATAGAAGTGCCCTCAGTGCAGCAAATCCGGCTGTGAAGAGTCACACAAGAAAGTGCAGTAACGGTTTGGTTGGGTTTCATGCCTGCCAGACTCCAGCAGAACTCCGGAAACTAGGAAGCCTACAACACTGCTTGCTGCGGAAAATCCTGAAGTATTTTACCTCATCTCTGGTCGAGTGTACGCGTCAACATCAGTAAAGGTACCAAAAGACTTTGTGTGCGTGTCCCTCCTTCCAGTTTCACTACACCGACCGCGCTACCCTATTCCCTCGAACTTCATTAACTGCCCCGGGGAACCCCCGCTCGCCCTATAGGGAGCGGTTCCATCTAGCTGCCGCTCATCATCCCGGAGGTCTGAGCAGCGCCGGTGCCTTCATAGGTGGTATCACGAAACAAACTTTATTCTTTATTTAACTATGCATTGACCACCGGGCCCTTACAGCCTCAGGCACCGAACCGTGACCGCAGCCAGCGCCTGAGACCTGAGAACCCGGCAACGGTGAGTCATATGCCTTTAGCTGGAGATGTAATTGAAGCTCATGGGCCTCGATGCAAAAGCTCCAATAGAGCACCCAATTATTGCAAAACTTGAATTGCTATAATCTATTTCTATAGGCCAAAGGGACTTTTGGGGCCCCCTAGGCTCCAGGGCCTGGGTACGATTGCAACCCCTGCACCTGTTGTAGTTAAGCCCCTGCCTTTGACTTAACCAGAATTTAGCGATTACAGTGAAGTTTTCAGACTGCATGAAATTTCAGGATTGTAGCAAAAGTAGAATCAGAAAATATTGGCACTGTTTTCTTTATCTCCACGCAGCGGAGTGCCAGCTGATGAGATGGCACTGACTACCCCGAGGACCTGCAGGCTCTCTGACACAAGACGATTTGCCTAATGCTCTGAGGCCGCCCTGTGGCAGTGGATATGAGGTACCAGATGCAGGTTCTAATATCTAGTTTTATGTTATGTTTACATTACGAGGGCCCCTCACCTTAGTCTCCTTTTTGGATTTTATTTCACTGTTAGTTTACTATACTAGCTTAGCTTAAATGAGAAGGGAAAGTCTCAACCCTCACACTTTACCTTAACTCTCACCTCTCATGACACACCCCCAGGACCGTGGGGTACTCAGATCCGGGCTATTCGGTCTCGGGATCACGGGCAGAGACCCGGCTACGTGGCCCTGCGGAGTCACTTAAAAATACGGGGAAATGGTTTAGGGATTAATGTTCGTGACACCACCCGTGGTATGCAGCTATGAGTGGCTGCCGCTGCTGCAGAATCTCTGGGGATGATGGATGGGCAGCTGGGATGGAGTGACTCCCCACGGGAGGAGCAGGTTCACAGGGCAGTAAAGGTAATTGGTAGTCTCTGGCAGGCAGGGGTTAACTGTAGGCCTCGTTATCTTGCTCAGTGGCCTTCACAGCGAGTCGCTGCAGGAATAACAGTCTCACACTGTTCTGGAATTCTGTACCCGGTGTGGTGATGTGGCCCCTGGCCGGGTGCATCGCACGGGTTATCAGTGCAGATCTCTGTTCACATGGGCCGGTTTTCCTGTGTGTGTGGGCTGTGTGAAACCTGTCCGGTGTACAGTGGGTTAACAGCTAAAGGGTTTTCATGATCTGAGTAAAACAGCTGAGTGTGAGTGCTGAAGATCTGAGAGAATCATGAGCCTAATGAGCGGCTGAACCTGTGTGTATGAGTGCTTTGCTGGGCTAAACCTGAATGGTGCACAGGGGGTTAATCACATCTCAGGTCTGTGTGTGAGTGAGATGTGCTGATTGACTCACTGGGTTGCAGCTGTGGGTGAGGCAGCATGGATAAGAACCTGCCAGGTGTCTGAATGAGAGAGAGGACGATGGGAATCAGAGCAGTCCAGACCACTGCCATGTGAGGACGTGCTGGAAGTGAACCGTCCCCGGTGGGGGAACTGAAGGGAGCCGTCCAGCTCCATGCCGGTGGCATCTGATGTGTGCATGCCAGCCAGTGATGAGGACCGAGGACGGCTCAAGGGCCAGGCGGTCATAGGTATAGCCGACTTGGGACTGACTGTGCTAGTCGTGATATGGTCCCGTTGACTATGTATGAAGGTGTATGTGTAATCACAAGGGCATATGTATAATTACCCTGTGTGATATGTGACTGGGTGACTCATAGTGGTGTGTGGAAAAGTACCATATGATGTATCCAGGTGTGAAGCTCAGGCGGCTGTAACCGCCATTGGGTCCGACTGGGTAGTCGTGAGAAGAACCTGTTGAAAGTGTAACATATATGATGGCTTATGTAAAAGTGCCATGTATGATGTGTATGATGCAGTATGGGTTGAGACTCCCTAGGGGTAGGTTGAGGATCTCTACAGCAGGATGGGGAAAGATCCCTGTCAGGGTGTTAGGTGGAGGTAACCACCATTGGGACCGTCAATAGGTCATGATATGGTCTCGTTGATTCTCATGTGAATGTAATGTAGTATCATGTAATGTACTAATGTGTACGTTATGTCATATGAAACTGTAAATACAGTGTTTTATGTGATGAAAGCAGTTTATGACAGAAAAACAATAAATCCACTGGTTATGTTCCGTTATAATGTAATCGCTGATGTCATTTCCCTGTGCCAAGCGGGTTCCCCCGGGTAACTACTTCACACCGGTTTACTCACAGAAAGTCTCAGCAGCTCTTAGGCTGCCTTCACACTGCGGTCAGGTCCGATCCATGGCTCTCAGGGATGACAGCCCCGGACCGGATTTTGGCCCATAGTTTCCTATAGGCCGGATGGAGCCAGATGGCAGCTATGTGCCATCCGGCTTGCATCTCTCCGGAAGAATCCGGGAGAAGTCGAATTTTTCTCCTGGACACAAAAACGTTGCTTGCAACATTTTTGTGTCCGGAGAGAACAATCTCCTCAAAATTGGCGTCTCCCAGATCCTCCCGGATTCCCCCGGATTCTCCCGGTCGCTCCAGCTCCGCTGGTGCCCTAAGGGTTCCTTCTGCACTGTTCCCGGGACATGCTCTCTTCTGCTCAAGTCCCCTGCTTCTCAGCTCCCAACTCTTGTCTCCCTCCTACTGCAGAGCCACACTGCTCTACAATCTCCTCCGTTGTTCTCTCCTCCTCCACTCAGTCTTTCTCCTCTCCTCCACTGTTGCTCTAGTCCCGCTGCTCTTTCTGCTACATCGTGCTGCTATTCTACTTCTCCTCCTCTCACAAAAACAACCACAAGTGCTGGCACTTGCTTCCTTCTTGCTCTCTGTTCCAACTCAGACTGACTAACTTTGTTTTTCTACCACCCCAACTTCGGACTTGGCCCTCCCTCCTGTGGGTCCGCTCATGGTCCCCTCCTGTTTCTAGGGGTGTTGGGTGTGTGGTGAGAGTCTTGCATTGCCATCCCAATTTCCTGACAACAGGGACACTACACCTATGTATTAGGTGCAGTACCCCTTGTGGCGACCAGACCAGTGGGGCACCACACTTACCTGAGCCTTCTCCTTGACCCTCTCGTTTTAACCCATTTTGGTGGAGTTGGATTCAGGGAAATTGAAGAGTCGGAATCAGATCACACTAAGCTAACAATCAGAGCAAACTCTGATCAGAATTTGATCAAAGTGTTATTCAGAGGCATACATAGAAATCATGCGGCTCCAAAGCAGAATTTCTAATTGCCCCCCAACAAAAAAAATGTATTAATTAAAGGGATCCTGTCACCTCCAGAACACCTCCTAAGCTAGCAAAACATGTCCCTGCAGCATCCTATCACTAATCTCACACTCCTTTTGTCTCCTAAAAGCATCCTGTGAAAGTGCATAAAAACGTTTTAATACTTACTCATTAGTGATTATAATTAGCAGGGGCTATATTCTTTAGTCACCAGGGCGGGCTGTTTTGCAGGCTCCAGGATCCACCCTCTCTCTGTTTGTGTGCTCTGCTTGTGCAGGCTTTACCCTCCCCCCTCTCTATCACTCACAGAATGCAAATCATTAGTCCTGCCTTCAGCTGCACATCACAGCAGCACAGACAGAGAGAGGGTGGATCTTCGTGGCTGCAAAACAACACCCCCTAGTGACTAAAGTATATTGCCCCTGCTAATTATAATCACTAATGAGTAAGTATTAAAACATTTTTATGCACTTTCACAGGATGCTTTTAGGAGACAAAAGAAGTGTGAGATTAGTGATCGGATGCTGCAGGGACATGTTTTGCTAGCTTAGGAGGCATTTTGGAGGTGACAGGATCCCTTTAATATTCGGCTCGGTCACATAAGAGCAACTCTCACAACAACTTGACAGCCCTTACAAAGTAATTTTCCTCCTATTGAAGCCCCTAGATTCCTCTTTCATTGCACCCGTAAAGTATGATGTCAACAAATGTTTTCCACAAACACTATATGGTACCCCCAAAGTGAATTCCTCCACACACACAATATGATGATGACCCTAATGTACCTCCCTTCAACTACCACAGAAAAGTATGGTGACCCCAACAGTATGATCCCCAACTATCACTCTCACACACCCCTCCATACAGGATAATGGTGTTACATTCAGTAGAATGGCTCCCACACCTCTTCACACTGTATAATGCCCCACACAGCCCTCCGCACAGCATGATGGACCCCACATAAACTGTCAGACTGGGCCCTCAAAAAGCCCTCTATAAAGTATAAAGGCTCCCTCATAGCCCTCCAAATATTGTAATGGTTCCTACATAGACAATCCAAATAGTATACTGGCCTCCACATAGCCATTCAAATAGTATAATGGCCTCCACAATGTGCTAACATAGCCATCGATATCATAAAATAGGCCCCACATAGTCCTCAATATACTGTAGTATGATGTACCGCATAGTACTCCATATAGTATAATGGACCCCTACATAGTACTCCATATAGTATAATTCACCTTCCATAGTCATCCATATAGTTTAACAGTGTAATGTGCCCAACATTGCCTTCCATACAATATAATGTGTTCCCCATAGTTCTCCATGTGGTATAATGGGCCTCACATAGTCCTACATGTAGTAAAATGTAGCCCCCATATTCCTCCATATACTACAATGCACCCCATAGTCCTTCAAATATTATAATGCATTCCTATAGTATCCATTTATTTTAATGAACCCCCATAGTCCTCCATATAGTTTAATGCACCCATAGTTGTCCATATAGTATAATGCACCCCATAGTCCTTCATATATTATAATGCACCCCATAGTCCTCTATATAGATATTGCACCCCCACAGTCCTCCTTATAGTACAATGCACCCATAGTCCTCCATATATTATAATGCACCCGATAGTCCTTCATATATATTTAATACCATAATATTCCATATTTTAATGCACCTCATAGTCCTCGATTTCGGATATTGCACCCCCATAGTCTTCCGTATAGTATAATGCACCTCATAGTCCTCCATATATTATAATGCACCATAATCCTCCATATTTATCACCTCATATCTTTAAATATTATAATGTACCACATAGCACTCCATAGCGTATAATGCCTCCATCATAGTCCTACATATAGTATAATACATCCCCCATAGTCTTCCATATAGTATAATGCACCCCACAGTCCTCCATATATTATAATGCACCATAGCCTCATATATATAAGCAACACATAGCCCTCTATACAATATAATGCACCCACCATAGATTCTTTTTTCAGCACCAGAATCTGCAAGGAAAAAACCTGAAGGTGGGCACAGCACTTAAGGATTCTCACCGACTTTGCTTGAATGCGTTTTCTTTTGCAGATTTTAGAAAATCAGCAAGGAAAAACACACCAAAACTGGTAGATGGGCACATAGAGTAGGATTTATGGGATGGCATTAATTATCAAACCTTTATTCCTCAGTCACATTAAGCATACTGTATCGTTTTGTGGGCATTCTATGGCACTTATCTGCCAATACTTGGGAATATTATTGCTTTTCATTATAGAGGTATTATAATAAATGCTGCCCAGGGCTCTCCATTGTTATGGTCCTGCCAGCTGGTGATTCTCCAGGGTCTGTACAGGCTCAGATGGTGTTAACTCTGCATTCAGCTGTTTATCTGTAAGTAGGGCGCACCCTCGCCAGCCTGTCAATCACTCGATAGCGAGATCAGAATTCCACACAAGTGATGATCCACTTTCACAGGTAGCGCCGAGCTGTCAGTCTACGGCAAAATCAAAGTCACAATTCAGCCTGCACTAAACTTTTCTCTGTCACTCACACCTCTCTGCTTCTCCTCCCAGACAACAGGGATATCCACTTTAATCATTTAGTCCAGAGTGGCGTACGGCCCCTGAACCTCGCCGAGCCGGTTGTGTGATGGTTTATGGCCAAGTAACCCTCACTACACCGGAGCATTTACTGCATCACAGACACATCAGAAATGAACATATTCTCTATAGATGGAAAGTGAGATGTGATTATAACATAGGCAGTGGTGTAACTTGAATCTCATGGGCCCCATGCAAAAGCCCCCAACAGGGCCCCCAATTATTGCAAATCTTTAATAGCAATAGTCGTTTTCTATTGGCCAAAGGACCTTTTGGGGGTGGCTCCATGGGTGCGATTGTAACCCCTACACCTATTGTAGTTACGCCCCTGAATACAGGCTGGTGCTAAAAATGCCAAGCAATTCAGAACATAAATTTCACTGCTCATCCATCTAAAGATAGAGAAACAGCAAAGTTCTCCAGAGAGGTCAGGGGTGCAATAATTGCAGAATATACTAATATGAGAACGAGGAGATGCAGCAAAAAAGGTGCATTTAGTTGAAGTCAATGGACAGCATGGATGTCCAGACCTGCTCTAGGTATTGTCTCTTTATTAAAGGGTTATTCTCATCTTCATAGATGGATATTGTTGGATAGTGCTTGCAAAAACAAGCACTTTTCCTATTTACAGTTTAGTAAAATCTGCAGCCGTTCTTGAGATATGAACATTCTAATTGTATACAGCTTGTTGCCTAGGAAACCGACCACCGCTGTTGTCTAGATTGTGATCACTGATCTAAAGCTGGTTGTCAGGCAGTGGCGGTGGGCGCGTAACTGCAACAGGTGCAGGGGTTGTAATCGCACCTAGGCCCTGAAACCTAGGAGGCCTCAAAAGTCCCATTGGCCTATAGAAAAAAACAATGCTATTAAAGATTTGTTATAATTGGGGCCCCATTGGAGCTTTTGCATTCGAACCCATGAGGTTTAAGTTACGCACTGGCGCCACCCATAGGACTGAAAGCCCGAGCCTGTGTAAGAACGCTAATAACTAGGGATGAGCAAGTAGTGAAATATTTGGACTTGCTATACTCGTAACGAGTAGGTCTTAATACTTGGGTATTCGTTACAGGTAGCGAGTCCAATGTAAGGCAATGGGAAATGCAAGTAATTTTCTGCTGGACCCTACAAAGCGGTCTGGGGCCTTAGCAGTAGGCTGAAATGGGTGCATGGTTGTTTAAAAGCAGCAGTAAAAAGCCCCCGCTTTTTTAAACAATCAGCTGATGCATGCTCCCTGCCCGATGCTTTTGTCGAGCCCACTGGGACGAGGTACTCGGTACCAGACCGGGTCTGCTACTGGGGGATGTCACGGAGGTCCAGGTCCGGACCGTGTCCCGGGCCCTGGCAATTAGAAAGGGGGGTATTTACAGGGGATAAATGTCAGTCGTGACGCCACCCACGGCTTGTGGTCAATAGTGGGACCACCGCTGCTGCAGAACCTCCGGGGATGATGTTATAGCAGCTATAGTTGGAATAGTTCTCCGGGGTAGAACTGGGTTCCCCGGGGCAGTGATGAAGTTAGTCTATGGTGTAGTGTAAGCTTGTAGTGGTACTGTCCTGCTGCTGCAGCCTTCCTTTCCTCAGGGTTCAGAGCTGAACAGGCTGTGGCTCTCCAGGCTGGATCTCTCTGCAATCCTGTTGGAGGGAATCATGTGCAGGCAACAAAGAATCATGCAAGGGAGTCAGAGGCAGGGTTCACCCTGTTTACTTAGCAGTTGGTTCAGCATAACAGCTCAGTTACAGTTCACAGTACAAGTCTTTACACGGGTTACACATCTCCCCTCCGGGTTCCTTTACTCCCTGCAGCCAGGTTGTTCCTCTCTGTGACCCCTCACTCTTTCTCTGTCCTTTCCAGGCTTTTACTCTCTCTCTCACTTGGTGTGCGTCTCCAGACAGTATGGCGGTGGCTCGGACTCCTGTGGGCCCTCCTGGTTGCCACTGATCTGCCTGTCCTTTGGGGTAGGAACTCTAACTTAAAGCTGGAGTTCCCTGTCGGGTTAATCTGGGGAAACCGGGTAAATCATCGGTTCCCTTCAGAGCCGACACTCTGCTGCTAGCGTAGCCTCCAATAGTCCTGCTGTGCTAGGCTCTATCAGGCTCCTTCTACCGTGTTTCAGGTTCCATAGGAAGGCTACTCCGCCTGCAATCGGTCGTCTCAGCTGTGTTACTAGGACCCCGTATCACTGGTCCTCCTTCCCTCACACTCCTGGGGTGCTGGCTCCGGATAGGCTTTCTCTCTGTGGCTCGCACTGGTTCTCCAGATTCTGCGCTCCTTACACCCCACTCCTCCAGGATGTGTGCTTCTTGTCTTTTCAGCTCAGCCTACCTTGGCCTACTGCTGTCTTTCAGCTTGTTCTATGCTTCTCAGCCTGCTGCTGATTTGTCTCTTGGCCGCCGGCACCCTGGGCCTACGACTCCTTCCTCCTCCCTTCTCTATTTCTACCCTCTATCACCTGACTTGCTTGCTGTCCCACCCACTGTTCTCTAAACCCACCACCCCTTGCCCGCCTAGAGTCCCATGCTCCAGGTTGGGTGCTGCCCTCTAGTGGTATGTGGGGTGTCTGTGAGGGTGTTGTGGTGCAACTGTCTTCCCGTTTTACCTGGCTGCAGTTCCCTATGTGGCCTCCTGGTCGCAGGGGCGCCACATTTTGCTCCCCACCGCCCGGGTCCTTTGATCCGCGCTCCCTTGTGCTGCGCTCCCCACCGGGTCTTAACTTAGGATTGGGTGGGGAGGCGGCGGGGAGCAAAGCACGGGCAGCGGGGAGGGAAGCACTGGTTGGGAGAACGAAGGCAACAGGGAAGGAGGTACCAGCGGGAAAGCCGGCTGTGAAGTCTTTTCATTGCCGGCTCTCCCGCCAGCTATTTCAAATGAACAGCTGATGCATCAACTGTTCATTTGAAATAGGCGGCGGGAAAGCCGACGGTGAAGTCTTTTTACCACCGGCTTTACCGCTGGCTATTTCAAATGTACAGCTGATGCATCAACTGTTCCTTTGAAATACGTGGCGGGAAAGCCGGCGGTGAAGTCTTTTCACCCTTTCCCGCCCGCTATTTCAAATGAACAGCTGATGCATTTTTTAAATTAATTTTAAAAAAAAATTTATGTGGGCCTCGCCATATTTTTCTATGCCAGCCAGGTACAGCAGACAGGTACGGGCTGCCCCCAACCCCCAGCTGCCTAGTTGTACCCAGATGGGAACCAAAAATATAGGGAAGCCCTTATTTTTAATTATTTTTTAATTGATGCTTGTTTTTACCAGATCTATCCAACAGTACCCATTGATCACAATAGAATTAAGCTTTTAAGGTAATTAAAGGGGGGGGTGTTATAAGGAGTGAGCTGAAGAAATGGACACCCCCTTTAAGACTCCACATAGGAAGCATTGACCTTTAGTAGCGTTATATACAGTATTACCATATATACACAGTGGCGTAATTTGAAGCTCATGGGCCCCGATGCAAATGCTCCAACAAGGCCCCCAATTGTTACAAATCTTTAATAGCAATAGTCTTTTTCAATAAGCCAAAGGGACTTTTAAGGCCCCCTAGGCTCTAGGGCCGGGTGGGATTGCAACCCCTGCACCTATTGTAGTTATGCCCCTGCATATACAGTTGTATCTATTCCTATAGAAATCTGTAACTGTAGACATAGCAGCCATGTCCTGCATTTACTGATAATACACTTGTTTCTGCTGGACACTGTCTGCTACGAGCTTGTACTGTTCTGCCTCCTCCTGTGGTGTGATGGGCCGTTCTTGTCAGTCTTCACTCAGCCGGACTATGAAGTCTCCATCTGGACCAGCACTGTCTGCACAGGGAGAAACGTATGGATCACTGACCTCGGGCTGAAGTAAGTAAATATGACAGAGAGGAGAATCAGAGAGTGTGCAGGTCTGTCCATAAATCTATGTATGAGGCCTGGTCCACAGGATAATACAAGTGCATCTCAATGAATTAAAATATCATCAAAAAGATAATTTCATTAATTCAATACATAAAGTGAAACACATATATATTATATAGAGTCATTACACACAGAATGATCTATTTCAAGTGTGTATTATGTTAATGTTGATGATTATGGCTTAAAGCCAGTGAAAACCCAAAAGTCATTACCTCAGTAAATTAGAATATTATATAAAATATTACACCCATGCCGCTGTGCACTGCTTCAAGCACCGCATGCGCAATGCGGTGCTTGAAGCCTACAGAGCAGCGCGGGTGTACTGACGTCACCGATGCTGGATATGACGCGTTTTGCGTCATTACAGCCCAGCAGGCAGCGCCGTGGAGAGCAGGAGGCGCTGAATACAATATGAATAGAAGATCACGCCTATTTGGGCGTGATCTTATGATGCGGAGGGTCCGCCCTAGGGACTAAAGAATATAGCCCCTGCTAATTAACATCACTAATGAGTAAGTTATAAAACATTTTTCTCCACTTCCACAGGATGCTTTTCTGAGCCAAAAGGTGTGTGGGATTAGTGATGGGATGCTGCAGGGACATGTTTTGATAGAGGATCTCTCTATTCAGTCTTTCACTGTCCAGAATGTGTAACCCCGACAGTCGTCCCTAAACCGGGTTGAGCCCCTTGGAAAAGATAGAAGGGAGCCTCATTTCACCCAACGGGCCTGGTAGCCAAGAGGGAGCACAGGACAGCGCACGGATAGTAGGAGGCGCAGAGATCAGAGGACAGAGAGAAAGACGCAGAGGGAAAAGAAAACAGAAGGAACATCATAGGTGGCCTCAGGGAGACATTACATCCTTCTATGACTACCCGGCCAGCTACCTGGTGAAAAAACTGTTTTCCTGTAAACTGCTTTGCCATCTGACCGGTTTACCAAGTAAAGTACTAGGGTAAAGTGAATGAGACTCCGTGTGCTTTACTCCCGTCACTGCCTTGCTGGCAACTTTCCTCAACAGCGTGCACCCCCATCATCGGTGTACTACTGCCCCGGAGGGCCAGCACCAACTGCAGGGAGCTATACCATCTCGGCTGCTGTGCCATAACCCTCCGGAGGACTGTAGCAGCGCTGGTGTTCTTTCACCAGGATCTGCGGGTGGCGTCACATGAACTATATTATAAACTTTATTTCCCATGTACATATATTCTTTTTAAGTACGGTCTCCGGGGCCATGGGTCCGGGCAGGCCACCAGTGACAACCCCCAACCACAGCGGAAAGGGCCCGGATACCCGAGTCCCCACTATCCCAGGTGACTCACATTCGAGTACTTAGACTATGGAAAGGCACAGTGCCGGCTGCGAAGTGACTATAGGTCTGACTGTGAGAGAGCCCTGGTGGCCACTGAATAGTACCGGAGAACTTTCAGAGTTTGCCAGTTCTGAACAGGACCAGATATATGATCCACAGGACCCAAGGGATCCCAGGACCGTGAGGAAAGAAGAGTAGATTCCCCCACCTGCCCTGCAAAGAGAAGTGTGGACCCCCAAGCATCATAGCATTGGGCCCCGGGACTGTACTTGTGTCCCCACCACAATTGTGAGTCTTTCCCAGTGTGTGCACAGTTATAGGTACCATTGGCCTCAGTAGCCAGAGCACAGTAGCCATGTGGCCTGAGTAGCAAAGGCCAGTGAGGTTGTATGTGCAGTGCAGTATTGATGTTTTCTGTTTGCTCAAAGTTGGGTGTTGTATATTTTCTTGTAATAACTGGGGCGCCATGCTGCCGAGTAGTGCAGCTAGACACTACAGTAACTGTTAATTGTAATTTTTGTTACAGCATACCCCCTGTGAACCTGCTTTACCGTCACCTCTCCCTGCCTATTAATATATTCCACCCTTGTTATTTGCCATCTCGTCATGTGTTCCGTAATTGTACTCTGCACCGTGGTGGTCCCTCGGCCAGATCCATGATTTCTATATAGGGCTTCAACGAATATGGACCACTATAATGATCCATAAATTTTAGTTTTAGTCTCCTTTTCCTACAATACTGTATAAATCCCTGGAGAACTGAGAGTTCCAATGTCTTGAGAAACTACAATGATCGTGCACTAAGCATATCATTTGATATTTTATCTTTCTTTTTGCATAACCTCTGGTCTGATTGTAGGGCCGTCCACACTCAGACACGCCAGATACGGTTCTTGTCAGCTGAAAGCAGCGGGGATACACGACTGACTGGCAGATTTGTGAAACAGTGATCTGAGAGAAGGAAGGAGACAAGACAGGCCGGGAAATATTTGGAGTAATGGTGAAGACTTCCTACACCTCAAACCTTTCCAATAAAGAAAAAAAATCTGACAATCGTAAAGGATGTAACACACGCCATCATATCAAATCCTACAGGAAGCTGCCGGTAATTATAAGGAAACTTCTAATGTGGGGTCACTACTGATATGGATACTCTGACCGTCTGCATCTCAGCAGAACACAACACCCTGAGATTTGTGAGAATTAAGAATGTTTTCAGCCTCTGGTTGTAAAAAATGAATGTATCTATTCAGAGACAGCAAGCAGAGAATAAAAAAGATACAAAGTCTATTAGAAAATTGCAATTTTACACCAGATAATCCATTCAAAGGAAACCTGTCACGTCATACATGTGTGGAGCCCCACGTAGTCAGGCGTCACAGTGGGGTATTGCACCCGTAAAAGAGGTGTAATTTCCCCAGCTGCAAGTGGATCCTAGGTTGGTGGGTGGAACCCATTCCTGCACTCCCACATTAGAATAGGAGTGGGAGGTTACCCGGGAGGGAGATATATTCACCTCTAGGGGGAACAAAGGAGGTCAGTCAGTAGGACAGAATAGTCAGACAACGGACGCCTGAGAGTCAGGACAGTCGGAGGAGGAGAGGAGAAATTGTGGAGCGAGGCGGAAGGTTTTACCCGGACAGCTCTTCGCTGATCCAGAGGAAAGGAGAGAGAGGATCCTGAGGGGATCCTGAGAGAGGGCGCCCGACGTGCGGAGTCTGGGCCCTAGAGAGAAAAGGGGAACCCCAGCATTGAGCGACCATACTCCAGGGAATTCCCCAGTCCACCACTGGAACGCCGGGCCTGAGGAAACGGCCACAGTCTACCTCTGCAGTCGTCAACCTGCTGCTGCGGTTTGTTTATCAGCTGCGGCACCCTGCCGGATGTAGCGGTCTGCCTGCTTCCTCACCACGAGGGAGGGGAGCCCCAAGTCTACCACATGGAGTCATTGGGTACAGACTCATCCTAGGCGGGGAAGGAAGGACACGGGTTCGTCAACTAAGGTTTACCACGGGTTCCACTATATACCACCTGGCATCCACTTGCAGCCACCCGTAAAGCTACCTATTTGAATAACTACTTGCTGAACTGTGGACTATGTATTCTGCTGCTGAAAGTTTACAGTAAAGTACCCGGGAGAAAGTGACTTTGCCTGTGTGTGGTTATCTCCATCAACCTGTTTCCTTACAGGAACGCTGCCCCGGAGGACCAGCTCCACCTGTAGGGAGCTTTGCCATCTCAGCCGCATTACCATCGGCCTCCGGATGACTGTGGCGCCGCTGATGACCCATCACCAGGTACTACAGGTGGCGTCACATGACAAACTCTAATCCCCTGTACATACACCCCTTTTTGAAGTGTCAACCAGGCCACGGGCTCAGGCGCTGCCACCCATGACATCCCCCGTGAGAACAGCCACCGAGCCTGATACCCGAGTATCCCAGGGCCTGGGGTTCAACACATGCAGTGCAATGAGGACATCATGGTCTAGAGAAGGAGAAGCTAAGCAGAATGATATATAGGTTTATTGAAAAAGTCTAAGTAAAACTTGTATTTTATTCATTGAAATCCCTGTGTTTGTGTACATGTGATTCCAATGGGGGGGTCCTACTCATGAGTCCAATGAATAGTCTTACTCATATGAGTCCAGTGGGGTCCTACTCATATGAGCCCATCCGGCAGTCTACTCATGAGTCCAGGGGGTGCTCCTACTCATACAAGTCCTGTGGGTGGTTCTACTCATATGAGTCCTGTGAGCAGTCCTCCTCATGAGTCCAGTGGGTGATCCTACTCATGAGTCCAGTGGGTGGTCTTACTCATAGGAGTCAAGTGAACGGTTGTACTCATATGAGCCCAGTGGGCAGTCATACTCATGAGTTCAGTGGGTGGTTCTAATCATATAGTCCAGTGGGTATGTCAAGATTCTGGATATTCTATTGATTCTTTGTGTATCCAAGCCCTTTTCCAAGATGTCGTCCACTGCTTCGCTCCTGTGCATGTGATCCTCCTTCCCTGCCTTTATAAACCCTAGTCTACCTTCTAGCCCTTTTGAGTAATCAGTTAGAATTCCTGGCTTCCTGTTGCTTCTCTAGTTTGCTCCTCTTACTGCAAATCTGCTCCGGTTCTTCCAGCATCTGCAGTTGAACTCTAGCAATCTCACCTGCTTGCAGCATCTCACCTACTACAAGCTGCCTGTGCTATGTGTTCCAGATTCTGCCCTTTGTGCTCTGCTAATACTTTTTAGCTACCAGAATTGTTTATTTTCTAGAAGCAGCACGCTGGACAACTTGGGACTTCCTTAAAGCTGCACTGCACTGCAAGGGTCTTGGACTTGTATGTCTGAGACATTTAATTCCCAGGCCTCCCTGAGTGTACTGTGCTCATAGACTGTACTTCAATTAGCATCTCCTTGTGTGAACCATTTCTAGAGACGTCCATTGTTGATTTCATCATGCAAGAACACTTTCTAGAGTCTAATCAGTTTGTTGCATGTTTTGATGAACTTGCTCACTTTGCTATACATCACATTTGTTATCTGCCACGTGTTGAATACAGACTTGTTAAACTTGGACTTAGTGTGTCTTTGCTCTCACTGCTATTAGATTCCCGAGTTAATCCTACAACATATTACAGGGTGGTTCTACTTATACGAGTCCAGCAGGCGTCTTACTAATGAGACAAGTGGGTGGTTCAACTCCTATAAGTCCGGTAAGCAACCCTACTACTATGATTCCAGTTAGCAGTCCTATGTGGCGCCCCTGCGACCAGGGTGGCCACAGGTAAGAACTGCAGCTAGGGAGGTGGAGACAGTTTTATATAAACAGCTTAACAAACACACCCACAGACACAAGAGCCAACCTGGAGCCCGGGACTCTAGGTGGGCATGGGGTGGTAGGGCCAGTCATAGTGGGTGGGACGTAGGCAAGGTGACGGACCGGGTACATAAGGGGAAAACCAGGAAGTGTTAAGTAGTAGGCCAGAGGGTGCCTAGCAGTAAAGACCAAGAGGAGCTGAGCACAGGACCAGTGCAGCTGGATCCGAGGAAAACAGCAGTGGTGCCAGAGAACGACTGAAGGAAGGGATCCCTATGTACGCCGTAGCCACACGGGTAGGAAGGAGCCTGGTGATCCCCTGAAATATAGGGACATTGGAAGGCTAGGCCGGGATGAGAGAGTCGGCTCTGAGGTGACCGCAGCTACAAGCAGGATCACAGACATTCCGACGGGGAACTCTGACTCCATGTCAGTGATCCTAACACAAGTGCAGGAGGTACAGTGGCATATAGGGCTCAGAGTTACCGACCCACACACAGGGAAAAGCCAAACAATAGCCCGGGCGACCTACCATACAGCACATAAGGAAAGGAAAAGTAAAGAAGGGCCTGCATGGTATTAAGCAGGAGAAGGGTCTTAAGATAGAAACCTGTCTGCAGTAGCGCTAACTGAAAGGCAAAGGTGTGGAGTTAACTGTGAGAAGCTGAAATAACTTTGTGAACCAGCTGAACTGTGAACTATACTGAGAAAGTTGTGAAGAACTTAAGTAAAATCCGGTGAACCCTGTCAGAGTCTCCAGTGTTTGCTTCCTTGCATGGTAAACTGTTATAAACCCTGTCAGTAGTAGCCCGACCCACGGCGGGCTCATCCATCCGGCTGCAGCACCATCCATCCTCCTGGCAGAAGCAAGCAGCAGCGGTGATCCCCCATTGACCACAACCCGTGGGTGGCGTCACAACTATCCCTGTAAATAACCCCTTTACTTGTGGGCTCGGGACACGGTCCGGACCAATACCGCCGTGATACCCCGGTCCAGTACCGAGTACCCCATCCCAGTGGTCTCCACAACCACTCATGAGGCAAGTGGGCAGTCCCACTCATGAGTTCAGTAGCCAGTCCTACTACTGAGTCCAGTGGGTGGTCCTACTCATACATCCAGTGGGTGGTCCTACTCATGAGTCCATTGGGCAGTCCTACTCATACGAGTCTAGCAGGTGATCCTACACATGAGTCCAGTGAGTAGTCTTACTACTAGGGGTCCATTTGGTGGTTCTACTCATGAGTCCAGTGAGTGGTCCTGCTCATATGAGTCCAGTGGGACATACTCATATGTTTCCAGCAGGCAGTCCTACTCATGAGTTCAGTGAGCAGTCCCACTCATGAGTCCAGTGGGCAGTCCTTCCAATGAGTCCAGTGGGTGGTTCTACTCATGAGACCAGTGAGCTGTTCTACTACTATGAGTCCAGTGGGTGGTCCTACTCATATGAGTCTAGTGGGCAATCTTAGTCATGAGTCTAGCGGGGGGTCCTATTCATAGGAGTCAAGTGGGCGGTCCTACTCAGTGACTAACAGCTATCTCTCATGCAGTCAAACGGGGGAGAATGTCAATCACTGAATAGGCCAACATCATAAAGCACTCACTGATCTCAGGGAGACCTGTCAAAGAAAACATTGTGGGCAGCCGGCTAAAGCGCTCAAACACAGTGAAATCCATGATGCATTGCCCCCTGGGAATTTAAATGTGCAAATGGAGTCTGTGGAGCCTCGATTAAGAGTCTCAAGCACGGGACTAATCAGATATCCCTCCAGGGAAGGACCTAGCCCTGGGGTGGAATCCTTGCGGAGACCACCATAACCACCATATTAAGTGGCCCTTTTAGTCAATATCCCCCTCAGTTACGAGTTAAGGATATGACAAGGGAATTAACAGAGCCAGGTATCCATCCACATGCAAAAAATTGTAATGGTGGTCTGATGGAAATGCAAATGGAGTCCGTTGAGCCTCGATTAGGAGGGATATCGGGCTAGTCCCGTGTTTGAGACTCTTAATCGAGGTTCCATGGACTCCATTTGCATATTTAAATTCCCAGGGGGCAATGCATCATGGATTTCACTGTGTTTGAGCGCTTTAGCCGGCTGCCCGCAGTGTTTTCTTTGACTGATCTCCCTGAGATCAGTGAATACTTTGTGATATTGGTCTACTAGGCATTGCTCCCACCTAGCCAGAATCCTACTCCACACTGATGAGGGGCAATACCCTGAAACAGCTGTCTGTGGATGGATACCTGGCTCTGTTAATTCCCTTGTCATATCCTTAACTCGTAACTGAATGGGATATTGACTAAAAGGGCCACATAATATGGTGGTTTTGGTGGTCTCCGCAAGAATTCCACCCCAGGGCTAGGTCCTTCCCTGGAGGGATATCTGGCTAGTCCCGTGTTTGAGACTCATAATTGAGGCTCCACGGACTCCATTTTCAAATCACTGAATAGGGTGATTCACTTAACTCATGAAAAGTACCGCTCACTGGACTCATGAAAAGTACCGCTCACTGGACTCATGAAAAGTACCGCTTACTGGACTCATGAAAAGTACCGCTTACTGGACTCATGAAAAGTACCGCTTACTGGACTCATGAAAAGTACCGCTTACTGGACTCATGAAAAGTACCGCTTACTGGACTCATGAAAAGTACCGCTTACTGGACTCATGCATTCAAACACTAGGAATTTCAGTGAATAAAATAAAAGTTTTACAGAAACTTTTCACACAAAAATGTTTTTCAAGTTGATCAGCTTCTCCAGCTCTCTAACATCCTGCCTGCACATCAGAATCCAATTTTAACATATCAGGTTCCCTTTAATTTAATGTGTTAATCTCTGCTACTAAACTCCATCATGAAAGTTACACCCTACACATTTTACATTTCTTTGCCTCGTAGATCAATGAAGCTCCATCAGTCCTAAGTCCAATACTGCGCTTTAGGTGTTCGTCTCTCCATAAACTGCAAAAAAAAAGTGTACAAGCCGCTGATCTCATTGATTGTCTGCAGCGCTGTTAATGTGATGGTGCCAGGAGCAGCAGCAGAGAATCAGCCTGGACCTGGGAAGGGTGAGGAAAGCTCTGCTCATAATTTTTTAAGACTAATTCTAGCCGGGGGATAGAGGCTTTCCAAAATCGGATACTTGTATCTTGCGGATGACAATGACCCCTTCATAGACCCCACATAGAGTGATCTTTCCCACATGACCTATGTTGCGGCCAAAGTGGCTGTATTGTTCTAGCCTTACACAACGCATCCTCTGCACATGTCTGCCCCATATGTACACAGACATGCATGCACCGCACAACATTCAGTCTCCAGCATGCAAGTGATCACTTTCTTCTTCATGATCATTACCTTGCATCCCCCAGTTACCAGACTGTGCACCAGTATATGAAAGTGAACCCATTACTCATTCATCACGTCTGTGTTATGCTTTGACCCTAAATCTAGAAGATGATTCCCTTATTACATGGCAGAGAGATACAGTCAGCTAATCATGGAGGAAAGTCTAGAGACAGCTGAGATGCAGAGGGCATCATACATCTAGCAGATCCACCGATGACCATGGATCAGACATCATTAGGATTGTATCTGATTGTGATAGAGAGAAAAAGGAGAATTGCCACCAAAAGTTGAGCAAAGACATGCATTGTCTCATATAGGGTACAGCGGGTGCGCAAAAAAGAATTTTGTTGTTGTTGCTGCCAATGATGATTGCAGGAGTGCCCCTCTACTGGTTAAATGCAACTTTTGGCCACTCATATAATAAATAACCAACCCTGCCGATCATGTGATTAGTTTGAAATTCTGCTTCTGACCAGTAGAGGGAGACAAGTATAATTTGCAGTAGCTATTTCTAAAATAACAACTGTAAAAAGTTACAATATACAAAAAAAGTACACAAGGTAAGGGTACCGTCACACTTGGCGATGCACCAGCGATCCCGACAGGGATATGACCTGGTAGGGATCACTGGTGCGTCGCTGTCGGGATCGCTGGTGAGATGTCAAACAGTTAGATCTCACCAGCGACGCAATAACGATCCGGAATGATACGGAGGCCGTTAGGACCCCGTTTCTCAAACCTGTAGTATTGAGGTCGTTGGTCGTTGTCCCTGTCAAACACACTGATGCAT
The DNA here is from genome assembly GCA_033576535.1 of Allobates femoralis. Taxonomy (NCBI): domain Eukaryota; kingdom Metazoa; phylum Chordata; class Amphibia; order Anura; family Aromobatidae; genus Allobates; species Allobates femoralis. The sequence goes on from JARQOC010000006.1 coordinate 425,130,275, forward strand.
GCCGTCCAGCGAGACCCCAACAATCAAAAAATGGTCCAGGCGACTGACACAACCAGCGATCTCACAGCGGGGGCCTGGTCACTACTAAGTGTCAAACATAGCTAGCAATCTCGCTTAGTGTGACGGGGGCTTTAGAGAAATACCCAACAAGGAATTAGATGTGCACTCCATAATGTTATCAGTGCCCAGGGCAGTATTATCAGTGCCCGATGTTGTGTAATCAGGGCTCAGTGTGGTATTATCAGTGCCCAGTGTAGTGTTATCAGTGCCCAGTGTAGTATTATCAGTGCCCCGTGTAGTATTATCAGTGCCCAGTGTAGTATTATCAGTGCCTAGTGCAGTATTATCAGTGCCCAGTGCAGTATTATCAGTGCCCCATGTTGTATAATCAGGTCTCAGTGTGGTATTATCAGTGCCCAGTGTAGTGTTATCAGTGCCCAGTGTAGTATTATCAGTGCCCCGTGTAGTATTATCAGTGCTCACTGAGTATTACCAATGTCCAGTGTAGCATTATCAGTAGCTAGTGTGGTGTTATCAGTGCCCGATATAGTATTCGCAGTGCCCAGTGTGGTATTATCAGTGCCCAGTGAAGTGTTATCAGTACCCAGTGTAGTATTATCAGTAGCTAGTGGGGTATAGTCAATGCCTGAATTAGTGTTATCAGTGCCCAGTGTAGTATCAGTGCTAAATGTAGTATTACCAGTGACAAGTGCAGTATTATCGGTGCCCAGTGTAGTATTAATAGTGACTAGTGCAATATTATCAGTGCTCAGTGTAGTATTATTAGGGCATGTGGGATATTTTCAGTGTTCAGTGTAGAATTATCAGTGCACAGTCTCAGTGCCCAGTGTAGTATTATCAGTGCTAGTGCAGTATTATCAGAGCCCAGTGTAGCATTATCAGTGCCCAGTGTGGTGTCATCAGTGCTCAGTGCAGTATTACCAGCGCCCAGTGTAGTATTATCAATGCCCAGTTTAGTATTATCAGTTGCCAGTGTAGTATTATTAGTGCCCAGTGTTCTATTATCAGTGCCCAGTGTAGTATTATCAGTGCCCAAGGTAGTATCGTCAGTACCAAGTGTAGTATTATCAGTGCCCAGTGTGGTTTTATCAGTGCCCAGAGTAGTAGCTTCAGTGGCCACTGTGGTAGTATGGGCAGCATGGTGGCTCAAGTGATTAGCACTGAAGCCTTTGCAGCGCTGGGGTCTTGAGGTCCTGGGTTCAATTCCCACCAAGGACTATAAGGATAACATCTGCAAGGAGTTTGTATGTTCTCCCTGTGTTTGCGTGGGTTTCCTCTGGGCACTCCGGTTTCCTCCCACATTGTAAAGACATACTGAAAGGATGTTTAGATTGTGAGCTCCAAGAGAGACAGCATTACTGATGTATGTAAAGTGCTATGGAATTAATAATGCTATATAAATGAATAAATATTATATTATTATTATCTGTGCCATTGTAGTATTATGATTGGCTAGTTTAGTATTGTCAGTGCACAGTGTAGAATTATCAGTATCTAGTGGGATGTTATTGTGGCGCCCCTGCAGACCGGTCACCACTAGATGACGCAGCAGCCGGGAGCGGTAAGTTCGGTCATTCCAAACACACACCCAACACATTCTCGATCCCAAGACTAGGGACTCTATGCCCAGCAACGGAATGGTGGGAGGGGTCAAGTGGAGGGTGGGGAAGTTAGGACAGGACACAGTTAGGGGGAGGAAAGAAAACTAGACAACACCAAGTTCAGTAAGCCAGTCAGCCAAGTAAAGTGGAGAAGTCAAGTTCAGTCAGAAGGAGAGGCGAGAACACTATCACACAGGACTGAAAAGACACGGATCCAGCAGCCTTTGCCACCATGAGGCTTGTCCGGGTCCTGGGCTGCAGACCATAGTGAGAGACAGAAGACGTTCTAGGTGTGCTTGAATTAGTGGGGACACTGACAGACTGGGCCAGAACCAGGGTGCCGGCTCTGCTGAAGTGGCCAGGACGCTCTGCGCTTCAACCACGAACACTGGTGGGGTGTGGGGTCTTTATGTCCCGCAACCCAACCTCCAGCGTAGCGAAAAGGAGGTCGCCGTACTAGGGTTAGGGGACCCGGCAGGTCACCCACCAAAAGCCTGTGGCAGCTGGATCGTAGCTAGCATGTGGACCGACCGAGAGGCCCATGAAAAGAACTCGAAAGTTGGTGATTTGGATGAGCCATTCTGGCTGCTAGGAACCCACCGAAACCGCCACTGCACTGTGTTGTAACCAACTGCCATAAAAATGAAGTAAACCGGGTTGAAGCTCAGCTCTGTGTGTGTGACTGTGATTTCTGCGCCTGAGGAGAGCTAGATTGATCCGCCGAGCCTGCCTGAGTGTCACTTTGAACACTGCACCCCCAACAAGCCCTGTACATCCTTAAACTCTATGGTTGCCCTGGGGACCTGCTCTTCCCTGGAGAGCTGAACCATCCTCGCTGCTACTCCCTAATTTTTCCCAGAGGTCCTGATGCAGCAGGCTATAGGCTGCTTTCCAAGGGTGGCATCACGACAACTTTTTATTTTTTTTTGCTTTTATTTTATTTTAATCAATCTTTTCTAATTGCTCCTTTTAAATGCTCGCCCGACAAGGAAATCAAGGACCGGGTCATGCCAGCTTCACATCCCGCAGCCCAAGACGACAACGAGAGGGCCTGGTTCCGAGTACCCTACGGTCCCCGCCAGGGGTGTCATTATCAGTAGACAATCACTCAGTCCTACCGAGGAGGGCTTTCCAACCACGATGCCCCAAGTCACCGTCCCCAGCAGGAATACGGCAGCGTGGTTATATTAACCACATACCCCGAGTGGCTTCACGACAAATCAACCCTTGTAAATACTCCCTTTTTGGACTGATCACAGGCCATGGGACTGGGTCACGACTACCGTGATACCTCAGAGACAGCACCGGCCCGGTTCCCAAGTACCCCATAGCCTGGGGGTGCATCAGTTTTCTGGCGCCTACAAACAGGATAAAGGGCCCGGTAAATCGGGTACTGTGTGCCGAAAAGACTTTACTGAACTTGTGTTTGGTCTTTGCAAAAAGAACCTCCAAAATGGCAGACTCAAAAATGTGAACCACAATGTGCTGGCCTAGGGGCGTGCCTCAGCCCCTTATCGTGGAAGGGCCATGCCAGAGGCGCAAAATGTTTGCCCGCCCCGATTGCTATTGAAAAACCAAGGGGGTGGGCCAGAGACAAAACTGCCGCTGCCAGGAACTGAAAATGGTGACAGAGACAGAGCTACGCAACAGAGATCCAGCAATCAGGAGCTGGAGCCGGGAGCAAAAGACCAGTCCACGGTTGAGCACCCGGTTACCAGAAAGGATCCACTGGTTGAACCGCAGCCCATCTCCAGCGCAGAAGTCGGGCAGAGCCAGATGACCCCGAGGTCCTAGCCGATAATGACAACAGCGAGACCGGAGCGGAGCCTGAGGTACCTGAGTAGGACGCATCCAGGCTCTGCGAAGTGTGGTGGGAGTCCCCGCAGCACGGACCGATTGAACGGGTCATTGCAGCCGCCATGACAGGTGAGCAGGAGCTCTACGACAATGACCGGGTTAGATATGAGAGACATGCAGGCCCTAGAGGCTGGTATGCCCTGCATGTAAGCAAATGTGGGGATTAGAGACTGCCATAACCCGGTCATGTAAATAGTTGTGTAAAGACTGTTTTTCTTGTAACTCATAGACTTTCATGAGGACTATGTGAATACGTGTGTGTGCCTTAAAGCAGCCCAGCGGTGATAAAGGACTCTGTGTGTAGTGCAAGGACAATTACCGCTGGGTCTGCAAGTGTGAGCCTGGACTGAAACCCGTTAAGCCAGAGACTCTTACTGTGTGATAATATGCTTAGATGATAAGGACTGTTTGCAACGTTTAAAGAAAAGTGCCTTCCGGACGGGAAGAAATGCCATTATTAAAAATGTTTTATTGTTGTGTTGTTTGAAAAGGATATAAAAAGAGCTCTGTACCATGTAGGGGTAGGAACACTTGCAGACAAGTGTGTTTCACCAAGGGGGAATATGGCGCCCCACTGGTCATGTTGCCACTACAGGGGTTCTGCACCCAAGACAGTCTGTGTGGTATCCCAGCTATCAGGGAATGCATCCCTGCATTCACAACCTAGAATAGGGGGACTAAAGGGTTAATCCTTTTTGCCTGGGAGACCCAGCCCCGGTGGGAGGAACTTAGGTGAGTGGAAAGAGCAGGAAGAAGGGAGTGAGTCAGAACAGCCATGGAGAGAGACTGAGAAGGAAGGAAAGCCTGGAGATTGAGCAAGCAGCATGCTCGCCTCAGAGGAAGAAAGCCCAGAGAAGGACACCGGGTCCGAGACTGTGCAGGTTAAGATACACGGCAGTCAATACCGGAGGGAGGGGAATTCCTGGTTTCCCAGCCACACAGTGTCAGGAGACACAGCAGAACATAGAATCCAGAAATGCTGACTTCCCGGGTGAGGGAGGAAAGTGAAGGACTCGAGCTGCCTGTCATACGGCACGCATAGGACAGAGTGGGCAAGCAGCTTAGCTTCAAGCAACTGCAGGAGCCACAAATTACAAGCGCAGGAAGGTAAGTGAGGACAGGGGTTGGAACCTGAAGGAACATCAGAGAGGGTCTTGGAGAGATTTTGTATCCTTTGGTGGCTACCCGGCCAGCTACCTGAAACTGTGACTGTGTACCTTGCATACTGTCTGAAAAGTCACCAGTAAAGTACCCGGTGAGCTCACCCTTGTCTGAGACTGATTTCTTCCAGCACCACAGCAGGAAAGTCCCACCTGGGGAGCCACAGCCTGTCAGCCCTGCACACTGGCTGGAAGAAGCTGCTGCAGCAAAGTAAATGACGGTGAATCACAATCACCTGCAAAGCCCCATCATAGACAATCACTCCTGCCCTGGGGACCCTCAGCCCTACCCGAGGAGGGCTTTCCAAACACGTTGCCCCAAGTCACCGTCCCCAGCAGGAATACGGCAGCGGTGGTTATATTAACCACATACCCCGGGTAGTGTCACGACAAATCATCCCTTGTAAATACCCCCTTTTTGGACTGATCTCAGGCCACTGGACCGGATCACGACTAACGTGATACCCCACAGACAGCACCGGCCCGGTTCCCGAGTACCCCATAGCCTGGGGGTGCATCAAATGCCCATTACTGTATTAGCAGTGTGCAGTGTAGTATAATCAGTGTCCAGTGTAGTATTATCAGTAGCTAGTGTGGAGTTATCAGTGCCCAGTGTGGAATTATCAGTGCCCAGTGCAGTATTGTCAGTGGCTAGTGAGGATTATCAGTGCCCAATGTCGAATTATCAGTTCACAATGTGGTATTATCAGTGCACAGGGTAGTATTAACAATGTCCAGTGTAGCATTTTCAGTAGCTAGTGGGGTGTTATCAGTGCCTGATATAGTATTATCAGTGCCCAGTGTGGTATTATCAGGGCACAGTGAAGTGTTATCAGTACCCAGTGAAGTATTATCAGTAGCTATTGGGGTATAGTCAATACCCAAAGTAGTGTTATCAGTGCCCAGTGTAGTATCAGTGCTAAATGTAGTCGTGGAGCCCATTGGTACGGGTACTCGGTATCGGATCGGGGTACTGCTGGGGATATCACGGCGGTCTTGGTCCACACCATGTACCGGGTTCTCACAAGTAAAAGGGGTATTTACAGGGATAGTTTGTCGTGACGCCACTCACGGGTTGTGATCAGCGATGGGACCACCGCTGCAGCGTAGATCTGTCAGGAGGATGGAGGGATGGATGGGCTGCAGCTGGATGGATGAGCCCGCCGCGGATTGGGCTGCTCCTGGCAAGGTAAAAGGTATAACAAGCACAGTTCTGTATACCTGGAATCAGACATGGGAAACTGAAGCATGGTTCACCGGATTTACTCTCAAGTTCTTCAATTCAAGCAATTTACAACTCAGTTACGGTACAGTTCAGTTCACAACTCAGTTAACTCCGGACACTTGAACCCTCTGCAGCCAGGCTGTCGCTCTGAGACCCCTCACTCCTTCTATATGTCCTTTCAGGCTTGTTCTCTTTCTCTCCGTTTTCCCTGTGGATTGTATGGCGGCAGCTCGGCCCCTTGTGTGAAGCTTCCCCCTATGTGTGTGGGCGGAAAGCCGGGTCCTCTTGGTTGCTGCTGAGCCTCCAACCCTGTAGTAGGAACACGGACCTGGAATCTGTGTTCCCCGCCGGTTTGTCTGGGGAGCCGGTGTATGACTTCAGTCCCCCTCAGAGCCGACACTCTGGTATTTGCGTAGCCTGCAGTAACCCCGTCTCCCAAGGGCTTACCAGGCTCCTTCTAACCCGTGTGACTTCCAGTTACTTCAAGGGAATCTATCCCGCCTGTAGTTGGTCGGTGTTGCCGTGTTCCTCGGACCCGGTGTTGCTCGTCTGGTCTCTGTCCTCCACCTCCCCTGAGATGCCGGCTATGGACGAGCTTTCTCTCCATGGATCTGTGTCTCTGTGGATTCTGCGTCTCCGATGAGCCCAATCCCACCGGGATGTGTCACTTTCTGTCTGCTGTTCTTTACCTCTCGGCTCACTCTGGCCTACTTGATCCTTTCCTCTCAGCCTATTCCGGCCTACTAACTCCTTCCTTCTCTTTTCCTCTATTTCTTCTGGTCTAGCACCTGACCTTCCTTCCCACCCACCAGTAGTAACTGACAAAAATCATTTAGTAACTTACATTTTCCTATGCTAATTGTGTGGTGTCTAGTCATGGTGGGAATGATAACCTAATTTACAAGTGTGTCCCCTGTGTATGGGCTCCTTCTAAGTATGACGCGTCGGCCTCATCAGTTCAGGTCCTGTGCATTGATGGTAAGTATTGGGTGTACGTGTCCTGCTTCAGAGCATGTGCACTGCTCAATCTGTATCCAGCAAGTGTTTTTGAAAATCTTGTCATGCCTTTTGGATTAACCTACGCACGAGCAGTTTTTCAAAACCTTATGAAGATGTCTTCTGATTGTATTGGAAGGTTTATTGTACTACATCTTGATGATATTCTATTTTTTTTCTCCTGATCACACTATGAACATGTTCACTTTGTTTTGTAAAGGCTTAGAGAAAATTCTTTGTTTGCTAAATTGGAGACATGTACGTAATCATAGCCTACATTTATCATTGTTGGAATAATTGTTTCCATCTGAACAACTCTTCCCTGAATATTGCTTTAATACTCGTCCTGGATTTAATATAAGGACAGGCTGGTGCCTTGACAATTGATTCCTTATATATAAATTTTTGTTAATATGTGAACATAATACTTTTAGCAAAAATTCCATCAAGCTTTTGGGACAATTTCTTATATCCTTTTATCTTTTTTAACGTAAACACCTTCAGGAAATTTTTCTCTCTATGGGGACAAACAGACTACCGTAATTAAAGTTGGTAACAGGGACAGCTCATGGCATAGATGTCGATGAGCAGGGGCGCCATTGTCGTATACCCAGGGTGTCATCCTCCGCTGCTGTTAGGATACTTTGACATTGCATTATACCACAGGGTCCCGCCAGGGCTTACGTCATAACTACCATTGCGTTTGGGTGTACGCCTGCAGTAAACGTATAGTCCCAAACATGGTGCAGGATAGAGCACAAGTTGACTCCGTCTGCATCATTAAAGGCAATTTTCCTGTGAGCACATAAGTTCAAAGCTTATTTTGTTGGGACTAAGCTCTGAAGGGACCACTGAATGCGTGGTACAACACAATCTGGAAGTACCCTAAGATAGGTAAAAAATACAGGTCCCATTTTCCAAAGATTTTAACTACTGTAAGAGTGTGTCCTGAGCAACTTCTCCATTTTTTTTACATTTTGGTTATTGAACCATTCGTATTGTATACAGTAGTGGCCAAAAGTATTGACACCCCTGCAATTCTGTCAGATAATACTCAGTTTCTTCCTGAAAATGATTGCAATCACAAATTCTTTGGTATTATTATCTTCATTTAATTTGTCTTCAATGAAAAAACACAAAAGAGAATGAAGCAAAAAGCAAAACATTGATCATTTCACACAAAACTCCAAAAATGGGCCAGAGAAAAGTATTGGCACCCTCAGCCTCATACTTGGTTGCACAACCTTTAGCCAAAATAACTGCGATCAACCGCTCCCGGTAACCATCAATGAGTTTCTTACAATGGTCTGCTGGAATTTTAGGCCATTCTTCTATGGCAAACTGCTCCAGGTCCCTGATATTTGAAGGGTGCCTTCTCCAAACTGCCATTTTTAGATCTCTCCACAGGTGTTCTATGGGATTCAGGTCTGGACTCATTGCTGGCCACCTTAGAAGTCTCCAGTGCTTTCTCTCAAACCATTTTCTAGTGCTTTTTGAAGTGTGTTTTGGGTCATTGTCCTGCTGGAAGACCCATGACCTCTGAGGTAGACCCAGCTTTCTCACACCAGGCCCTACATTATGCTGCAAAATTTGTTGGTAGTCTTCAGACTTCATAATGCCATGGACACGGTCAAGCAGTCCAGTGCCAGAGGCAGCAAACCAGCACCCAAAACATCAGGTAACCTCCGCCATGTTTGACTGTAGGGACTGTGTTCTTTTCTTTGAATGCCTTTTTTTTTCTCCTGTAAACTCTATGTTGATGCCTTTGCCCAAAAAGCTCTACTTTTGTCTCATCTGACCAGAGAACATTTTTCCAAAACGTTTTAGGCTTTCTCAGGTAAGTTTTGGCATACTCCAGCCTGGCTTTTTTATGTCTCGGGGTAAGAAGTGGGGTCTTCCTGGGTATCCTACCATACAGTCCCTTTTCATTCAGATGACGACGGATAGTACGGGTTGACACTGTTGCACCCTCGGACTGCAGGGCAGCTTGAACTTGTTTGGATATTAGTCGAGTTTCTTTATCCACCATCCGCACAATCTTGCGTTGAAATCTCTCGTCAATTTTTCTTTTCCGTCCACATCTAGGGAGGTTAGCCACAGTGCCATGGGTTTTAAACTTCTTGATGACACTGTGCACGGTAGACACAGGAACATTCAGGTCTTTGGAGATGGACTTGTAGCCTTGAGATTGCTCATGCTTCCTCACAATTTGGTTTCTCAAGTCCTCAGACAGTTCTTTGGTCTTCTTTCTTTTTTCCATGCTCAATGTGGTACATACAAGGACACAGGACAGAGGTTGAGTCAACTTTAATCCATGTCAACTGGCTGCAAGTGTGATTTAGTTATTGCCAACACCTGTTAGGTGCCACAGGTAAGTTACAGGTGCTGTTAATTACACAAATTAGAGAAGCATCACATAATTTTTCTAACAGTGCCATTACTTTTGTCCACCCCCTTTTTTATGTTTGGTGTGGAATTATATCCAATTAGGCTTTAGGACAATTCTTTTTGTATTTTTTCATTGAAGACAAATTAAATGAAGATAATAATACCAAAGAATCTGTGATTGCAATCATTTTCAAGAAGAAACTGAGTATTATCTGACAGAATTGCAGGGGTGTCAATACTTTTGGCCACAACTGTATGTACTTTAGGTATAGTTCTTTCAATATTGAGAAATAAAACTAACTTTTAGTGCGGTGCAGTTTTAGCAGTGCTTGGTACTGTATTGTCAGTACCCAGTTTTGTATTATTAGTGTCCAGCAAGCATTGAGATTTGTCAGTGCTAATCATTGTGTGGTGCCCCTGCTGCTGGGCGCCACAGGGAGGTATTGCAGTATGACAACCCAAATGTGATATCTGTGTAAGTTGCTAGTTCAGGGTTAAACCTGGGGAGTTTGTACGTGCACACTCTTAGGACTAGGCCACTAGAGTAGGGAGCACCGGTAATTTAGTAGGTCCCAAAAGGGGGTGGAGCCTAGGGTAGATGCAGAAGAGAGACAGTTTTTAGTTAGTGAGTGCTGGGAAGGCAGTCAGGAAGGACAAGCCTGACAGCACAGCCAACAGGAGGGAGCCTCATCTTCAAGTGGGGGCCCAGGACAGCAGGCAACGGGCCAGGACTGGTTGGAGCCAGCTGGTCGTGTTGAGGGAACACAGGAATGCAGGAAGCCGAGGCAGATTGAAGTTCAGCTCTATCTGCAGACTGATGAGCTGCAGGCCCATAGAAACCGGGTTGCTGACAGCGCCACAAGGTACCTCGCCCCTAAGGACCTAGAACTGGTTCAAGACACTACAGGAGAATGGCCAAAATTGCAGTGCCTAAGGGAGGCTTTGCTTACTGGGGCTTCCCGTCCGGACCAGTGGGGCGCAAACCTTGCCTGATAGCTACAGACCGTGGGACTGGCGGGAGAGCTCTGCGAGGGTGTTAGGACTAGGAAGCGGAAAGGAGACCTTGAAGGACAAAGGACGCAAACATCTAGAGACTCCTAAAGGGGACCCTGAGCTGGCAAAATCCACCCTGTAAACCAAGCTGTACCGTGTTACGTTTTACCATCTGCCGGTACCTTGTAGAGTGGAGTTAAACTTGAAATGGTTTCTGTTATTCTTCCCGCCGGTGCCCAGTGGGCTCAGCATCACCAGCAGCTCAACAGAGGGGTGAGAACTGCAACACCAACCACCATCACTACTGCCCTCCCTCACCATCTTCCTTCACCGTTGCCCTAAGGTAATAGCTCTACCTGTAGGGAGCTGGACTACTCTCTGCTGCACCCACCATCACCTCAGCGGACGGCTTGGAGCGCCGGTACCTATATTACCGGGAACCCTCCCCCTGCATCTAATTCTAATGATTACCAGGGTACGGAACCGGGATCCCGACCACCTGTGATCTCCCCATCCAAGCAGCCATCAGTCCCGAGTACCCCTATCCCTGGCATCATCAATTGTATTATCAGTGCCCAGCCGAGTCATTACAGTGCCCAGAGTGGTATAAGTGGACAGAGATATCTTATAAGTGCCCAACACTGTTTTATAAAGTGTGGGCTTATTAGTGCCCTACAAAGTGTTATCTATCAGTGCCCAGTCTGATCTGCCAAGTGCCCAGTCTGATCTGACCAGTGTCCAATCTGATCTGCCGAGTGCCCAGACTGATCTGCCGAGTGCCCAGTCTGATCTGACCAGTGTCCAATCTGATCTGCCAAGTGCCCAATCTGATCTGCCCAGTGCCCAGTCTGATCTGCCAAGTGCCAAGTCTGATCGACCCAGTCTCCAGTTTGATCTTCCCAGTGCCCAGTATGATGTGCCCAGTGCCCAGTCTGATCTGCCCAGTGCCCAGTCTGATCTGCCCATTTTCCAGTCTGATCTCCCCAGTGCCCAGTCGGCCCAGTGCCCATTTTATAGTCTGATCTGGCCAGTACCCAGTCTGATTTGCCCAGTACCCAGGCTGATCAGCCCATTTTCCAGTCTGATCTGCCCAGTGCCCAGTCTAATCTGCTCAGTGCCAAGTCTAATCTCCCCAGTGCCCAGTCTGATCTGCCCACTGCCCATTTTCCAGTCTGATCTGCTCTGGGCCAAGTCTGATCTGGCCAGTGCCCAGGCTTATCAGTGATGCACTTTTCTCCTCTAATTCACCACAACTTTATTGCCTGTGTGGACAGCCATAAGCACAATGCTGACAGGACCCAGGCAGCCATGGGGCTCGCTGGCCTCATTACCCTGCTTAGACTGGTGCCAGCCCTTTAAGGGGAAATGCTTTCTTTGATAAAATGCATCAGTAAAAATTACTGACTGTGATGATTTCTGAGATTCTCACAGAAAGAGAAGGAACAGCTGGTAAATGCTTCACAGATGGTGAAGCTCTTGGCACATCTCATGAGAGGGCCACCCATGCAGATGGCTCATTATTTTAACATTTGGATTTTCATCTTATTAAAACATCTTTTTCTGTGGTTTTATTTAGCATCTCGCTTTCCGTCACACTTCACATAGAAAGCATCAGTGAATTAGGGGAAATTTGGCAGCGGGGGCAGCTGCACGTACCACTCTGCTGACTAGCCGCTCTCTCCTTACCTGTTGTACAACACAAGATTGTACCTTATTCCTGGCCATCTTCTACCTGTACAGCTGTCAATGGTTCCCACCTGTACTACCAGGAGGAATGGCCACATGGCCAGGTCATCAGGTCGTCAGTGTTCATTGTGTCATAAGTATCTATCTATCTATCTATCTATCTATCTATCTATCTATCTATCTATCTATCTATCTATCTTAACCCTTTGGGAACCACCAATGCAGCATTTACAACAAAATCTGAGGTTTGATGTCTGATGAGTTACATCCAGCGTTATGCCACATTCACATGGTGTTTAATTACACCGTTAATGGAGCGTCTCCACTAATTGCAGTGGAATGCAGAAAAATGCAGTGACGTTGTGATCTCCCCTCATACCGAGGCTGCAGGACCTGTGGGAGGACCTGGCACTGTATCATTTGATCAAGTGACATCACCTGACATCACCTGGTCACACAATCAGGCTGCAGGGTCCGAGAGGCAGTGACGCTGCGGCCCCCGGGGATGACAGGACACCGCTGGAGATCACCGGGGGAGCGCACGCAAGGTGAGAATAATGCAGCAGCATTTACACACACAAGGCTGCGCTTTATGAGGATCCATTCTTGGTGCAGTTTTTGCACCAAATACGGATCCTCACAAAACACAGTAATAAGAGCTGTGTGTGAATGTAGCCTTATACTCCAGAGCTGCACTCACTATTTTGCTGGTGGAGTACTGTGTACATACATCACATTACTTATCCTGTACTGATCCCGAGTTACATCCTGTATTATACTCCAGAGCTGCACTCACTATTCTGCTGGTGGAGTCACTGTGTACATACATTACATTACTTATCCTGTACTGATCCTGAGTTACATCCTGTATTATACTCCAGAGCTGCACTCACTATTGTGCTGGTGCAGTCACTGTGTAGATACATTACATTACTTATCCTGTACTGATCCTGAGTTACATCCTGTATTATACTCTAGAGCTGCACTCACTATTCTGCTGGTGCAGTCACTGTGTAGATACATTACATTACTTATCCTGTACTGATCCTGAGATACATCCTGTATTATACTCCAGAGCTGCACTCACTATTCTACTGGCGGAGTCACTGTGTACATACATTACATTACTTATCCTGTACTGATCCTGAGTTACATCCTGTATTATACTCCAGAGCTGCACTCACTATTCTGCTGGTGGAGTCCCTGTGTACATACATTACATTACTTATCCTGTACTGATCCTGAGTTACATCCTGTATTATACTCCAGAGCTGCACTCACTATTCTGCTGGTGGAGTCACTGTGTACATACATTACATTACTTATCCTGTACTGATCCTGAGTTACATCCTGTATTATACTCCAGAGCTGCACTCACTATTCTGCTGGTGGAGTCCCTGTGTACATACATTGCATTACTTATCCTGTACTGATCCTGAGTTATATCCTGTATTATACTCCAGAACTGCACTCACTATTCTGCTGGTGGAGTCACTACATACATTACTTTACTTATCCTGTACTGATCCTGAGTTACATTCTGTATTATACTCCAGAGCTGCACTCACTATTCTGCTGGTGGAGTCACTGTGTACATACATTACATTACTTATCCTGTACTGATCCTGAGTTATATCCTGTATTATACCCCAGAGCTGCACTCACTATTCTGCTGGTGGAGTCACTGTGTGCATACATTACATTACTTATCCTGTACTGATCCAGAGTTACATCCTGTATTATACTCCAGAGCTGCACTCACTATTCTGCTGGTGGAGTCCCTGTGTACATACATTGCATTACTTATCCTGTACTGATCCTGAGGCGGCCGTCACACGCTGAGATATCTATAGCGATATTGTAAGCGATCACGTGCACGCGCGATCGCTTACAATATCGCTCACATCGCTGGTGAGATGTCACACAGACAGACTCACCAGCGATGTGGAGCCGCGATCTCGCTGGTAACTATGGTACACATCGGGTTACTAGGCGCCGCGCGTCGCTTAGTTACCCGACGTGTACCATAGTTACCATCTCCCAGCATAGGCTCTGCCGCTGGGAGATCGTTCATCGTGGTGTTATACACCACGATGAAGCAGATCGTGGCATCGTTCATCGCTAGATCTGAGCTCCGGAGCTCAGATCAGCGATGTCACGATCAAGCGATTTCACATCGTAAATCGCTTGATTACATGCAACGATTTTAAGCCCGATATCGCTTAAGCGATCAAAAAGGAGATCGCTTCAACGATATCGGGCAAGAAATCGTTGCGTGTGACGGCCGCCTGAGTTATATCCTGTATTATACCCCAGAGCTGCACTCACTATTCTGCTGGTGGAGTCACTGTGTACATACATTACATTACTTATCCTGTACTGATCCTGAGTTACATCCTGTATTATACTCCAGAGCTGCACTCACTATTCTGCTGGTGGAGTCACTGTGTACATACATTACATTACTTATCCTGTACTGATCCTGAGTTACATCCTGTATTATACTCCAGAGCTGCACTCACTATTCTGCTGGTGGAGTCACTGTGTACATACATTACATTACTTATCCTGTACTGATCCAGAGTTACATCCTGTATTATACTCCAGAGCTGCACTCACTATTCTGCTGGTGGAGTCCCTGTGTACATACATTACATTACTTATCCTGTACTGATCCTGAGTTACATCCTGTAGATCTTTTAAAAAAAACATAACAACAATAACAGAAACATAACAAAAGTAACAATCAGAATATGATCAATATAATAAGATCTGGTCCAGACACTCGCTCTCTCCTCACACACGTATTACCATACATACAACCATAAACCTCAATAAATACATAATATTCACTAATAATAAATACATCAACACCTGATCCAGTTGCCAAAAGAAAAAAAATAAGCAAAACAATAAAGAAAACAACAATAGCCAATCCCAATTATTATTATTATTTTATTTATTTATTTATTTATTTTCTTCCCCCCCCCCCCCTCCCTTCAGCATTCCCCTCCCCCGCACCATCCTGAGAGCTGGTCCCCCGTCTCTTGCCTCAGTTCATGGTCCAATGTCCATAGTCCAATAGTCCAGATCAGGAAGCACCAGTCTAAGCCCCAGCGTCCCAAAGTCCCGTATGAGAAACCCACCTCCCAACCTAACACCTTACACCTATACATATATACACCTATATACAATATATACAGAAACACAAACATAACCAACAAAGCCCAAGATCAGCGCCTGCAGCCTTACATCACTGTCCACACATCAACACAAAACAAAAATCTACAGTGTCAGCATCAGCCACCACCAGGTAAGGAGAAGATAGACTAAGGCACACTAAAAGAAAAGCCCCTCCAGGGGAGAGCTGCCCTCCGTGCACCCAGTCTCTCATACTCCAGAGAGCGCACCTTCACCAGGGCACCGAGGATGGACCTAAACACTTCGTCTACTAGGACGATTTTCCGTTGCGTCGATACTAAACAGCATGCGTTCCACGTGTGATACCTAACCACTAGGCTAACTAGAAACAAAGTGCAGCGGTCCCAACCACCCAGGTCTCCCAACGCCCTATAAGCCTATTCAGCATAGGAGAGACCGGCCAGCCGGGGCCAGCCAATGGAGGTGCCCACCCTGTTGTAAACCTCTGTGTTAAAGGGACAATGAAGCAGGAAGTGGTCCATGCTTTCTCGCACAGTCCCACTTGCTCTCGAGGACAATTCCTGTCCTCAGAGCTCCTACACTTCAGATTGTCCCTCACACACAGTTTCCCATGGAAGCAGCGCCAAGCCAAGTCCCAAAACTTCATGGGGATCCTAACAGAATTCAGAAGATGCAAACCCACCCCAAGATCCCGACTTGGGCAGTCCCTGAGGGCTAGAGGCTTCTGAAAATGGGTCAGCAGAACCCTATTGTCAAGGAGCTTCCTTGGCAGAGTCCTGACCTCCCACATCTCCAGACCCCACCGGCGAATTACCTTCAGAACCAGGGTAGCGTAAGCCGGAAGATGTTCATGCGGTGTGCGAAGATCCTTCACTTGCCCTCCTGTCTCCCATTCCTGGAAGAAAGGCTGGAACCACCCCCTACAGGAGAATACCCACGGAGGAGCCCTCGCTGTCCAGAGGTTTGCAATATTGGTCTTAAGAAAGATATTCACAAGGAATATCACAGGGTTGACCATACCCAACCCTCCTAGTCTCCTCGTACGGTAAGTAACCTCCCTCTTGATAAGGTTCAGTCTATTCCCCCATAACATTTGGAAGAACAAACTGTAGACCCGTGTCCAGAGAGGCTCCGGCAAGATGCACACGCTGCCTAGATAAATTAGTAAAGGGAGCAGGTAAGTTTTGATCAGGTTTACCCTTTCCCTTAGAGTCAAAGACCAACCCTTGGTTGACCTTCTGAGCGGCAGTCTCTAGCCTGCTGTCCCAATTTTGTTTGCAGTAATCCCCCTGAGAAAATTTGATGCCAAGGACTTTTGCAGAGACTTTGGGCCCTGGAAGGGTGTCCGGGAGATCAAAACCAGGATCTCTTCCTCCCAGCCAGAGACCTTCACACTTATCCCGGTTGATCTTGGACCCGGATGCCTCAGAGTAGCGATCTACCTCTAACATCAGCCACTCCGTCTCCCCTTCCGAGGAAACAAAAACGGTGACATCATCAGCATACGCCACCACCCTCAGAGTGATGTCTGGAGCAGCCCGGTCCATCCCGACCCCAGCCAATGGTCCACGCTCAATCCTTCTAAGGAAGGGATCAATCGCAAACACGTACAGCAGTGGGCTCAAGGGACAACCCTGGCGAACGCCAGACCCAACCTCAAATGAGCTGCCAATCCAACCGTTGACCAGCGGAAAACTCTCTGCCCCAGCGTACAATGTCTTAAGTCAATCAACAAACCTCCCCGGCAGGCCATACCTCAGAAGGACAGACCAGAGGTAATCGTGATTAACCCGATCAAATGCTTTTGCCTGATCCAATGACAGCATGTACCCCTCCAGTGGCCAGCCCTACCCTGCTCCACTGCCTCTCGGACACAGAGCACAGCACCAAATGTACTGCGGCCGGGAACAGAGCAATTCTGGGCCTCCGAAAGGAGCTGGGGTGCAAACTTCACCAGCCGATTAAAGAGCACCTTTGCCAAAACCTTCCTGTCCGCATTAAGAAGCGCTATGGGACGCCAATTCTCAATGCAAGAAGGGTCCTTACCCTTTGACAAAATGATAGGGCAGACCTCCTCATTGACTTCGGCAGAGCGCCCGAGGAAAGACACTCATTAAATACTTCAGTCAAGAGGGGAACTAAGGCGTCCTTAAAGGTCTTATAGAACTCAGATGTTAAGCCATCTGGACCTGGTGATTTCTTTAGGGCAAGCCCTTCAATCGCCAACCTAACTTCCTCTTCCCTGATCACCTCTGTCAAAACATCAAGCGAGGGGGCCAGGAAAGCCGAACATCTCATCCCAATCCAGATCCCTCTTTCCCAAGAGGTGTGAGTAGAAGGATCTGACCACCTCCAGGATCCCTGATCTGGATCTCCTCAGGGTCCCTGTACTGTCGATCAGTCCTGTGACAATTTTACTATTAACTGACATCTTGCAGTTCCTGTAAGGGTCGGGCGAGCGGTACTTCCCATAATCCCTCTCAAAAACCAAAGATGCGTGCCTATCATACTGACACCTCATGAGCAAAGACTTCACTCTGGAGATCTCCTCGCGGCTACCTCCAGTTGAGACAAGATGGTTGAGTTTCCTCCTCAGGCGCTGATACAGGCGGTACCTGTCCAGACTCCTGAGGCTTGAGAGCCGGAAGAATCTCGCCACCCTTTCTTTGAAAATCTCCCACCACTCTGACTTACTACTACAAAGATCCAGTAAGGGTACCTGGCTCTGAAGAAAATCCTCAAATGACTATCTTATCTCCGCTTCTTCCAAGAGAGACGAATTCAGCCTCCAAAAGCCTCTTCCCATCCTTAGGGTCTCTGCAACATTCAGAGAAAACAAAATTAAACAGTGGTCGGAGAACTCCACCTCAACAACAGATACTGCTGAAGAGACGGCGTCCTCCTTTAAATAAAACCTATCTATTCTAGACCTACAGTTACCTCTATGATAGGTGAACCCCTCGTGGCCTGGGTGTGCCGGATGTGGACATCCACCAGGCGAGCCTCACTAGCTATACTATTAAGAGCGACGCTATCATAAGTTAGCTTGTCTCTGGCACCTCCTCTATCTCGGGGCCTCGTGACAGTGTTGAAGTCCCCTCCAAAGACAACCTGCCTACTCGTAAAAAGGTAGGGCTTGATCCTCGTAAAGAGACACTTCCGGTCCCACTCAGATTGGGGACCATAGATATTAATGAGCCGGAGCTCCTGTCCCTTCACGAGGACATCTAAGATCAGGCACCTCCCCATTTCCAACTCAATTACCCGTCGGCATTCTACCGGTACGGTAAAAAGGACCGCCACTCCGCTATACGGCTCGGCCACAAGAGACCAGTAAGAGGGCCCGAGTCTCCACTCTCTTTTAGCTAGAAACACTTCTGCCATGGTTGGCAGCCTGGTCTCCTGCAAAAAGAAAATGTCAGCTTCAACCCGGCTGAGAAAATCAAAGGCCGCAAATCTAGCTGTATCCGACTTAATGCTGGCGACATTAATGGACGCCAGCGTCAACGGAGTGGGTACCGCCATCAATGGTGATTGAGTTCTACCTCAGAGGAGGAATCCTTTCCCTTCTTTAGTGACACAGATGTGTCCATTACCTGTTTCTTTTTTCCACCATCCTCGTCTCCAGGCCCTCGGTGTGTCTCCTTCCCTGAGGACCATTCATCCCCAGAAGATGGAGACTCAGCGCCTCCTGTAAGCCCCGCCGAGGCCAGCACCCCACCCTCGGCCTCCTCCTCAGAGGAAGAGATGTTGTCAAGGGCCTGGAACTGGTTAGAAAGACCAACCAGTGGGGAGTCAGTGTTGCCTTCCTTAGGTACCTTGGTCAGAGTAGGAGAAGATGTTACATCTCTCTTGTTTCTCTTCTTTCGGACGCCACGCTTACGCTTTTGCTCTTGCACTGCCTATTCTCCTCATCCATACTTTCATAATGGGAGGATTGTGAGGAAGTGGCACTTTCCTCCCTGTGGATCCTCCTGACCTCCTCATCTAACTCATTATCCCTCGGGGCCTCAGCAGCAAGACTGGCATCCAGGACAGAGGTCACCTTGGCAGCCAGGGGCTCACCCGGCTCCCTCTCCTGTCTGCGCTTATCTAGACGCCTCTGTCGGCGGGCGTCTTTTTCTTGCTCTTCCTCCCTGGCCCCTCAGCTCCCTCGCCTCTGCTAGTCCCTTCCCCAGCAGAATCGGCCACACCGCTTTCTCCCACTGGGGTCACAACCACATTGGCAAAGGAGTGAGGACAACGGCTGAATGGGTGACCTAGCTCACCACACAAGTGACACCTAATCCTGCCACAAGATGCAGCCAGATGGCCGACCTCCCCACACAGTGCACATTTTGTACAGTGCAATTTGCACTGAAGTGTGTGGGGTCACCGCACCTGTGACAGAGCTTCGGTTGTCCTTGGTAGTGAACCCGGATACGATCCATACCCAGGAAGGCAGATGATGGAATGTGGGTGACCGTACCTCCTGAATGCTTAAGTTTTACCATAAACTCCGCTTGACCAGATACCAAACTCATCTCGATTTTTCTTTGGCATTTCTACCACCTCTCCATACCGACCAATCCATGTCATGATGTCAAAACAAGAAAGTGACTCGTTAGAAGTCACCACGGTCACTCTCTTGACTTGGTTTTGGTGAGAAATTGCCTGAACAACAAAATCCCGCCAGCCAGGCTATTTTTTGCCAACTCATAATTCGACCAGAAGCCCCTCCGGCCGGACAAAGCTGACATCAAACTCAGGCGTGCCGTAGGGATGTATCAAGGCATAGACATCAAATGATTTGAATCCCATCCTCAGCAGGAGCTCCACATCCTTTGCTCTTGGAGGACATGCATCACTGCCCCTCCACCGAAGACGGACCACATTCCTACGCACACGCCCCTGCCCGGCTGTCGGAAGGGACGATACAGTATCACTCCTCCTTTCATCTTGGAAGGCCCCGAGGCCGTGCCTCTCTATCCAGAAGGATAGATCCACCACTCTACCCTCTACAGTTAGTGATCTCTCTCCCCTCTTTAGAGCCTCCAGGAGACGCCGCTGCAATACGCCGTCCTCAGTGCCCGGAGACGATTATGACGCCTTATTACCCCCGGAGTGACACTGGCATTAGTCCTGAAAGGTACTACCACCTCCCACCTCCGGGGGGGCAACTGGACCAGTTAACTCCACCGCCCCAACATTATCATTATTCACCTCCATCTCACCCTCCACTACACCAACAGATAGTACAGTACTCTCGCTTGCCTCCACCACCACATTCACTCCTGCTGGACCAGAGACCGGACTGGGTGACTTATTGACCTCAGCATCATCGGGCCCAAGGAGTTCAGCCACCTCCATAGAACAGGAGACAACCTCACCCCCAATGTTATGTCCACCATCTTCATCATTAGTCGGTAATTTCCTATTATTTCCATTCAGGCGCCGCTGATCTTTTGTCACTGTGAGGCGCCGCTGATCCCCATCAACAGGATCCGTTGAACTAACGGCACCAACACAAAATAGCAATTTTCTGGGAGGAATGGGTTCAACAGCTCCAGCCGCCCACCCACACTGCCGCCGCCTCTCAACTACATGACCAGTGGCAACAGTATCCAGAGGCGCCGAGGCTACGGGGCGGCCCCCAACACCGGGCCGCTCCCCCCTCCCACTGAGGAGCGCACCACGACATCGTGACTTGATTGAATGCCCGCCGCCGGGCCGCACGCACTGTCCAGCCTCTCGGCTGATGCATCACCCGCTACGTCTCCACTACTACAAGCAGAGGCGCAGCCCTGCGCCTCACTACCTTGCTTTATTATCTCCCCGCGCATTTGCACCGAATCCACAGCAGAATCCGGGCTGGGCTGGGCAACGGGACTTATGCAATGAGCGGACCCTGCGGCCGGCTCAGGGAGTGCAGGGAGGGGGCCATACACAAAGCTCACCGCTTCACGGGACCTGGTCTTGGTTTTCGCTTTCTTCTTGCCCCCAGGTGCCTCCTCTGGTAGATCATCACCAAGATGGAAATTCTGAAGGCACACTGGGGACTCCAGGATCTTGATCTGTGCCATTAGCGCCCCTCCCTGGCTGCTGTGGTCACTGTCCTCCCCAGAGCCGGCAAGACTGCGACTGGATGTTGCTGCCGCCTGTCCGGCAGGGAGCTCGCTGCACGTGACCTGTGGCTGGCTCTCCAGGCTGCCAGGTGGGCCTGTCTGCTGGTCACCATCATGCCCATCATCCACCTTGCTTTCAGGCTGCAGCTCCATCAGCCTCTGCTCTCTGTTATCAGCCATATCTCTGAATCTGTCCTCATTAAGCAATTTTTCTTTAAAAGGACCACTTTTGTCTATGATGAAAGCTTTTCCTCATCTCCAGCTCGCAATGTCTTCTTTAAGTCGTTTTATCACCTCCATGACCTTGATCTTCTTCGGCTTGGAGGTAGTAGAAACTGTGGCGCGTGCACAGCGCATCTGCTCTCGGAGTCTCCTGATAGTCTTACTTGCCTCTTCGTACTCCCGGAGGTGGCTCATAACACGGGAGGCATAGATGGACACTGACTCCTGGGAGCTTTGCAGCCCCCAATCCCCTTCAGCAAGGTCGGACTCACCTCCGTGAGCACTCAGCACTTCTCCGGAAGGACGGCTATCACCCACGCTGCCTGGCATATCCTCTATGTTGGAAGCCTTGCGCCTTCTCTGGGTCTCCACAGACCGGGGGGAGTAGGAGCCACTTTACTGCATCTCCTGCTGGAACTTCTCACCCCGAGTCCTGCGATGTGCAGGCCGGTTGCTGGCTTCTCCTGCCCCCCGCCGGCCTGGTTCGGGGAACAGAAGCCTGGACTTGGCTCCATCACTCATTCCCAGAGACCCACTCCCTCCCTGGGCAGGAGAGAGCAGGCCCCAGGTGGAGAGGTCTTGGTTCTCAGGAGCTCAGGAGCACAGCACAGGATCACAGGCGACCACACCCTCAATCACCACAGTGAGCAACAGCTGATCAGAGCTGCACTCACTATTCTGCTGGTGGAGTCACTGTGTACATACATTACATTACTTATCCTGTACTGATCCTGAGTTACATCCTGTATTATACTCCAGAGCTGCTCTCACTATTCTGCTGTTGCAGTCACTGCTTACATCATTACATTACTTGCGATGATCCTGAGGTTATGCGATCCTGAATTAGATCTCCAGCGCCCACTATTTTATAGGTCGCAGCGATGTGTACAAGCATTACATTACTTATATGTACTGAGCCGTAAGTTACAAACTGATTTCGCCAGAGCATGACTCACTGTCGTGCGGTGGAGTCGTGATGTCAACAAGCATACTAGCCTGCTGACAGTTACAACTGTATATGAATAGAGCTTTCACATCCGCTGTGCGCCTCATTATAAACTTAGGGCCACGTTAGCATGCTCACACTTGACGATGCATCTGCAGAACACGCTGGATCTCTGCAAGTGTAACCACTTATCGTGTACTATATACTATGATCCTGTACTGATCCTGAGATACAACCTGTATTATACTAGAGCTGTACTCACTATTCTGCTGGTGCAGTCACTGTAATATACATTACTGATCCTGTACTGATCCTGAGTACAACCTATATTATACTCCAGAGCTGCACTCACTATTCTCTGGTGGAATCACTGTGTACATACATTACATTACTTATCCTGTACTGATCCTGAGTTACCTCTGTATTATAGTCCAGAGCTGCACTCACTATGCTGGTGGAGTCACTTTGTACATGTGCCCCCAAAGGTGTCTATAGGGGGTGAGACAATGCGCAAATAGGGTCTTATCTCCTTACCGATATCGGCAAGAACCTTATTGAAAGCTGCTCACCTGGAAAAGTTGTGTTACAAAATATGCGCATCTGGATACAGCAGCTGCAGGACCCACACATCCACGATCGACGTGGTGAACAATAGTTGTATTTGGAATAAGTGTTTCAGGAGCCGCACTGCTGAATGAATGAAACCAGAAACTGGAACACTGGTTTCAACGGGTGTTCTTTATTCCTACGAGTTTCAGAGCGTTACCGTGCTCCTTCCTCTGGTGTGGCCGCTACCGGGAGTATGCACTTCTCCATTAGCGGGAAGGTAGTGTTCCTGTTCTCTGAATTGGGAACTTGAAGTTGAGACCAACACTGCAACACACACAGGACCCCGGGCAGGGACGGTGGGCAGACTCGGGAGGGTGGGCCCATTCTCACAGAAGGTGACACGGGTGAGAAAGTAGAGAGGAGTTGTGAGGAGGACAGTGAAGGAGTGGGAGTCGAGAGGTGGTGGAGGTGTTAGCTCCCGTGGGCTGGAGCATGGTCACGTTCACCCCGGGAGGAAAAGACGAAAAGGTGAAGAAGAAGGAAGGAGCCCTTGGGGTGCGGAAAAAGGTTAAGATCACCCTCACGCCCATATCTGGCAGGGAAACAGAGGAGCTGGTGGATGACACAGGGGAACAGCCCTAAACACGGGCGGGGATCCATACCCGAACGTTGAAACCGAGAAGGCCTAAAGGGGAACTGTGGTCCAACAACCTGGCATACATTGGAGAAGGTGGCTGTACTAAGGCGTGGCTCTAGGAAGCGGTGCCAGTCAATGCCTGTGGCTGTCGGTACCCGAGCCTTTGCACGGAGGCACTGAAAAAGAAACAAGACAAGCTAGAGGCGCTGAGTGTACCACCGAGAGAAAAGTAAACACAGAGAGAGAAAGGAACACCTAAGGGTCTCGACGACACTGTCCCGGTTCTTGTGAAACAGCTGGACCAGAGAGTGGCAGAGGGAAGCACCTGGCAGCC
Source organism: Allobates femoralis (assembly GCA_033576535.1). Classification (NCBI taxonomy): domain Eukaryota; kingdom Metazoa; phylum Chordata; class Amphibia; order Anura; family Aromobatidae; genus Allobates; species Allobates femoralis. Next base: position 425,154,156 of record JARQOC010000006.1, read on the forward strand.
TGGTTAAAGTGTTAGTTAGTGTTAGTAAAAGGTACAGAATCTAATTGAAGCGTGTGAGACTTTTCTTTGCGGCGCCTGTTGGAGCTTTCGCATCAGGGCCCATGAGCTTCAACTTAATTTACTGATCGCCACCATAAATTAATGAACTCTGACATGTGCCCATCACCTCCAAGAGATACCGCCAGTCCTAGAGCAACCCATGGGAGGCCATTTCTTCCCGACTATTGTCTCTTATTTGAGCTGCCCACAATACTGCGCCTGTCCATCGATGACAAATCGAGCTCAGGCAATCAAAAAATGTAAAATATCAACAATTTTCAATTTCTGAGCTGCTTTATACAATGTATTAAAATTAACTTGACAGAGGACACATGCTTCCCAAACCATGGGTAGCACGTCAGGCACCTCTAAAATGATGTAGTGTTTCAGAGAAAAGCAGTTTAAACACTGGTGAGGACCGAGCCGCACAAACGACTAGCTGGACAGCCGGGTCCCCAGTGGCTTCTCATTGCCTAATGTCCCGAGGTGTCAGGCTTCTCTCTGCATGCCTGTATAGACAAGAACCTGTAATCCATGGCAGCGGTGGAGAGAAGGTGCCTGGGACCTGCCTGTAAAAGTAGTCTTGGTCCTTGACAACTATTAAACTTTATTTTTCTCTGAAACCCCACAACGATTCGGAGTAAAACATACCTAGCTGAGATCATGCATCCATGGATCGGGCAGCCTGTGTCAGCTATAATGTTCCCTTTAAGGAACTACATAACTGACAATTCACTAATATATTGAAGGGTTGTCCACTACTTGGAGAACACCTTCTCATTCCCCATGTGCGCCCCCATTAAAATAAAAAAACCTATACTCACCTCCAATGTTGGTAGGGTTCCAGTGATGTCAGAATTGTGGTTCTAGAACACACATGTCATCGTTTTGACTTGCAAGACCAATCACTGCCGGCTTCAGATGCTAAGCACTTAACAGGCAGTGAACTTTGTGGCTGCCTCTCACCTCTTGTTGAGTAATCCTGTGTCTGAAGGCAGAGAGAAAAAGGATTTGGAGAAGCGCCTTTTGAGAAGCACCTGGTGGTCTAGTTGGGATCAAGTTTAGAGGTGTGCGGGGTCGCCTCTCACTTTATGAGGTTTTGAATCCTTGCACATCCTCGTTCTGCGGCACCGCTGTGTTGGATTGCTGGGTCTGAGCTCCGGTGGCTCCTCCGCTGTCATGTGATGCCGGCCGGTTATGTGACTTGCGCGTCAGAGGATCCACATCACGGCAGGTCCTTCAGCCCTCATACAGTGTGTGGCAGCCAGCAGATCACTCCACAACCCGGAGGGTTGTTTAACAGATGCAGTAGATTTATGTTAACAGAGTGTGGGAGCGCTAGAGCAGCAAATTATTTAGAAAGGAGTTTGAAGGTTACAAACCTCTTTATTATAATTACATACACCATGGCGCGTTTCCACAGCAAACAGCCGTCTTCATCAGGTGGATTTAGGTAAATCCACCTGATGAAGATGGTTGTTTGCTGTGGAAACACGTTGTTGTGTATATAATTTTAATAAAAAGGTTTGTAAATCCACCTGATGAAGACGGATGTTCGCTGTGGAAACGCGTCGTGTTGTATATAATTTTAATAAAGAGGTTTGTAACCTTCAAACTCCTTTCTAAATAGTTTGCTGCTCCAGAGCTCCCAAACTCTGTTAACATACTGTAAATCTCCTGAAGGCAGAGAGAAGAAAGCTGGCAGTGATGGGTTCGGGGCTTGTGAGTCAAAACAACATCATATGGGCCCCAGGACCGCGAGTTCTGACCTTGCTAGAATCATGCCGACACCAGAGGTGAGTATACCTTTTTTTACCTTAATGGACTCACACATGGGGGATGAGAAGGAGTTGTCCAAGTAGTGGACAATCCTTTTAAGGAGTACTCTGATCATGTAATACAGCAACATCTCTAAAATATGCCACCACTTGATGATTGTTTGAAGTTCTACGTCTGGGAACCTCATTGATTTCAAAGAAAAGACACTGATAAAAGGGACCCATAAAGGACAGGATAATGACAATAGTGATTGCTTGAGTGGCACTCACATCTGGGCCCTGGACCTTAAGGTGGAGCAAAAAGTTTCTTTGGCCCATAGGAAAAGACTGATTAACAGATTACTTTTAAAGGTGTTAGCCAGTGAAAAACAAGTTATCACCTATCTGTCTCGGACACCCTCTTACATCTGCACGGAGTTTCCTCTGGTGATTTGGATTCTGGGAAGTGTCTTTTTACTCCAGGTCTCATCCAGAGAAAACTATCTGCTCCTTGAAACATTGGGGTGCTCCAGAGCTGTTCTATATCCAAAGTTGATAAGGTGAATATGATTTTTGAGTTATTTTAGTGCCTAACCTGATATTTTTAGACCAGTGATAAAAAGTCTCATACAGGGACCCAAATTATCTGTAGTATTAATTATTATTGGTCTTTTCATATTGACTCAAGGTACCTTTAGGACTCCAGGACTCGGGTGCCACTGCAATCGCTGAATCCAGTATAGCTCCACCACTGAGTTACATGGTGAGCTACACCCCTGAGTTACATGATGAGCTACTCCCCTGAGTTACTTGGTGAGCCATGCCCCTGATTTACATGGCGAGCTACTCCCCTGAGTTACTTGGTGAGCCATGCCCCTGAGTTACATGGTGAGCCACGCAACTGAGTTATATGATGAACTACTCCCCTGAGTTACATGGTGAGCTACGCCCCTGACTTATATGGGGAGCTACTCCCCTGAGTTACATGGTGAGCTACACCCCTGAGCTATATGGTGAGCTACGCCACTGAGTTACATGGTGAGCTACACCCCTGAGCTATATGGTGAGCTATGCCACTGAGTTACATGATGAACTATGCCCTTGAGTTACATGCTGAGCTACGCCCCTGAGTTACATGCTGAGCTATGCCCTTGAGTTACTTGTTGCCCTTGAGTCACATGGTGAGCTACACCCCTGAGTTATATGGGGAGCTACTCCCCTGAGTTACATGGTGAGCTACACCCCTGAGCTATATGGTGAGCTACGCCACTGAGTTACATGATGAACTATGCCCTTCAGTTACATGCTGAGCTACGTCCCTGAGTTACATGCTGAGCTATACCCTTGAGTTATTTGTTGCCCTTGAGTCACATGGTGAGCTACGCCCCTGAGTTACATGGTGAGCTACGCCCCTGAGTTACATGCTGAGCTACCCCCCTGAGTTACATGGTGTGCTATGCCCCTGAGTTACATGCTGAGCTACACCCCTGAGTTACTTGGTGTCACTAATCTTTAAAGGGCGTCATACATAAAACATCCCTATTGGCCGATCATTTAGCCCACCGCTATCTCTCCTCATCCCCTCCATAATCAGGAATGCACCCCAAAAGCAAGACAGTCTTACTAGACAAACTCCTTTTCTTTTTTTGCTGAGAACAAGAGGAACGGCAGTCCAACATCGGACATGCTGGATCTTTATTTCCCTTGTCAATCATGTCTCCAGGGTCCCCTATACACATTATCATTGGCTAATGTGCATAGGTAGCTGTATTCTTGTGATGAGTATCTCTAACCATATATGTAAATGAGATGCAGTCACCTGTAATTAAAGATATCCATATGTCAGATGCTGACGTAGCACACTTTATACACATATGTCACAACCGTATACAAAACATCTCCTGTGCATCCCCCATACTATGGAACTCTCTGCCCCAACACATCAGATTCTTGCCTACCATTGAAACCTTCAAAAGGACCTTGAAGACCCACCTCTTCCGACAAGCCTACAATCTGCAGTGAGCCTCAGTCCACTATACCACAGGACGACCAGCACTACCCTCACCTACTACATCCTCACCCATCCCTTGTAGACTAGGAGCCCTTGCAGGCAGGGTCCTCTCTCCTCACCTACTGTATCCTCACCCATCCCTTGTAGACTGTGAGCCCTCGTGGGCAAGTTCCTCTCTCCTCACCTACTGTATCCTCACCCATCCCTTGCAAACAGTCAGCCCTCGTGGGCAGGGTCCTCTCTCCTCACCAACTGTATCCTCACCCATCCCTTGTAGATAGTGAGCCCTCGCCGGCAGGGTCCTCTCTCCTCCTGTACCTGTCTGTACTTTGTATTATTCATGTATATTGTCTATGTATACCCCTTTTAACATGTAAAGCGCTATGGAATAAATGTTGCTATAATAATAATAATAATAATAATAATAATAATAATCATATTAATAATGTGGGGTTAACTTTATTAAGATTAATATTCCCAAAATGATCCTATAGCCAAATGCAACATTTTTCGGTGTATTTCTGTTTCTCACATACAGTTGGTGGGACATACATTAGTCAGCGACCGTCCAGGTAATGTGTTGGATGCATTAACAAAACAGCAGATTCTCAGAAGCCGATCTACGCAACATTTCAAAGCACCATCTGTGAGAAAACAACAGATCTGCTCCTTCAGTATGGAGGTATGGAGGAAGGGGCAACACTATAGACTATATGAAATAATGCAGCCCCCAGCAGATGGTCTGCAGACTCCTTCCAGAATCTACGGAGCCTTCGCATTTCTCATTCATTGTAGGGTCTTCCCTAAATATACAGATTCTACTAAATATTTTAACTCTTTGATTGCTATCTAGTACATAGACAACATATTATTGGCTCCATGACTGTAAGGCATGCAAAAAAAGCAATAATCTCACCACAACCACCTACTCTAAGGAAAGATGACAGGCACAAACATTATCTAGCACTTAAATTAGGTTTTTGTATTAAATGTATTTTATTATATATACTTTGGCACTGTTTTTATTTCTCATATTACTATCTTAATTTATAAAATGTAACTAGCATTGTTGCAAGTTTCACACTGGCCACTGGGAGTTTTGCAGATTCTGACATTTCAGGGACAGATTTCAGCAAGCTCATTATCAGCAGAGGCAGGATTACAATGACAGGTAACACCTCTATATACAGCTGATCACACAGGATCCACCAATCACATGAGGTGATGTCACAGCTGACTCTGTTCCCCTCCCTTCATAATGATCTTTGCACCGACTTATTAGATGCTTCAATACTAGCGATGAGTGAGTAGTGAAATACTCAGCTTCGGGAGATTCCTAGCGAGCAGTTTTTAATACTCTCGTATGCATACCGAATAGCAAGTCCATTGTTAGCAGGGCTAAATGTGTATACAGTCATGGCCAAAAGTTTTGAGAATGATACAAATATTAATTTTAACAAAGTCTACTGCTGCAGTTTTTCTAATGGCAATTTGCATATACTCCAGAATGTCATAAAGAGTGATCAGCTTAACAGCAATTACTTGCTAAGTCAATATTTGCATAGAAAATGAACTTTAACCCCCAAAACACTTTTCAACATCATTGCAGTCCTGCCTTAAAAGGAGCAGCTAACATCGTTTTAGTGATTGTTCCATTAACACAGGTGTGGGTGTTGATGAGGACAGGGCTGGCGATCAATCAGTCATGATTAAGTAAGAATCACACCACTGGACACTTTAAAAGGAGGCTGGTGCTTGGTATCATTGTTTCTCTTCAGTTAACCATGGTTATCTCTAAAGAAACACGTGCAGCCATCATTGCACTGCACAAAAATGGCCTAACAGGGAAGAGTATCGCAGCTACAAAGATTGCACCTCAGTCAACAATCTATCGCATCATCAAGAACTTCAAGGAGAGAGCTTCCATTGTTGTTAAAAAGGCTCCAGGGCGCCCAAGAAAGACCAGCAAGCGCCAGGACCGTATCTTAAAACTGTTTCAGCTGCGGGATCGGACTACCAGCAGTGCCGAGCTTGCTCAGGAATGGCAGCAGGCTGGTGTGAGTGCTTCTGCACGCACTGTGAGGAGGAGACTCTTTGAGCAAGGCCTGGTTTCAAGGAGGGCAGCAAAGAAGCCACTTCTCTCCAGAAAAAACATCAGGGACCGACTGATATTCTGCAAAAGGTACAGGGAGTGGACTGCTGAGGACTGGGGTAAAGTCATTTTCTCTGATGAATCCCCTTTTCGATTGTTTGGGACATCTGGAAAACAGCTTATTCGGAGAAGAAGAGGTGAGCGCTACCACCAGTTTTGTCTCATGCCAACTGTAAAGCATCCTGAAACCATTCATGTGTGGGGTTGCTTCTCAGCCAAGGGAATCGGCTCACTCACAGTCTTGCCTAAAAACACAGCCATGAATAAAGAATGGTACCAGAATGTCCTCCAAGAGCAACTTCTCCCAACCGTCCAAGAGCAGTTTGGCGCCCAACAATGCCTTTTCCAGCATGATGGAGCACCTTGCCATAAAGCAAAGGTGATAACTAAATGGCTCAGGGAACAAAACATAAAGATTTTGGCTCCATGGCCTGGAAACTCCCCAGATCTTAATCCCATTGAGAACTTGTGGTCAATCATCAAGAGATGCGTGGACAAACAAAAACAACAAATTCTGCCAAAATGCAAGCATTGATTATGCAAGAATGGACTGCTATCAGTCAGGATTTGGTCCAGAAGTTGATTGAGAGCAGCCAGGGAGAATTGCAGAGGTCCTGAAGAAGAAGGGTCAACACTACAAATATTGACTTGCTGCATTAACTCATTCTAACTGTCAATATAACCTTTTGGTATCATAATATGATTGCAATTATATTTCTGTATGTGATATAAACATCAGACACACACAAATAAAAACCAGAGGGCAGCAGATCACGTGAAAATATAATTTTGGTGTCATTCTCAAAACCTTTGGCCATGACTGTATATATATCTGTAGCTTTGCCGCCATAAAAGTGTGTGGGGGGGGCAGCAAAATTTCTTGCACAGGGACCCCGAGCTGTCAGTGTCCGCCCCTGAATGTTAGTCACATAGTCAGCAATTAAACAAGCATTTCCGGGACGTGGCGGGAAGGTGGGCTTTTTGAGTTTCACTGCATAAAAGACCTTGCTGTGTCCCCCCAGTGAGATCCTTCCATTCCATCTGCTCTCACTGGGGTGGTGGCTCCCATTGTTTACTGAAGGGAGGCGGCAATTTGTGTCAGATCGCTCACGATCGACACATCTTACTTAAACAATATACAGAACTAATATATATAAAATACAGCCCCCCATACACTATTTACAGCACGTCAGCACCCTCAATATACCATAGGCCAGCAGCATGCCCCACATACACGACACACAGAGCATCCCCATATGATATGACATACATGACACACACACACACACACACACACACACACACACACACACACAGCATCCTATACAGACAGAATTTATCTACATGATGGTCAGCAGCACCCTCAATATAGTATATACAGCCCAGCAGCACGCCCCACATTCATGACACACACATACACACACACACACACACACACACAGCATCCTATAATATACAGGCAGCCCCAGTGGTGGTATACAGGGCCCCAGTGGTGGTGTATACAGGGCCCCAGTGGTGGTGTATATTGCACAGGCAGCCCCAGTGGTGGTGTATACAGGACCCCAGTGGTGGTGTATACAGCACAGGCAGCCCCAGTGGTGGTGTATACAGCACAGGCAGCCCCAGTGGTGGTGTATACAGGGCCCCAGTGGTGGTGTATACAGGGCCCCAGTGGTGGTGTATACAGGGCCCCAGTGGTGGTGTATACAGGGCCCCAGTGGTGGTGTATACAGGGCCCCAGTGGTGGTGTATACAGCACAGGCAGCCCCAGTGGTGGTGTATACAGGGCCCCAGTGGTGGTGTATACAGGGCCCCAGTGGTGGTGTATACAGGTCCCCAGTGGTGGTGTATACAGCACAGGCAGCCCCAGTGGTGGTGTATACAGGGCCCCAGTGCCCCCCCCCCCAACCCTACCCCCTGCACACCTGTAAAGGAATACAGATCATGATGCATGGTTACTTACTTATCCCTGCCGGCTGCCGCTGTTCGCCACTCTGCACCGCGCTCCGACTTCTTCCTGCTTCCTCCTCTGTCTGGCGCACAGGCAATGTGATGTCACTGCCTGCGGCTGCGCCTGGCGCCGGTCACCAGGAAGAAGCCGGATGAAGCCGAAGCGCGGTGCAGAGCGCTGCAAGTGGCCGCCGGCTATAATCCGGCCGGGCCTGGGGGCCCTCTGAAACTTGGGGGCCCTAGGCAAATGCCCAGGATGCCCCCCCCTAACGCCGGCCCTGTGTCCGTGTGCATAACGAATAGTAACGAGTATATTCACTTATCACTATTCAATACAAAAGATAGGTTTAAGAATAGGATCTGTTTATTGCACCAAATGTACATATGTTGTTTCCTTACACGACCGGAAATACAGGAAGTCTAAAACATCCTCAGTGGTCAGTGTGAAAATTTCAAGATTGTTATTATGATTTATAAAAAAGGCCCAAAGTCTTAAAAAAAATAAATTAAACACAATAAAAACCTAATTTAAAGTTTAGCTTCCATAAAGGGGTCATCAATTCTCATTTTAAAAGACCCAATGCTTTTGTGTATTACACAGACACCCATTATCTTGAATAGCTACTATGTTTCCTTCCTTTAACTAGAGCGGAGATCAAGTGGACAATCCCTTTAAGTGCTTATGTAATGTTGACGGTCAGTGGTGTGACGTCTGTGCGGCTGATATACAGTAACTAGTTCCAGTGCTCGTCTCACACCTCTACACCAGTAATAACAGGGTTTACTGACTGCTTTTTAATTAATTAACGCTACTGGAAATATAAAGAATTCTTTTTCTTCCTTCAGACAGACGTCTTATAATTGCTTATTGAGGACTCAGATACAAATCAGCGTTCCTTCCTAGCCTGACAATACATCCATCTGAGAACCAGAAGTTGAATATCCAGCAAATTCATGAATCCTGTGCACCATTTTTAGAATTTCATGCAAAAAATGGCAAATAATATCAGAATAAATAAAGGGAAGTGATTAAAAAAGTGCAAATGATTAACCATGGCGCTAGGTATCTCACATGACTAGTCCGAGGCAGGTCCTCTGCGGCTTCTCCACGCACCACTTACCATGACAGACAGATCTCTATAAATGTGTATACACTTGTCAGTCTATGGGAGCGAGGCAAGGAGAAGCCACTAGGTACCATGAATATCTGTTGGCTATTCAGAGACAGGTCCCCGATGGCATCTCTCTGTCCCATTCACCATGATAGACAGACCTTTCCCAATGTGTGTGTATACACCTGTCAGTCTATAAGAGTGATGCAGAGAAAAGCTAGTGAGAGAGAGAACCTAACACTGGATGAGAGTGTGGGAATGCAACAGCCTTTGGGCTGTCAAGGACACAAGCTATGGACAAGAGGCAGAATCTCAGTCTGTCAGGACTTTATGCCTGGCAGCAATCTGGAGATTGCTGAGTTGTAAGATTAATAGTCACACAGTGGGACTACCAGAGGCACAGTGACCGTCATAGGGATAGAAGAACCGGTGTGGGTCTGGGGTCTCAAGAGTCTGTGGTCACCTACCTTCCTGTTAGTTGCCACGAGGAAGGGAAAGGCATACAGGGAAGCCGATAGTACCTACAGCCTCAACCGAAGGAGAAAGACAGCTGGAAGGCCATATACAGTTGTGGCCAAAAGTATTGACACCCCTACAATTCTGTCAGATAATACTCAGTTTCTTCCTGAAGATGATTGCAATCACAAATTCTTTGGTATTATTATCTTCATTTAATTTGACTTCAATGAAAAAACACAAAAGAGAATGAAGCAAAAAGCAAAACATTGATCATTTCACACAAAACTCCAAAAATGGGCCAGACAAAAGTATTGGCACCCTCAGCCTAATACTTGGTTGCACAACCTTTAGCCAAAATAACTCCGGTAACCATCAATGAGTTTCTTACAATGCTCCAATGGAATTTTAGACCATTCTTCTTTGGCAAACTGCTCCAGGTCCCTGATATTTGAAGGGTGCCTTCTCCAAACTGCCATTTTTAGATCTCTCCACAGGTGTTCTATGGGTTCAGGTCTGGACTCATTGCTGGCCACCTTAGAAGTCTCCAGTGCTTTCTCTCAAACCATTTTCTAGTGCTTTTTGAAGTGTGTTTTGGGTCATTGTCCTGCTGGAAGACCCATGACCTCTGAGGGAGACCCAGCTTTCTCACACTGGGCCCTACATTATGCTGCAAAATTTGTTAGTAGTCTTCAGACTTCATAATGCCATGCACACGGTCAAGCAGTCCAGTGCCAGAGGCAGCAAAGCAACCCCAAAACATCAGGGAACTTCCGCCATGTTTGACTGTAGGGACCGTGTTCTTTTCTTTGAATGCCTCTTTTTTTCTCCCGTAAACTCTACGTTGATGCCTTTGCCCAAAAAGCTCTACTTTTGTCTCATCTGACCAGAGAACATTCTTCCAAAACGTTTTAGGCTTTCTCAGATAAGTTTTGGCAAACTCCAGCCTGGCTTTTTTATGTCTCGGGATAAGAAGTGGGGTCTTCCTGGGTATCCTACCATACAGTCCCTTTTCATTCAGACGCCGACGGATAGTACGGGTTGACACTGTTGTACCCTCAAACTGCAGGGCAGCTTGAACTTGTTTAGATGTTAGTCGAGGTTCTTTATCCACCATCCACACAATCTTGCGTTGAAATCTCTCGTCAATTTTTCTTTTCCGTCCACATCTAGGGAGGTTAGCCACAGTGCCATGGGCTTTAAACTTCTTGATGACACTGCGCACGGTAGACACAAGAACATTCAGGTCATTGGAGATGGACTTGTAGCCTTGAGATTGCTCATGCTTCCTCACAATTTGGTTTCTCAAGTCCTCAGACAGTTCTTTGGTCTTCTTTCTGTTCTCCATGCTCAATGTGGTACACACAAAGACACAGGACAGAGGTTGAGTCAACTTTAATCCATGTCAACTGGCTGCAAGTGTGATTTAGTTATTGCCAACACCTGTTAGGTGCCACTGGTAAGTTACAGGGCTGTTAATTACACAAATTAGAGAAGCATCACATGATTTTTCTAACAGTGCCAATACTTTTGTCCACCCCCTTTTTTATGTTTGGTGTGGAATTATATCCAATTTGGCTTTAGGACAAATTGTTTTGTGTTTTTTCATTGAAGACAAATTAAATGACGATAATAATACCAAAGAATTTGTGATTGCAATCATTTTCACGAAGAAACTGAGTATTATCTGACAGAATTGCAGGGGTGTCAATACTTTTGGCCACAACTGTACCTGTCCATCATAGCAGTGCTTAGTTCTTCTCAGACTGACCAGATAGCCTTGATCTGCTGGGACTGCAATACTAAGTAAGGCTAGTTTCACATCAAGATTTTTTGGCATCCGTGGCTGTCCGTTGTAAAACAGACAGCCACGGATCCTCCATGTATTCTTATGGGCACGCATGTGATCGGATTGGTCCTTAAATGACCTCTGATTGTGTCAGTTTTGTGATGATCTGATTGTGTCAGATTTTTTCCCGTCCCTAAAATCCGAGTCTGCTGCGATTTTGGTCAAAGCGGACACAATCGGACAGGCACGGATTCGATGCTGTATGCGGTAAATAACATGGAGTCTACGGTCGTTGGATCCACTAAAAAAATCGGATCGTTTCTCGAATCTGATTTGGTGCACCACGCATGCGCAGAATGATTTTTCCACCTTCAAAGATACTAAAATCAGATCCGTCACAAAATAGGATCGGACACATAAGTGTCTTCTGATCTGTTTCTGTCCGTTCCTCTCCGTGTGGTCCTGCAAAAACCAGGATCCACATGGACATACAAAAATCATGATGTGAAACCAGCCTAAAAGGTAAAGAACAAAGACTGTCTCCTTGCATCCTTCCTGCAGCTATTCTGCACTTCCACTCACTACTTCAACCTCCATCTTCCTCCTTTTCACCATCTCCTCTATATCCCAGAGGCTCGCTCCTACTTAGGGGAGTGCTCCATCTAGATGCACTACCATTTATCCCATGGGGACCACTGCCTGCTGGGCTGGTGATCCCTGACCAGATCAGTCAGCTGGCGTCACGATAAAATCTGTAAAATCGCTTGTAAATAATCCTCTTTACATGCCCGGTCAGGGCCACGGCTTCTGGGGACGCTATCGTGAACTATAGACTGTTGCCCTGGATTGTCCGAGTACCCCTGCCCTCTGCGACCGTGAATATTGGCATCATGAACAGGATGCTGAAACCCCATTCTGATGGAGTCCTGTGTGCCTATGGTGGTTAATGGACTTACTCCCTTTAAAAGACTGATGAAAATGGCGACTGCCACCATAGGAATCCTACATGCGCAATAATAATATTTCAAGCTTTCCCATCGTGAGAGGGTCCCTGCAAGGGTGCCAAGAGTGGTGCCAACCTCCTGCCATAGACTGTGTAATGTGTGTATCCCTCCCTGAATAGAATGTGCCATCCACTGCTGCAAGAGATTGTGCTGAGGGGCGGGCCCAGCCTCGAGGGGAGGATAAGCAAGAAGCAGCATGGAGATGAGGATGCAGCCATAATGCCGAACAACACGTGTGGAGTGGAAGTGCTGGAGGCCGAAAGCGCTACAGAACCTATGATGCCCACATCAAATGAGGACGACATCATTTTGATGTCCACATCAAAAGAGTAGCGCTCCAGGATGACTGAAGCCTGCCGATGATGGAATCCCGCATCAGCTACCTGCTGGGATCGATGCAGGGGCAGAGTGGTGCAGCGTGCAGGGGACCATCGGAGAGAGGTCCGGAGGGTGGGGCACCAGTCCACATAATGGGCCTCACTGAGCTCCAGATGGATATGTGGCACCCCAGAGTCCAGTTGCCACAATGTCATTGCCTCCCTCGGGGATGGGGGTGATGTCATGCTTGGAAGCAAGAAGGGGTATCCACACCAGGTAAGCCCACAGCATGCAACACTTTTCCTGTCTCTAGACCAGAAAGGAGATATCTGCAATTTGAATTCAGGGAAGCTTCCTTATAAGTTCTGGCCTTGGGAGGGGAGTTAGTTAGTTCTGAACAACACTAGAGAACAGTCTGAGAGGAAGAAGAGGGAAGACCTCCTGTGGACTGGAGCAGTGTCTGGCTCGTCCCCGGAGGGTAGAAGGAGGAAGGAGAGGAGAAGTCCTGTCGAGTGGAGCCAGATGACCGGCTCACTCCAGAGCAGAGCGCCAGAACCAGACACAGGAGTCCGAGGCTGTGCAGCAAAATCAAGGAGGGACGGGAGATTTCATGTCGCCCGATCCCACCAAACACATGAAGGCACAGCAGCACTGGAGAGAGCCCAGGGATGCCCCAGAGTGGGATACAGGAGAAGTGCTCAAGATGCCTGCCATACAGGTGAGAGACCTGATCACAGGACAGAGAGGGTAGCAGGGTCAAATAAAGAGGAGCACAGCAGGGATGCCACAGAACTCACCGGGTGAGGAGATCCAGAACTTGCTTCCAGGCGCACCGGACTCGCCATACTACCTGTCAGCAGTACCTTGTCTGCATCTGTAACCACCAGTAAAGCTAAATGATACTACAGCTGTGTGTCTGTCCATTATTCCGTGCCCTCAGTCCTGCGCTCCAATGGCTTACCACTGCCATAGACGTCACTGGTTGCCCTGGGGATCTGCTCCACCTGTGGGGAGCGATACTACCACAGCTGCCCATCCATCATCCCCAGAGGTCCCGCATTGCAGTGTTGCCACCAATGGCATCACGACAACTATACCTAAATCACCATCTCCAGAACCTTTTAATAAATTGATACCAGGGTCATGGAGCAGGGGTTTCGACCCCTGTGACTCCCCGGAAGCATCAAAGCCTAGTTCCGAATACCCCTACGGCCCTGGGGCGCATCAGATACATCTCCTGCTGCTAGCCTGGAGGCACAGCTCCTCCCAGCACCTAAGACTGAAGACGACACCCGGTCCGGAGATGGTCAAACCGCCGTGGAGGTGACTGAGTCCGAGGAGCTACCCACAGACCCCACTAGTGACAAGGAGGGGCGCATACCGCTCCGCCGATCAGGGAAGAAGACGAAAACCCGACTACTGAAAACTGTCTTAAATCCCCTGTAAATAATCCTCTTTACATGTTCTGTCAAGGCCACGGCTTCTGGGGATGCCACAGTGAACTATAGACTGTTGCCCTGGATTGTACCCCTGCCTCCTGAGACCACAACATGAATTTTTCGCACGCCGAGGACGGGGGTACTTGAGATCGGGCCCTGTCGACGTCTAGGGCTACTGGGGGTCATCACGGTGATGTGACCTGGTCCCGTGGTCCCAGGTGCGGCAATATAAAGGGGAAAAAGGAAAAAGAAGGGTTTATAGTAAAGAACGAGAAAAATGAGTTTATGGTTATTCGTTATGCCACTTGTGAGTTGTGGCCAGTAAAGCCACCGCTGCCGTCCAGGTCTCTGGGGAACGATGATGAGGGCGGCAGCCGGGATGGGGAGCCCTCCACGGGCAGGGCTTGGTCCCCCAGAACAAGTATAGGGATGCAGTATGTGAATGGAGAACGTTGGGGGTGCAGGGTTCAGCGTGTGAAGAATAAACAGACACAGAGGGAACAGTTCTCTTTTATCTTTTACTTAGCAGTAAAGTTGTCCGGGTACTGTCCAAAGCTGTTGTTGGGGATCCGGGGTTGTTAGCAAGTTGCATAAACCCACTCCAGCCAAGTTCTGAGGCCCACCGACTGTTTCAGTGTCTGTGGGCCTTGGCTGCGTGTAGCTGTGCTGAGGCCTCCTTTAGTCTGCTCCTGGCTGTATGACAGGCGGCTTGAGCTCTCTGATGGCTCCCCGTTTTAGCTGGATCTCCTGAGCTCTATTATGCGGCTGTGTCTCCTAGCCTTAGGTTGGGCAGGCAATATGAAATTACCCACCCTCCAGGTTTGGTTGCTGGATATAGAATTACTGGCGACCTCGGTCTCTGGTGACCGTACTCAGGGCCGCACCGTCCATTGGACAGTGTGAGCCCTGTCATTCAGGCGGCAAGAGGCAGGGGGAGCGGCAGTGCAGAAGGGGGTGGCGCCTCATGCACAAAGCCTCCCCCTGTCATGGCGCCGGCCGCTCACCCCGCTCACCGCAGGTAAGCGGCGACCCGCCGGGGGACCAAAATAGAAGGGGCGGCAGCGCTGGGCTTCACCAGCACCCCCCCCCTTGGTAATCACGGCCGTGGCACAGGCGGCAGTGGCGACCCGCCAGGGGACCAATATAGATGGGGCAGCAGCGCTGGGCTTCACCAGCACCCCCCTTCCCCCGGTAATCACTGCCGCGGCTCAGGTGGCAGTGGGGCTTGGTGCACCCCTGACCGTACTGCACTAGGTGCTGGGGTGAAATAGCACTGGCTCCACTCCCCGGACATAGTCCTCCACTTCCCCAGACCCTCACCACGAGTCTCACACACGGTCTGGTCAGTCTCCTAGGAAGACCCTGGCGTGGCTCCATCTGTCGGGTGTCTTCTACAGTCCTCTCGGGAACTGAACTGCCTGACCCCTCCCCAGACCAGAATTTATAGGCGACCTGCCTTTAGAGCTCCCCCTCTCTTACTGGAGTAGAGGTGTTCTGGTTGTGTGTTACCTGTGGATGCCTTGCCTTCCTTTCAAGCTTGTATTGTGGCAACCGGACTTTGGGGCGCCACACTGTCATTGCCACGGCTTCTGCGGACGTCACCGTGAACTATAGACTGTTGGTCTGGATTGTACCCCTGCCATCTGAGACTGCAACATGTATACAACTGTCAGTCTATGGGAGCAATGCAGGGAGAACCCACATGAGACCATGTGTCTCATATGGCTAGTCTGAAGCAGGTCCCCGGAGGCTTCTCTCTGCCCCAGTCACTATGACAGACATCTCTCTCCTTATGAGTGTGTACAGACCTGCGACTCTATAGGAGCAAGACAAGGAGAAGCCACTGTAGACCATGACTAGCCTGAGGCAGGTTCCCTGGTTAATAAAGTGCAATATGCAAATGATTAAAATATGAGTCTGAACATTAAGGAGTTAAGTTGCAGTCTGACAATTGACAACTGACGAGAATGGAAGGGACGTCTTGCTGAAGTAAGTTTGTGTTTTTATTCTGACAGCCCAGGGCGGGATGTCACCGTGCCGCCATCTTGTGAGTAGTGTTCGCTCGCACGTCTCCTGGCCGTCCAGACAAACCCCTCGTTACTTTCAAATATGATCATACTATCCTGTGTGCTGACAGCGATTGGGGATGTTTTATAGTCACCGTGTACCGGCATTAAAACTCCGGCAACATGGAAAAGGCGCTAATTATTATTATTAGTGTTTTATACTAACAATAAATGTCAAATTGAACCCAGCAAACAAATCGCTACCTGTCACCAAGTGAATGCAAAAGCAATCTCAGCAAAGTGAATTAAAACCCAAACAGGGCAAAACCGAGGCAGCGAGCGGCGGTGGCGGCAGGCTGGCGAGATATTGAGCTCAGTCAGAGAAGATCAGAATGCCCTTGAGAGTGACAGGCCCGATGGTAATGTCTCTGCATTGACACGTTAGGGCACCTGGTTAGTGGGAGGTGTATAAGCTGATATCACTTCAAGTGTCGGAGCGGTAAAAACCACTTAATCACTGCAAATGGAAATAGGATATCAGAGAGGTAGCGGCTGGGGGAGCAGATTTGTTTGTTATATTGCACCACTGGTGGGGCCGGTGCCAGGAGATGATTAACTCTTCTAGTGACGAGCATGGCAGCAAGTGCAAGAGGCCGGAGCCTGGCAAGGGCACTAATAAATAAAGGAGGGGTACACCTGTACCGATGTCTTAGGGAGCTTAAGCGGTTTATGAGATTAGAATTACGGCAATACCTGACACAACCACTGCTTAGGGTGGCACTGTTTATGAACAATTTCTCACAGAGTCAAACATAACACCCAGATAGCAAGCCAGCTGACTAGCCGTTATCATGGTGCCCCACACTGAGAGAGAGATGTCATATTTAGGGAGGTTAGTGGAGGGCAGGAGCAGAAGTTCAGTTTTGGAAAGTTGAGTTTCAGATAGAGAGCGGACATGATATTGTAAACTGCGGTTAGACAGTCATTGGTGTTCTTTATTAGAGCGGGAGTAAGGTCAGGGGAAGAAGTGTATAGTTGTGTGTCATCAGCATAAAGAGGTACTGAAAGCCAAATCTTCTGATGGTCTGTCCAATCGGCGCTGTGTAGAGAGAAAAGAGGAGAGGGCCAAGGACTGAACCCTGAGGGACTCCAATAGTGATAGGAAGAGGGGAGGAAGTGGACCAGAAAATGATACACTGAAAGAGCAGTCAGAAAGATAGGAAGAGAACCGGAGAGAGTCGTGTCCTTGATGCTGATGGAGTGCAGCATGGAGAGTAGGAGATGGTGGTCAACAGTGTCAAAGGCTGCAGAGAGATCAAGAAGGATAAGCAGAGAGTAGTCACCATTACGTTTTGCTGTCAGAAGGTCATTGGTCACTTTCGTGAGGGCAGTTTCTGTAGAATGTAGGTGCGGAAACCAGACTGTAATGGGTCTAGAAGAGAGTGAGCGGAGAGGTAACAAGTGAGGCGGGAGTAGACCAGGCCTCCAGGAGTTTAGAGATGAAGGGTGGTGAAGCAGGTCTGTTTGGCGGGGTGAATAGTTATAGTGAATCATGTTTTCTGGAGTGTGGGTTTTCCTCCATAGAGGTTCAGCACTCCTAGAGCATCGCTGGAGGAATCGAGTTTGCGATGTGAGACAGGACTGTTTCACTCTGTGTTTGGAGGTTCTGAGAATGAGGGGCGCTGCTTGGTCCAGGGAGCTTCTGAGTCATTTAAGTGATTGCCAGATCAGGGCAGGTGAATGAGGAGATTGAGGACAGTGATGATTGTAGAGAGTCTGTGAATGTATGAGGGTTCATGGCCTGTAGATTTCTGAATGTGTGATATGTCGGAGTCTACTGGGGGGACGATGATTTGTGAGCGTGAAGGAGAGAATGTAGTTGTCAGAGAGGGGAAGAGGTGAATTATCTAAGGAGGAGGTTGAGCAGAGCCAGACAAAGATCAGGTCAAGGGGCCGGACAAAGATCAGGTCAAGAGTGTTACCATCATGATGTGTCTCTGAGGTTGAGAGCTGTGAGAGGCCAAGAAATGTGGTTAGAGATAAGAGCTGGGATGCAGATGGGAAGATGGGGCTGTTTATGGGGATGTTGAAGTCTCCCAGAATAAGGGCTGGTAATTCTGAGGACATGAAATGCGGCAGCCACGCAGAGAAATGGTCAAGGAACTGGGTGGGTGACCCTGGGGGGCGGTATATCACCGCTACTCTGCGGAGGAGGGGACAAAAGAGTCTAATTGTGTGGACCTCAAAAGAGGGTAATGAGAGTGATGGGGCTGGGGGTTTGACCTAGAATGTACATTGTGGGGACAGGAGTAAGCCAACTCCACCACCATGTCTGTTCCCAGGTCTCAGGGAATGAGAGAAATGTAAACTGCCATAAGAAATAGTGGCAGGGGACACTGTGTCTGAATCCTGGATCCAGGTTTCAGTGAGAGCCAGGAGGTTAAGAGACCACACCATTCCATCAAGTTTTGTGTTTCAATAGTCTTAGACGGATCTATTTACTGTGGGTTAGTGTCAGACCAATAGCGCTGGTTTTGTTTGTTAACTTCACCATTCACAAAGACGTTTGCCTCATCACTCATCTGAAGGTAATTGTCTATGCTGTGAAGATACGAGATGTGCAGCATCTGAAACAACGGATACTGGAAGCCTGTGCAGCATTTCTTCTGTGGTGTCGCTATCAGTGTGTCAAGACTGGGAGAAGAGGGTTGTATTGACAATCCAACACAATGGGCAGCACTTTGAACACATTTTATAAGTGGTCATAAACTTGTAAATAACTCATGAAAGAATAAAGTTATGTTAAACCACACCACCATTGTTTTTCTTATGAAATTCTCAATTCATTACATGTGTCACAGGACCCTCTTCCCATTGAAAAAAATAAAGTCGGATCCAAAATAGCCGACTTCAAAATGGCCGCCATGGTCACCACCCATCTGGAAAAGTTTTGCCCCTCCCATATACTAATGTGCCACAATAGGAAGTTGATATCACCAACCATTCCCATTTTATTTAGGTGCATCTATATAAATGGCCCACCTATATTGTAGCAAACAGGAGATCCTTGCTGCTGATGTGCTCATTTTATAGAGGATGGTTAAATCAGGGGTCTCAAACTAAAAAGGGTGTTGAGTGCTATCTTTAGGGTACAAGGCACATTGGTAAAATTAGGCTGAGGCTACATCATCGTATCATAGAAGTAAATGGTGTCACATTGTGATGGCTAGTGTGCTACAACCCCATAACCCCCTATATACAGAATGATGGCCACAGCTGCCCTACATACAGAATGGTGGTCCCCCTCCTCCATATTTAATATGGCCGCTTAGCTCCCTTACATACGGAATGATGGCCCCACAACCCTCATACATAGAGAATGATGGCCACCACAATCTGCTAAATTACAGTATGATGTTTCCACAGCCTACCTACATACACAAAGATGACCCCACAGCCCCCCTACATACAGAATTATGACCATCACGGCCTCCTTACATACAGTATGATAGTCCAATAGCCTACCTACATAGAGAATGATGACCCCAGAGCCACCCTACATACAGAATTATGGCCACACAGCCCCCCTATACAGTATGATGGCCGCAAAGCCAGCCTACATACAGAATTATGGCCACCACAGCCCTCCTACATACAGTATGATGGTCCCATGCCTACTTACAGCTAATATATAAAGCTGGGTGTACGTATGTGTGTATGTATGTATGTATCACAGCTCCGCCCCTTTGTTAGCCATGCCCCTTTATTAGCCACGCACTCTTCATAGCACCACTTCACATATCCACGCCCACTCCACACAGCCACATCTACTCCATCTAGCCATGCTCACTCCACATAATCACACCCACTCCATAGGGCCTGCCCTGGACTAAATGGAGGGGCGGTGCTGTGAAGGTGCTGGGCTGGCTATATGGAGGGGGCAGATCTATGTGGGGACTGAGCTACCAGGAGGGGCAGGGCTACCAGAGGGGCAGAGCTATCTGGAGAGGCGTGGCTATCAGATGTGGCAGAACTATAAAGGGGTGGGGCTGTGTGGAGGGGCAGAGCTAAGATATCTTCATACATATATGACCACATATGGGCAATACGACTGGGCAATACCAGGCTCTACAGCTAGTAGAGAATAAAGGCCTTACATCCCCCTACATACATTACAATTGCCCAACTGCAACCCCTATGCACAGTATAATGGCCTCACAAACCCTTATATACTATATAATGGCCAACAGTTCCCCTACATACAGTATAATGCCCTCCATAGCACCTCCCTCTACTGTGTGGCTCATATTCCGTCCTGGCCTGTTTGGAGATCATCTCTGGTGGGTAAAAGGCAGCATTAAGGTCACAAATTGTGTCATTCAACACACACAGCTGTGCGCTGTGGGCTACATGTGTAGACATCTACATCTACTATTATGCAATGATGTGGCATGGCTTTTATGCTCTTTGTGTTCAAACATAGTTAACCAAGTGCCCTATATTATCTACGTGTACTATTACTATTTACGTATTATAGGGTATATGCTCATTTGTGTTTTCGATCCTGTTCCCAATTGTGCACACCTTGATGGGGTGGGTTGGCTTTTATGCTTTTTTATCAAACAGTGTTAACCAAGTGCCCTATGTTATTTACTACTGTTACTTATTTACTTTATTATTGGGTATTTATTTTTTTTTGAGTGGGTGGGGGGGTGTTAATTCTGTGATGCAGACATGGCGAAATCTGGCATATTTAAAGACTCAATAGCGATAGCTGCACCTCTTCCAGGCTGCCCAGCCTGCTCCACAGAAAATGCCTCCTGGGCTGCATGGAGACCATGGGCCATGTATTGTACACCAATGATCCAAAACATTAGGTTTATACATACAAGGAGATTCCTGTTCATTGGCAACAAGAAGTAATAGTCGAATGTTGAATAACAAAAGTAGGTCTTGTCTTTCTGCTGAAGCCTCCCCCCCTCTCCTTGATGAGTCAGGATGAGATTGAGGGGAAGGGGGTTCGGCTGACAGCAGAAAGGCAAGCCCACAGGGGAGGAATAAAACAAACAAATAGTGCTGTCATGCTGCACATGTCAATGACCTGCTGCACTGATTTACAGATGGTTAAATCTAATGTATACTGACGAAACACATTAAATAAACTCTAATCATCAATGTGTTACAGGTAGAAAAAGAGTTACCGGTACCTTACCCCTGGTGCCATGTGCCATGCTATGGCACTGACCTGAACGGAGGTCTAAAGGACAATTTTGCCTTCGGTCAGGTAAATGAAAGCCAAGCATTCCCTGTGCCAGCAGCAAGTGGGCACTGAAAAACATGGGGAAGCTTTCATAGGATCTTGCCTCACAGTCTGTGTACATAATCAGGTCATTATCTTATTATACTATCGACGCTGCTGCTTCTGCTAATGATAATCACCAAATGGTCGGACAAATTTTGCTTTGACAGTCTCACTGTCGATTTCCTTCCCCCTCCCCACGTTATGTTATGTCAACTGCTTCAGATGGAATATGCAAAGTTTTCCTTAAATTAACAGCTTGATCCCTGTGGTGTGAAACAGAAAGCCGCTCCTCGGATATCAGCACCGATAAACAGTATGGGCTGAGAGCGGCTTCCTGCACGACGAGACCGCGCACGCTTCTGTTTAGCTGTGACATGTCAACAACATCTTGGGGAAGACGCTGCAGATACCGCTTCAATGTAATCGAAAAACCACACTCCTGCAAGTCCCAGGACAAAAATGCAATTCAAGCGGTAACCACTGACACAGTGTAAGAGGGTCAAAGGTTAACTTTCTTCCTTTCTAGACCGTGGCATATATGTGTTATGTGTCTCCATATACAATTAACATGTTTAATTATATGTGTGTAGCCTTCTAGCTGCCAAGGTAAAAGACTGCTCTCCGCTCTCCTAGGATTATGGTACTTATTAGTAAGCATTAATAATATTCCTTGGGGGTGGGGCTTGGTTAATAAAAAGGGCTTGCAGCGGGGCTGTAGCCAGGAGAGTCCCAAGTGAAGAAAGCCACGATCAGGAATCAGTAGCCATTAATAATTTGACAGGACCCATTGGGCCACTCTGGAATTTGGGCCAAGAATCTGGAACGTGAGGAGGAACATGAAGTGTGGTGTGGTGCTCGCCTCCTTCCTCTGGCAGGTACACAGACAGCGGCTGTCCCATCCATTGCTGGGTTGGTGAACCTTGGCATAGACTCAGGTGATTGGGTCATCATTGTGTAAATGGTGAGGGAACCTTTGTCTGGCGGTGCCCTATCATTCCTTCAGGTGTGTCCCCACGAGTATGGTAGGGGTGCAGTCTTATTAGACTTTATGAATTCATGGCGAGTCATGGTGATATCAAGGGACAAGAGTCAGGAGCTGTCTTCAACAAATTATGAAAATGTAAATAGCCTTAAAGAAGTTTCTCACAAACAAATTTTAAAGTTAATTTCAATAATACCGTATATACTCGTGTATAAGCCGACCCCCCTACTTTTGCCCCCAAAACCTGGGAAAATCTATT
The DNA here is from genome assembly GCA_033576535.1 of Allobates femoralis. NCBI lineage: Eukaryota > Metazoa > Chordata > Amphibia > Anura > Aromobatidae > Allobates > Allobates femoralis. The sequence goes on from JARQOC010000006.1 coordinate 425,176,732, forward strand.
GACTCGTGTATAAGCCGAGGGTGGACCCCAGCACAGGTATACAGCCCCCAGCAGTGTGGTATACAGCAGCCCCAGAGGTATATACAGCAGCCCAAGTGGTAGTATACAGCAGCAGCCCCAGTGGTATATACAGCAGCAGCCCCAGTGGTATATACAGCCCCAGTGATAGTATACACGCAGCCCCAGTAGTATATACAGCCCCAGTGGTATATACAGCCCCAGTGGTAGTATACACGCAGCCCCAGTAGTATATACAGCCCTAGTGGTATATACAGCCCCAGAGGTAGTATACAGCAGCCCCAGTAGTATATACAGCCCCAGTGGTATATACAGCCCCAGAGGTAGTATACAGCAGCCCCAGTAGTATATACAGCCCCAGTGATATATACAGCCCCAGTGGTATATACAGCCCCAGAGGTAGTATACAGCAGCCCCAGTAGTATATACAGTCCCAGTGGTATATACAGCCCCAGAGGTAGTATACAGCAGCCCCAGTAGTATATACAGCCACAGTGGTATATACAGCCCCAGAGGTAGTATACAGCAGCCCCAGTAGTATATACAGCCCCAGTAGTATATACAGCCCCAGTGGTATATACAGCCCCAGTGGTAGTATACACGCAGCCCCAGTAGTATATACAGCCCTAGTGGTATATACAGCCCCAGAGGTAGTATACAGCAGCCCCAGTAGTATATACAGCCCCAGTGGTATATACAGCCCCAGAGGTAGTATACAGCAGCCCCAGTAGTATATACAGCCCCAGTGGTATATACAGCCCCAGTGGTATATACAGCCCCAGAGGTAGTATACAGCAGCCCCAGTAGTATATACAGTCCCAGTGGTATATACAGCCCCAGAGGTAGTATACAGCAGCCCCAGTAGTATATACAGCCACAGTGGTATATACAGCCCCAGAGGTAGTATACAGCAGCCCCAGTAGTATATACAGCCCCAGTGGTATATACAGGCCCAGTGGTATATACAGCCCCAGAGGAAGTATACAGCAGCCCGAGTAGTATATACAGTCCCAGTGGTATATACAGCCCCAAAGGTAGTATACAGCAGCCCCAGTAGTATATACAGCCCCAGTGGTATATACAGCCCCAGAGGTAGTATACAGCAGCCCCAGTAGTATATACAGCCCCAGTGGTATATACAGCCCCAGAGGTAGTATACAGCAGCCCCAGTAGTATATACAGCCCCAGTAGTATATACAGCCCCAGTGGTAGTATACAGGGCCCCAGCAGGGCCCCCCTCATAGTTTGGCGCTCCCACCTCACATGATGGCCCCCCCCGCATGCAGCGCTGCGCATATACATGACCAGGATATCAGCTGTCACCCTCCGGTGGCGGATCGCGGCTCCTGGGCTCCGGGCTCCATCTTCTTCTGTCTTCTTGCTTTGTGGCCGCCGGGCTCATCGCGATGACGTCATCGCGACGCCGGCCGGTCACGTGACAAGCAGGAAGACACAGAGGAAGATGGAGCCCGGAGCCCAGGAGCCGCGATCCGCCACCGGAGGGTGACAGCTGATATCCTGGTAATGTATATGCGCAGCGCTGCATGCGGGGGGGGGCCATCATGTGAGGTGGGGGCGCCAAACTTTGACGGGGGCCTGTATACTGGTATGACTCGCGTATAAGCCGAGGGGGGTACTTTTCAGCCCAATTTTTGGGCTGAAAAACTCGGCTTATACGCGAGTATATACGGTAATTAATTTCAATCAATAGATCTTGGAATAATAATAATTTCCACAATTGGATGAGTTTAAAAAAATGTTCCTGTGCTGAGATAATCTTATATATGTGTCCCTGCTATGTACTGTGTAATGGATGTGTCTGACTGTACAGGGAGATGATCTGATCATATCACATCTCCTGTGCTGAGATCATATATATGTGTCCCTGCTATGTACTGTGTAATAGATGTGTCTGACCGTACAGGGACATGGTCTGATCATACCACATTTCCTGTGCTGAGATAATCTTATACATGTGTCCCTGCTATGTAAACACTTAATGGATGTGTCTGACTGTACAGGGACATGGTCTGATCATACCACATCTCCTGTGCTGAGATAATCATATCATACCATATCTCCTGGGCAGGGGAGGAAGTAAAAAAGTATACAGACATTACAGCACGAGATCACAGCTGTTTTTTTTTATTAGGTAAAACATTTCCCTGCCTGTTTTTAGAAAATGTTTTACCTCCAATAAAGAATTCTCAAATAAAGAGATTCTACATTGATGGACATTTGGCGTTTTTCTGTAAGGGGTTCATCATGCCAATAGAACAGGTTCCTCAAAAATAACCAAAGTTTATCAACTGAAAACCTTTATTTTACACAAAATGTGATGATCATAATTAGAGAAATGCAATGACCATAGCACAGAGAAAGATTAAAACCAAATGTTGGGAAGGTTACAACAGACACCAATCAGCAGGAAGTGTACAGGCCTTTGCTTTGTACAGGCCTTTGCTTTGTACAGGCCTTTGCTTTGAATGCCTTCAGCACATCTGCAGCCACAGGACATCACTAGTCTCTCACACTGCTCTGGGAGGATTTTGGGCCACTCTTCTTTCAGAGTTCTGTGACTGTTGTGGGTTTCTTTGTCACCAAGAATTTTCTAGAGGTTTTCTATTGGGTTTAGATCAGGACTCTGGGCTGTGGCCATTTAATTGTTTCAATGTGTTCTGTTTCAATGAACTGCTTTATCTGTTTTGCTGTGTGACAGGGGGCTTTGTCCTGCTTAAAAATTGCTGTCTGATTGAGTGCTGAATGCAAGTAAGGAACCACGTGTTGTTGAAGAAGGTTCTGATATATATTTGCATTCACTCAGCCATGTCGCTGTATGAGAGGTCTAACCCCTGCAGCACAAAACATTCCCACAGGCCAGAGTCACACATACCATTCGTTTTTGGCTTGAATCTGTTTTTGGGAACATTTTGGACAGTTTTTTCAAAGTCCAAAAACGCATATGCGTTAACGCATGTGTCTGTGCGTTTTTCAAAAAACGCATGTGTTTTTATGCAGCATTGTTTTTGTGCCAGAAGCATTTTTGGGGTGCTTTAAAAAAACACATGCGTTTTTTTAACATGGGGCCCTATGGGAGACGCATGCATTAACTCATGGTACATATAGGCACCATGCGTTTAACAATTATGTGTTTTTGGTGAAAAAATGACTAAGTCCCAAAATTTCCAAAAAAAAACGTCCAGGACCTTAGGGGACACTATTGGCACCCTCAGAAAAACGAATCAGTTTTTCTAAGCGCTTAAAAAAGCAGATGAGCAGGTGTGACCCTGGCCAAACCATGACACTTCCTCCACCATGTTTCACTGACTTCTTTACACACTTTGGGTTCAGTCTTTCCCCAATTTGTTGATGAATATAATGTTTCCCATCAGACTCAAATAAATTAAACTTTGCTTTCATCACTAAAATGAACTGTGGACCACTTCTCCTCTGTCCACACAACATGCTCTTTAACAAAGGCGAGCTTAGCCTTTTGATTCGTTCTGCTAATGTGAGGTTTGGTTACTGCAGAGTGGGCTTTCAGTCCAAATGCTGTTAAAAGCCGTGACACTGTATGACAAGACAAATCCTTACCCTGTTCAGTGCTGATCTGGCGAGCTATTCCAGCTGCAGTATTGAAACAATTACTCATGGAGATTCTACGCATTATCCTGTCCTTTCTTGAATTTGTCTTTTGAGGGCGACCAGCCTTCTTGGGGGCTTAAAAGAGTTTGTGATGTTGTAAAGATGCAATATTCTGGAAATCACAGACTTGGATTGCCCAACTTCTGTTGCTATATCTGATGGGTGACCCCTTTGGCCTTCATCTGGACAACCTGCTGACGGAGGGTTTCAGTCACTTTAGAATGGCACGACATTTCTGCAAAGTGAGTGCAAACTGTAAAGTTAGGCTTCCAGTTAAATAGGGTTTGTCAGATAATTAAGGAAATTAGCACCAGATGCCAGATTACCACCAATAACTTGCAGGCATATGGAAGTGTTCTCTAATTGTGATCAGTGTCTTTTTCATTTATCTCATTTACATTTTTATTCTGAGCTTTAGAATATATTCAATTCATGAAATAAGCTTAAGATACTGCTAATTTATTCATGTTAGGATATTTTCACATAGGACAACACTATGACCTTGACATTAAGGAAAATGTGTATTGTTCTCTAATTTTGATCACCAGTGTATGTAGCATCAGTGAACCCGCCTTTGATTCATTGACTGGTTGTGAGTACAAACTAGTGAGACCTCAGATTTGTTTTCTGTATAAAAGAAAAACTGATGACACACAGATGGTAAAAATGGACACGGACCAAAATCAGATGAAAGACAGATCCAGCACATTGGTAAAGAAAAAGGTGCACTTTGTGAACATGGCGGATGGGCACCTTTTGTTTTGTACTGGCCTTTCATTTGAAATAATGTATTTTATTTACTACTGGGTTTTGGGTATTTTTTATTTGTTTTTCTAATTTCTAATTGAGTCATTTAAGGATCCGATGATTTAAAGATTTATTAGAATATACGTTATTTTGTGCCATAGTTTAAAACAATGGATGTCTATGGGAGAAAAACAGCACAAACTGGCTAAAAACACCAAACCTTTCTGATCACTTAGTTCACAAATATTGTTCATGGCAGTATTAATTAGATATCCCTGATTAGGCAAGGAAACTTGTATAAAGATGACCTGTCACCAGGCCAAGAGTCTCCAATTTTGTCCCCTGAGTTTCTCACCTTTCTTTTAACCAATTATAAAGTTCCAGAGATTTGGTGCTCATATTTATGGTCTTTACCAGTGAGCACGGCTCATAATTTAATAATGCAGAGGAGCCTAAGACACGCCCCAGAGGATCCTGTGAGCCACACCCTCTTGTAAACACCATAACAAACCATCCATGCCAAAGACAGAAAACCAAATGCACTTACAGGACGCAGTCAGAGCCCAATTGTGGAGCAAGCCCAGCTGCTGGCTGATGAGTCGCCTCTACCAGCAAAATGTGGGAGGCGACCTGCCATGCATACACTAGGCCTGCATAGAGCACCATTCACACTGATACATATGATGCAGAGTGTCTGAAAGCTACCCAACCGCTCCGCTGCCTGAGCATTGGGCCGCACAGTACGATGCTTCTGCACCACTGGATGAACGGCGCCCCTATGGGCCCAACTGCGCCCTGGATGGATAAAAAAGTGCAAAAGTTTTTTATATGATAAATAAAAAACCTTTATAGATGGGATTTTGGTTCATGTGTTGGCCCCAAGACATTTAAGCTGATGACCCACGATCAAGGGATCCCATGCTCACCAGTCCTAACAAAATTGTACAAAAACTACTAGAAAAAAAGCAGCATCAGAAAAACTTACCATCCATGCCAAAGACAGAAAACTAGTAGTTTTTGTACAATTTTGTTAGGACTGGTGAGCATGGGATCCCTTGATCGTGGGTCATCAGCTTAAATGTCTTGGGCCAACACATGAACCAAAATCCCATCTATAAAGGTTTTTTATTTATCATATAAAAAACTTTTGCACTTTTTTATCCATCCAGGGCGCAGTTGGGCCCATAGGGGCGCCGTTCATCCAGTGGTGCAGAAGCATCGTACTGTGCGGCCCAATGCTCAGGCAGCGGAGCGGTTGGGTAGCTTTCAGACACTCTGCATCATATGTATCAGTGTGAATGGTGCTCTATGCAGGCCTAGTGTATGCATGGCAGGTCGCCTCCCACATTTTGCTGGTAGAGGCGACTCATCAGCCAGCAGCTGGGCTTGCTCCACAATTGGGCTCTGACTGCGTCCTGTAAGTGCATTTGGTTTTCTGTCTTTGGCATGGATGGTAAGTTTTTCTGATGCTGCTTTTTTTCTAGTAGTTTTTAAACACCATAACAATTAGCACAAAATAAAAATACCCATATCTGTGGTATTGTATGGCGGAATTACAAAAAAAAGAAAATAAAAGAAAAAGTGAGAGTACTCAGGGGAGCACACTTTGACCTAGTGACAGGTCTTCTTTAAAGTAACCTGTACTTTTCAACATCTTCTGACTATCAGATTTTTTGATAAGAAATTCATAGACTCTTTCAAGGCAATTAGGGGTATTGCGATAAAGGGAAACAGAGGTTGCTCAGATGCAGGTGTTGGTTTTTAAGGATGTCAGAAGGCTCCTCTACCACAAAGGATAATACCAGTATTATTATTTGGTTTAGAGGCTAGAAACCTCAAGCTATTTATTTGGTCACTTGTATAGCACCCTTGTATTCTGCAACACTTCACATTATCATCACTGTACCCATCGGGGCTCACAATTGAAATTCACTATCAGAATGTTTTTGGAGTGTGGGTGGAAACCGGAGAACCTGACGCAAACATGGAAAGAACATATAAACTCTGGCTAGATGTTGTCCTTAGTGGGATTTGAACCCAGGACCCCATAGCCATCATATTGCCCAGTCTGGATCCACTATCAAGTTCCTGGCAGTTTCCGTACCTCTGAGTGATGCTGTCATTGCATCTGTAATATACACATATTGACACTGGCAGACACAGTCAGAAGAGGACTCCTGTGCAAATACAATATAGGGACCCTTAGCAGTCCAATAGCTTATCATAATGCACATCCCTTCCTGCTTTGGAGATTGAAATGGGCCCCCTAACCTCCTGGGCCCTGGGGCGGCTGCACAGGTTGCACCAATGATCCTTAGAGAGTCAGCGGAAACTATGCTGGGGGCCTGAATCACATTTCTTCAAAGGAAAGAGAAAGGAAGCGCACATTGAGTAGTACCTCTATTATACAGGTCCCTCAGACCCCAAATGGTTAAATTCACCTGATGTAGTTGTGAGTGTCACAACTACAATAAAAGCACACAGGAGGTCGCTGCAGGCTCCCAGCTGAACAATGTAGAATCCAGATAAGGGTGAAAAGAGCTGGGATGAGATGCCGCGCTGACCACAAAGATAAGATCTTGATGCCCTGATGAAGTGGCGTACGAGCCGTGAAACACGTGTAGGCAAAATAAACAGAGTGTGTGATTAACTCTGTGTTTATCTTTGTGGTCAGCGCGGCATCTCATCACCCTTATCTGATTTCTTCAAAGGAGTCTCCACTCGCTATAGCTGCAGGTCATAACTGGGACACAGTTTTAGTGAGTTTCATATTTTAATCCCTTTTAATTTTTATGTAACTTTTCTTTGTACTGTATATTGTCTCTTTTGTAATATATTCTATCTTTTGTAAACACTGCCAAGTCTTTCGGATTAAATTTGTAAAATTTCACAGCTTTGATTGTCTTGATCTATGAGGAAAGCCACGACTCCAAGCATCCTCATGTTACCAATAACGGGTGTCCAATCAGCCTGATAAGTGATCGGTGGTGGCAGCGTAATTTTGGAATTTATGTGTAATTATGGGTTTGTTGGTGCCTGGACCAAAGTATATATATATTCCGTCACAGTAAATGCCTCAATACTCTGCATAAATTAGCCAGCTGCGCTCATGTCCTTATCGTCTGTCAATATCCTGATTGGCCAGTAGGATAAAGGGGTGCCAGAGAGCTTGGAGTTCGTGACAATTTAGTCCGCCCCTGCATATTTGTATGTCTCATAGTGTCTTCCGGGTAAATGGAGAAAGCCCATGTTATAGCATGTGTGTGGCATGGCTACTATCCCAGATGGATCAGAGCTCAATGTGTTACATTACATAGTATGTGAAGTGTCCCTATAAAAGATTACCTATGTTTATTACATCACACAGTTCCTTCCGTGATCAATATATGACCCCACACAAATCTTTCCATGACATTTCCTCGCTGGGTGGAGGGGATCCTTTTCAGATTTACTGGATAAACTCACAGACTATTTTGCCAGAATGGATAAGGCGGTGTCTAAATATTTGTGGAGCTAAGACGGTGCCAGATTTCGTGCATCCATATGCTTTACTAGTTTTGTATTTTTATTTTTTACAGTGTTGTGGTTATTGCACCTGACACATATCGCGAAACCCAACAGTAAAATCCATGAACAGAACCGACTGAGATCTCTAATTTGCATGCTAAAATGAAGCTGTAAGCTGTAACGCAGAGCATTAATCTGCAGACAGGAGGAAGATTCAGCTGTAATAGCCTTGGGGAATCTGCTCGACAAGGAACCAGTGAAAACCCTTTAGGCGGTTGTTTATGATGCCCAACGGATGAACACAGACAAACATGATTGCTGCCATCTGTCTGCCCGGTGCACTTTAAGGTGACAACGCCTCCCCTGTCTAAAGAGACACTAACATTAAAGGGGATGTCCAGGATTAGAAAAACATGACTGCTGTATTAAAAAAAAAACAGCGACACTTGTATATGCGATGTGTTGTGTATTGTGGCTGATATTCCATAATAGCTCCATTAAATAGACTAGGACTGAAGTGCAATACTAAATAATACCCATGGACAGGTGTGACACTGTTTTTTGCAAGAGAGAATATTTTCTTTAAAGTGTAACTGTCGTTAAAATTTTTATTTAATAATAATGTAGAGCAAGTGATTATCATAAACTTTCAAATATATTTTATAAGTGAAATCTGGAAGAAAACCTTTTAAAATTGTCCCAGAAGATGTCCCCACTAGGCTGTTTCTAAACCTGACATATGTTGGTTGTCAGGGAAATACGTATTCAGCTCCACACATATAAGGGTGGGGCCTAAACAGCGTTCACAGCTTATCAGTGTCCCAGGTTTCATGCAGGGACAGTGTGGGCTCAGGCTGTCAGCACACAGGTCCTGTGAGATCTTATCTGACTTCTCCATTCACATCGAGCTGCTCCGTGTTATCAAGGAGCAGGGCCAATGTGAATAAAGAGATGTCAGATAAGATCTCACAGGACCTGGGTGCCAACAGCCTGAGCGCTCACTGTTCCTGCACGAGGTAACCTGATAATACAGATCAGCTGTAGCCATGCTAGACAGGCACACTGTGTAGGCCCCACCCTCCACCCTTGTATGGTTATCTGGCCGTATTCAGTGTGTGTGTGAAGCTGAAGACAGATCTCGCTGAGAATGAGTTTCAGACACAGACTAGTGGGGACATTTTCTGGAAGGTTTTTGAAATGTTTTCTTCCAAATTTCATTAATAAAGTATATTTGAAAGTTAATTGTAATCACTTGCTCTACATTATTATTAAATATAAATTTAAATGGCAGTTACACTTTAAATTCTGCACAATCCCTTTAATATAGGGTTATCGCAATCATTTGGATGCACTAGAACCTCATTTATAGAATACTTCCCATTCATCCCCTATAGCAGTGCTCCCCAACTCCAGTCCTCAAGATCCACCAACTGTGCAGATTTTCAGGATTTTGTTAGTATTACACGTGTGTTAAACTATCACCTGTGCAATACTGAGTGCATGTGTGGCACCCTGGCACCCTGGTTGGGGCACCACAGAACTCCTTATACACAAATGGAGTGGAAACAGCAAGCAGCACTCACAACAAACACAGCACCTTTAACACCTGTTTCACCCCAGGCCTCTAGGGGGAGCTCCACTGGTCACCTTGAGCCAGTTCCCCCTATAAATAGGGTCCTGGAGGGAGAAACACCAGAGTGTGCAGACGCTAGAAGAGCTGCAGGAAGTGTGCAACCACCAGTTCTGGAGCTATACTAGGCCCAAACCAGCACACACAGCAAGTGAGAGACCCTTGCAATTGGTGTCATAGGGAAAGAGAAAGCACCTCTCAGGGACACAGGAGTTACCCTAACTCTCCCTCAAAAAACCGGTTACTGTAACCGAGCTGTGAGAGCTACCACGCCACCACAGAGAACCAGCACTACTAACAGGGAGTTTAGCCCCCTGTTCACCTGAAGCACCCACGGATGAGAGCCCAGGGAAGAGGATAGACGTATCACCATCCCTTTAACAGTGCCCTCAGTGCAGTTAACCCAGGTGAATCACGTTCCACTGAACGTATAACCCGGTCCGGCAGGATTCCACATCCACCTGACCTCACCAGAACGACAGAGAAAGGAAGCCTACACACTGCTTGCTGTGAAACTCCAGGAGTGGCAACCTCATCACCCGGTCCGAGTGTACCTGTTTCCACCAGTAAAGGTACCTAAAAGACTTGTGTGTGTCTGCGCCTTATTCCTGGACTTAACCGCAGTATTGCAAAAGCTGCCATATCCCATCAGTGCAGCCTCTGGACCCGGGGACTCCCGCTCGTCCTGTAGGGAGCGTCCCATCTTGCTGCATTACATCCCCCAGAGGCCCAAGCAGCGCCGGTGAAATCACCGGAACTCCCGCAGGTGGCGTCACGACAAGAATATTAACCCTTTATCCGTTCAGCCATCTCCTATTGATCTAGACCACCGGGCCCCACAGCCGCAGGCGCGGTTCCGTGACAAGGAGAAGAAACTGCCTGCGACGTGAAGCACCCGGCTACGGTGAGTCAGAATTTTGCGTCATGAACAGGATTCGAGCAGGCCCGTTTCTAACGGGTATTGTGTGCTATTTTAATGACTGTGAATATCGAACTGTATATTTGAACCGCCATTGCTGCGCAGAAGGCGGGAAAAGAAGGGGCGTTACTGTGCGATGGGTGTGAAGATAGGCCCCGCCCCCACACTCTGATGATTCCCCTGAACTCAGCAGGAACCGGAAACTCCCGTGGTGCCTCACTCCTCACCGCGAGGCCGACAACGTCCGTTTGAATCGAAAGGACTGGCCGTGCTTAACTAAGGGGGAGCGAGGATGAGTAGCCCGGGTTCCAACAACGCGGTACCCCCGCAAGATCAGCCAAACGTACCCGCAGACGGACAGCAACCCACCGGCGGTGTGCCGCAACAACCCGCTCCGTTTATGCCGATATCTCTGCCATACGTTCCGAATGTGGCCTGGTTACCAAAGTACAGCGGTAAACCCTGTACCTTGGAGACGTTCCAAAGGATGATATGCCAAGTGCTGAATATGTACGCTATGACTGGTAAGCAGAGAGCTTCAGTTATAATGGGACAGTTAACAGACGCAGCAGAGCTGCAGAGCCGAAACTGGTCTATAGAAGCTCAGGAGTCTGTGAAGCACATATTTGCTAAGTTAACCCGGGTTTTTGAACATCATACCGAGGCTGAATTAAGACTGTTATTCTACCATTGTAAACAAGGAGCACAGGAGAGTGCCCTGGACTATTCACTGCGCTTGCAAGAAGCACTGAGACTGTTAAAACAAGTCGATCCCATAGTGTTAGAGATGAAAACAAAGTGTTAATTGGACAGTTTGTTGTGGGACTTAAACTACCCGATGATAGAAAACAGGCCAGCTGGTGGTCCCTGCAGAATCCTGGCGCAGAGTTTGACACTTTGAGAGACTTAGTGCGGGACAGCAGCTCCCTGCAGTGCCCGATCTAAACTCACAGCTGCAGTATACCAACACCCCTTCCGTGTCGGCAGCAGCATCTCCAATCCCTATGGTTCAGGCCAGCACACAGACCATCACACCTGACCGGTTTGAGCAACTGTGTGCTAATATAGAGCAGCTGATGAAGGACATGGCCAAGCTCCAGAGTGGGAGAAGACCCAAGACAGAAGCAAGGTGATCAGACAAGAATCAGCTCGCTGACAGCCCAGACGACGTCCCATGGATGAAGAGAAAGACACCGCCGCCACGAGGAAAACCTGCAGATCGCCACAGCCCTGACAGACGCTGCGTCAGTCAAAAGAGCGATAAAGGAGGACGCACCTACCAGTCAAGTCCTTTAAACGAGCAACCCCTGGGCGAGAAGGGCCAACCCCAGGAGTAGACTATCCAGGCCCGACCAACTGGGAATATAAGCACGTAGGAGACTGTCCGTACTTACCAATCGTCATTGATGGCATCGCTACCTCAGCCTTGATAGACACTGGATCCCAGGTGACAACCATCTCGTATATCCTTTACAAGCGGTTCTGACCAGATGTTAAGCTAGAACCCCCACACCCTGATCTGAACATTGAAGCCACTAATGGTATAATAGTTCCAGTAGAGGGACAATGGGAAGCTACAGTAAAGGTGGGGAGGGTGCAGCTGAAGAACCAGGGTATCATAGTGGTTCAGGATAGACCATACAAGAGGGATCCACATGTAATACTGGGTACTAATGTCATGGTCAAATGTATCGATGAAGCGTTGCTTTTACTTCAACAGAGTGTTGATGCTGGTAGACCAAGAGAAAAGAGAGCTATCCAAAAACAAATCCAAGCTTTGGTATATCAACAACAGGTAAAAATGGCAAATGGTGAAATTGGCAGAGTACGGGTAACAGATCCCATTCCAATTGTGGTACCACCCAGAAGTGAAATGATGATCTGGTGTCGAGCAGCCATAAGCCTCAGAGGGCAGGACTACCAAGCTGTAGTAGAACCTGTAATGTCCGATAGTAGTCCTATGCTCTTGACAGCCAGAGGGTTGGTCGACGTGAGAAAAGGGAGAGTCCCCGTACGCACATTATATTATGGTGATGACGAAGTCAGACTGCCAAGATACGCAACTGTTGCAAACTTGTACCAGGTTGAAAACAATGCTGTAATTGATGTAAAATCCTCTTCCCAAACAGTAACTGATGAACCCCCTCACTCCAAAGATCAGTTAGAGAAATGGTGTCAGGAGCTCAGTGTAGGAACTGACAACACACCCTCTCATCAGAAAAATGGAGTTTACCGGGTAGTTCAGGAGTATGAGCAAGTGTTCAGCAAACACCCACTCGACTTTGGGAGGATTAAAGGGGTACAACACACCATATCCCCACTGGCAAACATGCACCTATCAAAGAAAGGTACAGGCTTATACCACCCACACACTACCAAAAAGCAAAAGAGCTGCTTCAGGACATGAAAAATGCAAGAGTCATTAGGGATAGCTGTAGTCCCTGGGCAGCACCACTAGTCCTGGTTAAAAAGAAAGATGGTAGTATGAGGATGTGCGTAGACTACAGACAAATCAATAAAGTTACACACAAGGATGCATACCCGTTACCCCGCATAGAGTCACTAGCTGCACTCAAATCTGCCAACTACTTCTCCACATTAGATCTTACTAGTGGGTACTGTTAGGTTGCCGTTGCAGAGGAGAATCGTGAGAAGACAGCCTTCACGACACCTATGGGACTATGCGAGTTCAACAGTATGCCATTCGGGTTGTGCAATGCCCCAGGAACATTTCAGAGACTGATGGAATGCTGTTTGGGCCACAAAAACTTTGAGACTGTGCTGTTATACCTTGATGATGTCATTGTATACTCCCAGACCTATGAAGACCACCTGCAACACCTGAGTGAAGTGTTCGAGTCACTGTCCAAGTACGGGATGAAACTGAAACCGTCCAAGTGCCACCTGCTGAAACCCAAGGTCCAATACCTAGGACACGTGGTTAGTGCCGAAGGCGTAGCACCTGATCCGGATAAGGTAACCGTCATCAAGGACTGGCCAGCACCAACTACTCACAAAGAGGTACGTCAATTTCTAGGACTGGTCGGGTACTACCGACGATTCATCAAAGGCTATACTAAGATAGCAGCACCCATGCAAGATCTCTTAGCAGTTCATTCCAAAAACGGCAAGATCAGGGGACCCCCTTTCCACTGGGGACCAGAACAGGAACAATCCTTCCAAAAGCTAAAAGATGCTTTAACAGGAAACGAAATCCTAACCTACCCTGATTACAATCTCCCGTTTTTACTGTATACTGATGCAAGCAATGAAGGCTTAGGAGCAGTCCTAGCTCAACGCCAGCAGGGAAAGGAAAAGGTGATAGCCTATGCCAGCAGAAAGCTCCGTCCCACGGAAAGGAATACAGAGAACTGCAGCTAGTTCAAACTGGAATTCCTGGCCCTGGTCTGGGCAATCACAGAGCGTTTCAAGCATTACCTGGCATCCGCCCCGTTCACAGCTTTCACTGATAACAACCCTCTAACCCACTTAGAGACTGCAATGCTGGGAGCCCTAGAACAGCGATGGGTAGCAAGACTCTCAAACTATGACTTCACTGTGAAGTACCGGGCAGGTCACAAGAACGGCAACGCTGATGCCCTGTCCAGAATGCTTAACCTTCCTGAAGAGGGAGAAGACGTAGATGACCTGGAGGAGATAGAACTACCTGCTTTCCATTGTTCGGGTACAGCAACGTGTCACCAGGCGAACCAGAGACGTGTAGAGAGGACCAGTGAACCCTTTACCTCACCATGACTGGAAGGAGTTCAAGGTAACGATCCAGATGTCAGCTTGTTAAGAGAGCTGATAACTCAAGAACACGCCAGCATGGACCCTGATGCCTCACAAAATGCTAAACGCCCTATGGAAAGAGAAGGGGAAGTTGTTTGTCTACCAAGAGAAACTATGCAGAAGGTATCTGAATCCCAGAACACACAAACTCATCTGGCAGATTGTAGTTCCAAAAACTGAAGTCCAAATGATCCTTGAAGCCTACCATGACGATGCAGGACACTTTGGATGGAAGAAGCTGGAGAGACTCCTGAAGGATCGGTTCTATTGGGTCAGTATGCGAGGCTCAATTGTCAAGTGGTGTAAAAACTGTGGACCATGTCACCTTTGAAGAAAAGACATCTAACTCAGAAAGCTCCGTTGCAGCCAATTGTTACCACGAAGCCCCTTGAAATAGTTGCTCTCGACCACGTAAAGTTAACCCCAAGTCGCACCGGGTACACTTACGCTCTCACCATTGTTGATCACTATTCAAGGTTCCTGGTAGTAGTTCCAGTTAAAGACTTAACTGCAGAGGTAGTGGCCAAGGCCTTCCAAAGTTACTTCTGTCGCCCCCATGGGTATCCAGACCAAGTCTTGACTGACCAAGGGCCAGCCTTCGAATCAGCTCTGTTCCAAGAATTCTTAGGACTATATGGGTGTAAAAAGATCAGGACCACACCTTATCATCCCCAAACCAACGGTTTATGTGAAAAAATGAACCACATTGTGATTGACATGCTCAAAACCTTGCCAATCGAAGAGAGAAATCAATGGCCTGAAAAACCAGGTCCAAGGCTACTATCTCCAGGGGCTGTTTGGTGACAATGGGTTGCAACGGGGCCCGCTGGCTGTTACAATCTTTCCAGTGTAGGCTGAAAGGGCCGCAGCTCCTGCACCACGATTCGATGGTTGCCCTCATACCGACCTAGTAGAACCTCCCACGTAGTAATACCTCCAGTTTCTTTCACCCAAAGTGTCCGGATCCATCATGGTAGGCTTCCAGAACCATATATATGTCTCTCTTCGGGACCACTATCTGCCACACTAGCTCGTGGATCCTAGGGTTGATGTGCCGCCTACACAGTTTACTGGCATAGATGAACAGTCTGCCTCTCTCCTTCCACAGTTGAAGTGCCTCCACTGGGGTGTCTGAATCTGGGTGCACATCCTTTTTTTGCAATCGCTCCTTAATCAGGCTAACAGCAGGGTCACTGTCCTGTGTCTCTGCCCAGTTGTGATAGGGTAATGAATCTACAGTGACTTCCTGTCCCCCTGGTTGCTTGGCTTTCACTTCATGGGAACATTGGGACACCTTTTAACAGTGGAAAGCCGGGCTCTTCTGGATCTTCCCCCTCTTATGGCAGATGGGGCATCATGGACAGGGCGTCGCCATTGGCATTCTTGTGCCCTGCCCTGTATTTGATGGTGAAGTTGTAATTAGAGAGCCTAACCATCCAGCGCTGTTCCAGCGTGCCCAGCTCGACAGCTTCCAGGTGGGTCAGGGGATTGTTATCCATGTAGATGGTAAACTTTGCAGCTGCCAGATAATGCTTAAATCATTCCGTGACTGCCCACACTACAGCTAGGAACTCCAGCTTGAAGAAGCTGTAGTTGTCAGGATTCCTCTCTGTAGGCCTGAGCTTCCTGCTGGCATAGGAGATCACCCTCTCTTTGCCTCTCTGCACTTGGGACAACACGGCTCCCATTCCCACATTGCTGGCATTGGTGTATAATACGAATGGCTGGCTGTAGTCGGGGTAGGCCAGGATCTCTTCTCCTGTCAGGGCTCTCTTCAGCTGCTAGAACAAATTTTCTTCTTTGGTCTCCCATTTCACTGAGGGGCTCGGCCCCTGGCCTTCTTGACCTAGCCTGCCAGGAGGTCTTGTAGTGGTGCAGCCATCTTGGTAAAACCCTTGATAAATCTCCTGTAGTAGCCTACCAGTCCCAGGAACTGCCGCACTTCTTTGAGGATGTTGGGTCTCGGCCAGGTCTGGATGGCGGTGATCTTGTCGGGGTCTGAGGCCACGCCTGCTGTGCTCACCACATGACCTAGGTACTACACCTTTGGTTTGAGGAGGTGGCACTTGGGCGGCTTTACCTTCATGCCAAACTTGGATAGCGCCTCGAAGACTTCTGCCAGATGTTTCAGGTGGTCTTCATACATCCTCGAGTATACTATGACATCATCCAGGCACAGCAGCATAGTCTCGAAGTTTTTATGCCCCATGCAACATTCCATCAACCTCTGGATGGCAGAGTCCGATTGGCATGCAGTTGAACTCGCAGAAGCCCATTGGGGTCGTGAAAGCGGTCTTCTCCTTGTCAGCCTCCGCCACGGGAACCTGCTAATACCCACTGGTGAGATTTAGAGTAGAGAAATAGTTATCAGTTTTAGTGCAGCTAATGACTCCTCTATCCTGGGTAGTGGATAAGCATTTTTATGTGTTAAGCAATTTATCTGTCTATAGTCAACACACATCCTCATTGTACCATCTTTCTTGTTTACCAGGACTAGTGGAGCTGCCCAGGGGCTACAACTATCTCTGATCCCCCCAGCCTCCATCATCTCCCGTGACATTTCCTTGGCACATTGGTAGTGGGCTGGTGGTATAGGCCTGTAGGGGTGGATGGTCCCCTGTGGGTATACAATGCTGCACCCCTTTGGCCTGCCCAAAGTCTAATGGATGTTTGCTGAAGACCTACTCATATTCCTTGACCACCCGGTATACTCCACGCTTCTGATGAGAGGGGGTGGAGCTAGTGCCTACATGTAGCTTCTGGCACTGGTCTTCCAACTGCCCCTCAGGGCCATTGTCCTCTGCCTGGTCTGGCGAGTCCAAGGGCTCTGCAGCTGTGATTGCGTTGTTACTGACCGTGTACAGCTTGGCAATGGTAGCATACCGTGGCAGTTTGGCCTCCTCCTCCCTACAATTTAGAATGCCTACAGGTACCCTCTCCTTGCGGACATCAACTACAACTCTGGCTGTCAGGACGGTGGGCCTACTATCTGAATACACAGGCTCTACCAGAGCCTTGTAATCCTGCCCTCTGAGGCTTATGGCCACCATGCACCAAATCAACATTTCACTCCGTGGTGGTATTACAATGGGAATCGGGTCACTTACTCGTACTCTGCCGACTTCGCCTCCAGACAGCTCCACCTCCTGTCTCTGCGTCAGGGCCCTTATCTCTCTCTGCAGGGTCCTCTGCTGCCCAGAATTGGCGGTCTTGGCAACCTATTGTAACAACACAATAACCTCGGCTAAACATTTTTCAATCACATTTGTTCCTAGTGTCAACATTGGAGTACTAACAACATAAAGCAATCACTGATCTCAGGGAGACAGTCCAAGAAAACACTGTGGGCAGCCGGCTAAAGAGCTCAACACAGTGAATTCCTAGGTGCATTGCCCCCTGGGAACTACAAATATGCAAATAGAGTCCATGGACTAGCCAGATATCCCTCCAGGGAAGGACCTAGCCGTGGGGTGGCTCCATGAGGAGACCACCATATTAAGTGGCCCTTTCAGTCAATATCCAGCTCTTTATGAGTTTAAGGATATGACAAGCCCGAAACAGCTGTCTGTGGATGGATACCTGGCCTTGGTATTCCCTTGTTATATCCTTAAACTTGTAAAGAGATGGATATTGACTGAAAGGGCCGCTTAATATGGTGGTTATGGTGGTCTCCTCATGGAGCCACCCCATGGCTAGGTACTTCCCTGGAGAGATATCTGGCTAGTCCTATGTTTGAGACTCCTAAACGAGGCTCCACTGACTCTTTTTGCATATTTGTAATTCCCAGGGGCAATGCGCCTAGGAATTCACTGTGTTGAGTGCTTTAGCCGGCTGCCCGCAGTGGTTTCTTGGACTGGTCTCCCTGAGATCAGTGATTGCTTCGTGATGTTAGTCTACTAGGTATTGCTCACACCTAGCCAGAATCCTACTCCAAACAGCTGTCTGTGGATGGATACCTGGCCTTGGTATTCCCTTGTCATATTGAGTTGGGACGGCAGGGAAGGGGGTACTTGGATACCAGGACGGTGGCTTCGGTGGGGATCACAGCTGGTCGGGTCCCGGTTCCGTGCTCTGGGCACTCAATGGCTGATGGGGGTAATGATGATGGGGGGATTACACGTGACGCCACCTGTGGTACCTGGTAATGTGTTTACCAGCGCTGCAGCCGGCCACTGAGGTGATGGTGATGCAGCAGTGATAGTATAGCTCCCTCCCCACAGGCGGAGCTTTACCTCAGGGCAACGGGGTGGATGAGAGGAGTAGTAGTTTTTGGTTCTGTGTAGGCGCTGCAGATGGTGGCGGTGAATCAGGCACACACATACAATAATCTCTGTTTCGGTACCTTTTTACTGATGTCGGGTAGCAGGTATGGTCCATTAGGGTAACCAGGTGGCCGATGCAGTTTGGGACATCTACCTTAAAGAGTTGTGAGGCCTCCTCTACCATAGGCTGGAGGCTAGGCTGATCCCCGCTGGCGATCCGGTTCCTTGGATAGCTTTCACGGCATTGGCCAGGTCTGCCATTCCTTGGGTCAGTTGTTGTAGCTGGAGGCGCACGTCCTCCTGAGTGAAAGGCTCTAAGGTCTGTGTGACTCACCGCGGCCGGGACTCCGGTTTTAGACAGGCGATGCTTCCTTCCTCCTTGTCATGGGTGGACCGCGCCTGCCGGTAGTGGGGCCCGGTGTAGTGCAGATCAAAAGTGAAGACGTCTTGGTGGAACAGATTAAAGGGGTTTTTAATTTATTCGTGACGCCACCTATGAGTAGATTCGGTAAGGACTACCAACGCTGCGGAGCCCCCGGGGATGGACAGCAGCAAGATGTTACGCTCCCCACAGGCTGAGCGGTGATCCCCGGAGGCTGGAGCTGCTCAAGATGTTGTGCGGCAGCTGCGGTTACCTTGTTGTGCGGACGGACAGTTCATAAGGAAGCACAGACACAGAAAGTCTCTATAACGGGTCTTTACTGTAACCAGTAGGCAGTACATGGCATACAGTGGTTGAGTAGTAGACCGGGTGGACTGCAGCAGTGATAGTGTCCCTCAGAGATCCGCAAGTGTTCCTCCATTCTAACTAATTTGTTGCCAGTGTCGCCCAGGAATACCAGGTCGGGTACGGGGAGGCTGCTTCAATGCCCTATCCATGATATACGTCCTGGATGTTTTGGGGAGCCTTGGATCCCTCAGTGGGTACACCGCTGGTTAGACGACTGGAAGTTGGCTGGTGGTGGGGTGCTCCTGTGAAGCTGCTCCTCCACTCTTCTGGTTCGCGTGGCAGAGGTGAACTGCTGCCAGCTTCGGTACCAGTGAACCGGCTGTGAGTTGTGGGCACGGGAGTCTTTTGGGAACCCGTGTAGATAACGCCCAATCCCGGTGGTTAAGGCCTCAGGTGCTGACACCCGACCGGTGACGGCCCAGGGGCCCGCACGGGGTGCGGAGCCCCCGCTCCTCTCCAAGCTCTGTGTTCTAGGCTTTGCTCTAGATTCCAGGCTCTTCTGTTCTCTGGTCTAGACTATTGTGTGTTCTCCTACACTTCCCTAACACTCCACCCACCAGGACCTAGGATTGGCCCTCTGTTCTAGGTGATGCATGTTGGGTTGGATCTCAAAGTTAACTATATCACTGCTGTGTCAGAGAATATTGCGGCTGCATTTATGGCTGCAATACCCTCTTGTGACGCACTCGTTGCGGGGCGCCACATGTGCACTGGCCCCCGCTGAGGCTAGGGGAGAGAACGCCACCTCCGGATGGTAGGTTAAGGCCAGCCGCTGTGAGGGCACAAGGCCAGCCGCTGTGAGGGCACAGGGCCGATGTTGGTGGTATGTCTCAGTAGTTATAAGACCCGGTCTTTACAGTCTGCAAAGTCTATTCCTGGGTGCTGCATGGCCAGGGCTCATAGCTGGACCTTATTGGTCGGGTCCCGCATGCCCTCAATGAATTGCTCAGTCAACAGTTTGTTCTCATTCAGCACACTCTCATGGTCGGCCTGCTTCATGGCCCTCAGCGCCTCTTGCAAAGTCAAAGCATAGCTGCGTGCACTGTCCTGCACCCCTTGCTTACAACCATAGAACCGGACCTTGAGCTCAGCGGCTGTCCGTGTCTTGAAGGCCTCTATTAATTTAGCAAAAATTTGTTTCACAGTCTTTTTATGATTGGTGGAACCAGTCAGCTGTCCCATTAACATTGTTATGCGTTGTTCTTCGTCATAAGGAATACTCCGAAAACACTTTTCATCAGCTAACGGAAGTCACTGAGGGTGTCGGGCTCCCCTGAGTCCTGCTTGAGCCACATCAAGTCCGGAAGGTATGTGAATGGCAGGATGGCGGTGGGTGGAGGTGCTGCGGCCTCTTCCCTGGCGGCGGCATCGCTGGTTGCTACGCGTCGCTCCCCCGCGGGTGGCTCCTCAACTGGGGTGGACATCATTCTCCCCCTTGGTGAACTGCAGCCCTTCCTCGGCTTTGGGCCGGTATGAGTCTTTCGAGTTTGCGGGGCCTCTCTAGAAGGATCTTCCAGCGCAGGGCTTCCGGTGTTGCTTGTGCTGACGTCAGAGCGTGAGGCCTTGGTCTGCACGGGGTGGAAAAAGAAAAATGGCGATTGTTCAGAGTTCAATACAGTTTTATAATGCAATTACCACGGTCTGGTGGGCGCTCTAAAGTAGATCCAGGATCTTGTTAAGTATGAAGTCCTTTATTCTAAAAACCTCCTTCCCCACAACATGTTTCGACGGTATAGTGCCGTCTTTCTCAAGTGGATTCCACTTGAGAAAGACGGCACTATACCGTCGAAACATGTTGTGGGGAAGGAGGTGTGACGAAATGGACCCTTTAATATATAATGTAGGAGGATTTCTTATTCATCCAGACATATCATATTGTATATAGGTTTGTAAACTTGTAATGGTTAAAGAGAATTTCTTACAGTATTGTCATAGATTTCTGTGGTTAAAGTTTAGCTTGGTAATGTAATTATCTAACCTGTTTGTCATTGAAGGCCAGAGAACTTAATTATGCTAATCGTCCATTGTCTATTACCCTGTGAATGTGGATTGAGGCTCCAGCCACTATTGTGTTATTGTCATGGTTTGCAGACTGATTGTCTCAGACTAACATTCCATTGTAAGGTGCTATATCAATCAGCATTTGGATTGCAATAGTACCTAAAATATGTTAAACGAGGATTGGAGTTCAGCGAATGAAAAGACTGTGTTATTGCACCAATCATGACGTCCCCAATATCCTACAATGAGGGCTGAGGGTATATAAGGAGGACTGTTGACTTTGACCAGCAGTTTTAGGAGATTGGAGTTAGATTCTGTCTAGTGGCCTCAGTCTAGGGATTTTCGGCTAGAGGTCACTGGATTGGATACAGGCAGCTAATCTAGAGTCTTCGGATCTGATTAGCTAGCCATAACCCCAGGCCTAGGCATTTCGGTGCCGACCAAGGGGCTCAGAACACGGACTAAAAGAACCACAAGGATTTCAGTATCGGAATATCGGATTCGGCTGTGATAGACTGCTTAAGGATAAGGAAGCAACCCAGGTTGGGACGATACAGTCACCTGGCTACAGACTTTGCCGTGCTGCATTTTAAACCCTGGTGAGCCAGCGGAAGGGTGAGACTCTGTTGCCTGTTACATTTATGTGTTGTGCTTGGTTATGCGTTATATGCTGTTAACTGTTTGGGGATCCAATAAAGCCTTGATATTGTGATTCCCTCACCCTGTGTTGTCTGAGTAGTGTTCCGCCCACGGTTAAGGAGCTCGGGCGTTCAGCTGGGATGAGCCCTGGTCCACGCTGTCTTTGTAAAGGCGGCTGGGCCTGCGGACGAGAGCGCCCACTGACCCCCGGGTCTCCACAATTGGTGGCAGCGGTGGGATACTACTCAGCCTGGTTTATCCAGGGGAGCTGCAGGGGACTGGTGTTCGTGGACACCGTCCAAGGGCTCAACAACCAGGGATGCATATAAGCGTACCCAGCAGGCCATAGTGAGGCATTCAGGTTTCGGACGTTGCCATGTCCAACCCCACCAGCTCAGCCATGGGACAAGGGCCGGAGAGGAGATACGGCAGCAGCAGTAAATGGATGCTACAGGATCTGTGCCAGAGGAGAAATATTGAATACAGGAACGCTGACACTCGATCGGCTTTGATTCAGAAATTGGTCCATTGGGACACCCAGAATGATGGTGAGGATGATGAGGACCCCGCCGACGTGGTACCAGAGGATGTAAGTTGTGCACCACATCATGGATCCAGTGAATATCGTGAAATCACCAGGTCCACAGTAGTCCAAATCAAGGAGTGCTTGGCTGCATTGGGGCCCAAAGCCTCAAGAGAAGAGAGGGCTTGGGTTCTGGGAAATATTTTAGGAATTCCAGCTTACCAACTGCTACCACCAGCCGCTCGAGTCGATTTTGCTTAACCTTAGAAGCCCATTGGGTCAAAGGTCTTCTCCGTCAGCATCACGGGACCTGCTAATCCCACATGTAATATTGGGAGTAGGAAATAGTTGTCTAAGGATTGACTCCTCTACCTGGGTGGGATGCAAGGAAGCTATCGTCATAGTCACACCACATCCTCATGACCAACCCTCTTGTTTACCAGATAAGTTGGAGCTAGCCCAGGGCACAGCTATTGATTCCTCCAGACCCATACCCTTCCCGTACCATTTCCTTGGTTGGTAGGGCTGGTGGTACATGCCTGTAGGGGTGTGATGAGCCCGGGCGTATCAACGACCACTTGGCTGCCAGTACAATGGATGGCTGTAAGACAGTACCCTTACACCTGTATTGCACCCTGAGCAGGAGAGGCGTTGGAGTTAGGCACGTCCTTCCCGGCCTTGCTTGATCTGACCAGGAGATGTTGCCGTCTGGGAGTTAAGTGTGACTCTGACACTGTGATTGCGTTGTTACTGACCGGTACAGCTTGGGATGTGGAGCTACAGGCAGTTTGGCCTCCTCCTCCCTAATTGTAGAGATGACCATGAAGGTATTCTGGGACATCTAGCATCTTTCACGACGTGTTTGATTCACGGGCTCTAACCAGAGAGCTTGAATCCTGCACTGGGCTTGATGGCCCCCTGCACCAATCCTTTTGTTTTACAATGGAACCCAGTACTCAGGACTCGCTCCAGACAGTTTGTCCTAGCATCACCATCATCCAGGAGCCATGCTGCCCATGATGTTGGAACCTTTGTTACACCATCCTCAGATAAACATTTTTCAACACATTTTTCCTATGTCGGAGTCATACAACATAAAGCAATCACTGATCCAGGAACAGTCCAAGACATGGGGGGGTAAGATAACCAGTAAATTCCTAGGTGATTCCCCTGAACTACATTTATGTATAATACAATATGTCTAGCCAATCCTCGGGGAAGGAACCTAGGGGGGGTGGTATAGGAGGAACCATATTGGGGTCTTTCTCTCCATTAAAAAATGACAATGCCCAGAAAAGCGTAACAGTGATGATCACCTGACTGACCCTGTCTGTCTTAAACTTGAAGAGGAGGAATTGACTGAAAGGGCCCTTTAATATAATGTGGTTATGGTTTCTCTCATGGAGCCACCCAGCATATTCCTATAGTATATTGGTTAGTACATGTTTGGTTAAAGAGCTAGATTTTCTTTAGTAATTGTCAATGCTAGATTCTGTGTTAAGCGTTTAGCGTGCGAGTGGTATTATGTCCCTGAGATGTATTGTTCTGATGGCCAGGATTGCTAACTATGCAAATCGTCCTGTCTTATGAACCTGGCTTGGTATTGCCTTCGTCCATATTGGTTGGGAGGCAAAGGGTTTGCAGGACGGTGTTCGGACACACATTCCATTGTGTTGGCTACTCAATGCATGATGGATGATATATTACCTGAAACATGTTAACCGAGAATGGTGTTCAGCGCTGACCATAGGTGATGGTTGATGCACAATTATAGACTCCCATCTCCCACATGGCGGGCTGAAGGGCAAATATGGAGGATGTAGTTTTGGTTCTGTGACGCTGCAGAGGATGGCGTTGAATTCAGGTCTAGTACACACATACAATAATCTTATTTCGGTCCACTGGTCGGTAGAGGTCACTGGTCATTAGGTAACAGTGCCGCTGATTAGAGTCTACCGGAATTGTGAGCTCACCAAAAGCTGCAGGCTAGGCATCCGTGGCGATCCAGGTCCTCAGAAGCACGGCATAAGACCAGCTGCATTCCGTTGGGCATTGATTCGTGCTGGATGGACTCCTTAAGTGAAAGGTAATCGGCACCCCGTGGTAGGGAGATAACACCACCTGCTCGACTGGTAGTGATTTAACCACCGCTGTGAGGGCACAAGGCCAGCTCTGTGGCCGGACCATTTGGTGGTATCTCATAGTTATAGGCGTTTATACAGTTAATCTATTTGGGTGTGATCCACTAAGCGACCTTATTTGTGGTTCCCATCCCTCAATGTTGTCAGTCAAAGTTGTTTCTCGCCACTTCATGGATCGGCGCTTCAGGCTCTGGGATAGAAGCATCCTGGTGCCACTGTCCTGCAACCTTGCTTACAACGATAGACGGCACTTGACCTCAGCGGTCGTCCATCTTGAGGCTTATTAATTAGAAAAAATTTGATTACAGATCTATTTATCTTTGGAACGCCCCCATTACAGGTAATTATGCTTTTATTCTTAACATACTCCCGAAGACACGTCATCGCTCCTCACTGAGGTTTCAGGCCCTTTGAAGGACTGTCATTGGACTCGAAGGCGAAGTATGGAAACTGCAGAGGGGTGGAGGAGGCTGCGGTTCCTGGCGCGCATCGCGTTGCACGCAATCGTCCCGGGGGTCCAGGAGAGGAAATACATACCACTTAGGTCAACTGCAGTCTCTGGCATTGGGGTAGAATCTTTCGAATATAGGGACTCTTCTATAAATCCCACCCTTCCAAAGTTTACTTGTGGATATAGCGGAGCCATTGGCCCACGTAAAAAATCGATTTGTTCAGTTCAAATACAGTTTTAGGCACACAGACCCGGTTTTACCGCGTTGGTAGAACCTGTTCATGATACCAGAAAGCTGTCTCGTCCCTGGCGGGGACCGTGGAGTACTCGGAACCGGACCCTCTCATCATCATCTGGGGCTGCGGGATGTCACGGTGGCGTTGCCCGGTCCGTGATCCTTTCTTTGGGCGAGCAGTTAAAAAGGGGAATTTGAAAAATGGATAAAAATAAAATAAAGCAAAAATAAAAGAGTGTCATGACACCACATCGTGGAATGCGGCTGATATAGCCGCTGCTGCAGTCGGGACCTCTGGGGATAATGGAAGTAGCAGCGAGGATAGTTCAGCTCTCCACGAGAAGAGCGGGTCCCCAGGGCAAACGTAAAGTCTATGGAGATGATGGAATCGTTGGGGGTGCAAGGACTTAGTAATACGGAATAACTGACAGACACAGAGGTAACAGTCTCCTTTACCTTTACTGATGTAAGAAGCAGGTTCATCCAAGGCACAGTGCACAAGTGGTGTTAGGGGTCCCGGAGCCTGGAAACAAGTTGGGGCTTTCCACACCTGGCAAGTTCTGAGGCTTCCCTATTGCGCTGTTCTCTGTGGGTCCTGGCTTATTGAAGGTGTGCTAAGACCCTCTCCTCAGTTGTCTGTCTTGGCCATGTGACAGGGGCTTGAGCCCTTTCTGTGTTACTCTCTTTTCACTGCGTCTCCTGAGCTCTTTAATGCGGCTGTGTCTCCTAGCCTTTGGTGGGCGAGCAATTTGGAATTTACCCACCCTCCGGTGTTGGCTGCTAAGCATAAAGTCCCTTGCAACCTCGACTGCAGTGTCCGTTCTGAGCTAGGTGCTGGGGCGAGCTTTTGCAGCACATGATACACTCTCTTACTCTGCTCCCCGCTGTTTGCAGCAATGGTACACTTTCCCACCCTCCGTTTGCATAACATACACACTCTAAACCTTCCACCCCTTCCCTCTAATCACAGGAAATCTTCAGTGTCATTCCAACTCCACCCTGAGCACATTAACATCACTGCAATTCACACCTCTGCAGCAGTTAAGTAACGTCAGCAGCAGGGTCGTAACTACAATAGGTGCAGGGGTGAGCGATACGCACCCGGGCACCTGCAGCCTAGGGGGGCCCCAAAAGTCCCCTTTAGCCGTATAGAAAACGACTAATACCTAACTCAAGATTTGCAATTATTGGGGGCCCCATTGGAGCTTTCGCACCGGGGCCCTCCTGGGCCTGAAGTTACGCCACTGAGTCAGCAGTGTGATCAGCTGACCTTATCATGCTGCTGACGTCGCCCTGACCCAAAAGTGACCACAGTCAGAGCTTCAATTGTACAACCATCTAACCGTCTCATCGGTGAAAGCTGGCATTCTACAGTTTCTCTGAGCCACTGTCAGCTTGATGCCAGCTCAAGAGAGAATGCCCGACTCCCATTGCAGCCCCCAGTGAGACAGCGCCCCCCTGCCTGCTTGGCTCAGGCCCCCAACAGCCCAGCCTGCCCCTGTTCCAGGGGCCTGGGTAGCAGAGGAATAACAGAAGAGTGACCCAGGCTGTCAGCATCCCCGGGTCTCCCTCCTGGCCTCTGCTTCCAGGTCCCCTACAGTAGTAGAGCGAGTCAGGCCCTGATGGGGGCCCTGAGAGTATATGGCATATAGCACAATATGGTGGTTACAGTAACTTACAGAAATACAATTTGATAGCTCAGTAACCAGGACATCTATATCAGTGTCTAAATCAAAGAGAACAAAAAGATCAACAGTTGAAATCAGACTTTCTGTAATGGTTCCAGGAACAGCACGTATCGTAACGGCCTTCTGTGTTCCAAACACCATATACACGAGTCCCTGGGTGTGTGCACATGTATGGGGTAAAATTGCTGTCACTCTCAGAATGCATACAGCTGCATTTTGGGACAAGTTGAGACCCTTTATGTTCTGGACGAATAAGCCAGACGTTGTTAACGAAATTGATTTGTATTTACTGGACATTAACACTGGGTACAACAATAAGTAGGCAAACATGTCAGAGACACATATGTCATTGATACAGTGATGGCACATTGTTAGGTGAAACGTTACATTGGTATAACAGATTATGCTGAGGACTTCCATCTTCTTGGTACCGGGCCACAAGGGTCAACGTTTTTCGTTGTGACCCTTTTACCAAAATCTTTGCTGTGTCCTCTTTTAGGGCCACTTGGAGAACTGTACCCTTCTGTGATGTGTTACCAGCTGGGCTAATCCCCAAAAAGACTCCTGGATCTGACCAACACTGGGTAACACGTCCAAGTCTCTTCCTGGTTGGTCCCCAAGCTGCCTGTTCTGTAGAGTTCAGTCACCGCTGTTACTCGTAGAAAATAAGGCTTACTACTGTTTACAGGTCAGGTCTGCAAAACACCCAACACAACTGTACTGTTGTTACTTTTCTTTTTCCATCCTTCACCGACATGTTCCCAACCGGATTACCCTTTCCTCTACAGAGATCCCCGGGTCTGGCCAAGACTGAACTAAGACTTCCAAGTCTTTCCTGCTAGTTTCCCCATCTTGTCTGTTCTCTATAGTTCAGTTGCATCTGTTACTGGTACATGGCTTACTACCATTTACAATTCTGGTCTGCCACACATATCCAACACTACACTGTAGGGGAATAGGGGAACATAGCGCACTGCACTGCTTGGTTCTGAAGTGTCTCTGCATAGTACTATGTACAATCAATGGTAATATCTGCTTCAGTAATCCTCTAGGATCCGAGTTATTAATCTGTTCCCGGGCTCTCGAGGAACGAGTTCTTGCTTTTCGTTGGCAGCTTTCTTGCGCCTGATTTCCATCACACATCGTACATGTTTGAGGAAATTACTTTTGTGCCTTTTGAATAATTATTTCATGCACAATATGTACCTGGAATCCGCCAGGCATTAGAGAGCTGGTACAATGACTGCTCTGCAGCCACGCGTGCTAATGCTTTATTTGTCAAAATGTATCTATCAAGGAAAACCCCATAGAAGTATTGACATAGTGTCAAATCCGGCGTGACGTTACTAGACTGTGGACGGGCACAAAAGCTCTGTAGGGAGAGGTATTGATCTGATCTGGCTAAAAAAAAGTATAAGCATAATGTAGTTGTAAATCATTACAAACTACTGTGAAATGCCCCCCATGATGAATGGATGTCATGACAAAGTCAGG
This sequence comes from Allobates femoralis, assembly GCA_033576535.1. Taxonomy (NCBI): domain Eukaryota; kingdom Metazoa; phylum Chordata; class Amphibia; order Anura; family Aromobatidae; genus Allobates; species Allobates femoralis. The sequence goes on from JARQOC010000006.1 coordinate 425,205,154, forward strand.
GCCAACACATTTTGGGGATTTTCCTCCCACTTGAAAGGGACCTTTCACTTGATTTTTCAATTTAAACTGCATACCTCCTCCAATTGTCACTGCCCCACTCATTCTGGAAACATTTTTTCTTTTTCTTCTGTGCCCCTCTGATCCAAAGTGATGGCTCCCGATAACATATAACACATTTTCTTTTTCTCCTCTATGACGCTGACCAATCAGAATACTGCTACGCCCCCTGAGACGTTCTGTGGTATACGCCCAGATGGTTCAAGGGAAACTTTGCAGCAGTATTACTGGTGTGGGGGCTTAACTTTATAATGGAGGGACACAGAAGAAAAAGAAAAACTGTTCATGAATCAATAGAGCAGCACCAATTGGAGGACATACTCAGCTTAGATAAAAAAAAATCCAATAAACAGCCCCTTTATGGGGCTGTAGTGGGCACAATAATGAAGGATTACTATCCAGGACTTGAACATTATTGGATAAGTTATAGAACTTTATGGTTCATGCGTGACAACAGGTCTTGCAGAGCTTGTATTGAGGCCACATGGCTTCCATTATGTGTCGCTATATGAAGAGAAAAAGAGCTAATTTCACAGAAGGAATGCTTGTATATACAGGTGCATCTCAATGAATTAGAATATCATCAAAAAGTATATTTACTTCAGTAATGCAATACATAAAGTGAAACACATATTATATAGAGTCATTACAGAGTGATCTACAGTATTTAAAACCTTTATTTCTGTTCATGTTGATGATTATGACTTACAGCCAATACCCAAAGGTCATTATCTTAGAAAATTAAAATAGAGAGGATGAAGGGTTAAAAACTGTGCTGCCATATTCCACAAGACATCAAAGGGTGAATATAATATAGATTTATTAGTCAACTTGTTTCTGGGCTTCCTGAAATGCCCTGAAACATGTAAATATGATATTGATTTGTCCTGAGGAAGGGGCCAGGGAGCACTGAAATGCGTTGACTAATAAATCAATATTATATTCACCCTTTGATGTCTCGTGGAATATGACAGCGTGGCTTTTAACCCTTCATCCTCCCTACTCTATATGCACCACGCTGGGGACTGCAGCAGCCGTGATCCGCTTTTATAGCAGTTGTGACTCTCACAACCACACAAGGTGAAGCCTCTGATTCTTATTTAGGTCATATTTTATCTCTCAGTCCTTACTTTAATGACCTTTGAGTTTTCATTGGCTGTAAGCCATAATCATCAACATTAACATAAATAAACACTTGAAATAGATCACTCTGTGTGTAATGACTCTATAATATATGTGTTTCACTTTATGTATTGAATTACTGAAATAAATTAACTTTTTGATGATATTCTAATTCATTTCCTTTTACTACCTCATATAGCTGGGCAAAGCAAACCTGCAGCATACAGGCATAATAGAAACTTGATTCCTGCTCACCCAGTTGCTTTATGCTCATCCACCTGGGGCTCAGACACCGCCCTCATGAGTTAGGCTGGCTTCACACCACGATTTTTGTCCTCTCAGGCTGTGTTCGGTGCTTTGCAGGAGGCACTGAACACAGCCTGCCACTCTGGATAAATAGAACTGGAGGGTTAATATGTCCTCCGGTCCTGTTCGTGGCCGGAAGCTGCAGAGCGCAGCTGAGGTAGCTGTCCCCTGCTGAAACGGTGCTTAACCACTTCACAGGGGACAGCTCCCTGGTGCTGATCCTCCCGGATCTGGGAAATCCAGCACCACAGACTCCCATGTTAGGGAGCGCCGGATTGCCCCGGATCCGGGAGGATCCAATTTGAGCAGATTTTTCGCCCCCACACAAAAACTTTGCAAGCAACGTTTTTGTGTCCGGGAGAAAAATCTGATTTGTCCTGGATCCTCCCAGACAGGAAACCGGATGGCCGATAGCTTGAATCCGGCTCCATCCGGCCCCATAGGCCTGCATTATGTCAAAATCGGGTCTGAGGCTGTCAGGTTCACCCTGGACAGCCCCAGACCTGATTGTACCGGGGTGAAGCTGGTCTAAGACTGCTTAGTGCAGTCAAAACGTGTTGACTAGGTCATGTCGGCCATGTAAATTTTTCTTTTGTATGCACTATATTTTCTTTTGAATGCCTCATACCCATCTTTCGTATTCCCACACAAACCATCCACAATCCAATCACGGTGGGACCAGAAACCGAGTGAGTGTCAAGACTTGCTGTGAGCAGGATGATGTTACAGTCTGGGTCACCTGAGTTCAACTACAGCTCTAAACTCGGGTCACCTTTCCCGCATCACTTCAGTCACAGCGAGACCCATAACCACTGTGATGTCACAGTCAATTTCACCTCAGGTCAGCTAGAGCGGCTTAGCTCTGACCTCAGGTGAACTTTCCTATGGGACCAAAACTCAGTAGTTTTGGGTCCCTCTGTGAGCGGGTTGATGTAGGAAATGTCACCTGATTTCAGAGCTGTTGCTGAACTCAGGTGACCCAGACTTTGACATTACCCCGCTTACAGCAGGACATGAAATTCAGTCAGTTTCTGGTCCTGCCATGATCCGACGTTGCAGAGGATCATGGAGGGTTTGTGTGGGAGTAATAAAGATAGGAATTAGGCATGTGTTTGTGCTCTTGTTCCAAATAAATTATTTTTACAGTATTGTGTATTATTTACTATTTACTTAGAGGTTCATAACGACTGGGTCTAACATTGGTCCAACATTATGAACCTCGGGCTTAGTACCAGCTGGCAATACTCAACTGGCAGTAACCCCTTATTACCCAGTCTGCCACCACCACAGATTCGCTGGAAGAGTCGGTTACAGTGCTAGAAAATGGCGCATCTGTGAAGGCACCATTTTCTGGGGCAGCTGCGGGCTGCAGTTTGCAGTGAGGGGGGCCCAGAATGCTTGGGCCTCCCCTTGCTGAGGATTCCAGCCTCAAGTTGCTTAGTTGTACCTGGCTGGAAACCACAAATACAGCAAAAACCTACATAATTTTTTTTTAACTATTTCAAGAAATAATAAAAAAGGGCTTCTCTGTATTTTCGGTCTCCAGACAGATAAAACTAGGCAGCTGTGGGTGGGGTGGCACTCCATACCTGCTTGCTGTACCTGGGCTGGTGACCAAAAATACAGTGGAGCCCCACATCACATTATAACATCAAGGAAGCCTATTTTTCCTTTTTCCAGCTTTTATTCACAGTCAGAAACGAATAGGGTAACAATAGACACCAAAATTTGTCAAACGTATAGGCTTGCGGTAGCGTTTTTATTTGAAAAAAAAATGTCAAAAATGATAATTTTGTGTCAGTTTAAATGCATCCTTTTAATGGATCCATTAAATGGACAGCACAAATGCAATGTGAACCTAGCCTTATAAATATGAGTGCTATTCATAAAAAACACAGACAGCCATAATATGCAGGCCTATGATAATAATAATGTTTGCTATACCAAGGTCCTTTAGACACTCATTGCCATTTACTCAGGTATAGCCAGACTGTGTGCTAGTTTAAAATATTATATTTTCTTGTATGTAACGTCCCCTTACATCAACTGTATAATAGACAGACATAAATTGTGACATAAATCATATATAATTGTACACCTGAGCGGCCGATCACTGGTCTGTAAGTCTGGGGTCTCTGTAAATGAGGCCTCAGGACTGCTGAATAAGCTATAAGGGTCCTCATCCTCCTGTTCTTTTCAGGCTATAGGATTCCTCCGGGAGTCCCCAAGACGGGTCAGAATCTGCACAATGTTACTTGCCGTTAAAGGATTTTTGCTGCAATTAGAACAGACAGTTTGTGACCCAAAATCCTGACGATGTAATTGTGCTATGTAAATCAGCCACGCTTATCACAGATGTAAAGAAAAAAGTTCTAATATTCTGCTGACATCAATAAATGAGGCATTCCTGGAGTCAGCATGCACAGAATCCCACAGAACAGCCAAAGGGTAAAAGCGGTCTTGCTGTCCACTCCTTATTCCCCACAATAAGCCCCAAAAATATATTTGACTCACCGTGGCCGGGTCTACACAGGGGCCGGGGCAGGCGTTTCTTCTCCTCCTGTCACGGAACCGCGTCTGGGGCCGTAGGGCCGGTGGTCCAGAATCAATAGAGTTGGCTGAACACTTAAGGGGTAGTTAATTCTGTCGTGACGCCACCTGTGAGAGTTCCGGTGAATTCACCGGCGCTGCTTGGGCCTCCGGGGGATGGAATGCAGCAAGATGGAATGCTCCCCACAGGATGAGCGGGAGTCCCCGGGGCCAGGAGCTGCACAAGATGTTGTGAGGCAGCTGCGGTACTGCTAGCATGCGGAGATGGACAGTTCTGAAAAAGGCACGGACACTGATAGTCTCTGTAACGGGTACTTTACTGTAACCAGCAGGTGATACATGGTATACAGTTAACGGGTAACGGACTGGGTGGACTCAGCAATGACCAGTGTTTCTCAGAGCTCCGCGGTGTTCCTCCATTCTAACTTATTCTGAGTGAGTTGCCGATGTCGCCTTTGAGTGCTAAGGTCGGGTACAAGGGACTACTTATATTGCCCTTCCGGTGCATACGTTCCAGTGTGAGGGGTAGTCTGGGTCCTTTTGGTGGCTACTCCGCTGGCAAGATGGCTCTGTTTGCGGCGGCGGTGGGGTACTCCTGTAGAGCGGTCCCTCCACTCCTGGTTAGCATGGCAGTGATAAACGACTCCAAGCTTCGGAACCAGTAATCCGGCTGTAGATAGGCACGGGTGTATTTTGACCCGCGTGCGGTTGCCCAGGGTCCAGTTGTTGAGGCACCGGGGTAATGGCGCCTAACCAGTGGTGGTCGTGGCCTAGGGGCTGCATGGAACTGTGCAGGGCTCCCTCTCCTACGTTCCTCCTGGCCACGTTCTGCTTCCTCCTTCTCCTACATTTTTGCAGACTCTCCTGTTGTTCTCTGCAGACTCTTGTGTGTTGCACACTAACTTCTCCACTAACACACTACACCTACACTCCGCCCACCAGGACCTTATTGGCCCTCTATTCTGATGTGCATGTAGGGTATGGAGCTCTGAGTTTTAACCATGTCATTGCTTAGTCAGAGAATATTACAGCTGCAGTCTGGGCTGCAATACACTCCTGTGACGCACTCGTTGCGGGGCGCCACATGTTCAGGAACTGACCTAATTCTCATACGCTGTTGACTCACCGCGACCGGTTCGACACATGGCAGGCGTTTTCTCCTTTCCTCCTTGTCACGGATGGACCGCGCCTGTGGCTGTGGAGGCCCGGTGGTGCAGATCAAAAGAGAGAGAGACGTCATTAGTGGAACAGATTAAGGGGTTAATTGTTTTGTGACGCCACCTATGAGAGTTCCGGTAACTGTACCGGTGCTGCGGGGCCTCCGGGGGATGGAATGCAGCAAGATGGACGCTCCCCACAGGCTGAGCGGTGATCCCCGGAGCCAGGAGCTGCGCAAGATGTTCTGAGGCAGCTGCGGTTACTTTGAGATGCAGACAGACAGTTCATAAGAAGGCATGGACACTGTAAGTCTCTGTAACGGGTTCTTTACTGTAACCAGCAGGCAGTACATGGTATACAGTTTGTAGGTAGTGGACCGGGTGGACTCAGCAATGACCAGTGTTTCTCAGAGATCCGCGGTGTTCTTCCATTCTAACTAATTGAGTTGCCGTTGTCGCCCAGGAATGCCAGATCGGGTACAAGGAGGCTGCTTGAATGCCCTATCCGGGGTATACGTTCCGGATGCTTTGGGGAGCCTTGGGTCCTTTGGTGGATACACCGCTGGCTAGACGACTGAGTATGGCGGTGGTGGGGTGCTCCTGTAAAGCGGTCCCTCCACTCCTCTGGTTCGCATAGCAGAGCTGAACTACTACTAGCTTCGGTACCAGCAAACCGGCTGTAGATGAACACGGGATGATTTTGGACCCGCATGTTGATGTCCATAGGTCGGTTGGTAATGCACCGGGAATAAGGGTGCTCAACCGGGGTGATGACAGGGAGATGGGCCAGGGAATTGGCCAGGGGCCACACGGAACTGTGCAACCCCCTCTCCTAGGTTGCAGAGCTTTCTCTTTTTGCTCCTTCTCCTACGTTGCTCGGAGAGTTCTCTTCTTAAGACTCACTAATTGTACTAAACTTTCCACTACACACTACCCTTACACTCCGCCCACCAGGACCTGATTGGCCCTATATGCTAGGTGATGCATGCAGGGTATGGATCTCTGAGTTAACCGTATGACTGCTGAGTCAGACAATATTGCTGCTGCAGTTTTGGCTGCAATACCCTCTTGTGACGAACTCGGTGCGGGGCGCCACACTGTAACTTGTTATTCAATTCTTTAGAGAGGTCAGTTCTTCTTGAGCAGCATTCTTTCAGCACCATAAGGACTAGAACTTCCTTTATCCCCCTTCCCAACATGAATGAACCTGGAATCATCCAATGACTTGCCTCCTCTCTTTTATTACTGTATGCAGAAAGGAGAGCAGAATCAGAGACACAAACACCTGTCTCCACTTTTTATCTCTATTAGCAGAGACACTAAGATGGATTACCCTTTACAACAGGCATTAAACAGCAAGCCACATATAAAGGAAATACTTAGTGCTCAGTACAACATCATTTTATATAAAGCTGCTTGTAGATGGCCTATTTATTATATTATCACATAAGATTAAAGTTTTCTGAAATTGTAAGGAAGTGGTCTAGCAGTCACAGTCCTGACAATCCAGACACCAAACACATTGTTTTTATGTGATGTCATGCAAATTGTATCCTACTTCTTTGTAAATAATGTACAATGTGAAATGTGATGTAACATGCAATGTGCAGCAATGTTGTGTGTGGTTTGCCAGACTATAGGGTAAAAGATAGTTAAGTGTTGGGACAAGAAAGAAGAATTATCAGCTCATCATTGATGTCCTTCTCCGAGAATCCCCTTCATAGCACTAGTCATGGCTTGGCAACCGCTGATTATGGAAGTCAGTAGGCAGAGACTGACCCAGTGTTAAGACTAGCCCACAATGGGAGGGGTTAGCATCTAGGGAGATAGACAGTTTCTTTCTAGAAGATCAGATAAGGCCTCGCTTGTGACTAGAGGAGACCTAGGGTCTGAGAGGCCATCAGGGTTGCATACAGTGGGTGACCTGTGGCAACTAAAATGAAAGAGAAGACTGAGGTGAAATAGCGTGATTCTGAAGATTTGACTGAGACACAGAAATTGTCTAGCTGAGGCTAGAGACTGACCTTCCAGCAAAGTGGCCCCAGGTAGCAGGGTCCTGAGAGGGGGACTTTAGCAAAAAGGCCCCAAGCCTAAAAGGTAATGAGTCAGGACAGACTGGTACATGAATGGAGTCGTCTTTCCCAGGCAGAGTCTCCCCAAGCATCTGAAAGCACAAGGCTCTTTGCTTACATTACTGGCGAACCCCTGGATATGGATTAATATTTTGAAATATTAATTAGTTGCTTGCTCCTGGACTAATAGATATAAACCAAGTGCCAGCATGAAAGTATGACACCAGACACAGAGTCGGATGTACACTCTGCTTGGTCAGCTCCAAGTGAGTTTCTTAGAACAGTCATGGACTTATAAAAACTCAGTAAGTGGCTCGGCCAGCCCTACTCAGATGTATTCATTGGCTAGCGGATTGGATAATGGGCTAGCTAGTCCATGGGCGGATTCAGAGGTCATCAGGGGGTGTGGTCTTGATCGGGTATGTCCAGGCGATGTGTCATTCTGTGATTGGGGTCAGTCCTTATATGGAATTCAGCTTCCTCCTGGAACGTCCTTGTTGAACAGGATGTAGTCATAGATCCAGTCACCATCTTGCATACCATGGCATGGTGTGATGAAACAGGAAATGGCAGCCATGTTTTAGGCCTAAAACAAGCTTAAGCAATGTAAACTTATACACTCTATGGGTCGTTTCTCTCAACCCCTTATCTCTTAAGGTTAATTAAGTATTTGATCCTATGGCTCTCCTCAACACTCTACCCCCTTTCACTTAAAGAAGAGACATAGGTATGGAAATGTTTGGAAGCATAAGGATCTACTCACAGTGATCAAAACCCTGTACCCTTTCTTCTACGAAGAGAATAGATGTGGAGGGAAACTGAACATCACAAATTGGACCGTTGAACTGGGTTGGGTTTTGCTGGGACTGACAGGACCAGTAAGATCAGGAACAACCCAGAGGGAGCTGAAACTGTCTTAGAATGCTTTCTAGAACTGAAACATGCTAGACGTTATGTGCCTATCTTGTGTATGAAGTTGATACTAAAGAACATTTAAAGTATAATCGCCGTTTAAATTTTTATTTAATAATATTATAAAGCAAGTGATTATAATAAACTTTTAAATATAATTCATAAGTAAAATCTGGAAGAAAACCTTTCAAAAAAAGACGTCCCCACTAGTCTGTTTCTAAACCTGACATATACTGGTTGTCAGGGAAATCCGTCCTCAGCTCCACACATGAATACGGCCATATATATGGAAGGGGGCCTACACAGTACAATACACAATACAGCTGATCATAGACTCAGGTTACCTCAGGCAGGGACAGTGCTGAGCTCAGGCTGTCAGCACACAGCTCCTGTGGTCTTATCTGACTCCTCTCAATTCACATAGCTCTGCTCTGTGCAATCAGCTGATGGTCTCCACACAGCTCCTCAGCTGATTGCACAGAGCACAGCGATGTGAATGGAGAGAGATCACAGGTGTGATTACTGCCTATTGATAATACTAGTGAACAGTGGCAAAACTAGAGTCCGATTCGCCCCAGCGCAAAATTTGGATCTGGTCATCCACCTTCATGTTGATCTGATGTAAAGGACCTTGTAGCATTCTAAATAATAAAAAAAGGATGTTTCCACACCTCCCCCATAATGTAATAATGTCCCTCATTCTCATCATGTGCAAATTTCACCCACCCTTTGCCCTTTCTTGCTACAATGCCCTCCACACTGGGTCCCATCCAGTAAACCTGTCTTCCATCCTGGGCCCCTTCCAATAATAATGTCTCCCATCTTGGACCACTTGTAGTGCTAATGTCAAATGTTTTGTGCCCCTGTTCCTGTAAGAATGTTCCCCATCCTGGGCCCATTGCAGTAATGTTCAACATCCTGGCCCACTTCCAGGTATAATGGCCCCATTCCTGCTATTATGCCCACCATCCTGAGCACTTACCTGTAATAAAGTCTCTATCCTGGCCCCTTTCTGGCATAATATTCCCCATCCTGACTCCGTTCCAGTAATAATATCTCTATCATGGCTCCTTCCAGTAATATGTTCCTCACCCTCGGTCACTTCCAGTAATGTCAACCCATTTTGGGCCTCTACCAGTAATAACGTTCTCCATCCTGTGCCCCTTCCTGGCATATTGTCCCCCACCCTGATACAATATCAAGGTCCAGGCCCCTTCTATTAATACATGTCCCTCATCCTGGGCCTATTCCTGGTATAATGTCCCTCATCCTGGGCCCCTACTAGTAAAGTCCCCCATCCTAATATAATGTTTCCCATCCTGCATCTACAGTATCAAGGGGCATAACTTTTGAATAGAGAGGCATAGAAAAAAAAAGAAAAATAATTCTAGAATCAGTGGAGCAGCAGCAATTGGTGAATGTAATCAGATTAAATTCTCAAAATCTAGTGAAAAGTCCCTTTAAGTGAAATGCCTGATAGCGCAGTTTACTTTGCGTTATCCTGCCGTTTTCAGGTATCTTTTGTCAGACAGGTAATTGATGCCTCGTTATTAGTAATCTGCACATTTCATTCGACTGCTTGGAGAATAAAATTGACAGATGGTGCTTGATGGGGAGTAGAATGGTGATGATGAAACTTTTAAAGGGCATCAGTAACGGTGAAACATTTTCTGATTCAATGTTACATAAAACATTATCTTCTGCATATATTATGTCTCCTGGAACGATGCCTTAAAGGGGAAATCCAATCACAACGATCTTCTTATGGATACATATGGGATGTCTGGGACTACTGAGGCAAATGAGGGTTTGTTACAGTTGCATTGCATGTCAGCAACCCAAATAGTGTGTTACAATGCAGGCAGGGGTGTAACAACCTGGGCTGAAGGGGCCGCTAAAGACGCACATCCAGCTGACATGAATTGCGGTGCCGGAACACGCACTGAGGCCGTTAGCCATCAGAGGTGCAGCGACAGGTGACAGCGCATGAAAGCAATGTCACTGTTATGCATGGGCAGCCTGTCCCTGCACTCCAATGTCAGCTGCCGAACCGACCACTGTGCAACTGGTTACAGAGGACAACGGGTGGCGTGGGGGCGGAGGAAAGGTGAGTGCAATCTTGTTTTCACTTATGTGTTAGGGACAGAACATGGATAGATATACACGGATGTAGACAATTTAAACCAGGATGGGGACATATATACAAGTGACTCGGAACAGAGGTGCTCTGAACAGGGCTGGTGTGGTCTCTCGGGGGACGCACGGGGGCTGAGACACGGCTTCTGTGGCACTGCGGAGTTACTAATAATACGGGGAAATGTTTTAGGGATAATGCATCGTGACGCCACCCGTAGTTTGCGGATATGGTCAGCCACCGCTGCTGCAGAACCTCTGTGGACGATGGATGGGCAGCTGGGACGGAGTGGCTCCCCATGGGCAGAGCGGGTCCCCAGGGCAGTGGATGTTTGAAGGTTGTAGGAAGCAGGATGGAGGGCGTGAAGTAACAGACTGATTCACGGTTTGTTGGTTCCTCAGGTCCTTTACTGGTGGTACTGATGCAAGGACAGGTGATGTTACTGGGAGTCCATGCAACCTGAGAGCAACTCTGGGTTTTCCTCACCCGGCAGGTTCTGAGGTCTCCCTGCTGCGCTTTCTCTATGGGTCCCTGCTTTATCTCAGCGCCGCCCTCTCTCTCACTATGTCCTGCGTGGTGCCAGTATGACAGTCAGCTCGAGTCCTTCTCCAGCCCCACTTCTCTGTCGGCTGCTCTTGGGCTCTTCACGCTGCTTTGCCTGAGGGCACTTTGGTGTGGTTGAGGGATTGGAATCCCCCACCATCCGTTATCGGTTGCCGGGACATTAGGCCCTGCACAGCCTCAGACTCTGGTGTCCGGTTCTTGGCGCTCTCTACAATGGGGTGAGCTTGACACTGTTTCACTCCCAGGCTCTCCTTGACTTCCACAGACCCTTGCCTATGGGTCCCTCAAGCTAGGTTTTAGCTTTCTTGGGACAAGCTTAGCACTGCTCCAGTCCACAGGATGTTTTCCTCAGTCCTCCTAGGAACTGAACTAACTCTGCCCCAGACCAGAATTTATAGGGGAGCTACCCTGAACCCGGGTTTTAGAGTTCCCCCTTCAGGCCTTGAGGCAGAAAGGTGTTGTGTGCTTTGGTTTTGCCTGGTGTGGATACCCTGTTGCTCTCAGGTATGACACTACCCCCTGAGGGAGATGACATTGTGGCATCTGGACTCTGGGGTGCCACATAAAGAAGAGGACCATATATACCAGGAAGGTGACATATAGACACAAGTAGGACTGTATACTGTATATTAGGAAGAGGGCACAAGGAGGACCATATATAACAGGAAGGGGACATATATACACAAGGAGGACGATATATACAAGGAAGGACACATATATACTTAAGGAGGACCATAAATACCAGGAAGGGGACATATATACACAAGGGGGAACATATATACCAGGATGGGGACATATATACACAAGGAGGACCATATGTACCAGGAAGGGGATCATATACACCAGGAAATAAACAAGGGCCCATACATCTGACCAACATGTGTGTTTGTTTGTGTGTGTGTGGTGTGTGTCGGGGGGGGGGGGGGGGGGGAGTCCCAATTTTGCACGGGGGCCTATCAGACCCTAGTTACACCTCTGAAGCAGATAAAATGTAGCTTCTACGAAGGTTTGTCTAGTCAGGTTTTTGAGTTTTTCAGCTCTGGAATGTTCCTATTCACTGACAGCAAGCAGAGATCTTGAATGTGGTGAGGAAATAGAAGTGTCAGAACTTTTCATTACATAATAATCTGGTTTTATATGAAGGACCAGGAATCCTTACGTAGCTGCAGAGCTGACACCGTCACTGAAGACATCTTCTATTTGATCTCTGGGAGACTTGGCGTGGATGTGACAGGATGGTTTTACTTTGAGGTAAGACGCGCATATTGCAAAAAGCTAAAACAGATGGCAGATATATGCTGGGCATGTGCTGCAAAAGTGCGGGGAGCGGAGAAAGGGTTAATGGCGCTGATTTTGATTCAGAGTCGAAATATAAATAGCGAAGTGGACGATTAAGTATAAATTACGAGGCGCGGAACAACTGTTGGCCGTCTGGGGATGAGACACGAGGTAAAGGTCTCCTGAAATTGGATTTTTTTTTTTTTCGAGCAACATATTGTGTTCTTGAGAAAAGATGAATCTTCTGTAAGTCATGAAGAGACCTCATCTCCATAATTGTTTTCTTAAATTGTGTCCTGATTGAAAATCACTTCAGTGACAGTTAAAGAAAACAATGATACCTTCCGCCTAATAGCTCAAGTTAAATGTTTTTCTGTATTGCAATCAGGTAATTATGCAAATTAGGAAGTAGAAACAAAATATGCTGATTGACGAGACCGTGCCTAATTAAAGATGAGCGCAGGCAGGCAGGCATGCAGCACGCGACTCACCTCATTCCGGATCACACACAGGAGCACAGACGCACCGCAGACCGCCATCACTCCAGACAACTTCTGGAAACCTACAAGACAGTCTGCTCATGGATCTGGACTATTGTCCACCATGAAGTCAGCAGGCAGTAACCACAACAGGTGCAGGGGTTGCGACTACACCCGGACCCTGGAGCCCGAGGGGGCCCCAGAAGTCCCTTTGGCCTGTAGGAAATGACCTATGCTATTAAAAACGTACAATAATTGGGGGCCCTCTTGGAGCTTTTGCATCAGGGACCATGATCTTTAAATTACGCCACTGGTTGTTGAGGTTTACAATGTTTGCACTTTGTATTTTAGAAGCGTTTGACATTATTTTATGAGCACTGTATGTCACCATTATGTGCACAACTTACACTTACGGCATTGTTTGAGCTTGGACAACATTACTATATGGCACTATTATGTGGGTCATGTATGTTGGTACAGGATAATGAATTGGGTATAAACCTGCATTTCTGTTCAACCATCAATATCAGATCAGTTAATGTAGAATATAAAGGTATTATGTCAACGCGTTTCAAAGCCACCACGAGCATCTCTCTCAGGACACCCAAGTGTCAGCAAGCTGAAAGCTAAGTTTGGCCAATTGGCAAATCGGTTCCTTTGAGAGGCAGATAGGAAGTAGAACCATGGGTTGAAGATATGACTGAGAGGTGTACAGGGCCTGTGGCTCCTGTCCTTGGGAATGCTGTGCTCTTGCATATATATATATATTGATGTGTTACAGATTTGTGTGTATATATGCGTACATGTTAATGTATATATAGTTGTGAGCGTGCTGCCACTTAGTGACCAAGGTGAAAGACTGCTTCCTGCTACTTCGGGTAAGTTAGAGTTAACAGGAGTTAATAAGTGTGTGTGTACACCCACTAGGGGCAGAGTGTAAGAATTCTAAAACTAGGGGTCAGGCATATCTAGACAGCAAGTGTCACCTGAGGAGTGCGTTAAGAACTCTAAAGTGTTGTGTCTGATGAGACGCACAGAGGCCTAAAAGAGTAATTAGGCTGGATCCCCTGGATCAACCCGGTACTGTGAGTACGAGAGTTGGGACTTCGGTCCAGGACGCATGTGAGTGGGACTTTCACTGGTGTAGGTACTCAACCCCTGCCCTGTGTGGGTCATCTACGACAGTGACTGTTCCCTACGGTGCGTGTGCAGTGGACTTCCACAAAGACTCAGATGACGAAATCGTTGGCATGCTTGCATCGAAGGAAGCTTTGTCTGACATCTGTAAAAAATCAAACAGACATGCCCGTTTTTCATTGGATCACAATTACCTGTACAAGTCAATAGGTTGTGTAAAGCGCAGATGTGGCACCCCAGGAGTCCAGTTGCCACAGTGGCATTGCCTCCCTCACAGGGGGTGATGTCATAACTTGAAGCAAGAAGGGGTCCCCTTGTCAGCTAACACCACTTGTCCTGACTCCAGACCAGAAGGGGGAGCTCTCAACCCAGTTTTAGGGGAGCTTCCCCATAAATTCTTGCCCGGAGGTGGGGTTAGACAGAAAGTTTTAAACAGTCTGAAACCGAGAACAGGAGGGGCATCCTGGGGACTGAAGCCGGTTGGAGCTAGTCCCAAGTCAGGGGAAAGCTAGTGGAAGAGAGGAGTCGAGGAGAACCCGGGGAGTGGAGCAGTGACAAGGCTCGCCCCGGAGGAAAGCGCTAGAAACCAAACACTTTAGATCGTGGTTATTCGGGTACTGATTCCCAGCAGCTAAATCGAGAGGGCAGAGGATTGCAAGTCCTCTGGCCCCTCTAAACACACGAAGGCAAAGCAGCATACCAGAGCCCAGGTGGTCCAAACAGCACAGCGCAGAAGAAAGGCCTCTAAACCTATCTGGCTAGGTGGAGCCCCAATTGCTTCCTGGCTGCCCGGATCTCCACTACCATCTGTGGCACGTTTACTGGTCTGCACCATCAACCATCAAGTAAAGGTAAATGAAACTTCAGCTCTTGTGTCCTCCAGTCATGTGTCACGCCCTCAGTCTTGCACCCCACTGTTCCCTATTGCCTTTATAAACTGCTTTCAACTGCCCTGGGTCCTCCTGCTCTTCCCGTGGGAGAACAGAACATCTAGCTGCGTTACCAACAGCCCCAGAGGATCTGAACGCAGTGTCGGCTATACATCCCCAATTGCTGAAACCCACAGGTGGCGTCACAATAAATCCCATATAAAACGTCCCCCATTTTTATGACACTGCCAGGGCCACGGAGCCAGGTCACAGCCCCCTGACCTTCCTAGAGAACTGCCTGACTCGGTTGCGAGTACCCCACGGTCCCGGTGGATATGTCACAGACAGCACATGAATGTACAACCTGTGTGCAGCCCATTGTTAACATTGTAATGGATAAGGGAAGCTGTGTAATTTTTTAAAAAAATTTTCACAAGAGAAAATCACTGTTGAAACCCGGGTGAAAATCAGATTAAAAACACTGATGAGCTTTGAACCGATCTTGGGTTTGGGTAAAATCATTGACATCTGAACGAGGCTTTATGGATTTTTTCTTATTTGGGCACTGTTATTTTGGGCACCATATGTCAAAATTAATAGACAAGATGTTTTCAAATATACAAAAACTATATTTTAGCTATAGTCTATAGCAAAAAAAAGTGTTTGGTGTAGCCGGTCAGTGGTGATATAATTGATTTTCGCCCAGTATACCCCAATATGTTTTAGCATCCAAACCAAGAGGTAGTATCTACTGTATTGTAGCATTTGTGTCATGGACGACACCTGCACATTTCCCAGCACTACATGACAAGCCTTGGTGCATTGAATGACCAGAATGAACCTCTGCACCTATGTCCTTACCAGACTCTGCTGTATTTTTAGCAGCTGATGGGGTCTTGGATGTGTATTTCCTCTCAGTTTTTGCTAATCTTAGTGTGATTATTTGTAAAATGTCATCTCAATATACTGAGCAGAGGTTTTATTGGTGTTTCTCCTCCTCCCCCTTGGAGCAACCCACCACAAATGGATGTAAAACCACTTATTTCGATAAGCTCTTAAAGGCGAGTGAAACCACCATCTGACACGACCATATATCAGAACTGAGGAGGCCGGAGCAAGATGGTCTGGCTGAGACCAGTGGTTACTTACTGTACTATCTGTATTTTTGTTGTGTGCACCCTGCACCCATACAACTGGGTTTTGGTGGCAACTGAGGAAAGCTGCAAATGAAAACTTTGAACTGCTCCAGTCTTGTTACTCAGCTTTTATCATTGGACTCTTTGGTATCATAGAAGTGGCACTAGACTTCCCCTCTCCAGTCCATCCTTAATGCAGCAGCCAGGATTACCTACCTGGCTAATCGTTACTAAGACACCTCTGCTCTGTGCCAGTCACTGCACTGGCTGCCCATAGACTACACGATCCAATTCAAATTGCTTGTTCTCACCCACAAAGCTCTTCCTCCCTACATCTCCTCTCTCAGGGGCTGGCTGGCAGATCTTGCCCTGGGGGGCAGACCACTTCTCCCAGCCAGAGCCCAAGTGAGGATCGGGCGACTGAAGAGCGGGAAGGGGAGGAAGTGGTGCTTCTTCACTCACTGGCCTCCAACGTGCTGTTTGCTGGGGCCCGCCAGCTATTTGACAGGTCCTGCTATGATTGCGGCCGCTGACTGCGGCCGCAAGGCTCCGCCGCATTCATTATAAGGGGCGGCCCTAACCTGGGACAATACCACCGGCCTGGGGGCAGATGCCTCCCTGCCATCTGGACCAGTCCGCCTCTGTCCTCCCTCCTCTCTATCACCCCACCCATTCTCTATGTTCCACAAGCGACCTTCCACTAGCACCCTCACTAATCTGAATTTCCCAATCCCAGTTCCAAGGCTTTTCCCAAGCTGCACCAATTCTCTGGAATGCTCTACCCAAGAAATTAGGACTATCCACAACTTAATCTTTTTAAGATGACCTCACGCTCCCTAATCAAAGTCCTTTATATATTCCTTATTTCTCTGAACTTAGTGATTCGCCCAGGGGTGTATGGGAACTTGGAACCCGGGCGTGGAGTTGGAGGGATGTCACTGGTGGCCCACCCGGTCCCGTAGCCCTGGTGGTCAGCTCAAAAATTTGGGGAGAAGTAAAAAAGGAATAATAAAAATAAACATTGTTCATGACACTACCTGCAGATTCTGGTGATGTTCACCAGCGCCACTGTCAGACCGCCGGGGACGATGGTATTGCAGTTGGGTGGAGTGGCTCTCTGCAGGAGGAGCCGGGTCCACGGGGCAGGATAGCACTGCACTTGTTGTCGTGGTGCTGGGTGTAGGCAGTGCAGCTGTGTAGCAGTTGGTGCAGAAAGGAGACACGGAGGCCTTGTGACTTTATACTGGTACTTTACTGGAACTGGTTCAGATGGCACTTTAGGTTACAGTTTACACAGTCTTTGAACGGTTAGCTGGCCAGGTAGGTCACTAGAATTGCATGTATAGAAAGGAGAGAAGTCTGGCTTTCAGGATCGCGCTGTTCCAGTCCAAAGTTCACAAGGAGTTAATGCAAGGACCAGCAGTGATCATAACACAGTTTGGTAACTTTGCTCCTGAGGAAGTGTACAGCGTGTACACGAAACGCGTAGAATTTTCTAGAATAAAAAGAAAGTTATGATCACTGCTTGGTCCTTGGATTAACTCCTTGTGAACTTTGGACTGAAAAAGCGCGATCCTGAAAGCCGGACTTCTCTCCGGCTATATACTATTTGGAAGCTGTGCTGAGCTATATCTAATATATAAAGCTGAATGTGTGTATGTGTGTGTGTGTATGTGTGTATATCCGGGATTGGCATCTACACCGTCGCAACTATAGCCACAAAATTTTGCACAGTCACACGTCTCGACCCCGGGAGCGTCATAGGCTATGTTGGAGGCGAAAATTTAACCCTGCGCATTCCAGTTCACCAAACAATTTTGGCCCTATCTACATAATGGGGAAAAAGTGAATGGAAAAATATTGGGGTAAAATCGACAGCTGTCAGCTATAGAGACAAAATTTTGCACAGTCAGACGTCTGGACCCTGAGAGCGTCATAGGCTATGTTGTGAGGCGAAATTTTAACCCCGCCGTTCCAATTCACCAAACAATTTTGGCCCTATCTACATAATGGGGAAAAAGGGAAAGGAAACGTGTAGGAGGAAAATCGACAGCTGCCAGCTACAGCTACAAAAATTTGCACAGTCACACGTCTTGACCCCGGAGCGTCATAGTCTATGTTGTGAGGCGAAATTTTAACCCTGCGCGTTCCAGTTCACCAAAAAATTTTGCCTCTATCTACATTATGGGAAAAAAAAGTGAATGGAAAAGAGTTGGAGGAAAATCGACAGATGTCAGCTATAGAGACAAAATTTTGCACAGTCCTACGTCTGGACCCCGGGAGCGTCACAGTCTATGTTGTGAGGAGACATTTTAACCCCGCGCATTCCAATTCACCAAACAATTTTGCCCCTATCTACATAATGGGAAAAAGTGACAGTTACCAGTTGACAGTTGTGAATGAGAGGGGCTTAAAGATAGCGCCAAAGACTAACAGCACATACCAGCATATAGTCACTAAGGTGGGGCCCCAACATGAGATATTCACCACGCACAGGGACATGTATACACAACACACGCACACAAAGAGTAACAGCAAGTGTATAGTCGCTAAGGTGCAGCCCCAACATTGGATTCTCACCACGCACCCGAACAAACACACACACACCACAAAGAGACACACACAACACAGAGACACACACCCCCAAGGGGACACACACACACTCTATAGCGACACATGCACTCACCCCACAGGGACACACACACACACACCACAATGAGACACAAATGACACAGACACACACACCACACAGACCCCCCACAGGGACACACACACATAGCCACCCTATAGGGACACATGCACTCACCCCACAGGGACACACACACCACAAAGAGACACACACACACCACACAGACCCCCCCCCACAGGGACACACACACATACACACCCTATAGGGACACATGCACTCACCCCTCAGGGACACACACACCACAAAGAGACACACACAACACAGAGACACACACACACCCCACACAGACACCCCCCCACAGGGACACACACACATACACACCCTATAGGGACACATGCACTCACCCCACAGGGACACACACCACAAAGAGACACACACAACACAGATACACACACACACACCACACAGACTCCCCACAGGGACACACACACATACACACCCTATAGGGACACATGCACTCACCCCATAGGGACACACACACACATACCACAAAGAGACACACACAACAGAGACACACACCACACAGACCCCCCCCACAGGGACACACACACCACACAGACAGACACAGATGTGCACAAATCACCTCACACAACTCACCTCATACTTGTGCTATCTTTATTTTCCAAACATAAACATCTGATTAAAAACAGCCAATGTGCAACACATGTGCCATATAGGGAATTAAGGCAGATGTCAGTCACATGAGCTGTCTATTATGTGTATGTGTGAGGTAACATATACTGCCCGGCCAGGGGGTGGGTTTACTGTTGGCTGGAGATTTATTAGGCTGCCTATAGCAACCAATCACAGCTCAGCATCTATTTTCTTACAGATCATTAATATGACATATTCAAATTCTATTTTGTTATAGCTAACAGCAGTTAAAATTAACCCGGGCGTAGCCGGGTACTAGAGCTAGTATATAATATGGAAGCTGTGCTGGACTATATATATTATTTGGAGGCTGTGCCGGGCTGTAAATATTATTTGGAAGCTGAGGCAGCCCAGCAGCAGCCTCCAATTAATATATATAGTCCAGCACAGCTTCCATATTATATATACAGCCCAGCACAGCTTCCAAATAGTATATATATATCCCAGCATAGCTTTCATATTATATATACAACACAACAGCAGTGTCCATAGACCTCAGCAGCAGCCACCGTATATTCCAGTACAGCCTCTATATACCCCAGTACAGCCTCTATATACAGTCAGCACAGCCTCTATATGCAGTCAGCACAACCTTAATATACCCCAGCACAGCCTCTATATACAGTAAGCACAGCCTCTATATACCCCAGCACAGCCACTAAATACAGTCAACACAGCCTCTATATACAGTCAGCACAGCATCTATATAAGTCAGCACAGCCTCTATGTACAGTCAGCACAGACTCTATACAGTCAGCACAGCCTCTATATACCCCAGTAAACCTCTATATACCCCAGTACAGCCTCTATATACAGTCAGCACAGCCTCTATATACCCCAGCACAGCCTCTATATAGAGTCAGCGTAGCCTCCATGGTACATATAATCCCCCATACTACTGCACACAGTTAAAAAAAAAAAAAAAAAACTGATCATACTCCCCTTCCATCCGCTCCCCCTGGGCTGTGTCCTCTTCAGATTCATCCCCACCACATCCTTATAGCAGCAGGCTCCCAGGACTGTGGAGCTTCCTCCTTCCTGAAGCAGTGTGATGAGGTGGTAGGGTGATAACTCATCACTTTGCTACAGTAGGCAAAGGAGGAAGCTCCACTGCTCCCAGTAGCCTGCACATGGCTAATCTGGATCACATGCAAATTAGCCATGTGCACTGGGAGCTCAATGGAGCTGAGTCTGCCCTGATGTGTCCCTTGTTAACAGGGCTGTCTGTCCCTAATGGGCCCGTGGCTGTCAGAGCTGCCTGTTCCTGATGGCCAGTGGGCCCCCCTAGCTGTTCAGGGCCCCGCACTTGCCCGTTATGCCGGGTGCTGACGCCGACCTGCTTCCCGCCTTTCTCCATACTCCTAACTCTCCTCCCCCAAGGACCAGTTACCCTGGTAACCGGTTGCCAATTGGTCCCCCAGCAGGGGCGGACTGGCCCAGGTGGCCGGCGCGGCGATGCAGCAGCAGATGGCGGCGGACATGGTAAGTGAGCTGCCCCCCGGACATCCGAAAAATTCGGCTCCTCAACTCAGGGACTGGCAGACCAAAACTGCCACCCAGGGCCAGAGGCACCAGCCAGCCCCTGTCTCCTAGTCTAGGGTAAGGATCCCGGGGTGGGTGCCTCAGGTTAACTTTACACTCCCTAATGACAGGAATACTGCACACTCTGTGGCGCTCTGCCAGTGGGGCGCCACAATAGCTCTTCGTCAAACTTCACCAAACCCAAAAGCTTTATACAGATTGGCTAGTGATGACTCATTCATCCATTATCAACCACCCATTTCTTCAAGATGGCTGGATATTATTCATCATTATAAATAAGCACCTGTAATTTGTGTCGTTGTAGATTGTAAGCTTTAGAAGCAGGGTCGTCTTTATTTTTGCTTTAATCATTGTATTTTTTTATAACTGTTACTTATGACTGTATATGAACCTCTGTATTGTAAAGCGCTGAGGAATATGTTGGCGCTATATAAAGATTATTCTTGTTATGTTATTAAGATACAGAATATGAAAACACGGTGACATCCACATTTGATGGTTATAGGTACAATTGCTTCCCGACGTGGCCAATTTGCATTTTTTCGTTTATTTTGTTTTTTTTCGTCCCCTTCTTTCAAGAGTCATAACTTTATTTTTCTGTCCATATAGACATATGAGATCATGTTTTTGTGGGACGAATTGTACTTTTGAATGACATCATTCACTCTACCTCGTAGTATACCGGAAGATGGGAAAAATATTCCAAGTGTGCTGAAAGAGTGACAATACCTGCAATTCTAACATTGTTTTTCGCTTTTATGTGCTAAAAATGACCTGGCAATACGACTCTCCTCATAAGTACGATTATATTGGGATATGATATTATGCCAAACTTGTCCAGTTTATTTCAGTAGTGAACAAAAAAAAATCAGAAGTTTGAAAAAAAAAAAAATTAAATTTGATTGTGTCGACATATTATGGGACCCATAACCAGTGGCACACTTCCAATGGTGCCAGACTACATGGCTGCTATGAGGCCTGTGATTCAGGGAGGACTGGGGACAGCGCCAACACCAGGCTACCCCTGCCCATCATCACACTTTCAACTGTATCAGAATTAGTTTGTGTGTGTACCAAGCCCGGACTGATAGGTAAGAGGAGCTGGAACTTTCCCGATGGGCTGCTAGTTCTGGAGTGGGCGGGG
This sequence comes from Allobates femoralis, assembly GCA_033576535.1. NCBI lineage: Eukaryota > Metazoa > Chordata > Amphibia > Anura > Aromobatidae > Allobates > Allobates femoralis. Next base: position 425,226,956 of record JARQOC010000006.1, read on the forward strand.
CCCAGGCCCAGACTGATAGTTGGGAGAAGCGGGAACTTTCCCAATGGGCCGCTAGTTGTGGAGTGGGTGTGGCATACACTGCGTGGGCATCATACCTTGGGGGGGGATATATACTGGAGTTACATTCAAAATGTGCAGTGTCCTTCTGCAATGATAGCATCACATCAGTCCCAGCTAATTAAAAGCCATGCTGGAGATCCCATAAAGGTAAGATATTTGCAGAGCTCCTGTCGAGCAGCCAAAGACTACTGACCTACTCACCTGTCCAATGGACCACAATCCAAACTGATTTGCCCATCTCTTTCCTGCTACCTTAGTGTCATTGCCATTATCCTATACTCCAAGTGTCTGGGTGTCATTGTCCTGTACTGAAAATGTCAGAATGGTATTATCCTGTACACCAAGTGCTATTGTCAATGTCTTTTACCCCAAGTGTCAGTGTCATTATCCTGTACCCCAGTGTCAGTGTCACATTATCCTGTACCCCAAGTGTCGGTATATAATTGTCCTGTACTCCAAGTGTCATTATCACTATCCTTTACTCCAACTGCCAATGTGACATCATCCTATACCCCAAGTGTAGTGTCATCATCCTGTACCTCAAGTGCCAGTGTGACATCATCCTGTACCCCAAGTGTCAGTATTGCATTGTCCTGTACCCCAAGTGTCATTGTCACTATTCTTTACTCCAGGTGCCAGTGTAACATCATCCTGTACCCCAAGTGTCAGTATAGCATTGTCCTGTACCCTAAGTGTTAATGTCAATATCTTTAACCCCAAGTGTCTGTGTGACATCATATTGTACCCCAAGTGTCAGTATGTCATTGTCGTGTACCCCAAGTGCCATTGTCAATATCCTTTATCCCATGTCCCAGTATGTCATTATCCTGTACCCCGATTGTCAGTGTCATTACCCTGTATCCTGAGTGTAAGTGTGTCATTATCCTGTACGCCAAGTGTCATTGTCAATATCCTTAACTCCAAGTATCAGTGTGTCATTATCCTTTACCCCAAGTGTCAGTATATCATTATCCTGTACCTCAATTATCAGTTTGACATTATCCTGTACCCCAAGTGTCAGTGTGACATTTTCTTGTACCCCAAAGTGTCATTGTGACATTATCCTGTACCCCAAGTGTCAGTGTCATTGTCCTGTGCCCCAAGTGTCAGTGTCATTGTCCTTGCCCCAAGTGTCAGTGTCATTGTTTTGTACTCCAAGTGTCATTGTCATCCTGTACTCCAGGTCTCAGTGTGACATTATCCTGTACCCCAAGTGTCAGTATATCATTATCATGTACCCCAAGGGTCAGTATATCATTATCATGTACCCCAAGTGTCAGTGTATCATTATCATGTACCCCAAGTGTCAGTATATCATTATCATGTTCCCCAAGTGTCAGTATATCATTATCATGTACCCCAAGGGTCAGTATATCATTATCATGTACCCCAAGTGTCAGTGTATCATTATCATGTACCCAAAGTGTCAGTATATCATTATCATGTACTCCAAGGGTCAGTATATCATTATCCTGTACCCCAAGTGTCAGTATATCATTATCATGTACTCCAAGGGTCAGTATATCATTATCCTGTACCCCAAGTGTCAGTGTATCATTATCATGTACCCCAAGTGTCAGTATATCATTATCATGTACCCCAGATGTCATTGTCCTATACCACAAGAGTCAGTTTATAAATTTTCATTTTACAAATGTGAATGTTGTTGTCTTTACCCCAAATGTCAGTGTGTCTGAGAATCGACGATTCCCACCATATTCTGGGAGGAGACGATCTTTTTGGCTCAGTGTTATTGGCAGTTAGACAGGTTCTCAATAGCAAGTGAAGTTCATCTCCTGGGTTCATGGATTCTGTAATTAAAGGGTTATTCCCTCATTATGTGGGTAAGATAAGATTTCACACCATGTTATGCTGAGTAAAAGATTCATCACATTAGGAGTTATTTTCGGCCCTTTGATGAATCAGTCGTTATAGAGCCGCACAGCGTGAAGTCTTTTTACCTCATGTGAGAAATATTGGTTGATTAATATGTCGTAATGTTACAGACCCGACTTCTCCCAGTACAGGACAATGGTGATAAATGTGTTCTGAGGAGGCATGAACAATGTAAGGGGCGTATTCCTACAGTAGATAACACACTTTTTCTACATAAGGCTATGTGCACACGGGGGGCGGGTTAGGGGCGGCGGCGGCTGGGCGGACCCGACAGGAAGCTCCGGAGCCGTCCACCGGCTTCCTGTCGGGTCCGTGCGGGGGTGTGCGTCGGCTTTGCGGCGGGTGCACAGCGGGTTAGCCGCGTCGGTTCTGCAGCGGCTGGAAGCAGCACATGATTCTGCTTGCAGCCGCTGCAGAACCGGCCGGATTATAGAACATGCTCATTCTTTGCTAACCCGCTGGGAACCCAGCGGGTTAGCAACGGATGAGCATGTGGAAACCGCCGGTGTGTGCACACCGGGGGTCGGTTTCCATAGGTTTCTATGTTGATCCAAAAGCCGCTTTTGGATTAACATAAATTTGCATAAACCTAATGGAAACCGACCTCCGGTTTCCGCTGCTAAAACGGCCCTAAACCTCCCTGTGTGCACATACCCTAAGGGTTTTTAAGCCTCCATCTTGTCTGCAGACTAAGTATTTGCTCCACATTGTGAAGCTCAAGAAGCAAACATTATAAAAAAGATTTAATAAAACAAAAATATAAAAAAAAGCATATCGTGGGCAAAATTGGGAATTTCACCTTCTGTAATAAACCCTTGATGAGCATTCATGCCAGGCTGGTAGGGTTATTGTCAAGTTCTTAAATGGCCAACATTGCAAAGTTGTTAAAAAAATCAAGCAACTTTGCATATTGCTTATTAGAAATCCTATCATTTCATAGCAAAGTGATTTTTATTTGAATTGTTTTCTGCTCGCTGCCTAGGATACCGACTGACCAGTCCTCCAGTCTACTGGCATTGGCCAGTCACCAAGGTAGGAGTGCAGCACTTACAAGCTCATGCTAATAGAGCTTGTAAGCACTGGTATGGCATTCTGGGCCTGATTGATAGGGCAGTGTTGTCCTTGATTGTGGAAGAGTCTTGACCTGAATGGTGGGGCATTCTTGGTGTGGCTTGTGTAGAATATTTTACTTGTTTGATTTATAGAACCCAAGAAAAAAACAAAATGAACATATATCCTATAGTATGTAAATAGTAATGGTACATGAAAATAACATACTGAAGGGAACTACTGTACCACTATTTGGAAAAAAAAGCATAAAAACCATCCCACTGCAACAAAGTATGCCTAATTGGGACGATCCTATCCTGTCTCTGGTATTAAAACCTTACCTTGTGTCAGTCAAACTCAATATACACTCAACAAACATATAAATGCAAAACTCTTGTTTTCACCCCTATTTTTCATGAGCTGAACTCAGACTTTTTCTAAAAGCTAAATTTGTGTTAGGCTGGCTTCACACCACGGCCTGACAGCCCCGGACTGGATTTGGACACAGAATCGGAGGGCCAATTATGCCCTCTGGTCCAGTGTGCAGCCGGTTGGCTCATTTGCAGCCGCAGCTGCTGAGAATTCAAGATCACGGCTCGTGGGAGCGAGCTGCGGTCCTGAACTGTCAGCAGGGGCCAGCTCCGTGGTGCTGATGTTCACGTTCAGCGCTGAGCGGCGCTGAGCTTCAGCACCCGGCGTCCGGCTCCCCTGTGCAGCTCCGGTATGATCCGGCACCATAGACCCCCATGTTAGGGGACGCCGGATCACACTGGAATGGGAGGATCCGGGAGCATCCGGGAGGATCAGCTTTTTTCCCCCGGGAACAAAAATGCTGCATGCAGCATTTTTGTGTCTGGGAGAAAAATCCGATTCCTCCTGGATTCTCCCGGACAGATGGAAGCCGGATGGCAGAGAGCTTCAATCCGGCCCCATAGTATACTATGAGGCCGAAATCCACTCCGAGGCTGTCAGGTTCACCCCTGACAGCTCTGGATCGGATCTTGCCGTGGTGTGAAGTCGGTCTTAGTGATCACTTCTCCTTTGCTGAGACAATCCATCCATCTAACAGGTGTAGCATATCAAGATGCAGATTAGATGGCATGATCATTGCACAGGTGCGCCATAGACTATCCAGAATAAAAAGCCACTCTAAAATGGGCAGTTTTACAGTATTGGGAGGGACCAAGGAGGTCAGAAAACTAATCAGTATATGGTGTGATCACAGAAATGTCCCACGACTTCATAGAGTGTTGGATGTGTCTGATGCGAAAGTGTCGGATCTAAAGTGTATAGATATGAAATAGACCTGAAATGATATGAAGCAACTGGGCTCCATCATCCGCCCTGTATCATAATTCATCTGCACTCTTCTGACCATCACCTAATCATCATGTTGTTTCTGTGTTTCTCTACAGGTATGTTTGACTGTATGGATCAGCACCAAACTTTAATGCTGTTTTGATGTATTTTTGTCTGCTGAAAATATCTGATTCCAGCATCAATGTAACTGTCCTTTCCCCTCGTCCCCCCCCCAATGCCTATTTATGATCCTTTGTTCAAATATGCCTGTGAGTGACCATTTGGTACAGCCTTGCTTGGCCATGAGTTAATGGACTCCAGTTCCCTCCCCCTTTCCCCACACCTGAAATCAGTATCATTGAGCATATAAGGAGCCTTGCCTAGTCTGATGCAGACGTGTCTGATGCGAAAGTGTCTTAACTAAAGTGTATAGATATGAAATAGACATGAAATTGACCGGAATTGACTGGGATAGACTGGAAGGGAATGACAGATAGCCATTCAAACAATCTCTACTGCTCTATTCTCTGCTAATTCACTACCATGTCTTTAACTGCACTGTTTGTGTTTCTATGTGCCATCACCAGCAACTTTTATCACCCTATCCCCCTTCATCACCACTCATTCACATCAGCCCCTCTCTCCTGCCCTACTCTATGTACAGCTCCCATGCCATCTTCAGTTTACTGAGGATTCTTAGCCCACCATATTCTAACATTTGTCATAATAAATCAAGTACTACATCTAAAAACTATCTGCTCTTCCTCTTTTTGCTGCTGCTCCTGTCAGGTGATATCTCCCCCAACCCTGGTCCGCCCTCTAACTTCAGCCACTCTCCCAACACACATAGAAACACCACTAACCTTATTACCATCACTTGCGCTCCTTCATCTCCCTCTTTTAACACGCGCTCTCTGGAATCCTCGGTCTGTATGCAACAAACTTCCCTTCATTCACAATTACTTCCTTACTAACTCTCTTAACCTGCTGGCCCTCACAGAAACCGGAATCCAGGATTCAGACACTGCTTCCCCTGCTGCTATTTCTCACGGCGGCATGCATTTCTCTCATTCCCCTAGACCTGGGAACAGACATTGTGGGGACAGGAGGAGGCCAACTCCACCACCATGTACTTTCCAGGTCATCCCTCCAGCCCCTTCACTCTCATTCCCCTCTTTTGAGGTTCACACCATTAGGCTATTCCATCCATCCCTCCTCAGAGTAGCAGTGGTATACCGCCCTCCAGGGACACCCACCCAGTTCCTTGACCATTTCTCCGCGTAGCTCCCGCATTTCATGTCCTCAGATTTACCAACCCTTATTCTGGGAGACTTTAACATTCCTATAAACAGCCCCATCTCGCCATCTGCATCCCAGCTCCTATCTCTAACTACCTCTCTTGGCCTCTCACAGCTCTCAACCTCTGAGACGCACCAAGACGGTAACACCCTTGACTTGGTCTTTACCCGGCTCTGCTCATCCTCCTCCCTAGATAACTCACCTCTTCTCTCCGACCACAACATTTTATCCTTCTCACTCACTAACCCTCGGCCACCACAGCCCAATCCTACCTATCACACATCCAGAAATCTACAGGCCATTAACCCTCATGCACTCACAGACTCCCTCATCTCATCTCTGTCCCCAATCTCTTCAATCTCCTGTCCAGATCTGGCAGTAAATCACTGCAATGACTCTCTTAGAAGCTCCCTGGACCGAGTAGCGCCCCTCACCTTCAGAACCTCCAAGCAGAGAACAAAACAGCCTTGGCTCACCTCATAAACTCGATTTCTCCAGCGATGCTCTAGGAGTGCTGAACGTCTATGGAGGAAAACTCGCTCACCAGGAGACTTTATCCACTATAAATTCATGCTCAAGACCTACAACTCTGCCCTTCACCTTGCCAAACAGACCTACTTCACCACCCTGGTCTCCTCACTATCCAACAATCCAAAAAAACTCTGACACCTTTCACTCTCTCCTCAGTCCGAAAGTGCAGGCCCCTATCACTGACCTATGTGCTGATGACCTGGCTTCTTACTTCATGGGGAAAATAGATAACATCCACCAGGAAATCAGCTCTCAGCCTCCAAGCGATGCCACCCCCATTCTTCCTCACATCTCCTCCGGTTCACTCTCCACATTTGACCCAGTCACAGAAGAAGAAGTCTCCAGGCTCCTCTCTTCCTCTCGTCCCACCACATGCACTACTGACCCCATTCCCTCACACCTGCTCCAGTCCCTCTCTCCAGTCGTCACCACTCATCTAACCAAAATCTTCAATCTCTCCCTCTCTTCTGGCATCTTCCCCTCCTCCTTCAGACACTCAATCATTACTCCATTATTAAAGAAAAACACTCTCGACCCATCCTGCACAAATAACTACAGACCAGTCCCCCAATCTCCCCTTCATCTCTAAACTTCTGGAGCGCCTGGTCTACTCCCGCCTCACCTGTTTCCTCTCCGCTCACTCTCTTCTAGATCCATTACAGTCTGGTTTCTGCCCCCTTAACTCTACAGAAACTGCCCTCATCAAAGTGACCAATGACCTTCTGACAGCAAAACGTAATGGTGACCACTCTCTGCTTATTCTCCTTGACCTCTCTGCAGCTTTTGATACTGTCGACCAT